>OX457093.1:2527000-3157500 GCA_949752805.1 Deilephila elpenor
ATTGAGGCAATTTCAAACGCCTATTTAATGTATTTCAAAGCCTATTTATTTTTATAATTTACATTTGCGTCATGAGTTTCTACGACATGTAATTTAAAATTTGCGAATCTATTATTTCATGCACAATTTCTAATCCACTGTTTTATCCTCATGTTCAATTAAAATTAAAATGTTTAAACAAACATCATCCAAATAATAAATCACTGAGCTTTGAAATTGAGTAAAACAATCCAAATAACGATTTTGTTAATTAACTCTCCTACACACTTCATTTAAAAATACTAGCGCAACTAAAACGCGTCCACTGAATGTTTCATCTTTATAATAATGTTACTTAATATTAAATTGCTTTCCCGTCCACGACTGTACCGTCCCATCAAAACTGCGGGGTAATCAGATGTCTCCGGCAATGGTTTATGATTGGCATGTTAAAAGGGTACATCCAGGGGTCGACCAGGTCATCGGGATACAATCATGTTACAAAGCAGGTTGTATGTGCAGTGGACAGGTTCTTAATCGACTAGTTTGCAAATGTTCGACGCTGACCCAAAGGGCTTGTGCAACCGTAATTACTGCACTAGTAATTACGGTAATAGTTCCTTTGATACGCCTTGAGGACGTAATGAGTTCTCTACGGGATGTTTTTAATGTTGTTCAGACTTTATGAAATGTTAAAAGTGATTACTTTATTATAGTAACAATGTAAGGTATATTAAATATATTTGTAGGTACTCTAAATATTAATGATGATTAAAAGGCGGATGAGGTGAAAGTAATATCGATTGTGAGATCAATGGGGTCGAACTACCCTTAGGGAAAAAACAAAAAAGGGTAATTTAGTTCAGATTTAGAACAGTCAATATATAAAAGGTTTAAGATGCGCAATCGGAGTGACATGTTAATTCACATAATTTAATATGCAAATTCCTAGTCATAATATAAATTGTTAACGAATAGAAGTAACAGATGCCAATTTAATGTTTCACACAGCTGGCATCGATACAATCCTTACATTAAAACCGGGCGGAACTATAATTAAATAACTTAAGCAGTTCGCATTGAACGAAGATAAAATCGTTTCTATATTAAATCGGTGAATGCATCCGAAAGTCCGAAGTTGATGACCTTTTCAAAAGGCAATAACGAACTTGATGGAAATTTCAATGCAAAATCTATGCAGTGCGCGGCACCACAACTAACTTTGTTTCGTTGCCATAGCTCCGTCAAAGACAATGGGTGACTTTGAAACAAGAGTAGGCAGGGCTGCCTCAGACATTTTTAATAAGGTCTCATGGAATCACAATGGGTTTGGTCAGGAATTTCTTACGCAATACATCCCGTGCTTTGATTGGTTCTTTATTGTTTAGTTCCTTTTTTATGGTGTTATAAAGTATATTTATATAATTATTATTAATAGAATAATTATTGTCGAAATATGGACTGCTTTAATAACAACGTTGATCTGATAAAACAATGTTAGTTGACTTCACTAAAATCTTCAGTCGAAATTACGTTCTGCTAATTACAATCAATGTTGCCGCGTAATAAGCGACATATTACGTTTAATACGTCTGCTTTATAATACCCTTCATATGGCTATACACCTTAAACGACCCTTTCTGCAGTTCAATAAACTCCACGAATCATTCACACCTTACAGCTCTTTCAACAAAAGCTGTGGGTGGTAACTTCCTGAGTTCCAATGCAAATAAACCTCATCAAAAATACACCATTTTAAGTGTTATTTACTTAATGAGACAGTTATGGAGTTAAAAAGAAATATAAAATGCACCCAAGCTAGGCAGCTGCCGCCAGTACGTGTACGTAACCCCGCCTTTGTACAGCAGTTATCTGTGCTGTAACTTGAATGCATCATTAGATCCTTTTTATAAACTCCACTCCAAATGGCAACGAACTTTGCGAAGTTTCTAGTATTTGGGTTAGCAATTAATTTTTCGGGTCGCAAATCACAATTCCAGTTGTCATTTTTATGCACAGGTTATTCAAAATAAGAAATGTAAAAATATTTCTGATCCTTTTATCAAAGACGGCTCCCTAATATTTCAAACAAAATACACATACGTTTTAAAAAACAATGAGCCCGACTCCCGAGTCCGTTTAATAAATAAACAAGTGTAAAGAGGACGTTTCAGTGACATTTCAGTATTTCACTGCCTCCAAAGGTAATAAAAAGACGCTACAGCGTATATTCACTTCATGAATTTCTAAAACTACAACTGGATGAGTCCACATTGAATTCGCCTAATGCGTACCTTATTTTAATATTCACATATTATTACAAACTGGTCTTTGTTTGTTTATAAATGTTTCCGTTACATTGATATTTCAAATATTTTCATTTTTAAATAGGTTCCATATCTGCATCTATCCATATACGTGAGCACTGACTCCCAACTACATAATCAATCTATACCAGCACTTCAAAGTAAATTCTGAAATCAAACTCACACAATCCGTATACTTCAAAAATCCATTCAAAACAATTAGAATTTCCTCAGCAAAAGCTATCAAGCACAAACAGATCATTCCGGCGAAGTCTATCAAAGCCAATGGTTCGTGAACAAGGGCCGTCGCCAGGCAAATATCGGATCGTGTAAGGATGGTAATTTTCAATAACACGGCCCCACTTAACATCGGAATAGGTGTGGCTCGGGTATCGGCGGTGGCAGCCCTGCGGCGTCACAGCTCCAAGACGTTAGTGAAGCTCCACTAGAACAAGGGAATTGTAGCGTCTTCCGTGCACGATACTTCGCCACGCATAAATTTACGACGCTTGATGAAAATGTAAGATTGTCATTGGATTATCGTGAAGATGGTATACGTGACTCTTTTGTATCTATTTCTAGACGTAGTTCGATACAAATCAAGACGTAGTTTCGTTGATTTATATATAATTGAATTTTGTAATTTGAAGCATAATTTAACTATGTCACAATTCAAGAGCCAGATATTGCACCTAAGTGCAGTGAGCATTGCGAAGAAAAAAAGTAGCTGTAGAAGAAAATTAAATGAGTAAATTTAATAATTCTTAGAGGAGAGACGGCTTACAGTAAGTGCTCAGTGCATAGCTCGTTGAAATCTACACATATTAATTATCTCCTTCGTTACTCGTCTCACAACACAAAATCAACACATAAAACATGAAACCAAATAGACAAACACGAGAACTTAATCATTGAATCACAACCGTACCAACAAGAATACTACTCAGTCGCCAGACGCATCCGAATTCAAATAAAAATCAAGCAAAGAGCCTTTACAACTCATTGGTCGTTCACAGCGAAGAGCGCATAAAGGGAATACGTGATATCTAGTTATCTACGTATCAAAGATGAATTTTTCAATTCCATCAAAGCCAATGCAACGGTAATCGAAACATATTACGCCATCCTCAGGCCATGGCGATTAAAAACGAACAAAAAACCAACGCGTGTAGCATTGTCCGCAGGGACACGGGAGATTATACATCGATATTAAAACGATACTAAAACGATATATCGCACGTACAGTAAAATTTGCATAATGACAGCGATGGAAAATAATGTTTATTGGAAAATAATACGGGCTAGCTCACGGTGTATGGGTTTTTAAAAGGTTTTATGAATATTTTAATCTTTTAAACACCATACTCTGCCGGTGTTACTAATTCAATGTTTATATGCTACAATGCCGATAAACTATTTTCTTATCCTATTTTTTATATCCGGACACGACAAAGTGACTAAACTGCATCTGACGGTAAATGCAAACTGCAAATCTAATTGACCATCTACCTGCCAGAGATATTTATCTCTCTTGGATCGATTGAATTATGCCAATAGCTCAAGAATGGATATCTTCAGGTTGACAATGTACGCACGCAAGGATCACTATGACAGCCTTTCTAACGTCGTTTACTATGATTCCTATCAAAGCTATACGACTATGCGACAAACAATTTCCACCAATATTGTATCCCTAAAAAACCGTTCGTATTGTTTGTAACTGATTTAGCAAAGCACACTGCTTTTGATGGTTGTACAGGATTATGTCTTCATTTGGCACAATAATCGCTTTTCACGTTTAACCCACAAAGGTGTATAGGCCGTACAGTAAATCGTTATTAAAGTGAATATAACTTGACGATTTCATATCATTTCATTATCGTGACGGGGCATAGCGCGCTTGGCTCGACGTTAGTACAATTTATAACTGCAGTGTTCGCTCGGCAGCGTTCATTAGTCGCTCCTGCTCTTACCTACATATATGATGCCATTCTAATAAACCTGGGAGGTCTGATTGTTGCCATTGTTAATGCCAAACCAGAGATATTAGTAATAAAAATGTTAACTGTAAAGCTTTCTATAGTGGCCCATGCTAGTGTTTCGCATTCGATATATACTTACGATTAATAAAACATTCCAGCATTATTTATATGAATTTTTGTGTCGTAGTCGGTTTTTTAGGAGCTACTGGTCTATGGGGGAGATAATGAAAGGCGATCTCCCATTATCTCTCAAACGTAAACTAATGGACGTATGCATCCTCCCCGTTTTGACATATGGTTCGCAAACTTGGTCTTTGACGAACATTCAAAAGTCCAAGCTCAAGGTTTGTCAGCGTGCTATGGAGCGCAGTATACTAGGAGTAAAATTAATTGACAAAATCCGCAACACCGATTTGTGCTCGCGAACTCAAATCGTGGATGTAGCTTCGAGAGCCGCAAAGCTGAAGTGGCAGTGGGCCGGCCACGTCCGCCGCATGCACCCAGAGCAGTAGGCATGAATCTTCACTGAATTGCATCCTGACGATCTAAAAAGACGACGCGGCCGACCTAGGCGTAGATGGAAAGATGAAATAGAGAGGTTTCTTCAGGATTGGTCCCAAGTCGCACAAAATCGAAAGATCTGGAAGGAAAAGTAGGAGGCCTTTGCCCAGCAATGGGACACTAATGGCTGAAATAAAATAATAATAAAATAGTCGGTTTTCCGTGGATACTTGGTCCGCGTTGCAGTTACCATCAGGTGTCAGTGTGCCAGAATGAAAAAAATGTTCCAGTCTTGTGTAAGAAACCAAATCTTGTGGTGTTGCGTGACGTGGTAAATGATGAGAATTTTTTGATCTCATACACAAAACCGAGAGAAACGGTTTTTAGCATTTAATTCAGTACGGGAATGGATCCCGCAGTCTCTCGTTTTAGGATTAGAATTATCTACAACGGCTTTTAGAATTAAAATATCATAAAATTAACTGGTGGTAGGTCTCTCATATGTGAGAGGCCGCCTGGGTAGGTACCACCGCAATGTCTATTTCTCCCGCCAAACAGCAGTGTAAATGCGCTGTTGTGTTCCGGTTTGAAGGGCATTGTAGCCAGAGTAACTACTGGACATATTGAGACTTAACATCTTATATCTCAGGACGGCGAGCGCAGTGGAATGCCAAGCATTGCCTTGTGATTCATGGTGTTGTTTGGTTTTGCTACTGTCCATGAGCGGTCGTATCGCTTACCATCAGGCGAATGGCATGCTCGTCTCGCCATTCATTGCAATAGAAAAAAAAAAAAAAACTTTCGATTAAGTATTTCAACGTTTTAACAGCCTCTGTGGCGCATTTGATTACACGCTGGCTGTGAAATGCAAGGTCGTGGGTTCGATTCCCGCAAATGTTTGTGAGGCCCACAAGTATTTGTCTCGGGTCTGGGTGTTTGTGAGACCAAAAAGTTTCTGATGTGGAGGGTCCACACAAGACTTAATTGATCTTAATGTGGGGTCAGAACTATGTGACTGTTGGGTGTACTTATTTATTTTATTTTTAAATTCTTTGACAAAATGACATTGCACGTGATATCAAGTGAAATGCAATCGAAATAAAGTGTCCTAGAGCATTTCCTGCTCGGTACGATATTTACCCAGGTTGAACCTGAATCGTTGCACACTTAGCTTCATTCCTATGATAGGTTTTATTTATTATTGTGTACGGTACTGCAATCTGAGATACTAACACTTATTACTAATTGTTTGATTTCTATATATGAGGGTTTATTTATTTTTATTAATTGTACACAATAAATATAACACTAAATGTATTTTGATATTGATAGACCTGTAGTATTTTATACTAGGTCAAAATTTATTGAAATAATAATACCTCTGGCACAAGTATCTCAATACTTAATAGAAGGCCCCAACTTATTTTGATGTTAAATTTGGTCAATGAGTGAATTATTATTACGAGTGTTAAAAGACTGAGAACTTTTAGTATTGGGCCTAGGCATACCTAGCCTAGACCTAATACTAAAATACATGGCCCGACTCTTTCTGTTACTTAACGAAATAACGAAACCATTATCAACAGCTGTAGATTACGAAAATATCTTCAAAATACATATTTTGTTTTTGGCTTCCGACTAAACAACCGACTAATAATGATCTAATTTCTCATAAGATTTTGTCTACGCCCAGATACCGCTAACAAAACTATCAATTCAAACAAAGTACATGCAAAATAGCCCCAACACTACAGCGGGTTGAAAAATTCAATTATTCAGAAAGTATTCATCGAATGCGCACCTGCGCTCTTATTAAAACTTGCCTGTGGAGCGAGCACTTTAACGCCGCTCCAACTTTCTTACTTCCACCATCAGTCGTCAATAGACGGCTATACAGTTTCCCCCACGAGTATGTCTATTACAATGGTTTTACACAATGTAGGGCTACAAATGTTTTTTACAATTGGGATATTAAAATGCTTTAACAAAAGCTACGATGTATGTAGTACGCAGAAGGGGTGGATAGGAGAAAAATACGTTTATAGACGGTTAAAACGGGGGGGCTAAAGAGGCACTATTAGTTTCAACTACTGACCATTGTAAAATTGAAATTTGGTCCTTTATCTAGATGCCATTAAACATACAATGAGATATAATACAACCACCGCAAAAATAAACAGAAAACAAAAACACCACAGATACAAACAAAACAAAATAAAAACCCACCAAAACACCATCGGAAAAATCACGAGCATTATGCGAACAGGTTCACAAAGTAAACAAAACACCTTTCCCGTAAACCCTTGAAGAGTCGGGCACGGGCTCATATTTGGCTCGAGATATTGTTTGAAATTCGACTCCATAAAACATGCGCGCTGAGAAAGGCGTTCGGAGGAAAACTCATAATTAAACCGAGGCGACACGGCTCTGTGTGCCGCGGCGCAGATATGCACCCAGGCTGGGTTTTTATAAAACACTACCAAAAACACCCGGCCGACTGCGTTTTAAAGCTGTAAAGGATGGGCAGTTTGCTGCACTTTTTGTGGAAGTTAACTCGGCTGAAATGCTTTTTTTACTGATATGAAAAGATTATGATGATAGCGGGATATTTCGGATATTGGTCTATTTGTCGGGATAATTAATTATATTATAAAATTCACTTTTTTATGTTTGTTCATTGAAAACTTCATATAAATATAGGTATCAGTACATGCTCCAGTGCTTGGCACAGGCCTACTTTAAGGCCTTGAGTTTTTAGTACACGAAACTATCACAGGGTGAGTTAATTTTCTCATATCTGAAATTAATGGTAAGATTAATCGATTATTAATCTTTTGATGATAATATCCTTCATACAGTGTAAATCAACCTACTACAATTAACGTACAACATATTTTAAAATTAGTTGAAAATAAGGAAGAAATGAAGAAACAATTGAACTAGCGGGGCGAGCACTAATTTAAATTTTGTCGAAAGGCGACCGGTGAATATATTTTCGACACAGTATCCCAACGGCACTGTAGCATGAGATGCAGCGCTGTCTCTACGAAAAAGATAATAAATATAAAGAGAGAACCAACTACGCACCTGTCGGCGCGGCACATTTGGCGAGCATAAAACGCGGCACACGGCTGCGGCAAACAAATTAGAGGACGCTATTTGCCCGCCCCGCATGTCGCGACAACACCGGCCGGCAAAAAGAAACAACCTATGAGCTGCGACTAACTGCGAGTTGCAACCATTCCACCTGCCGCGCGCTCGCAGCGCCGTTGGTAATCGGTTTGCCCCATAAACTATTTAGCGCGTAATTGATTTATTTCGTTATCGACGTTCCCGATTTTTAGAAAATCTAATATAATTTTATTTAGGAAGTCATTTCACATTTGAATTTGTGTTATTATATACAGCATCAATAAACGAGTAATACATAAAGCCATACAAATTTTTTACTTAAAAGTGTATTAAAAACAAAATGAGAATAACAATGCATACACAAAACTAGGTTTACTGATACTGAAAGAATAAGGATTATAAGAATAATAAGACACAATCCTCAAACTCCAAATGAAAAGATTACCGGATGACAAAGCCAAGATTACCGGAGCAAAACATTTTAGCGGAACGTTCACAAAATTATATCATTACAACTAACGACCTACTTAGACTCTAATGCACACAGCACATAACCACGGCTTGTCACCTTAATGCACTCGATAATCATAATGTAAGTGAGTTGGCTAAAAGTTTTACCAACAAAATAACAGATGTATACGGCAGCGGGCCCAGGTGTTGCGAACCCTCCCTCCATTTCTCAAAGTGAATCCACATCGCGGCCCGTATTTTATAATGACACAGAGAATTTGCCCAAACGACGTATGCTCGCTGCCCATTCAAGGATTACGTGTAGGGTTGTGCCTTTTGTTAGGAAATCTTTTTACGCCTAAAAGTGTATGGCTGGATAATGGTTTCTTAGATTTACGCGAATGTTACACATTGAAATAAAACTATTTTATACGGATTTTATCGCGATTTGGTTTAATTTTTACATTTTTTAACTTCCCGACGTTTCGATTACTTTACAGCTTTCAGTCCGCCCCGTGACCACGAAAGCTGTAAAGTAATCGAAACGTCGGGAAGTTAAAAAATGTAAAAATTAAACCAAATCGCGATAAAATCCGTATAAAATAGTTTTATTTCAATGTGTATGGCTGGATGTCCCTGTCTGCTGTTACTGAAAATCTATTGTGCCCTAAGGCCGTGCGAAAATAATAATGTGCCTCTTGACCTATGAATGTTATTACAAAACTGTCGAGTGATGGCTTTCATGTTGAACAAGTGAATATCATAATATTTTTTATATAATAATAATATTTTTTCATATTATATTGGCAACGAAGTTGCTTTGTTTTTCCTGAAAATGGTCGACTTCCAGCCTTTCTTTGATTTCTGCTCTATAGCCATTTTTATTTTCAACCACAGGAGGTTCACTATTGATAACATATATCTGTTAAACTTGATTTAATTCCTAAGGCTGGCCGCATCTCATAAAAACCGAGTGTCACACATAATTCAGACCCTGCTTTAAAATACGCCAGCTTTCCATCTCATCCAATCGCGTGACTAATGCTTGATTTAAAAACTGCACAAAATTTTGCCTACACACGGGCATCAAACCCGTGGCTTCTAGTTCCTCAGTTACCTACAAAGACAATAAGTATCTAAAGAACCCTTCAGAGTCGAGATATACTCAGACATAGACTAATTAAAATTCTCCATATTTGTATTTTTTGTACTCGTAAAAGCCACTTACGTTAAAATAGCATTGTCGACCACATACAATGTAGCTAAGCTAATTACTCGTACACGGAGGTTGTTGAAGGTTTTTATAGCCTTCTTAATTAATGCATTTAGTGGGGAACACCTGAGACAAGCGCGGTTCATTCTTAATTACGTCATAGTGCAGGAGCGTTGGTTATTGTGTTGCAAAATGAAGATGCTAGTCGGTGCCTTCTATTCATTTTTTTTTTTAACATTATGATCCATTATTGCATCGATAACATCATACATAATTATGTACATATAATAAATATGATATCTAAATATATTTTTTTTATAAGTCGATTTAAAATAATTAAAATTGTGATTATAATGTCGTTGTCTATTGGAAACATTTGAAACAATCATTTGCAATTGCAATCAAGACGACTTTTTAATACTTTCTGTACTATTTAACTCTGACTTATATTTCCAGTAACTCGCCGTATTGACCTAGGAATTGCTGATTTCATAAATACCTATTACCATAATATGCAAAAATATCCTTTTCATTTCAATATCCTAATAGAAAATGGAAATAATAAATGATAACTACTAGCGCCGCATACGGCATTATTAGAAACTATTTCACGCAAGTTGCTGTAGCGTCGCACCCGCACTTATTGTCCACTAAGTTACATCTCGATTTGACAACACCGTTTCCTTTTTAAAACTTCCATAATAGCCGGCAACAAGTATTCACTTCGACGCGAACGTGGAGTTACAGCTCGGAGTTAAACCGCAGTTTTTAATATTTATTATTTATTTATATGTGCCTAGTAATATTGAGGTAACGTCCGGGTAGTGACGTGGAGGAAATTAAGATGATTTTCGCGTTGTGTAGGTTTTGTAAAGGATCCAGCTCAATCGCAATATGCATTCTGCATAGGTGCTGGATTGAAAGGTAACATTGGCATACCTCCTTTAGATTCACTCGAAGTGAGTGAATCGTTACAGTAGTGTAAATGCACTGTTGTGTTTCGGGTTGAAGGACATTGTAGCCAGAGAAACTACTGGACATAATGATACTTAACATCTTATGTCTTAGGATGGCGAGCGCAGTGAATTGCCAAGTATAGCTTTGTAATTCATGGTGCTGTTTGGTTTTGCTACTGTCCATAAGCGGTCGTATCGCTTACCATCAGGCGAATGGCATGGTCATCTTACCATTCATCGCAATAGAAAAAAAAAGGAAGAAAGGGGGCTTAACAGCTTTCCTCTCGACAAAAAAAAAACTAATTAGCAAGAGGACCTACTACCGGTGATCGCTCTATAAGTTTCAATCACGTTGGATGGCAACAGCTAAATTAAATTACTAATTTCAACCCTATTTCATCGTAACAAAATCAGCTATGCGTGGACTAAAATTGTTGCCCATTTGAAAATCGTATTTGTTTCAAAACGGCCAAAATATACGGACGATAAATCACGTACATACGGACGGATCGGGCCAACATTTTTACATATTGTTTATTGAACATGATCGTGCGTGAAGTTAAACTAACAACGGTTAGTTAAACGATGTGATTTAACCCGCTCATTCGCACTGACAGCCGGGCTTTTACTAATATGTTTGTATGGGGACTTTTAACATTTATTTGGGTTTTTTACGTTTTATTTTCGATTGGCGAAGTTACTGCACTGCGTCCGATGGCAAATGCAATGTCGAAATAGAGTACCGATTGACAACAAATAATAATTTCTCGCTACTCGACACTATTGTGCCGGCATACTTAGTTGCTTCTTCTCGGTAAGTCAATAATTTTGCGGTAATAATAAAACTTAGAGAACCTCTGTTTCGAGTCAATACTATTATGGAAAGAAGGACAGTGTGTACTGCGTAATCAGAATAGGTTATTGCACATAAGAAACGTTATATAATGAGCAGAATTTGCAATAAAAATAAGAAAATAAATATATCAAACCCCACTTTAATATATTCACAATATTAAGATGAATTGTATTATTTTCCCAAAAAGTAATTTAGTCATTAAATCGGCTTCTCCTCAATTTTCGTTTACTTCCTTAAATATTGTTCCTAAGCAGAATCCACACGAAGACACGGACAAAGAGACACAATAGAATTATATTCAATTCCTGCTTTTCAAATATTATTCCACAACCACGACAACACTCAGGCAATACAACTGGTTAGTTTCAAAACGATTTTATATTACTCTACTTGATAAGGTTGTGGGTACTTAATGCAATATCCAACAGGTTGCCATGGCAACGCATGGCCTGAGGACTTCCTGTGATATCACTCGATACATTATAAGAGAATAAATTTGTGCACAACTCTGTGATGTACGGACACTTGAA
The DNA here is from genome assembly GCA_949752805.1 of Deilephila elpenor. Lineage (NCBI taxonomy): Eukaryota > Metazoa > Arthropoda > Insecta > Lepidoptera > Sphingidae > Deilephila > Deilephila elpenor. Next base: position 2,538,906 of record OX457093.1, read on the forward strand.
ACCGCATACTGCCTTCAATGTGTATTATGGGAGACAATAGTCAAGTGTATTCGTTCATTACTTTACGTTTCAGAGCATTGATATCGATGTTCAGAGCATTGCATTTCACGTCAGGTTTGAGAACTTTTGATAAAGTATACGTTTTCCGATATACTCGTATTTTCATTACAAAAATGGGTCTCTGTTTTAAGAAGATATCTGGCATAACTAATTGCTTAGTTTGCGAGAACATAGAATCCACTTCCACTTTGTCATGATTCTGTAATAAAATAAAACGTTACATAAATAGAATTTGGAACACATGACCGATGGTTCCCGACTGATAATCCCACTATGGAAGACAAAGAAATGTAGCATTTCAAGTATATTTATAGTGAAAATAACAAAGTGACTGAAACTTAAAAGTTGTGTGACATGCGTGAAAAACGTTGTTGGAACATTTTCTGTGACACTTCATTACATGTAATACAGCTGTGGTGTAGCCGCAGCACTACTGGAAGTGCCCCCGTGTGCACCGGGAATATGTCACTTGTCCCCTAACACCCCTTAACCCCTCCCCGCCCCTCGGGGCCTCACCTCGCCCCTCCCGCCCCGCCCACACTATTAGGGGTGCAACTCGAGCTGAATTAAATAATGTTACTCGCCTTATTCGATTCATAATTCATAAACATTTGCATTGAACAAGTCGGAGTTTTAGCTGTTATTTTATGTGACATCAAACATTTCCGTAATTTAAGTGTTGTGCCTCCCCTCCCGTTCCCTTATCAAACCCTGGGGCGCAATAAATCAAAGTTTGTTTGGATTTTTTTATCTCGATTTTTCGCCGGAAGATTTTCAGTGAGTTTTGAATAACCCTGTTGGGTAAACTGGTAAAGTACTAAAGTCGATGATAATACCAATCCGGCCGGCTATTATTAGCATTTTGGAATATTGCGACGTAATACATCGACCGCAGTCCTACGCAATATTGTGATAAACTGCGTGTATCGCCAAATATTGGGCCCAAAATAGACGATACACTCGAAACTAAACTAATCATTTATCGATTTCAAAGTACACAATCGTGGGCATTAATTAAAAATCCACCCCATACACGAAATTTGTACCGGGCAGCGAGGCGCGTCTGTTGGGGGGACAGGAGCTTGTAATATTAATGATAGAGACCAAGGCATGCTTGGATTTTACTCATTATGGGTATTATGTGGCCGTTTGCGAAATGATAAATGCTTATAGAATACAGGCGGGCCTCGTGGTATTTTGTTAACGGTTTGCGAGAAGCCATTTTGGGGTGGAACGAAGCCCGCGCTTTGCAGTATCTGTGTTGGTGTAGGCCGGTGCTGTACGTTTTTATTGTCGCAAGATTCAATACATTTTTAATCGCTTCATAGTTTCGCGGTGGTTAATGAATAATTATGAGTTAATGCATATTCAACATTAAACAATGTTATAATACCTCTTCAGAATTGTTAAATATTAGGCATCAAAAAATAGCACACATTACTTAAACACTTGAAACTGACTCTTATGAATACAATATCAATAATAAAAGTAGGTCAAAACTGCAGTTAATAAAAAAATCATGGGCGCTCAGCGTTAGCAGAGTAAATTGTAGAACTTTTACATTTTCATAATTTTACAGAAAACGATTTTCTAGTGTTCTTATCGCATACATTCTGATGCAACTTGTCAAGAGTATCAGAAACTAAGAGATAATTTTCCTTTCTAACCGGACCGATCCTCGTAGAGGCGTTATTTGACTCTTTTATTGGGACCAAAAAGAGGCAGAAGGAAAATTAGAATATTGAACCGCCGGCAATCTCACCCACCGAACGAACCACGACAACAAGAGCCATCGGCTTATATCATTTTCACTCGCGAAATAGCAGTGTAAATGCACTGTTGTGTTCCGGTTTGAAGGACATTGTAGCCCGAGTAACTACCGGACATAATGAAACATCTCATGTCTCAGGATGGTGAGCGCAGTGGAATGCCAAGCATTGTTTTGTAGTTCATGGTGTTGTTTGGTTTTGCTTCTGTCCATGAGCAGTCATATCGCTTACCATCAGGCGAATGCTCGTTTTGCCATTGAACGCAATAACTTAAGTACTAACCCGTAAAAACCCGTTCCTGCTGTACTCCAATATTACCACAAAAAAATATTGTATCGATAATACACATGATTAAACAAAGGGAATATTTAAGCACGTTCCATTAACCACCTGTGTAACATTACGTCTACGATATGGTATCTGCGTAATAACAGTACACGCACACACACAATAACTCACTATAATTTATACCAACACAATGTTAGGGGAATAGCAATTAAGCAGAGAACCTTATTTACCGTCTCATATAAAACATACATTACCTATATAAATGCGATATTACTTCAAATGTAAACGGCAATAACTAGTTATTATTATTTGTTAATCTCTCGTACGTGACGTGTGTACTGATTCTACTTGGTAAATATTTATTTACTGGGTAATACGAATACTGAGGGCTTAGATTAAATATGTCTTGTATTTTACCTAAACAAATCGGATAATTGTTTATAACGCTGATTTAAAGGAAACATCTATCAATTTATGGCAAGGTTGTAAACCGTCAGTTCCCTGATTCCAAATCCTAGGTCATGAAATAGTTTGTGAGTTTTTCGCTTTGAAGCTGAAGGGCTCGCCTTCTATCATACTTCAAAGTGGCATTAATGACACCACGGAATAAACTTTGGTACAAATAACCTAAAATAAATTAGGCGCAGCATTAATCTAGAAAGAATTTTTCTCTGACCTTAATTTCCGAACAGTGGATAATAGAATGCCTCGATGGCGCAGTTGTACTACGGCACGATTGCAAAGCTGAGGTCTCGGGTTCGAGTCCCGGGTCGGGCAAAATGATATTTGATTTTTCTATTAATTATCAGCCCGGAATCAGAAATTTGTGCCCGATATGACGATAGGCTCGCCGATTACATCGTGGGACGGAAAATACAAGGCGAAACGTGGGTGTTCTGGTTGCACCTCTGCTTACCCCTTCTGGGAAAAAGGCGTGAGTTTACATACATAAACTAATATACATAAGTATGTTAGTATTCCCCTCACATGCATGTGCAACGGGACTAATCAAGGACATTTGCCACTTTAGTACGAACAAGTGCTACCGGTTCTCTACTAACAGTCGTGTATACGCAGCCTTGCCACAGCTAATAGCGGCAGAGATGGCCGCCCACATCTACCGCCTCCAAGTTTAGCTCTGCAAAACTACTGCATCGACAACACACTACCGATCTTATCTCCCTCACATTTGTACATTATCAAATCATCAAGTTTGAAGTACTTGATTAAGGTCCTTTTTTTAACTCTGAAAATTGCATAGATGATATTATTAAAACACGAAATCAGAGCTAGATTTTGCTTATTATAAAATATCTCACCACATTCCATCAAATAACTGATGATGAATAGTTCGAATGTATTGAACGTAGCACCAAATGCATTGTACAATGACAAAAAAAACATTGATTCACAATTTCAAAGTACGTGTAGTTTACTATTATACATTTTTAAGAGTTTGACTTACTTGTCATATCCAAAAAAAACGTAGTAAAAAGAAAACACCTATAACCATAAAACTAACTAACTGTGACCAACCTGGGATGGACCCGTGGATATTTGCATGGCTTTTCAGTTTGGGCCATACTTTGGCCATTGCCTGATCTTTGTTTACGTTCAAACAATGGACCTTAACTTGCTCTTTACGCGTTGCTGACGTTCTGCATGTCCTCAGACGTACCCGGACGAACGATCCTGCCGCCGCGAGCGTCCCGCGCCTGGACTCTTCACCTCAATCAAATTACCTGAAGCCGAGCCCCCAAACGGAGTGGCGCCCCTGCTGGATTTCCCGCGGGGGCGCATGCGACCAGTCACCTTCCTCGGAGAGGGCCCCCACGGCAATGTAAGTACTTTAATTATTTTATAATGTATCTATATCAGCCTATAAACATCCCACTGCAGGGCACAGGCTCTTCTACAATCCAAATTAGACAAATTGGAAAATTGTGGAGTGCGTGGTCCATTACTTAGATGGTGTGCGAATTACCAGAAAAACCGAATTTATACAGTAAAAATTAATAACATACATAGTAGGCCGATAAACGTCACGGAAGGTACGGCACAAGGCTCAGTCCTAGGCCCATTACATTTCCTAACATATGTAAATGATATGTGTAACTGTTTGAAACACAGCACATGTTTCCAGTTTGCAGACGATACGTGTATTATAGTAGCTGATGATGATCCACTAAAGGCTAGCGCCTTGTTGCAGGATGATTTTAATAATTTAAATAAATGGTGCCATGACGCGGGGTTAGTTTTAAATGCTGAGAAAACTAAACTACTCACTATTAAATCGCCACATCTAAAACGATCTACCAAAGCAAATATTGTGGCACATGATCACCACTGCTTGCATACTCAAAGCTTTTTCACTTGTAACTGCGCTAGTATCGAACTTGTTAATAAGCACACTTACCTAGGCTTAATAATTGACAATAAACTTAACTGGAGTTATCACATTGAAAATATTTGTAACAAACTCAGACAATTTTTAGCGAATATTACTGTACTAAAAGACCGCATTCCTTTTAATGTAAAATTAATGTTATATTACTCATTGGCTGATTCCTATATACAATATGGCCTAACCAGCTATGGAAGAACATTCAAAACGTATTTAAATCAAATACAAAAACTCCAATTAAAAATTATAAAAAACATAGTGTCAAAAAAAAATTATCTCCGATTTCATAATGACCCTTTGGCACTGTTTGATCATTGTAAAATCCTACCGATACATACCAAATTTAATTACATGCTACTTAAAGAACAATTCTTTAATAAAACACTCCAACACGAAATTAAACATCCTTTGTATACACGCGCAGTTGCAAGTAATCGGCTTTGTACAACTAGCGCTTACAATGTGTACGGTGAACGAACTACCTCCTACTTGATTCCACGATTATTAAATGACCTACCTACCAACGTACGAGACTGTATTACACCAATTAATATAAAAACAAAATTAAAGGAATATTATTTTAAAACGATTAAAGGGAACAATAATAAATAGATTAATGTTGCGCTTGCCTAGTTTCTCGTACGGTGCACTTATATCTAATTAACGTAATTACTTATTTTAATGTAAAATAATGTAATTTAGACTAACCTATTATATTGTTGGCCTGATGCGAACTTGTAAATTTATATAGCATTTGGATAAACCTCAGTGGTTTTTAATGCATATACTAACAATAATTATTGTACCTTTGTTGTTAATAAATAAATGAAAAAAAAAAAAAAAAATTCGATTGACGGTGGTTTGGCCATATTATATTCCACTATGCTGGCATACTGCAGGTAGGCAGGCGTACTTAAATACCATACAAATTCTTACAAATCGCTATGGTATGCAGATTTCTTCATGATGTTTACCATCACCGTTATAGTGCGTAGTGAATTACTTCGTAATATGAGAGGTGAGCCCCAGGGCCCACAAATTCCAAGTTGAACCCGCGACCACCGCGAAAAAATTGTGACAAAACCTGCATACCACCGAAATACTGCATACCATATTCTATCAAAATTACTCTATAACAGCCTATAACAGGGCTATAGAAGTCTAAGAACTCTAAATTGCATTTAACAACATGTAACATGTAACAGCTTTTGTGGCGCTGTTGAAGCCGTCTCAGTTCATTACCATAGACATTCTACCAAAATTACACTATAACAGCCTATAACAGGGCTATAGAAGTCTAAGAACTCTAAATTGCATTTAACAACATGTAACAGCTTTTGTGGCGCAGTTGAAGCCGTCTCAGTTCATTCTCCGCACCGAAAGCATCTTTATTAATTCTTGTTGCGTTTTCTGTATGCAAGATATAACAGCCTCCATGTTAAGAAAGCAGCTTTGAACCATTGAATGCAGTTGCACTGAGATAAATGTTTTTCAGACACATAAGCAAGTACCTGTATCCCGAGGGATAAACGAAAGGTGCCACTCAAGGTTCACCGAGCTTAATTTAGTCTCAAAAGATTAGAGTGTAAGCGTGCCGCCATGCTAAGTGCATTTTCTAATTAGTGCAATTAAATAACTTCTGTAAGATATTTTAATGGATGTTTCGATTTTAAAATAAAACCAATTTTAGTGTCTGTTGGAAATTGAACCCAGAATGAGACAATTTACAGCACAATTTAAGTAAACCACTACCAACAAACGAATATTAACAGTAGGCTATTGTAAATCAAAATAACAAAGAAATGATATACCTACCAACAGACATCCAATACAGCAATTATGTTTTCATGCACAAATTCACAAAGCCATAAAAACACTTCGCCGATATTCCTCTCAACAATTAAGTCTTTATTGAAGCAGTTCTAACAAATTGTGGTGATTTCCGCGCCCGACCATTTATTTTTAGTTTTATAGCCTCAACAATGCATTAAGGTGTTTGTGACGTGAACGAAGTAGACGCCAGCGAGTATTAAACTTTTGGAAAATCCATGCATAATATTTCACATCACTCAATTTCCATTTATATCAGAAATCGTTTATTACAAGTGCTAGTACTTGGAATGAAACACCACGTTTTAAATCATTTGTGTACTTTCAGTTAATATCTTGTGGAGTTACAGTAATTTTGTCATTTCTAGATGGAAAATGCTATGATAAAAAGATCAGTCTAAAAATGCCATTACGTTGTCAGACTTGTATGGTTCCTCTTCCTCTCCAGTCTTTTGCAGAACGCTGTAGTTGGATTTCACTTTGTCAGGTGGTTTGCTCGGCTGGCCGCTACTTTTTGCTTCCTCTACCACAGTCTTTGAGAGTTCCGTGATTTCGTTGAGTTTCTCAGCGATTTCATCCACGTGGACTATGTCGCTGGGGTCGATCTTGGCCAACGTTTTGCGGACGTCTTCATCCTTGTTCATAGGCCCGTCGTCTTGCCCTAAAAAAACAATTATAAAAATTCATACGGAAAGAAAAAAACAATTATGAAGGACCCTGCGCAAATTATTACATCTCTTACCCTTGAATAGATTGTCGACGGACAATTTCCTTTTTAGAGACTTAAAAATGCTGTCCATATTGGTTTATTTCGGTTTTTGGTGTTTAAAACGGTTATTAAAATTACGCGACCATGGTTCTAATGTCAGATGTCAGGACTGTTGGAATTTCTCGGTTGTTTTTTCGTACAATGACAGCGCTGATAGAAAATGAACTGTGGTTTTTATTGAAGAGCAAAAAGGTGGCTTACGTCACATCAATCTTTCGTGCCAGTGTTTTCTTCACTTCGATTGATTTAAAAAGGAATCGTTTTGAAAATGGACCGCGAATACGGGGTTGTTAGTCGTATGAATACGAAACAGATATCAATAAAGGCAGTTATAGTGAGTAAATATTAATGAATATTAATCAAGCGGCTCGCTGATAGTGGAACTAACTGCGGCATACTCGTATAATTATCATCTATTGCCAAACGGTTTAGCTTAATCTGGTGGCCAGCTGTGACGGCCCGGCGTTATTAAATTTATATTAACGTGTTACAACTGAATCATGCGAGTTTTAAATTAATATTAAGCCACTTTGTGCAATGCAGCTTTGGTATGAATTAGCTATGAAAGGTTAAAATTATTTTTAAAAGAGTATTAAAATATACTTGTCTTGTATTTTACTATTTGACAAATAATATTGCAAATATAAGCACATTTAAATAATAAACACACAGTCAAGCACATTCCGAGCCCCCAATGAGTTTCTTGTGTCTTGGACATTAAAAACTAGTAGAGATCTTTTAGTCTCAAAACACGGGTTAAACAAAAATTCTTCTCGTTCAGAGATCGAACCTATCCGTTCCACAGCATCTCGACCACCTGGCTACTAGTTAAACCAATTAAACGCCAACAAAATTTCCACTATTCTTGTAATCCAAGTTGCGGATTTGGCGCGGTATAAAACCGCTAAATGAGAGGTGTGTGGGCGGATGTAATACAAGTGGCTGCGGTCAGTAATTCATTGTGTTTGTACATCCCTAATGAAAATACAACACGGCACGTGCCACTGTTTGCTTTACATTTCTGCGTCAGCGGCCCGCGGCGCGGCGGCGTCTCGCCCACACTAAGCTTTAGTAGACGTACATTGCGGTCAAATCGGTGCAGTGTTTAGTAATTAATTTACCGAAAAACACCGGTATAAGACAATATATTACATAAAATAAATTGAACATTACAAGTGCTCTATATTAAAGTGTCACAGTACATACAAAGTGTTATTAATCCTGCCTTTTAAACAAGAATGATCTTTATCCAAAGAATCAGAGTACGAAGATGCCTTTATACCTTTATAAAAAATTAAATTTGGAAACAAAGTATCTACCTCTACACATTTGTTATTAAAAAAGAACATGTTATTATTTAGGCGACACGTGAAGATCCTTGAAGAAGGCCTATTTTAGCAGTAGACTTTATGTGGCTCAATAGATAGATAGATTTAGGCGACATTGATCCTCCATTGACCGATAACAGTTCAAAACCCTCGTAGATTAATACGCCACAAACTGGTCATAGAGACCTCCGCAAACAGTCGGATTTGATCAATGTTAGTTCAGTATCGTCACAGATTGACTGGCGGAATTATGGACGTCTCAACGCTTATTGACCGATCAGTCAAACGGCAGATAATTGGAAACGTAGCGTAATGACCGAATGATCGGTACCCGCGGCGCTACGGGCCTAACCACAGTACAACAATGTAGCCTTACTTAATATCCGAATGCGAATATGAGTTTGTTCAATTTTCGCACTTTAGCTGATGATCTGATCTGACCGATCGTTACGAAATTTTGTTTACAATTTTTCAAGAGTACAGAAAAGGAGATTAGTACACAATATCCTTTTCAGTATCTTGGATCCAAAAACATAGTGCTGAAGTTAACGAAAGTATTAAGTAACCCGCAAAAAACCTTAATAATAAATAAATATATAAGTAAATTCATCAATCACACATATTCCTGACAATAAAATACAAAGTCTTGAGTTGTGTGAAAAATTATTTTTTTTGCTTAGACCGGAAACAAATATTTGCCATACAAATAATTGCGGTAATCGAACGAGCTCTTGTTTCACAGCCGGCTGTACCCAAATGTGTGGTGCACTGACTGCACGTGGTGCAGAGACTGTACTTGTACATACCTACACACATAAACTCACGCCTTTTTCCCAGAAGGGGTAGTCAGATGTGCTACCAGGACACCCACATTTCGCCTTGTATATTCCGTCCCATAATATGATAGGGTGCGAGCCTTTGGCCATATCGAGCACAAATACGGCTTCGCGCTGGTATAGCAGAATCCAATATCACTTTGCCCGACCCGGGATTCGAACCCGAGCCCTCAGCTTTGTAATTGTACCGTAGTACAACTACGCCACCGAGGAAGTCACTGTACTTTTATGCAGTCAAATACGTGTATAACATAATTTCAGGCAGCTAAGCGTTAAATGTATAATGAACGCGCCTTTGATATGGATGTGTCCCCTAATTTGATGTATTAACGCGTAAATTATTCATAGATGCGACAGAAGCGCCAATTTCTATTTGCTTTATGAATTAATTGATGGCAACATGTATAGGACAATGGTATCATTATATCTTTACATATTTGCACTCTACGCTCCAATAATTTTACATAATAAGTTCGCTATGAACCATCAAAGACAGGATGCATCGTATTTGTTTTGTTGTTGAGTTCAAGTATTTTCTATAATTTTCAAACAATCACGGCGAAATGACACCTGATGGGAAATTCCTAATGGTCACTCATCATTCAACACTGCATACTTAACTCCATCACGCTGCGCATCCTCCCAGTATAATATGCTCGTTCCCCAACAAACAGCCAGCAGTTTCGTGGTGAAAGTATCAAGAGTAGTTCTTAGTGGGCTCATTTTACTTTTCATGTATCGATTCTTGCCCCCGAAATTAACCCCCACCTGAATGAGGCGGACGATTAGACCGGGGCTTACCGTTGTAGGGTTGCCTTTGTTTAACACGCTTTCCGGATAATCCCGTTTTTGTTTGATCATTACTCCCTGCACAAGGGCCTGTTAGGCCACAATGCTGTATTATTTGTGTTGTATGACAGAATTTATTAATCATCAGATTAGTACGAAAATTCTGAACACTATCCTAGAATTTATAAAGCGGTTTAAAATTTGTGGTTATTCGAGTTACTTTAAATACTGTCTTTACTAATATTTGTCGCTAAAGCCCTCTAATTCACCACATGGCGACGATAATAGAATATACAATTTTAGTTTATTATATTCAAACACATTACCATTACACAGGTTACAGAATAATACTGTACTTACAAATAAAATAGTTTACTTTATCTAATTAAAGGATTGAAGCTATTCTCGAATACATCTCCTAAGCTCTTCAAAGAGATGCCACAAAACCATGCCTTTAAACTGAAATAGATTTATAACAAAATGAACTATTACCTTTATGAAGATAGCGTCATCAATTATTTATTTTTAAGTCGAAATGAAAGATAATTTTAGTACCCTACTTTTGTACATGTATGTTCCCCTATAACCCCTAAAGTACTCGTCCAATTTTGACAAGTGAGGTGTCAATCGCGTCTTTATAATAGCAGACTATTACACTCAGAAGTGCATACGGTATATCAAGACTGCGACCGAAAACGAAGCCAATTGGTAGTATTAGTGACTTCAGACACAATGCAACAAAAAAATTCGCAAAAAAAAAACGGCAATATTTTTTTTTTTACATGTCGTCGTATTTGGGTGATAAATACATAGTTTTCCTAAAATAATGATGTACACTTTTTCAGTTTTAAATACACAATGGTTGGAAAAGATTTAAATTCCTTTTATTGCATAAACTCGGTATTTAGCACTCCAACACGATGATATATAAAATAAAATAATGAAATAAATATTTAAAAAATTGCAAAAACAAAATCTGTGGCTTTTTTGCGAAATTTTTAGTTGCGTTATGATTGTAACCACAAAAACTACCACTTGGCTTCGTTTTCGGTCGCAGTCTTGATATACTAGGTATATACACAGATATACAAAGTACCTTTTAAGGTTCGTAAGCCTGGTGACCCTATCTACCCCGCAGGCATCCCCCGCCGGCCACGGCTCGTAATTGCCGCCCAGAGCGAACAACACCACCGAAATGAATACATTCGCGTTATAATAACAAGTATACTTAAATATTCTTTTTAATTAAGCAAGAGAAGGTGGGAACAAGAATTTCAATAAAAATGGAACACCTAAGCCCCGGAAGAGTGAGAATTATTCACGATATTATTTGAATTTTTCTCTATGCGCCCGGCGCTTTCATGTTATAGAATTTTACATATTTAGTGCAAATTATTTTATAATAATATTATTTTATGCAAGTATTTCGCAACCGCATTAGATCCGGCTAGAGATTGTTATTTGGATTATATTACATCCGTCTTACCTTCCACTATTATAATTTATAATCGCAAGTAAATAGCAAAACTTCTATTTTCGTGCACACTTTCTGCAACAGATCCAATCTTGTGTCGTGGGTATCAAAAACCCCGAGAGACTTTTCGGTTACACAAACACCCAGACCCGACACAATTACCTGTGGTACACTCAAATATTTGTTTGGGTGCGGGGATCGTACTCGCGGCCTCTCGTTTCACAGCCGGCGTCTAAGGAACTGCGCCACGGAGGCCGTTCCCCCATGGGCATTGAATCGTAGCATAATTCTAAGGTAATTTGTCACGCATCCAATCAATGACGATATGGTACAACAATATTCCACGTGCAATTAGGGCTTATTAGTAGCCCTATGCACACAGGCAAATTCAGCATACCCACACTGGTATTGGTATGATGCGCCCGTAATCTTACCATTGATCACACGCACTGGCTGCGTTTAATTAACGGAAATCATATACATTGCGGTATTCGGATGATTGTGTATTAGATATTAATTATCAAGGCAGCTATGTATGCTTAAATATCCTGTTGTGTTGTCTTTGAGAGATTTCTTGGTGAATGAATAAAATAATATTACGCCTCGGTGTCGGGACTGTTTCTTAATTCATAGTAAGATGCTATTTTATTGTGGAAACTACTGACTTTTAGTTTCACAGCATTCAAAACGGATACAAATATTTGTGTATCGAACAATCATTTGTCTCGATGCGAGGCTGTCATTCAAATAGTACGTGATTTTTCGCAATCATTTTGTGTTGAATAATTTTAGGAAAATGAACTTTACATCAAACAAGCAAATATTTTACAGTTGTGTGATCGTAAAAACACTTGCAAATGTAGAATAAGATTAGAGGAGGTGAAAGAAGTGAGATCCACTAAAAAAGATAAATAAACGACACAGAGGCAATCGCAATATTAATGTCGATATTCTATTTTCGAAGGTGATTAATAATCTCTTTAATTATACACAACAATATATCAATCTTAAAAATCCCAACATAAAAAACAAAAAAGGATATTTCGTCCAACAAATTAAAATTGCGATTGATATCTCGCTCCACAGATTTTTACGGCAAAAGACGATAAATTTATCGACAGTCTAGCTTTTAATCTGGAGCTTTTAAAATAATTGCTGCCATTACGTCACCTTTCCCGACTCACAATAAGCACTTTTATTCACATCCATATTGTTATTGCGATATTACATCTAACGGCGAAGTGTTTCATTTGTTTTGCTTGCGATAATAATTAGTAACTGAATGGTGTTTTGCTTATAAACTTTTATGTAACTAGCGGCTCGACCCGACATCGGCCGGGTGCAGATAGTTTTTGAGTCCAGTCCACATCAACAACATATCATTTTGGTTTTCACAGCGCACGCAATGTAAAGAAGACTACAATACAAGTATATATTTTATACCTTGGGTTACACTATTAGAGTTTTAGTAAGGATTCAATTTTATTTGAAATATAATATAGCCTATGTCACCCGGGGATAGTGTACCTTCTGTAGTGTTCAGTAGTTTCGAAGCCTATTCAATGTATTTCTTAATGTTGGTTGACCGCAAAAGCCTCAGTATACCAAGATTCAACCTTACCACCGACATACCTACTCCTATTTTCATGGCACTACCATCAATTCCTGAATATTCGCTACACAGGCATTTATCAACTAAAAATCATGCACAGCATTGGAAAAGGATAAATTCTTATCTTCCTACATGAGCCTATGTTTCATCCACCCGCGATTAGCTGACGACAGCTACGTCACTCATGGCAAAGATAATGCATGGCTGCCGGTATAATCTATTAAGTGTATATTGATCTTTAAAAACTAGGGCTTATTCTTTTACGCATGTAAACTCAATGTCTTAAAATCCCCAAAACTGAAAGACAGCTCTATTGAAAAAATAATATTTAGAGTTAGACCGTGGACACAGGACAACATTTAAAAAACATACTTTTTGATAGATTTGTATTTCAGCGCGTATTCAAAATACATACATACGTAAACATACCTGCAACATTTTACTAACGTAGAACTTAATGTATAGTTCTAGTTCTTAAAAAAGAACGTAATTCATTGTACAACCCGATCACGATTTTTCAAGTGCTATAAAATATCATATAATACGGAGACCGCATCCATTATTTCCGTGAGAGGGCCAAAGAGAGCGTTGATCTACAAAAATACCCATAAAAATTGATTACTGGCCGTAGCAAGAAAATGCAATCTTGCCCACACCACGGCAAACCGACCCACTCCCCCGTCTCCCCTTCACACACTCTAGGAACACCCCTGATAGTTTGCATCGCTTATTTTCCAAGTTTTACTATAATTAACTACACACTCAATAAGCTACTATTAAACAAAAAACAGCGTCGAACATTTTTGTAGAAAAAAGCATTAACAAAATGCACAGGGCATTTTTGAATGTCGACAAAACATCGTCACAATTGAAGCCCTAATGGAACACACAAAAAACGGGAGATAGCCCACTCTACTTTCTGTTAATGGTGCGATATTAAAAAATAATTATCGTGTGAATAACAAAGCTTTTGAGTGAAAGTAGAAATGCTAATTTGATACGGACGTCCGTGGAATGCAAATGTTGCACTAACTTCGAATATAGGTTGTATGTAGTATGCTACATTAACCTTATGCTGACTAAAGGAGAGCTCTTTCAAACGCGTATGTTTTTGATTTACGGTCCATTTTGAATAAATATAATTTTTCATTATTATTTCATTAAAAGTTGAATAGATGATTTACGCCCGAATACTGGAACGACATTCAAATAATAAGTTGCTCTTAACAGCCCACGGTTCACTTAGCCAGTAAATTTAATCGGGATTAACGTAGTTAAGCGCAAGTTATATTTAAGTTGCAGTTCCAGTATTTGGGCGTTAAACTTCAATAAAACATTCCTTTTCATTTACTTCTACTACAAGCATCCATATTAAATACAAATAAGTAGAATGATATTGATTCATGTAAAACAGACTAAAATTAGATTCTCAAAACATAAAATTTATTTTAACATTTCCTGTAATTTATTTCCAACTTGCCAACTTAAAGGGGCGCAACTCTCGACCCCATATAAATTTATAAACAAAAACCTTTTTATTGCAACTTTATAAAACTAAATGCAGGGTGAATAAAAACCAAATTTCTTCATACGAAACACGCGACGAGACAAACCATTAATTATTTATTAACCACATTCAAATAACAAACATAAAAACATCTCTATTACAAATTCAGCAAAGACATTACGAAGAATGTTGAACAATGCGCGTTCTAGTACATTATTTGGTTTTCATTTCAGCTCGCACGTAATGCCATCCAAACAAAACAAATTCCCGTCATAAATATTTATAAACCGTTTTAATATTAACATAAACAATCCATGTCTTGGCTGATGAACAAGTTTCTATAATTTTTTAAGAACATGACATTTTACTTCGTTATTCCTGGGCTGATGAAAGAATAACAATGTTCGCCATAGCGCTGAAACGAAAGGAAATTTAATAAAAACACAAAGATTTTGCGATATTGTGAATGATGCAGACAAACGTTATGTCATTTAATAAACTACACACTAATATTATTAATAACTAAATTCTGTTTTAATTAGGCATGGAAACGTAGCACAAAGGCTTAATTTCCTTTTTTATAATTATGTAGACTTTTTCATTAAAACTTAAAATAATTAAATTCTGCCCTAGATCAATTAAGTATCTACATTATTATAAGATCACAAGAAGTACATAGTGAAATTATAGTTATAATATTTTTAAATAGGTACGTCTTGACTTCAACCATTTCGGGACTTTTAAGACGATCTAGTTTATAATTGATTATGTTATATTAGTAGCCACTAATCTGATTAATTTTCTGACTATTAAGTTAGTCAACTTACTATCAAAATGGTGAGAGTACTATTAATTTATGCAGAAGCAATCCAAAACACGGATATATAATGTTATATTAAAATTCTTCAGATTCCAAAGATAAATTCATATTGTTTGGTGGTTTCACAGTATTAAAAATACCTCCTTGTTGTCGAAATAAAGTCAATCTTAGTTACATTAGAATACAGATCATTTCTAAAGGATAAGATGTCAGGGAATTTTTACTCGTTTGTGGATTGGATTATTTTAGAATGACACAGTTCAGTTGTAACTATAATTATAAACTCAGCCTGCTAGACTAGAACTTGACGACCTCAAAATAGTAGATACAACCTGGGCCCTGCCCTGAGACATGTATAGACCTATATTATAATGTATACTGTACATTGTTATACAACACTCTATTTCACTAATGAAATATTCATTTTAAAACAAAATGCCACTGATCTATTTAAAAAACGATGAAAGAATTGCCTGCGAGATAAATGGTAATATTCTCCCCTCATATTTCATACTAAAGCATTTCGAATCAAAAGCGGCTTCGTTCTAAACAAAAATGGGTTGGTTTTTTTCTCAAGGCCTGAAAATCCGGTGCGCGCTAAAGCATTTTCCACGCTCGGTAAATTTAGAAACTGGGCCAAAGTGGGCCTAGGCGAAATATGCAGGAAACTCCCCACCTTGCCTCACTACATTACGTGCTTAACTACTATTCCGAGGAAATATTCAGCGTGTCTTTGAATAAAAATGTAAATTTACATCCTTTTTTCTAGTAAATCTGATAGTAAACTAGGCAAATCGGCGATATTTTTGTGAAAAAATCTAGCGGCTCCAATACGCCAAGTATGTGTTCGTGTGACATAGGCGCCAGTGTTTTTAGATTGCCGTAGCACTAGGATTTCTAGACTTGTACTCGCATAAAGTCGTGAACTCTGCTGTTTTCTTTTATAGCTTTATTACAAAATCCTATTTTGAGTTGTTTTATTGCATACAGAGATAAAATAATGCTCGTCATTTACAATTTTGACGGTTTAAGCAAAGGACGGGCTAATCCAATTCGAAACGGATTGCCAAGACAAATGGTTGATTCGAATTCAGAGCACATGTAACGTGCCTTTGACATACTCAAGTTATATTAACATTGAGAAATAAATAAATAA
This sequence comes from Deilephila elpenor, assembly GCA_949752805.1. NCBI lineage: Eukaryota > Metazoa > Arthropoda > Insecta > Lepidoptera > Sphingidae > Deilephila > Deilephila elpenor. The sequence continues at coordinate 2,555,548 of OX457093.1, forward strand.
AGAAATAAATAAATATTTTTTTAACATAACCCGTGTGGTTACAGGATACAAATTAATAATTAAAAAAATAAGCTGTGAAACTAAATACAGACCATGAACATAACATGACATATTTTATTATGAACACATCTATCAAGTATTCCTACAGTCCGAATATATTTTAATATGCGCTATATGTCTTTCAACAGCCTCTATGGCGCAGTTGGTTAGATGCCGGCTAAAAAGTGAGGCTGCGGGTTCGATCCCTGCAATGCAAACAAATAACTGTAGATCATACAAATATTTGTCTCGGGTCTACGAGTATTTGTTTGGGAGACCGAAAAGTTTCTCACAGTTTAAGAAACCCACAACACACGACTCGATCTTAGTGTGAGGTCAGGATTAAGTATGTGACTGTTGGGTTTTATTATTATGTCTGCCTGCCTACTCACTGTTTACTTTAAGACGGAGGAATGATGTGCCGTTTCTATTGTCCACCAGCTCCAGATTTGCGAGACAGATGGGATCGAAGAGCTGAGCGACGAGGAGTCCCCGAGTGGGGGCCGCCGCCGACTTGTTGTTGTAAAGACTCTATGGCGCGGCTGCCATAGCGATATCAAGTAAGTAACTCGTTATACAACTTACTTTATAGAGTTTTATGACAGCGTCCGTGGCGCAGTTGATAGACGCCGACTGTGAAACATGAAACCGCGGGTTCGATCCCGCACCAAATATTTATTTGATCCACTAGTATTTGTTTCGGGTCTGGGTGTTTGTGAGACCAAAAAGTCTCTCATAGTTCCTGATAACCACGACACAAGACTCTATCTTAGTGTGAGGTCAGGACTAAGTATGTGACTGTTGGGTGTATTTATTTATTTAATATTTTATTTTATAATGACAATATGGTGAATGCACCTGATGGTAAGTGCGGTCCAGGTAAACTATTCATCAATATGAGATGGTTATTCCTCGACGGTGAACACAATAATACCGACTCAATTGTCTCCGGTTATACACGAATGTTCTTTAAACACTGCTTAACGTGGCAGTCGCTGTCCAGGCAAATAAGAACACCCATTCACCAGCAAAGGGGCTAAAAATCGAATCAGGTTAACAAACTTTTGAAATATCATTGTCTGAAATTGTAATGAAAATAGCCAAGTCGTGATGCGTTCAGCTGGGTGAAGCGCCTTAAGATAAAAACATTTAATCGGTCTCTTTAACGTTTTCAACACAAATCTATTAGTCAACGGCCATTTGCGGCACTCTTATTTCCTAGTGAAGATGTATTGGACGAGAGATAGGCCAAACTAAATTTGAAGAGCGAATACAACGGATCTGGTCTTATGATTGCCATGCTGCAAACAAGCAAAAGGAATAAAAAAAAATTGATTGTTGATTACATGATTTCTGGACACTGCGCCGGCGGAAATGTAGACGCGGTCATTGGCCAGATACCTAAGAAATAATGCTCATCAAACAGACGATCGGTAATTGCCTGTAGAGAAGACAGTGCTTTGATTATGGTAGGATACACGTATCTGCATAGTAAGATGGTCGGACGAGTAGTTAAGGTCGCAGGAAGTTGCTGAATGCAGGGTAGGAGTACTTCCAACAGATCAATATGACGATCCATGGACTACATTCAGCAGTGGTCTTCCGATGGCTAAACAGAGAGAGTGAGAGAGAGAGTTAAATTTTTCAATTTAACTTGTAGAGATCAAAATGTAGTATTATAAAACTAAGCATCCGTTTGTCTACAGAACGGCGTTTGCCCGCGAAGCTACGTGGGGCGCCGGTTTGAAGCACCCTCAACTAGCCAGGGTGCTTGGTCTCAGCCTTCTCGAACCCCCGTGCGCTGCTCTCGACCGGGGCGAAGCAGCACCCCTGCCCACCGTACTCCGATTAGACAGGAAATTGAGGCAAGACCATAAACCATAGTATTTCAGTACATATTACAGTACAAGTCAACTGCCAGCTGTTCTTGCAACCCAGCGTGGTCTCAGCGAAGTACAAGCGATGGTCATTAGCGAATTAATCTTAGATTATATTATACTGTACATTTCTAGAGCTGCTGCAGCTGACTGCTGCAGAATTTACTAGACGAATAACTAGCGTGTATCGTGCCCTAACAATGTTTTGTGTTACAGCTACTCGAGTTTAATACACATATGCTGTCAGATAGCAGCCGGCATGAAGTATCTGGAATCATTCGAGTTAGTACACCGCGATCTCGCAGCTCGGTAATTATTCTTCTTTATTATTATATTTTCATAATTATTCAATTGCTTAGTTCCTTATTTCTGCGTAGAAGTCAGACAGATGTTAGAGAAATTTTGAGAAATCTCTTTTTTCAGAATAGCTTTACATCAGACGTAGGCACATGGTCTCGAGTATAGCGCAACGTAACTTTCAAATCATGCTTCGTGATAGCATATAAAAGGCTACTGCCTGACATAAACTCTTTCAAGATTTAAGCCATTCTTGAGAAACCATAGCGGAACATTTCCTAGGTTAGGAACAAGGAGATGGACATTAGTCCTGCTGTAGAACAGTATAGGTAAAAAAGAAACAAATACGCAACAATTCACTTGATGTTGAGTGATTAACATCGCCCAAGCCCACTCATCTACTCGAGCATCAAAGCTTTGACAAAAAAATAGAAAACAGGGGAGAAGTAATAAAATCCCAGACTTTTGCAAGGAATTGAATGCTAGGTTCATCTATATGATTTCGGTAGACTTATTACTGACTCAAGCCATTATATTTAGGAACGTAACAGTGAGTGAAGAGCTCAATGTAAAGGTGTCAGACTACGCCATGTTCTGTGAGGAGTTCATTGGAGACTACCACGTGATGCCCGACGGATCCAGGCTGCCTCTCCGCTGGATGGCCTGGGAAAGTCTACTTATGGTAAGTCTAGATTTTTCAATAATGATTAATTATTTTGTGTATATTAGCTATGTCTCAGTCATACTAGGCTTATTTATATTGCAACATTCTCAACACTGAGACAGGATCAATTCCTAGGGTTCTCGGTTCTTTTTAGCTCCCAACGTAATTAATCAGAAAGAAATAAGTACTGCCTCGGTGGCGTAGTTGTATTACGGTACGGTTACAAAGCTGAGGTCTCGGGTTCGAGTCCCGGGTCGGGCAAAGTGATATTGGATTTTTCTATTCATTATCAGCCCGGAGTCAGGAATTTGTGCCCGATATGGCGATAGGCTCGCCCCCTATGACATCATGGGACGGAACATACAAGGCGAAATGTGGGTGTCCTGGTGGCGCCTCTGCCTACCCCTTCGGGGATAAAGGGGTGAGTTTATGTATGTATGTATGAAAGTAAGTACATAGGCGTATGAAACAATTAGCGCACAAAAGACTAAAACACATCTAATGTTAAATTGATTTGTAGTGTGATTGCTATAAATCGTTTTTCTTCTTCCACGTGTAGGGCATGTGTTCCCCGGCGAGTGACGTCTGGTCCTTCGGCGTCACCGTGTGGGAGGTTCTTACTTATTGTATGGCGAAACCCTTCGAAGAAATGAACGACGACCAGGTAAGATTAGTCTATTTTCCAACGTTAATGTATTTAACGGTTCTAAAATGATGCTTTCTCCGCGTTCTGAGTAACCTGATGAGTTCCCCATCTGATTGAAGCGTGATGGATAGGGTAATCATTAGGTGATAGCATGAAATCAGGAGCTCGCCACGTAATTGCAGGTAGTAGCGAATGCGAGCGAGTGGCGCTGCGGGGGTCGCGGCGCACGCGTGCCGGCCGCGCCGCCGCCGCGCTGCCGCCGCGAGCTCTACGACCTCATGCACGAATGCTGGCGCCGTGAGCCCATGCAGCGACCACGCTTCCACGACCTCCATCGCTTCCTAGAGCGAATGACCCACGGCTATAAACCCCCATCTAACCGTTAAACGTACATACTGGACACAGACAATCCCGGTGCAGGGTCTCCTATACCCGCACAACTGGGCCTAACGAAAGCTGTTTCGTGCGAGCTTCACATATTTTAATAGGAAACATATTTATTGTAGATTATGATGATATTTAGCATATCGATAGCTTGTATCTCGCCCGAAGAGTCGGTTTGACTAGGTATATGGGATATTCTGAACAGACTGCGTAGAGGATACGATAGGGTTGTCGGGCAGTATTATAATCAGTATTAACTAAGATATGTTTGTAAGTTATGTACTTAAGATACATCACGTCCTAATGACGTGGCTTTGCACTGTTCTGTTCACTTGCTGACTCCATAGTTTTTAAGCATCTACGTATTTATGACTTATGTTGGCAAGCGTTCAGAACACTCTACATCTAAACATCTAGTATGTATCGATGATTCCGATATAAATCCGGCATTGATGTTTAGAGCGACAAAATAGATTTCTGATGAATTCGCTCACTGTCTGCTAGCACGAGCGCGCTTGTCAAGTTTGCATTGGAATCACGTCATCGAGACTCGAGTGTTGACGCGATAGTGAATCGGAAATCGATTTTCCGCGACTTAGTCGATGTTGCTCCCAATGTCTGTTGTCATCGTCTCTTCACTGTACATTCCAATCTGTACGACGGGGTTGGCAGGAGCATCGTTTTCGCGTACCTTCTCACGCCTAATCCCAGCGCCCTTTCGCCTCGCGCTCCCATGTTCTTCCACTATCATTGCCTTTACGGCAAGCCCCTATTTTAAGTACTACTTCAATGTACAGTAGAAAAATTATACACTAACGCGGCCTCGTGTATGTTATTAATTAAATTAACTGCAAAAAATATGTCAACTTTTTTGAAACAAATCCCTATACCATGAATACTAAATTCTAAAACTAACTAACACAGTCACTGACACCTAATGTGTCACCCCATTTGATCCGTGTAAATACAACCCTACAGTACTTCAAGGTCCTGCTGTACTCAGCATATGACCGAATCCCCAAATCCTGCAGCGAGTGTTGCAGGTACCTGAAGTGGTAGAGCATTTCTGCAGTCTTTACAGAGTACTGCACCGACGGGCCAGCTCAACCGGGGTGGTACCACTGTCTCACTGTAAGCCGACGAGATGGAACAGTTCGACTGTTGCATTTCGTTTGGTGAGTGAGATTGCCGGGGTCCAAAACCCTTTCCCCTCCCACAGCAATTCTCCCCCTCCCCTTCTGAGACCAATTTTGAAAAAATCAACACCGCTACTACATTGTTTGTATTCATGGTAAGCGGTGACCACTTACCATCGGGTCAGCCGGGTCAACCTATCTCTTTTAAAAAAGGTTGACATGTTAAAAGAACTTGGAGTTTAAGATACTAGCCACTATAAAATGGTGGAGATATGATGACTTAATCTACAACAACAGAGTCATTTAAAATACTTCAAAATTTACCCTAATCGAAATCTGTATTATATTTAACGACAAACCTAATAAAATAAGACCATATCCCAAACCAATCAAAATAATAACATCCGATGGCCATACCGTTGAATGTAATCCAATGCGTTTTGGTATACAAGCTGCTGACACTATACCCTGCAAGTGGTTCCAATTTATGTCGTCATGAACCAAACCCATGTCACTCTATTGCACTGGTGTCATCATTACATAATTTCAACTAAAAAATAAATCTTCAGTATTGGAATGTTTTAATTAATACCATGCAACTAAATCTGACCATCTTTTTCCGCACTCTGCTCAAAATGCAGTTTTTTTTTTATTGTACATTGAAGTAGTAACCTTCTAGGTCATGGGCTGGCCATGCGACGAGTTCACACTTCACTCAAACCAATTTATTTATAAAATCCGATGTCGAGCCGTCGCCACTACGTTACCGACGGCACTTCTCCAGAATGCGTCTCATGGTCGGTCTTCGATCTATAGTATATCCAAAATCTAACTCCTATTTTTTTAACCTGTTTTAAAAGTATAAGGTTGTATATTTCGGGGGGGTGTTAAGGGCCCCCAGGGCGTTATTCGCCCCCTGTGCTTCTTGTTTTCTTCGACCAGGCACACACAAGGTTGAGGTCACACTGCCTCCGCAAATATCGATGTAAGGAAGTGATTTTACGAGAGAGATATTTTAGTAACACGAATGTGATCGACATTAGATCGTTCTGAAGGGCCAATATTATGGGGGTGATGTTCTGTTTGCTTTTGTATCAATATTTTCGGATGCGGCGTGTCATCTAATGTCACGGTGTTGACTAAAACCGAATTAATCACTTAGCACTATCAACCTAGTCTTTGATGCCACCCCACATACTAATTGTAAGAACATATACATTAATCAATCCATATTTCAATAGTACTTTGTGTATTTGATGTCACGTAATCTATTATGTATAAGTAACAATAATCAATATTTACTGGAAACTTAGTTGCAGGGCCCTGTTTTATTGCTTGATGACTTCGGAAACCTTCATAATGTTTAACTAAAATTATACGAATACAAATTTAAGACTTACGACCAATGATAATACCTAAATTGGTTCAAACATAATATGGCGTAAATTGTCATGCCGAAAACAGGAAATTCGAACACCTAAAGGTTTTCTAACAGCTTTTGTAGTACTTAACGTCGTTTGACACAACACAGACCCATACTAAAAATATCACCTGCTTAACTCCTCAGCAATAATTTCGAATACCAAACAGTCAATTTGCAATAAGACGGGGCTTGCTAATTATTCAAATAACGTAATCAAAGTGCTTTACTGATAACCGTGGCATAATCTGATGATATCTTCTTTCATCCAGTGACTTATCCCATAAGAGCAAGCGAGATGAAACACTCTTTCGTGCAATATACCTCGACTGACAGATGTTGGCTATTCTTCTATCAAAGTCAAAATTATTTCCTTCTCAATAATTACATCACAACTCATCTTCTCTTCTATTGCTAATTAAGAACTATTCCGCGGTTATTAGTAAAGCAGGTTCCCCTTCAAAATTATTCCCGTCCCCGTCAAAAGAGCTAGCCACCGACGAGAAGTCACACGTACACCTCAGCTAAATCATACTCTTCGCTTCAATTGTAAATATAGGTTAGGATCATCGTTCACATGTCAGTGGTGAAGGGTTATTATTTGCAAAAGTTGACCTTTTCACCTAAAATTTGAAACCTCTAAAAGGGGGTGTTTAGATCACAAAAATATTAAAACACATGGACATTTAAATTCACATCACTTAAAATATATCTCCGAAACAAAAAAAAAGCCGAATAAATAATACAGAATCATCGAACAATTACAAATTTCAACATGTAGAACTTCATTGATATAAAAAAGATAATATCTACAGAAATTACCAATTACCTACATAAGAACCATTTAATACAATCACTTCGTAATAATGATTCAATTACAAAAATACTCGGAGAAAGGACAGTAATAGAATTTGCGAAATTAATCTTCTTAAAGGCAACTTATGGAAATAATAAAGCTTCGCCACTGCTTCTGCGTCTTCTACGCGTATTATGATCTACATAATATGCAAAATCACCTATATAACATTGTTTTCAACCTGTGGGCAATATAAGCCCAACAGTGGAAAAAAAATTACCACCTACGTTAGGAATAACTGATAACTCCCACGAAATACGCGTATTCAAAAGCAATTTAATATACACCATTTGAAAGTGTATAAATATCTGCACATCACATCGTACCATACCATGGCCGTGCTATGTACGTATCAGACAAAAAACGGATGGTTAAATATAGAAGGTCGGAAGGCGGAGACGGCATGGCAAAGTGTGAGAGGCACTTGGTAGGTTTTTTTTCTCTGATACGATGTTCAATCAAATAGTATTTGATCGAACGTTACGTTCATAGTACTATCATGGTATAATACGTATGAGACATACGCTGTATGAGACATATAAGAAGATATTTGTCACGAAATGGGTGTTGTTTTTGTAAATATAGAGTAGATATCAAATTATTTTTGAACACAAGTATTGGACGCTATGTGGATGAATAAACATGTTTCTGTAGGTGTTATTGTGTGGTGATTAAATCATAATGCGGGTGGGAGACGCAGGTTCAATGTTAAGCCGCGCAAGGTGGCTCTTTTAGGAAAAACAAGTGAATATGAAAAACAGTCCGGGCAAACATTAGTTTGTCGTACCACTACTAACTACTTACTAACTTCAGAACAATATTAACACCATTCAAATTCTAACTTCACAGGTACCTCATGACTTATCACTTTACCAATCTATTGCTCAAGGAAATAGCGCTAACGGGTGTTGCCCTGCGCGTCTTAATATTTTCATTATCGCTATTCGCAAGTCATGCTTTTCTTTCTTAGAGTAGCATTCAGCAAATAGTTAGTAAGCACTGTGGTTTGATTCCCCGTCCGGCCACGAAACAAGACCTGTAGCGACCGTAAAACTAGTGATTCACTGTGTCGTTTTCGTATGTCAACTCGCATCCAATTAATAAGTTGGCCGGCGCAACATGCCGTTGCAATTGTCAACTTTCGTCGGTAGAGGAAAAGTTATCACCAGCACGCTCAGATTTAATCAAGCCACAGTTTAGAAATAAGTTGTAAAAACCAACTTCAAACAAGGCTAATTAGGTTAATACTTGCAATATAAAGTAGGTTAATTTAGCTTGTAATAAATATCTAAATGATAAGAATACGCTCACTAACATCGACATTACTAAATAAGAAAATTTTATGTTTGTACTTGACGTTTAAGAGAGAAAAATAGTAATACATATTAATATTTTTACGCCACACAAAAATACTCAAAGAAATAACCCAAATAACGACTTCATATTTCATTTCGAAAGGGCATTTTTAGTTGAAATGATCTATCCATTTAAAGGAGACACTTACACCTACTATGGAGCTTTGGCTCCCAAATATTCTCAAACATCAAACCGCAGCTCAGTTCTAAATTATTAACTATTCAAAAGAAACCATTTTTATTTTACAGAAGAATTATAGTTACTTTTTTCTAAATAGAACATCAATTTAATAATGTATTGCATAACATTCATCACATTATTTTTGGCAACTACATTTGATTATTCTTATACACAATTTACTTATACATTAAAATACAATATATCTGAGCGGGAAGTATAACAAAGTGTCTCCAAATGGGTTTAATATATATCTGTTCCCAACTAAAAAAACATTTCAACTATTCTGTCCATCCATATGGGATGGTGTATATGGAGTAGTTTCTCTAGGACATAGATACAAATATTTGGATATGCCAATCCTTCAAAAAAATGCGCTTTGTATAGTTCGTAAGACTTCTGCCTGGTGGGAGGGTCCTTATGCCCGACTGGGTGGCGACCACCGTACACTTGGTGCTAAAACCCGCAACACTGACTCATATGGGTCGCGTTCCGGGATCAGCCTGTGTATACCCAGTTACTTTGCAAGCCGGTATTATGATCGCGACTGAGGAGAGTTGCTAGATTCTAAACAGCACTCTCATCTTAGGCGGCGTCCATTTGTCAGATTTTGGAGCCGATAAAAAGTCGGATGGGGCAGTGGCTAAATATTTTATGTGAAGAAAACTTGTCTTATACATGTTCGGCTTGATTTAAAATGTTTAGCCAAAAGCGTTCGATGTTTTGTCAGACACCAAACTCGACAATGGCGCTCTTACTAACACCTAGTCTGCGTCATACCACCAAGTTTGCCTAATTATGTTCCGGAAAACCACAAAAATTAATCACAAATAATCCGGTATTTTTCGTTGTAATCTAAATTATAAAATTTATTTTTACAATTGGCGATTACATTTCCCATTATTCTTTATTTAAAAACAACGTCATCAGCTTCCATAGGTTAAGGTAGATTCATATATTCACAGAGATATTACTGTTGGTAAATCTCAGCTCCAAGTCACTGCCAAACACCTCACATTAGTTCCCCGTAGATTCCTAAAAATACTACATTCCCTTAGTAAAACTATAGTTGGCTCTCTGTACGTGCACCCACAACCGCACTCATGTTATTATTAGATCCGTAGGGCTATCCAAATAACTACAACTGTGCAGAGAGGTTTAATTGTAGGAGTTAAGTCAGCTGTCGATGTGTTTTCTCGTTGTATTTGCCTAGCCAATAGTGGAAGGCAACATGCGGGCCCTTGTGTCCATCAGTTACATATTCGTATCCGCTTAGTTATAACATGGTAGGAAACCCGTCACAGTGATCCACGTGAGTCGTGTTTCGAGTTACTATGTTTATCCGGGACGGAGTGTTTCTTTGGATTGCCCTGCACTTATCATCAGATGCAGGTGCAGTTGTTGTGAAGGAAGATAAAGTTAACATCATGATTTGAATGTGGATTAGAATATATTGGCCCCCATTTCAGGAACACATCAAAACGCCTGTACTAACTTGAGAATCAACACACGAATGGTGGGAAGGAGTGCGTTAAAGACCCAGGGAACGTTTGGTTACTTATCAACTTTACAAAAAACCATTATCTCTTGAATCAATTACAGCATACATTATTCGCGAACTGCGGCGGCCTGGGTTCGATTCCCAAGTCGAGAAAATATTTGTTGGAGTTTTGAAAGATCATCAAAACTTGTATAGAAATTTTCAATGACAACTTGATAATATGAAGTATTTTAATATAGGCACATTTGAAACCACTACCAAAATTTAACAGATATTAATCAAAAAATTAAATTAAATTTGAAAATATTGGCACAAGTAAATTCTAACAGTTCAGACACATCAATATCACAACAAAATTAAATTAAATTCAAACAAAATTATGCTCTAATGATTTAACAACCTTTGCTATGGCTACCGCGTAAATATGCCGGCGATTAGATCGACAGCTGAGCTAACAAGCGCTTGTACACATCGCTTCTACATGTCTTTTAGTTACATTATTATGATTTTGTATATTTTATGAAATGAAAAAGTTACGTGCTATTCTCGTAGAAAGCAATAAAAACAGTAGTGCTAACGATCGATTATCGCCGATAATGATTCGTTATATACATAATGATGCGTTTTAAACATAATAATCAATGCAGTAATATATCATCACTTATATACTGCAGTCGTGGTTAGTCAAGAAGAGGAAGGAGTTTATCTGCATTTAATATGCGTGCAAGCAATAATCTTGTAAATATAGGCAATAGTTAGGTTTAGGTCTTTCGTTCGCATTATAGAAGCTGTTTTTCGGGATCTTTAGTTTTACTGCCAAGACTGCAGTGTGTATGAGATATCTTTCGGAAACTTTGTAAATAAGACGCGTGTTGAGGCATTCCTCCAGCGGTGTAAATTATTATATTACTGGATTTTTTGTTGTGTTTAACTATGATAATTACCATAAGTTAGTGTTAGGTTTATTATATTATGGTATGTTAGTTGTGGTCATTTTATTTCGCCTTAAATTTCACACGATTGAACCTCGATTATTCAGATTTTACGCATATCCGAACACAGTTACAGCATTCTACCACACTTTTAGCAGCCACTCTTATTATCGTATCTCTTAAATACATGGTTTTACATTACAAAATTAATACTTAGATATGAAATTCAAACAGTTAAGACAGATTAATTTTCCATCTAATTCAGGCCTGGATCCTAAATAATCGAGGGTTTATTGTAATATATTTCGAGCGGTTCACTTTTTTTGAGTTGTTTATAAGTTGACATTAATTTGGAGTCACATTATTTTCCAGTTACCTTATTTTATTCAAAATTTTGCATAGCCCACAAATTATTTGACCAGTAATTATTTTGTCAAAATTGTAGTATTTTCTTTTGAGTTGTTTTTATTATTATTTGGGATCATCCTAGAATAATGTCATCATTAGATTATAAGTTAGCTGATACGACTGTGTATTGTTACTGGAAAAGGTGCTGTTTGGTTTTATATAAAATATTTAATTTAATTTGATCAAATTAAGTATTATATATAAAAACGATCACCATACATTTCCGGTGACAAACCCACAACGTATACGTTGCAATAATTTGTATTGTTTTACGAATTTTAACAAGCAAGGATTTGCGAGCGCTTCTATAATTTTAATTTGTTGCACGAATTCAAAGCATTCAAAAAGAGACTAAAGAGATTGGCATAAGGTAAAAGGTAAATTAACGTAAGGGCACAGCAGATAACCTAAGTAGGAGATACAATTTTAGGCAAAGTTATGGCTACCATCAGAGATTGTGGGGGAAAGAAAAAAATAGGAAATTAGGAATTAGGCACGGGGTGGGTCGAAATGTAATATAATGGTTAGTTAAAGTTAGGAACGTAATTTAGGAGAGGGAAAATAATCTAAGGATGTAGGAAGAAACAAATTCGAAAACTGTTAAGTCTCAATTTAGATGTCTATATTAGACAAATGGAATGACAATGCACCCCATAACTTATACTTAGACATAGAACATGGCCTGTGGATTCTCCGGAGCTGTCCAATATGCGTGACAGAGACAACACGAAGTTGCGGCTGGTACTCAGTACTGGCAGCGCAATCGTCGTGTCTCTATCATGTGTGGTCATTTCGTGGGAGTATTTTGCAGTCCACTTTCTATGTTTATGGTGTATAGTTCAGTAGGTTTTAAGTTTTCAGTGATAGCTGTATCGTCATTTGTGTCCAAATTTTTAACGTTATAAAAATGACCAGCCTTTGCCGCTGCTGATCCAAAAGACTAAGAGAATTTTCTTCTGACGTCATAACATCCTGACAGCCATTAAAAGCTTCTGACATCAACACATATTTAGCAGTTTTAAAAAGTATTTTTCGAATACTTTTACTCCAAAATAAGATTGACTAACATGCATTAAATCACAATTTAAGTAATATGAAATCAATTGGCACCGTCTAAATTCAAAATTTGAACTTTACAGTTTACACAAATTGAAATAAAAACCAAATTGTTGGAAATGACGGTACATGCCGCGTTATATTTTGTTGCATCACACCATTAGCATGTAATTGATGTTGCCGCATAGTCGCAGCTAGATCATCTTAGGATAAATAAGATCGGATAAATCGATCCCAAAGTTTGTAAAGATAGGTTAAGATCACGCAATCTTCCAAAATGTATAGTATTATTATTATACAACGAAATTTAACAATTGAAAAAGAAAAAAAACAATACTATTATAATTTGGTTCTATTTTCACATCGTACTAGCCAACAATCGCAATAGTAACAGGTTTTGCTTTCCTTAGAAATTCAGTGACAAAAACAGTTCTGGAATTTTTCTATGATTTTGTAGATTTTTCAGTTTATAGATAAGGTCGTAGATATAACATAGATATATATTTGATAAAAAAAAAGAAAAGCCAAAAGAAGTTAAGTATGATTTACACCTAAACTAAGTTGTGTTTGTGTAAATAGGTACAACTCCTTGCAATTGATTTAATTTTTAATTAATTTACCCCCAGAGAGATATATACATAGAGATAGTGAAAATAAATGTAGGTATATGAGTAAGATCCGTTAAAAAAATAAAAAAACACAAAAATAAGTAACTATTATTTTCATCACGGTTATTTATTGTTTTGTAAATAGGTATAGTTCCCAGACTTTATTTCATGATTCAATTATTTGTCCCCAGAGAGTAATATATGTAGGCATAACAATATATGTAATTAATAAGCAGTTCGTTACATAAAAAAATAAAATACAAAAATATTTATATATCATTTACATCACAATTAATGTATGTTTTTGTAAATAAGTATAACTCCAAACATTTATTTCACAGTTAATTAATTTGTCCCTAGATATTTTATATAGATATAAAGATACATAGATATATAGATATATATACGTTACGAAAAAACATAAAAACACAAAAATAATTATTTATAAGGAAAATAAATATATTTAATTAATAAGATGTTAGTTACCAAAAAAAATAAAAGACAAAAACAATTGGTCTTTGTTTACGTCTCAATTATTGTTAGTTTTTGTAAATAGGTACAAATCTATCCGATTATTTTTCATTCATTATTTTACACCCAGAAATAATATATTTAGGGTTAATGATGTTAAATATGAAGTTTGTTACTCAAAAACATAAAAACTATGAAAAATATTTAAATTATTTACACCAAATTTTTGTTATTTTTGTAAATTAGTTTTATAATCCTAACTCTTATTTTGATGATTAATTTAATTTTACCCCCAAAAATATATCTAGGTCTAATTGCATAGAGTATATCTCCACTTAAGTACATCTGCTGTAAAGGAGTATAATATTAAGGTTAATGTTAGTTACGAAAAAAATAAAAAAAAACAAAAAAATATTATCATTTAAACCACAATTATATTAAGTTCGTGTAAATAGTTACAACTCCTAACTCTTTCGTTACAATTAATTACTTTTCCCCAGATATAATATATTAGTATTAAAAGAGAATATATTATATAGGGAAATAAACCTTCTGAGATACAACAGATGTTTTTTTTTTTTTTTTTTTTTTCTAGATTTAGTCGTAGTTAAAAGAGGAAACAGAAGGCACAGGCAAGATGGCATTGATTGTCTTTTTACCATTTGAAGCTTACATCAGTCATCACTAACTTGTAAAAATAAATTTAAATATTGGTCAAGAATGTCTAGAACGTGATGGGCTCCCGCCTACAATGAACGGACGACCTGGTTAAAGTGCCAGGAAGTTGCTGATGGAAAACGATATATAGAAATAATCAGAAAAAAACCAACTATTACCTAGTTAGTGATGACTAACAATAACACATATTATTACCAAATAAATAAATAAATATTTATTATTTATTTATTTATTTAAAAAAAAAAAAATAAATAAATAAATACACCCAACAGTCACATACATAGTCCTGACCCCACACTAAGATCGAGTCTTGTGTCGTGGGTATCAGGAACTACGAGAGACTTTTCGGTCTCACAAACACCCAGACCCGAAACAAATACTTGTGGATCTCACAAACATTTGTCTCGGTGCGGGGATCGAACCCGCGGCCTCTCGTTTCACAGGCGGCGTCTAACCAACTGCGCCACGGAGGCTGTCGAAAATACCGAATGGTACAAAAAAAACCGATGCCTTCTGAGCTAAGAGGCCTTTTGCTTTTCCTAGCCGCAAGCAAATAGGTTGTGTTCATATAATTAGTGCGGTAGCGGGAGATACACAAGGAGAATCATATAACACCATCTGTGGGACATTACTTGAAGTTTTTTATGATTTCCCCAATAAGTTTTTTTTTTATTAATTTGCGCCGAAGTGGTTTCCTGGCTACATTTTCCACCTACAGCACTGATTGTACTTAGGTTTAGTAAAAAGAAAACGTGGATAGACAACAGCGAGTCCAACGCAGGCCATTATAATCACTTTAGTATTTTATTCTACTAGAATAAAGTTTCGGTAAATACAGAGCGTACCATCCATCTGTATTTACCTATTTTTAGTATATAGTATAGTTTGTATTTGACAACGACTGCATTAAGAACAACGAAAATATAAGTACCACTACGATTATAATGTGCTGAAAGGAACTCGGTGTTGCCTATTTATTGTTCTATATATTTGATATAAAAAAAAACGAAACAAAAAAATATAAAACATAAAAATACAAAAATTAACGGCGGCAACAACTTTTATAGTCCATTAGCGTAAATATAAATGTCTTGATGATAGCGATTTTGCTGCCATCTGTTACGTCCAGTATCATCTGTGGCCTCACCCTCATGTTTAGTGACCACAATTGCGTAAAAAGGAAATTCAGAAAGAGGAACTAAGACACCACTAGTTTCCCTAATTGGATACCGCCTTTATATATTCTGAGGCGAATCCGTGCCCTACACACCGAGAACTCGCTCAACTTGGAGTCTAAAGATTTCCTGTTCACTTTACCAACTCATATCAGGCCTGCCAACTACACTACAAATAAAATTAACTTCAACAAACTGGACGCTTATGCCATCAAACAGAAAATATAAATTTACCAGCCATTATGCCCACTGCCGAATTTGAAAATATACATTTTCGAATATGATTAGCAAATCTTGTCATCAAGCATTTATACTTACGTAATCCTTTAATTAAAATCACAAATGGACAAAGCAAAATCAATAATTCTGTATTTCAACACGCTGTTTGCAATTTGATTCTTTTCCATCCTAGATTCGAATTGGCCTCTTGGACGCAAAGTTCAAATCACCTCGTTGCTCAAAGACGACTCAAGTTGAGAAAACTATGTGGACTCAGTGCAAATTATAGTCATACCGTAATATGCAGCATTCTTGTTTATTTGTGATTTTATTTTCTTTATTGTATAGTTTGTAAACATCGTCATTCACTTTACTAATACTCTCCTAACTTAAACTTCATCATTGCAGGGGAAATTCGTGTTAGATCACTTAATTATTTATTTAATTGGATTTCTCACTTTGGTATTCAAATAAAGTCTGCAGCTCCAGGTTCCTGATTTACCATTTCACTACGATGTTTACAAACAACTTAATTTCACATAGAGGGTTGAGTTTTTAATCGTCAGTAACATCGTATCAAACGAATGACTTTGAAATTCAGACATATTTTCTAAAGAGAATTCGTCGTAAACTCAAAGCCGTCCGTTTAGCACAATGTACCTGACGGTTGAAAATTTAGCCGTCCCTAAATAAAGATTTGTAACAAGTCTTTATTATATTATAAAATTAATTTTAATTGCTTTATTATTCCCAAGGGATATAACAGTTGTTGCCGTGGACATAGTTATAATTTAGGCTAATATAAAATAAGTTTTCCAAGCTAGCAGTTTATTAAGTTGCTCTTAGTACAATAAACACGGATTAAGTTAGGTCAATTAATTTAAAATCGTGACGCTGCAAAATATTTCACCTGTCTTGTATGCTAAGAATAACAGTTTAAGCGAAGTACATGTTGCGGTTTGCGGTCTACCTGAACTGGTATAATTGTGGAGCATTCCGGAGTTTCGTCAACCAATACTGGAACCCACTGGTGGCTTATGCAAAACCGATTATCAGGTGTTAATGATTGAATTGATAGATTTACTAGCTCGGGGAGACCTGGTAAATTGCAACTTGTAAAACGAAGTTGACACTACAAGTGTTTCAATACATCAGTAAGCCGACAGGACGATTACGTCTTTAGTGCACCTGTATAATATTATACCTTATACCTGTTGAAATTTAAACATCAAACAATACCAAGTAAATGCATCGATCAATCTAAATTCATTATGTGTGTATGAACACAAGAAGAGATTCAAAATTCAAATTAAGGTCTCAAGATAAGGTGAAATTTTTGTATTGTCGGAAGATTTACAATAATTATCAATAACCATTCTCAACAATGTTTACAATAACTATACCTTCCACTTCCACAATCAACAAAACGAGAGCTTTTTTTTCGGACCAGTAGTTGGCAACCATTCGGGAAGGCATATTGGCAAAATGGAGTGAAGGCTTGCGGAAATACACGTAGAATTCGTTCGAAACCATCCAACGCTTGAAACATTTGAAGTCTGCACATGCGGACCGTGTAGTGGCAGCTTTAAGACCGTGGATTGCCGACCGCTGATTCAGACAATGATTTGGGTTTGGCTTTTTGAAATTGGAATTCGAATAAACAATAAATGCAAATTTTTACTGCTTTTAAAAAAATTAGAATACGGTGGAGTTTTTATCATTGTTGATAATGACTACTGATAAATATTGTAAATATTATTTATCAATTATTTAAAAACAACAATCAACTACCAAGCTTATTATTATATGAATTGCTCTTAAGCCTTCTTCAATCTACATACGTGGTGTTGTTTAATTCGTTTTTATTTACGAAATGTGCGTAATAATACTTTTATCTCCACAGTCTATCATCATTATACATTAGCAATACTGTAGAACTGATGTTGTCCAATCACCATGGATGTACCAAAAATATTACACTCAGAGGTACATTACTATAAAACATCAAAGTATGGTGTTCCCTATAAATTCTCTCTCTCTCTCTCTCTCTCTCTACAGCTGCCGGAAGTCCACTGCTCAAAATGGGCCTCCCCATGAATCGTCCCATAGACCATCTCAACAAATTGGCATCTTAAAATTATACTAGTTAAATAATATTGAAAAAACTGACGGGATGAATTATAATTATTTAAATTATGACAACATACACCAGAAATAAGTGTGTTTTAATTTGGGATACAAATGCCAAGCATCGTGTGACGAAATGGGTGACTTAAGATTGCCAAAGGTGTTCAAAGAATTAATACGCACATTTCGACGTTGGAGAGCGAATCATATTCCACCACGTATAGTAATTTGGGAACGTTTCCCAAATTACAATTTATTTTTGTAATATAATTTCTTATAATTATTCTTTACTGGATTGAGGGCACATTAAACCTGGCTTATTTTAGGACGAAGTTGAAACCGAACAAAATACACATTGATTTTAGTTAGATTACTATTGTATGCAGACTTTACGACACTTAGACAACAAGGCCCCAAATACTACCTTTGGTACAAATCACTTTAAACACTGAAATACGTGAACCCAACAACGCATTAATCGTGATCCAACAATAAGATGCAAGGGTCATGTCGAAGACGTCATAACACCGACTTTTCAGTCCCACAACACCTGGACCCGAAACAATATCGTTTCAGGACCAGGTATTCGACATTTCGTCCTAGGAGGGCTAAATTTCTGCCTTAATAGTATTTTTGAAAGCTTCAATTAATGTGTATGTTGTTAATTATTCACTTCGTCTTATACCAGTCTTTCTCACCGTTCATGGTCAATTCGTTCAACAAAAATTCGAAAAAATGTTCTAAAGATACAACACCTAAATAAGAACTGAAAATAAACTGACGGATCTCAATTTGATAAACTTTACAGTACAGCCATATTCATTTTAGTGTTTTTGACGTAACTTTTATTATAAAATCTGTTATATTGAAAATAGACTGTTTTCAACATTATTGGTTTTATACAAAAAGTTACATCACAGACTAAAATATTTGATATTGCTGTACTACTTTACATTAAAAAGGTTTACCAATTGTCGAATCTCTTCTATGACTGCTATGAACTGTGTGTGAGTGTTAATCGGGGAATCGAACCTGAAACCTGCTGCATAAAAAGTCAACCACAGGCTTTAACTTCCAACAAAAACCGGATTGCGAAACCGTGTTACAGGTTCGAGTCCCGGTCGAAGCCAGCGGGTTTGGTTGGGAAAGACTGTCATAGCCTGCATTTAACAGTGCCCTTATCGTTCTTAATATATGCTCATTTATTAAATTACAATAATTTCACATCTTGAGTTCTAGCTCTTAGTGCTAAGCAAGCTACAGAGCCTGTTAGGACGGGCGATCGCGATTCCAAGCAATCATTAGATAAGAGTGTGTACATAGTTGCTGCTGTAGTTTGTAGATTCTTCTGTACGTGAAGCAGCTGGTAAAACCCAAGCATAAAGCTTAGATACTCGTCGGTGCTAGCTCTTTTGACGTCTCCCCATTCTCCTCCCCCGCGTACCCCACCACACCCAAACATTACCCACCCATATTCAAGAAAACAGGTAAGCTAAGGAAACTGTAGGTTAAGCAAGTCCCTGCACGAATGTATTTCATTTTATAGTATAATAATATGTAATAATTATCATGGTATTAAATAAAATTGCGATTTAAATTTTTAATGTGGGTTGCAAACAACGAAGTGACATTTAATTTCCATTTGATCATACGTGCGTTGCTCATTTGAAAACTGGAGTTATTTGTGCAGTCCGGCATGATAACGTTCTCTAGTGTAATTTAAAATAGACTTCAAACATTGTATTGTATTGTTTCATATCATACTGCATCACAAAGCAGAAACATTGTGTCAAATATAGGATTGTAATTTGTATTATAGCAACTTTGTTACAAAGCCGTACTCATTTTTCACTAGTAATCCGTAACTGGCATCTTGTAAGCTTTAAATTAAAATAATCCAGTTTTCGAAAGATACGGAATGCGTGAGGCTTTTTCTATTTTAAATGTAAGTAAGTGTTCGGTGTCATTATTTAATAATGTATGTTGTGTTAAGTAAACGAAATCGTCACATGCATATTTTAATCTATTTTAATTGTGCTAAATTGTACATGTATTTATTAAGTTTAATAATGTTTCCCTAGTCATTTAAATTATAAAATTGTTTTATTTCTGTGTATATTATTAGTTGCATATTCATGTATTGTAATAAACTTCACGTTCTCTTTAGATTAATGTATTTTCAAAGTGTATGGTAAAAAAAACATATTAATCGGTTTCTTAATTGTATGTAATTGGTGTTACATATAATATCATATCATCGTCATTATTAAATTATTCGTTAAGTAACGTCTTAACATTCACACAATATTTTCAAAATTAAAAGAAACTTATTTACTCAATTAAATATTTCTACCGGCGCAATCGCATGTCAAAGTGTTAATAAACAAAGGGGTTTTCTAAGCGCACACATTAATAACGAGGAGAAACTGAACTCGATCGAAAACAATGTAATATAATGGCCGTTTTATAACTAACATCTGTTATGGAATTAAAATGATTTTCACATAGTGAAAGGCGTCCATTGTAACTTCTCGTTTTGCCATCTCGAGACCCCTTGAGAAATTGGTGGGACCAAAATTCCTATAAACTAATGTCGCTGTGTTGGCCTCATACAAGCACTAGTCGCCATCGAAGCTACACCAGCGAAACGCATCACACAGCGAATGGAAACGTTGATGACAATATTCTATAGATGAATTGTCTTCACATTAAATTCAAAATTTAAGACAGACGTCACTATGTTAAATTTGTAACACAAGCGTGTACTTTTGTACTTTAGACCTAATCTAATTGGCTAAACATAATTTGGCTCACGAAAAATATCGT
The DNA here is from genome assembly GCA_949752805.1 of Deilephila elpenor. Classification (NCBI taxonomy): domain Eukaryota; kingdom Metazoa; phylum Arthropoda; class Insecta; order Lepidoptera; family Sphingidae; genus Deilephila; species Deilephila elpenor. The sequence goes on from OX457093.1 coordinate 2,576,401, forward strand.
GAATCATTTCAATCGATTGCAATGTAACTTGCCACACTTTCGTCTGTTATGGGACATAATTTAGTATTGTATAAAATCGGAACGAGTTTTATTAGTGATGGAATCGATCTTTGCGAACGCAACGTTTTATTTAGGCTATTTAAATAAAACATATTGGTGCTGTGTTATGTGTACCAGAGAGCTCGGAATGTGTGGCGGAACGCAACTGATGCAAACCAAACGTCAATGTAAATCCACCACTCACAACTGTATCTTTTAATATACTTTGACAAACATTGTAAAATTGTGATCCATCCAGAAACATGTCGATTTATTTATTTCAATACTTTCTATTCATGCTGTCGGTTGCCAATTGGACAACGCACATCTTGGGTTATTATATACCTACAAGATTCAGCTGAGAATACTGGAGCCAGCAGCACTCTCACCCTACGAAACATTTGAGAGAATAACATCATGCTGTATAGAGCGTGCCTAAATTATCAACATGTTATTCCACGCTTAGGCATAGGCATATGCCTCTCTTCTAACTTATTGGTCATGTGCCAAACTAACAATAATAGATATGTATTAAGTACCAATATTATAAAAATACATTGTGCGTTCCATAACATCTATTTAATACCAACGAGTTTCGAAAATCGACAGCGTGTTCTATCTAAATTTTCACTTTTACCCTCTAGCCTCTTATAAGATGAAATGTATTCTGTATGCGGATCACAATTAATAAATATAATCAAAGACTTTTAAGGCAAAATGCCTTCTTTTTATGTAATTTTAAATGTTAAAATAAATGTTGATTAACATATCAAAGTGTTGTTTCATTTACTACCCGTATCGCCTTTAACAACTCATAGGTATTAGGTACACGAAATACACCATTCAAAAATGAAATACTCAAAAAATATAATCAGAATTATTTTAAATAAATCAATTATACATCCGATTGAAACTGCTAATTTATTAAAACGTAATAAACACTCAATAACATTAAGGATACAATGTTCTCTAGACATCATGATAATCATACAATGTATTTATGATTAGTAATATTATTGATTGCTGTAAACAATTTAGTAATTAACTAAGTAACACGAGTCATCATTTATAAAAAAAAAAAAAAATCTAAAATACAAAAACAAATCTTTATGTCTAAACGCTACAACTCTAAACACATTTTTAAGCATGATTAGATTATAACTACAAAATGTTGACAATATATTAGGGTAACCTTACAAGACATAATACCAACCGTATTACAAACTACAATGAGCAACTTGAACAACAATTCTGCGCGGGACCAAACTCGCAGGGAAACAGCGAAGCACGAAGGTAATGGAAATAGATGAACATTGTTATTCATGCGACACTTTTTATATACACATATCTATCCAGCCACAAGAAGTCCACTGCTGAACATAGGCGTCCCCCAAGGATGTTCATATCTTTTATAGACTTACAAATCATAGGGGGCGGTCAAGCAGGCGGTTCACTTGATGGTAAGTGGTCACCGTCGACCATGAACATCTGCAACACCCTAGGACATAGAAATGCGTTTCTGACCTATAAGGTGGGGGGAATACGCTCTTTTTTTAAGATCGCCAGGTTGTTTTTGTCCGGAAATGCTGCTGTTCACGATTTGTGGCACGTAGAAGAAAGTGTCGGGAGAAAGGTACTTTTTTTATTGCGAGACGAGCGTGCAATTCGCCCGATGGTAAGCGATACAGCTGCTCATGGACAGTAGAAAACCCGGCGAGAAAATACGTTGTACCAAGGGTTCAGAACTACTACGGAGATAGGACACTACGTAAGCAAATACCGTACTTGGTAAACAGTCTTCCTTCCGAGACTGTTTCTCAGATTAATAAAAAGAAATCCACTATCAAACACATTGTAAAGTACCTCTTAACAACTATATAATTAGACACATGTTGTAAAAAGAAAAAATAGAACTCGCAGACAAACCAAGTACTTGGTTTTGCGGGCATAATTTTAAACATACTGTACTTTTTTTTAAATACAATAATAAATTAAAAAAAAAACAACACTTTGAATTACAAAGCAATGCTTGGCATTCTACAGAGCTCGCCACCCTGAGACATAAGATGTTAAGTCTTATTATGTCCAGCACGTACTCTGGCTACAATGTCCTTCAAACCGGAACTGATGTTTGGCGGGAGAAATAGACATTGCGGTGGTACCCAGGCTACCTCTCAAATATACTCGTAAGAGACCTACCACTAATAAATCATTCTTATTCATATTAAATTATAATTACAATAAATATGGCACATTTGCAAGAATCGTCCAAATAAACTGCGCTCTACAGTTTCTATCACAAACATTTTGCCCGCGGTAGTCAGCTAGTAGGTATAATTCAATTCAATTAGTTAGATAGTCTGAGAAGGGAATCAAAAATAAGAAACACTCATAAAATTAATTATACAAAACCAGTATCGCTAACAACTAACAGAAAATAACTTTTAAATTCTGACCAACGGTTATGCTGGTCAAAATACAAAATGAAAATGGAAGAAAAATTCTACATACATATTGTATATACATAAACTCAGGCCTTTTTCCCAGACGAGGTAGGCAGTGGTGCTACCAGGACACCCACGTTTCGCCTTGTATTTTTCGTCCCACGATGTGATAGCGAGCCTATTGCCACATCAGGATTCGAACCCGAAATCGGTGCGCGCGATTGCATGAACGCCTAAACGTCCTTCAAGTTTAGGGGTCTCACTGTAACACGTATTTTACGGAATAAAGTTGTTACGGGACAATAAAAGTCAACCTAACGTTTGCATAGTCTAAGGGTTCATACCTTCGATTAGTATGAAATCTATTATCCAAACCGGTGAAATATAAAAATAAAATAAAATTATCAATTAAACATATCCTGGCCTGAATATTTTTAGACAACCCATATGCATTATATTTATTAAAATAGTAAATTGTATACAAAATACGTTTGATCCATTAACCAGCGCGGTGAAAGTCGTTCTGTATCGGGATCTTACACCATCAGAAAACATAAAAAAAAAAATTTAACTTACCTACTTTCTTTTTCGAATACAACAATAAAAGAAAATAACATATATATTTTTCTCTCATCTTAATGATTTCTACAAAATCACTACCCCCTACTAATCTACCCCAAAAGTCGTTAAGAAGCTTCGTTCCATAAAACTGAATCCTTTTTCGCTCTTTCGGGCCAACAAAGACAACGATGCAGGACATTATTTTCCATTATAATACAGCCATCAAAATACAAAAATATAAATGATTCCTTTTTATAATATTAGCATTATATCTACTAATACCTTAATGTTATCCCGTATATATACAAACTAAACTTACACTTATAAAATCATAAAAAAAGGATAGAAATATATCGACTATAAAAGAAAATATTAAAAAGTGTAGCCGTTCTAAGGTTTAAAGCTCCTCTGGAACGATGGTTTCCATTGAATGGATGTGTCTTGACGGAGAGGAAACACCCGTGACAAACTCCCTGGCGTCGATCTGAAACATTATATAATAAATCAATGTGAATATTTCACCCACTTATCCCCGGTCATAATTTACTTGATAGGTTATTGGATAGCGTCATGACTACTTGGAATCTAGCGTCAATGATTTCTTAATGGAATTGCCAAAAATTTTTAGACGTCAATCCAAACATCAAAATTTAAAAATTAGGAGTGGTCTGCCTCGGTGGCGTAGTTGTACTACGGTACGATCATAAAGCTGAGGTCTCGAGGTCGAATCCCGGGTCCAAATCGCGGTTCCGGGTCGAATTCCAAATGGCACTCATTACATTTGATTTTACAGTAATATAATGTGTGGATGTTTAGTTTACTAGATAATTTATCAAGAATACAAAAGAATCAAATTAATTTTACGATTCGCAAGCTCGAATAAAATAATTATCCGAGAAATCTTGAAAAATACGACATAAAATGTATGTATGTATTCCAACTTTCAGCACAGACATCTATGAACTTTAATTAAAAAAAAATCACGCACCGAATTCACTTCTATACTGTCATCGTGTTCTGCCACATTTTCGTTTCTTCTTTTTTTGTGGCTGCAGAACGTCGTATAAGTGCAATCAGACATCCTGTCGTAGCTGAGTCGTCTTTTAGTTTTCGGAGTAGAGCTGCGTAGTGGTATGTCCAAATGTTCAGGGATGTGTTCCGGTTCAGTAGTTATTGATCCATCCCAATCATTAAAAGGCTCGCGTGTATGCACTACACGTGATGATCCAAGAATTGGCGAACCTGAAACTAGATGAGAAGTGCGTTAAAGCTCACGAAACAGTTTAGTATTTGGTTATCACCTAATACTGCATACCTAGTACAGCTGGTTTAATTTACAAGACATAAGCATAAGGTGCGTGGTGGCCTTTTGGTAACGGACCAGACCCGGCTGCCTATATGTTCCCGGTGGTCGCGGGTTCAAATCCCAGGGCACACCTATGACTTTTCGGAGTTATGTGTGTATTGATAGTCAATCACCACGCACTTTAACGGTGAAAACATCGTGAGGAAACCTGCATACCGTAGCGATTTTAAAGAATTTCTACGATATGTAAGTCCGCCAACCCGCACTAGGCCAGCGTGGTAGACTATATGGCCTAACCACTCTCAATCGATTCTCTCGATTGTAGAGTAGGCCCGTGCCCTGCAGTGGGACGTATATGGGCTGATATAGATATAGAAGTATAAGGTAATATACCTACATATTTTTTAAGTAAATCTTTTATAAAATCGTGTTGATTTGAAAATTTATGAAAAGAAAATGTGACACGAAAAAGGCAACTTGAAACAAGTTCTAACACATATAAATACTTCTGTTTAAATATATATTAAATGAAATGCCATATTTTTGTCCGGTTGCTCTCAAATTCGAGATATGAGGGACGTTTTGTCCCGATAATCTTTTTTTTATTTTTATTGCTGTATAGGCAGACGAGCTAGCGACCCGCCTGATGGTAAGCGGCTACCGCTGCCCATAGACCTTCGCAGTGCCATACATACAGACCTTTATAATCTAAATCGGTTGTCAGAATTGAAATTTGTGGCCACCATTTGAACTTGTTATTTTTATTGGTCTGATTCAAAATCTTAATAACTAAATAGAGGAGAAGAAGATAACAGGAAACACTGTTTTCTTAATTATGTCTTATTCTCCTGAAGGCTAAATCCTATTTATGTATGTTTTTGGTACAATTTTTTCCCATTCTCACGTAGGCTACTTTTCTGAAGTTTTACCTGTACCGAGTCTGAAGTGCACACACACACACTTTTTATTCATTTAAATTGTTAATTTTAGTGATTATTAAGCGAGGAAGGTAGTAAAAAAGGGCAGGTCATGATCTGTTTAAACCCATCTCTGTTCCTTTTGTTGTAATATCACCCCCATGGTTCCCTGATGACGAATAACATTAGCAATTTTTTAAATAATTACATTTGTTTCTTTGCACATGCGCTAATTTATCGCATCCTTGTTCTTTATTCACCAAATCTGGGGTCACCTCGTCTTCCCTGTGCACCTCAGCCTGGACTGTCACTAGTTCATAACGGGGCCAGCTTCCAGATTCAGATACTGTGTGCTCCGAAGAATTTTCATCTATACCTGTGAGTCCAATTATTATCAATAAGCTGGTTGTAATGTTCAAGTTATTATTAATATTGAGTGCACTTGGATGAAAAGTCCAAAAACTAATGTTAGTTTTTGACTATTACCTACTATGTAGTAATAGTACCAAAAGTTTACAATGTCCATTTCGTCAATTTCATTATAACATTTACATACCATATTCATCAAATGTACTGTTTAGGCTGTGGTTATCAATAAACAGCCACTTGTACACCCTCCTCATTTTATGTGCCAGCTGCTCGTAAAATTCCTCCGGCTCGTCATGTCGGTTCGGCTCCCTCTCCACTATCCACGTCTCAGACTCGGCTGTGAACGAGAGCGATCTTGATAGTCAAAGGACTTTTACTACAATCAACTGATTTTAATGAGGTGTTATCAATAATTCCTTCTGGGGCACTGAGGCATTCACTTATTACATTCTTATTTACAAATAACTAAAATATATAAAATGTATAAAATAAAAGTATATCAAAATCAGACAAATTAAGTAATCAAGTATTAAGTAACTTTAATAACATACATAAACTCACGCCTTTATCCCCGAAGGAGTAGGCAGAGGCGCCACTAGGACACCCATATTTCGCCTTGCATGTTCCGTCCCACGATGTGATCGGGGGAGAGCCTATCGCCATATCGGGCACAAATTCCTGACTCCGGGCTGATAATGAATAGAAAAACCCTATATCACTTTGCCCGACCCGGGACTTGAACCCGAGACCTCAGCTTTGTAACCGTACCGTAATACAACTACGCCACCGAGGCAACTTTAATAATGAATAAAAAAATCATGATATGGCGACCGGTCGGGATAAAAATAAACAATAATCAAGGCAAGCTTCGTACGACAAGTCATATATATTTATTTCAGTAACTTGACCAAATCAGGCCCACTGAGTTTGACTCGCTGGATCTACTCAGAACTGGGTCACGCCGCGTATTATCCAGTGGTAAAGTAAAGTCCGCTGAGTTTGTTCGCCGGGTCTTTTCAGACGGGCCGCGTTGGATCCGGTAGTAAGCCTAAAATTACGGGATGTTTCGGAAATACCTATGGTCGCTATTTAATCAAATGGACCCAAAACAAGTCCACTGAGTACTATTCCCTGGATATACTCAGAATTGGGTCGCGTCGCGTAGTTTACAGTGGTAATGGAAGCCCACTGAGTTTGTTTCACCCGATCTTCTCAGCCAGGGCCGCGTTAGATCCGGTGGTAACATTAAACCGCTACGAACCGTTTTAGTAATACTCATGGTCCACTTAGATACCGATTAACGCAAATAATGTATTTCTTTAGAAAAAAAAAGAAATTGCCATAAAATACTATTAAATAATACTTAATGAATACCGAAAAATAGAAATAATAATATATGTATATATTATAACAAATGTCTTGTAAATAGAGAATAAGTACTATGTGTATTGACTTGTCATAAGAGCTATAATTATTTAATTGCCTAAGTGACCAATAAACGAATTTCAATTATTCATTTCATACTTCAATCAAAAGAAAAAACCCTCCGAAAAAATAATATCTATATATAACTTATAAAGAAAAAGACTACTTTGATTACTATTTTGTTAATTTTACGTCTAGGTGGGTATAATACTTCAAGAGTTCGCATAATCACAAATTTTATTTTCCTTAGATTACTTTCTTGGAACTTCGGTAATTAGTGGTGTATTCAAAATAAAATGCAACATACATACATAAAATCACACCTTTTTCCCAGAAGGGGTAGGCAGGGTGCAACCGGGCCACCCAAGTTACGCCTTGTGTGTCCCGTCCCTCTATGTGATCAGAGTCGAGCCTAGAGCCATATCCGGCACAAATTTCTAACTCCGGGCTGATAATTAATTAATAGAAAAATCCAATATCACTTTGCCCGACCCGGGATTCAAACCCGAGACTTCAGCGTTGTAATCGTACCGTAGTATATATGCGCGATTCTTTCATACCAGGTTAACATTTATATATTTTTTTATTCTATAGGTCCAGCAAACGAGCATACAGATCATCTGATGGTAGTGATCACCGCCGCCTATGAACATCCACAACACTTGGTCCATAAGTATATTATTATGTGCTGCCGGCCTGTCAATTCGGGAACGATAAACTCATCATTTTTCACGTTATCTATTCCTAAGTAACATATTCGAAGATGACGTGTTAATAATAACATGCACTGTGCCCCTAGCCGGATCATTTTGAAGTATCGTATAGTAATACTCGTATAGCATCGTAAACGTTTTCCGCTGCCATATTTTAGTTCCAAATACGCTCACAATGGCGCTGTTTAAATTCCCATACAAAATTTTACTATTACTATTCGATTACGATACTGCAAAATGTTCCGCGAAATTATGCCGCGTTCTACATCTGCATTTTCTTTGTAAAATACAATTTATTTTTTTATACTTTCTCTTGCCAGATCTGCGCTAGATATTAATTGTTCTCCTGTCCTGTTGATAATCTTTCTAATTCATTATTTCAAGGCTTATCTAAAATACAAGTGCGTCACTGTTTACAAGAGTGGGCAATTAGCGCATGGAGCCTTAAGTTGAACTTTCTTTATTTTTCTAAATAATTTTATAAAATTTGAAAACATGTGGTAAAATTGCCATGGTTGACTTACCTTCCTTCTGTAAAAAACCTTTCTCATAATTGGCACGAATTCGAATTCAAACAAAAGTATCTATTTGCATGGCTAAATAGTTGTAATTATTCAAAATTGGTCCATTGTTATTTTTATAACAAAATAAAATACTTATATACAAAAACTAAGATAATACTTATGGATGACATCGTAGGTAAAATGGAGGGTAGGTACAAAATCAACATAATCCTTCTTTTCTTTTTACGACGAATAAAATGGTTGTATATCAATACACTGTAAATAGGTAAGGAACGGTCAATATTTTAGTTAATAATAATAATGAATAAATAATAAATATACCTAACAGTCACATACATAGTCCTGACCCCACATTAAGATCAATGAAGTCTTGAGTCGTGGGTATCAGAAACTACGAGAAACTTTCCGGTCTCACAAACACCCAGACCCGAGACAAATATCTGTGGGCCTCACAAGCATTTGTCTCGGTGCGGGGATCGACCCGCGGTCTCTCGTTTCACAGCCGGCGTCTTACCAACTGCGCCACGGAGGCAGTCAAAGTTGTTGTCAGTTATTTTCTATAAAAAAAAGTGTTAAAAGGGGCCCCACCGCCACCAAACATTGAGAGGAATTTATGGGGTCACCGATATTTAATGATGATGAGCCGATCATAGAATGTTAAAATGTAATTATCTCGTATAGTCAGCTCAAATGGTTAAGGCCACTTTTACATTACGACAAGAAGAAAAATAATCGATGCACATGGTAATTTTATCTTGCCTGCGCTGACCGCCATTTAATTGAATTTCTAACATTTTAATTATTCACTATTCTAATTTAAATGAAAGGTGGTGCTTACGTGGCGAGTCTGTACCAAAAGGGTCGGGGAGCTCGTGTCGTAGTCTCTCCCAGTCTTCATTATATCCAGCTTTCATCGGCCACATTTTTGTGTTCAGATGTTCCCTGTAACTGTTAACTCGCTATTAATAACTTTATGCAACATGCGGGTAGTTATATATAAGTAACTGAAGCCGGGGCGAACGGAAATCGCGAAGCGAATATTAATATTTTCAGGAATTAATTCAAAAGCGTAAATTCTAATGAATACAATAATATTGTTTTTAATTATTTTTAAAATAGATTAACATTTTATTAGGTACAACCATCAGCTTATGAATTATCTCCAGTCAATAATCATAATGTAGCATATTATTAGGAAATAATCTTAAGATATCCGTTTTATTATTTATTAAATAATAATCGAAGAACTTTATAAATACGGCAATTAAATAAATATTCATTCTGCTCAATTTCATATGAAATAATTACAGAAAATTAATTTTAATAAACAGCAAATTAAGGACCCCTAGTTGTTGGCGGTCTTTAATTCATACAGTTTTATCGGGAAAGCGGAAATAACGTAATAAGATTTTCATTATTGGGTATCTGAAAACCTAAAAACAAGGAAGAACAAATATTTTTATCTAAATTGTATCTATATATCGGAACATATATTATGGAATATATATTACAATCGTTTTTATTTATTTTAAAAAGTCCATACATTTTTAAATTATAAGTGGTGTAAAAACTTTCTTGTAAAATTTTGTAAATACATTTGCAGCGGAAATCGGTTCGTAGAAAAGTTTGAGGTGTTTTGTATTAATTTCAAAGTAAGCAAGTAATTAAAATCCACTTTGGTTACCTGTTTAATTATGTAAATTCCACCGTAAAATTTAAAAAAAAAATTATTTTCAAACTTAATTTGCTCATAGTTGTTTGCCTGTACGGATTTTGACGATTATTTCCATTTGATGAGTCTCTAGTGATATGAGAGTATATAATTATTAATGTTTAAAATAAAGTTGATCACATTGGTTCATAAAATAAAACCACTAGCATATATATATATTTTTAAAATTAATCATACCTATGTATAATAAGTTAACCACTGAACTGGACTGGTTTTTTCAGTTGGCCTTTTTGAATGATGTGTAAAAATTGTTGGTAATTCAATTGAGAAATCATTGACGCTAGATCCGAAGTATTCATGCCGCCTTCCAACAAGCTTGTAAGTAAACTGTAGAACACGATGAATAGACCAAATGTTCACATTTATTTTTATATAATTTCAGATCGTCGCCACGAAGTTCGACTCTGGCATCTCCTCTCCATCTGTGGACGGCCACAGACATCCATTCTATGGAAACCCTCATTCCAGGGGAGCGTTGTACGCCTGTCGTATCAGTGTACACTCTGTAATTAATTATATCCATAAAAAGAGGACGCTATGCAAAATATAGTTTTTGTTTAAAAATAATGTAAATTGTCGATATTATCCTATATTTTTGTCTATATATATATTTATTAGTAGGTAGGTAACAATTACTATGTTATTGTAAAATACATATTTTCGAAATAAACATTTTACAATTCTATCTTTTATTTATTTCTATATGTGACCCAAAGTCTACAAACCATTGTCTTTGATTATAATTAAAAAGACAAGGCGGAAGAACTGAAGATTCCGTTTACACGTCAGGTTTGATTCTGTGGTCTCATGACTCATGAAAATCGGTGAGGCAATTCTATTTTCAGTGCTTGTATTTTCCAATAGTAAAAATGATGGCTGACTGACAACGAAATTCGCTTAAAAACCGGCGTGGCAGACTTGGGAAGCAAAACAGCACTATTAAATGGAACAGGCCATGTGACTCAAATGCCTCCAGATCGTTGGGCAAATATCATTACCCAATGGATACCTGATGGTCGACCACGCTACTTCAGACCTAAAAAACGCTGGCGTGACCACCTGGATACTTTCAAGCCCATGTAACCTGTAATTTGTGCCCGATATGGCGATAGGCTCGCCCCCTATCACATTGTGGGACGGAACATGCAAGACGAAATGTGGGTGTCCTAGTGGCGCCTCTGCCTACCCCTTCGGGGATAAAGGCGTGAGTTTATGTATGTATGTATGTAATGTATGTGACCTGAAATTTCGTTAGAGCACGAATTGTGGAGGGAGGAGACCTTGGCCCAGTATTGGGATGAAATATGTTAATTAAAAAAACAATGGGATGAATAATAAGTCGTTCGCCTGATGGCAATCATTAGCTATGAGCAGAAGCAACACCACTACAAACTCATTACTAGGGACTGCTTAGACGATGTTCGGCTTAAAAACTTCTTGATAGCGGGAATAGACAAACCGGTAGTCCCTAACCGGAAATCCTCTCGCTACACCCTGTAACGCATAAAAGGGGAAATATAAATATAATTAATAAAACACAAGTATGCAATTTGATTCTACTATTTATAAAATTTCTTAAAAAGTATACTAACATCATTTATCAGTAGAAAATTTACAAGAATTTTTCAAATTGACAAGATCCAATAAGTAATAATTATCAAATACACATTTTTGGAAGTGGAATTGTATTGTGTACTATTCTAACAAGGAGTCTGTCAAAATAAACTCGAATTATATTATTTCGTCAAGAGTTTTATTTGATTCTCTTTTCTTACAATTTTCTGGGTATTCTTATAAGCTATAATTTGAATCATTTTTTTTGCAGAAACAATCATTACTATTGAAATACTTGTCATATAAAAAGCTAAAAACGTTCTTCTTACAACAATATAAAAATACAAAAGAAATATCAAATTAATGTAAATATATTTTATAATTTTCCTGTTACAAAAAATACGCAATCGTTCCAAAAAAAACGGCGTATTTATACAATCCAAACAAATTTCATTAGATCAAAATACTTGTCCAAAATATCACATTTTAGCAACAATGCAAAAAAATTACAAGACAATTGCGAAAAATATCCGATTTTAATTTTATAAATTAAAAATCAATATTAAAATGTATTTTCGTCATTATTTTTTATGTAAATTGCATACAATAAATGTTTATAAGTGAACAAAATAATATTTTTGTAGGGATGAATAACATGGGCAGTAAAAAGCGCGAATACTCATAAAAATACTCGGATACTTACAAATATGAGTACATATACTACTGTAACAATCAGGGTAAATGCACCTGTTAAAAATTATGCACGAGCAAAACTGAATATTTTAAAATAATAAAAATAATTCTGGGAATAAAAAGATGAAAACTTTTCGGTTAAGACAGCAATAAAATTATGTTGTTACAAAAACCGACTATAATAACTTTTAGAGATAGCTAAAAGTGGGTTAAGTGAACGTGGGGGCGGCGTAGTAACATATTTAATTCTCTTGCACGCCCGCTTGTTACGCCGTTAACGTCACAATTCACTTTAAGCATAAATTGTCAGTCATCCCTGTATTAATATTTCTAACTTGCTTGATTCTGAACTGATTCATAAAAATGTTAATTTTCTGTATCATGCTTTCTTTAAAAATAATAAATAATAATCAACTGTCCTACGAATAGTATGAATACTGGTACATTTACCCTGATTGAAACTTTTTTCATCCTTAAGTCCTAATGCCTAATATTATCTCTACATACAGAATATTAACCTACTCCATTCAGCAGAATTATTGTCCCCTAATAAACGATGATTGTAGTATACTAGTACTTGCAGTGTTCTGCAAATTATGACATATTTCATACATTACTGAGTTTGCACAATCAGGGGACGAAAGCCAGGCAATATTAAATTAAATTACAAAAAATATCAGAAGCAACATTCTCAGTTAATGAAAGCATGTTTGTACTCATACGACAAACTTCTAAGATCGTGTTAAAGACATTTTATACTAAGGAATGGCAACTTCACTAACATCAACAGTGTATAGCTAAATTATGTCTTTTCCAAAACATCGCTTAATTACATTCATATCACAATTAATGTCTTCATTTTCAATATTAATTTCAAAAATATACAACACATTTGACGTTGAAGATAGCATGTGGAGTGAAAAAATGGATATTTAAGTACTATTGATAACTAGACATTAAATCGATTTACAATTTCATGATTCTGTGATATATAAAGAGCTCATAAGTCATATGTGTTTTGTTATTCGTAATTTGAGTAGCGTTCATGTTTTACAATTTACTCACACGAATATGCCACACTTCTCGCCAATTTTAATACAAAAAACAATCCTTGTGAGATGGAATAAATAAAACTTATATTTCTTAAATTTAGGTATTAATAGTCGGCGTCGATTTTTTACATTTGTGCCATTTTTTTAAATAAAATTTATATCATCATAGTTCTCAAACGACGGTAGTTTTTTAAGTATGTTTCTCGTAAGATATCACATTAATGATCTGATAAAGTATTTTTGTTACAGCATGTCACTGAAAAATGTGCCTTATTGTAAAGGTATTTATGTAGATTTATATTTTCTAGATGCAATTATAAACAAGTGATATATTAATGATATTATTAATTTATAAAAAAAGTTATTATTTATTGTGACATGATCTCCACAAATTATGTATTACATTATTTTGTCTTAAAAACAATCAAATGAGTTGAATGATTGGATGAGGAACGAAATATGAAACTTATTTGCTAACTTATAGTAAAATATAAAAAAATCTCTAAAATAAATGATTCAACATCTATTTTAAGCGGTGATCTTACAACAACAAAAATATATTTTATAACTTAAAGAAATCATAATAATAAAAATCAGATCTATAATAGGAACGAAATTATACTAAGGACGGTATCAACGGGGGTAGGCTTAATAAAAAAGTAATAAAATTTTCCCTAAAAATGTAGTATTAATCATCAGTTGAATAGTTCTCATTATAGCGAATGTAAATATTAATTGGCATTTAATTAGAATTCATACTAAATATGTTTTAGAATAAAAGGCTCAAATTCGGGCAATGGAAGCTGTGACTATGTTATTTGGCAAACTTAAATTAATTCATTTGATTAACCCCCTCTCAATCGTACTCTCAATTGTAGACGAGGCCCGTGCCCTGCAGTGGGACGTGTATGGGCTGATGCAGATGGATCGTGACCAATTTATATATACGTAATATCGGACTTTCTGTAATCTTACTGATAAACAGTACAACATTGTTATCAACATCAATACTTTCAACATTGCAACTCCCTAAAAGTCATGCCAGCTTTACTCCTAATTAATTTTCTTTTAAATAATGAAAAATGTTATCATCATATTTATAAAAGTAGCAAAATATACACTTATAAAATTAATATGGTAACTTATTATACTAATTAAAAATCAGATACAAATAATTCGCAATGTAACTTAATAAATCAGATCGGCAGAGGCATCTCAAAAAGAGATAAAAAATGCTGACATTGTATATCTTTGTCTTGCTTTACTTGAATATCGGGCGCCCAAAATCTTATTGTTAACGTTGCCATATACTATGTAACTACCTCAAGATTTGTATGATGTGGGGAATATAATGAGACTTTTTGAAGGGCATTTTAAAAAGTAATAAATTGCTTCAACTAAAAACTTGTATTACAACCAAAGCTCGAAATTAATCCTTTTGCAAGGTTATATCCAAAAAGGCCATACCTTTTAAACTCAATAATATATTTGTGGGCCACACTTATTTAAACACTTAAGTTACTCTTACAATTTTTTTTCATGGACTATAAATTATGCTTTCTATATCCTATTCCACACCACATACATATGTTACTGGTATCTACGTTCGGACAAAGTCCCATTGGTTGTTGGAGTAGTTGTCGCAGATGACCATGAGTACGGGTTCGGATCTGTAGGCCCGCTCCACGCCGAGACACATGCCGGCCGCTGTGTTGTATACTGGACTGGCCGCCTGGAATATACAAAAATATTAAGATAAATTACATGAATCTTTAAGTGTATTATATTATGATGCCACTTTTGTGGCTTTGACTTTGAAATCAGACTGCATCGTGAGTGAAATCATGTATGCTTAATGACGAGTGGAAGAAAGAAATTATTAATGTGCCTGTCATAGGTTTAACTCTAACAGACTTTTCTGCCAATCTCCCATTATCTATTCTGTTTTAAGGCCTAAAGCAATTACTAAATTATTTATTAATTATTGGCACTAGCACATCACTAGTTGGAACCAGAAAAACATATTTACATTTAATATATTTTTTTAAATTTGGACTGAATTTCTATCACATGTCTAAAATTACAATAAAAAGTAAGCAATAATGAGCCTTAAATAATTTGTTAAAAGTAATCCCAGGCTAATCTCCAAATAATTTACATGAGGTAGTATAGTGTGGGATACCCACCGATCCCTTATGCTTCCACTCCTGCGAGCCGCCCAGCTCGTGGCACTTGCCCAACGCTGGGGCCACGCTGTTGGACGCGTCCAGACACAATGTCCGGCCCAGCACTAACTCGTGCCGGTCCGTCTCGAACCACATCTGGAATGACAATGCCATGAAACTATTTCTACTAGGCATAAAAAAATAAATATATTGAAAGGGCTGCATGTTGGAGGAAAATAATTGTATAAAAATAACATATAGAAATGCCAATTTTTCAAATGTTCATTTAATTTATTTGCTATGTTGTTAATAAGTTACAATAAAAAGCCAATGAAAAAAATAAATCCATACTTTCACTTCCCTTTCAAACAGTGTCTACATATCGGGTAAGTATATCATTACTGCGACCGAAAACGAAGTAGTTTGGTAGTTTTAGTAGTTACAGACACAATGCAAATAAAAATTTTGCAAAATAAGCGACATATTTTTTTTGCAATTTTTTAAAAATCGTTGTTTCGGAAGTTAGTACCTAATTATTGCGAAAATAATAATTTAAACCCTAACGTACCATTGCCTTAAAAAATAAAAAGGTGTACATCATTATTTTAGGAAAACTTTGTAAATATCACCCAAATACGACGATATGTAAAAAATTACCAAAAAAAGTTGACGTTATTGCGAAATTTTTAGTTGCATTGTGTCTGAAGTCACTAATACTACCACCTGGCTTCGTTTTCGGTCGCAGTCTTGATATACCCTGCATAAATTTCGACGATGTATAGAAATTTCGACGAATACGAACAAGTTTGTGGTGCACTTGGTTGTAACCTGCGATTTCCGGATAAGCAGTTCAATCCTCTCCTAACTGGAGGATACACCTTTCTCTCTTCCTATGAAATATATTGGAACTAACTTTAAATTAAATATTTTATAGGTACCTGATTTAAAGTCCTGATGCAGTTAGCAAGAACTAATCCGCTGCCTTTAGTCTTGATGTCCTTGGCACTTTGTATGCACAGCGTCGTGTTTTTCAACCGTATTTGGTACGAATCTGTGTAATTGCGTTTCCTGTAAGCAATGATTTGGTTTATAAATCCTAGTTTCATGCCGCATTTTATTTCTACAACTGTGACACGTCCAGAAAGTATTATTTATTAATTTATAAAGAATATACTAATATTGATTACATACCTCGAATGCCAGGGCTGAAACTTATTTTTCTCAGCGTCATTGAGAGCAGAGATCCTCTTCTTGGCCGCAGTATCGTCTCCTGTCTCCAGCTCAGGGTAGATATTCTCCAGGTACCATTTAAAGGGTTTGCACTGCAATCTCTGGCGTAGAGCCTCGCGCTCCGATATGTCGCCTATCGATATGTGCGCTGCTGATAGGTTCTGCTCTATTACTTTTTTCTAAAAAATATATTGATTTAAAAGATACCTGTGATAAATTAAGCAAGGCCTATGTTTGGATTATGTGGGGTTGGAGATACAGATGATGCACGTTTACTGCGGCGCACACACACGGTGTGTTTGTTTGTATGGCTATTTATCTATACAAAACGCCAGAGCAGCTCCCGTTGACATACATACATACATACATAAACTCACGCCTTTATCCCCGAAGGGTAGGCAGAGGCGCCGCCAGGACACCCACATTTCGCCTTGTATGTTCCGTCCCATGATGTGATAGGGGGCGAGCCTATCGCCATATCGGGCACAAATTCCTGACTCCGGACTGATAATGAATAGAAAAATCCAATATCACTTTGCCCGACTCGGGACTCGAACCCGAGACCTCAGCTTTGTAACCGTACCGTAATACAACTACGCCACCGAGAGCAGCTCCCGTTGATACTTAATTATTTTAGCGTTGTGGTCAATATGTTAATCATTTTGTTTGTATGGCGTTTGTGAGACCGAAAAGTCTCTCGTAGCTTCTGATACCCACGACACAAAACTCGATCTTAGTGTGGGGTCAGGACTATGTGTGTGACTGTTGGGTGTATTTATTTATTTTATTATTTTTATTTATTTATTTGTTACCCTATTGAAGTCAATAAGGTAACAATTACATGACACCCTGTTACATCCAGGGATGTAGGATGCCAAACCCATTTACACCCTGTCATTAGGTAATGATAGGGTGTAAATGCAGGGGTCGGTCAATACTGTTGTTAGATTATTTCTAGTTTTAATAACCAGTCCAGAACTGGCATTTGCGACCAGGATAGCTATAGACTTCCTATTAACTTTTAGGACAGAAATAATTTCGGCGAAGTGTTGCATTAGTAACAGCTGCCTAGTACGTTGGGTTCATAACAATTGCAGTGTATGGACAAATCTGTTATGGTGACGAAGTAAGTCGTATTTCTAATTCGGTCTGTATATCTGGTTTCGAGCCGGCTTATTGGCTGTATTGGCCGACGTAAGGTCATCTCTCGCTGGTGAAATGTCCGCCTATACTCTATAGCACTTACCATCAGTATCATTGTAAACAAAACATTTTAGGAAGTGGTATAGCTACTGTTGTCAGTCATGACCCAGCACGAATGGGTTCGTCCGTGGCGGCACCACAGTCTCAAAGGAAATCGACGTGTAGCGTCAGCTTTGCTGCCACGTTTCGTTCGGTGATAAAGATTGTTGGATGCCCAATACCCGTTTCTTCTCCCCATCGTTTTGTTCTTCCCGCTCCCCTCCTAATCAGTTGGGTCGACGACCTTTCTATAGTCAAGGCGTTATAGATGTTCATGGGCGGCAGTGATCTTACCATCAGGTGACCTGTTTGCGCGCTTGGTTCTATTGAAATAAATATAAAATCTTATGGCATCAACACTAAAAGACTTAAAAAGTAACTCACCACAAAGTCGTCCATCCACACGCGGGCCATTCTCATGGAGTTGTGCAGCATATAATCCTCCTTCTCGCCGAGACCATAAGGTCTTCTTTTGCGGAACACGTGGCCGACGCGGCTGCACGGAATCAACTCTAGCGTGCCGCCGCACATCCAGATCTGGAACGAGTGTATGGAGACTAAAAATGACTATTGCAATATTGACAATAGCTTATTTCCAACAGCCACTCAATTTTCTAGTCCCAATCATGATTAAGCGCTTTTATTAACGCTTTAAATAATAGGTTAATCTTTTTAAAAATCATAGAATGATTCTTTGGTATATTGTTCATATTTATTTTGTTTTTTCGCTCAGCTCGAAGCTTTATTTACTTCAAAGTGTTTAAAATGATAAACTTTCACTGTTATAAAGTGGTTATCATTTAATTAAATGACATTTACTATTTGCTTATTTTTGTTGCAGATTAAGGCAACATGGACACGCCCAGAGACTCTCCAGCTTCAGTGATCGGTGCCATCAAAATACATGGCAGTAGCTAACCTGGCTTATATTAGCTGTAGTTTTAGTGGGCATGATTACTAAAAAGATTCAAGAAATCGCAAATGGCTCATGAATTCGCTTATTTATTCTCCACATAAAATACATTTCCAATCGCAGAGCATTTTCATATAAATTAAACCCAGTAAATGTTAAATCAGTGCCATAACATTGATCAGGTGCATTCGCTGTAATAGCATAGCAAGTACTACATGCCACATACCCTGAACGATATCTCGAGGTTCTCCCCACCCCACACGTTCATCCCCGGGTCGTACTTGCCGATGTAGTTGAAATACTCGCGGTATATCGCGAACAGACCGCCCGCCATCGTTGGAGACTTTATTGGCTTCACGAAATCTTCATCATCTGTAAATAAAAATATTATATGTACATATAAGTGTATGCAATAAATTATTAATGACAATAAAATTAGTCAGTGATTGTTAAACGTTTTTTATTAAGATGCTTTTCTAGATAAGGTAGAATACACGATAGTTTAATTGCTAAATTAATTCATGATAAAGCAAAATAAAGTACGTATACACATATGTTTGATTATACTCGTTCTAGCTTTGTTTACGTCTAGAATAAAAAGGCGATGTGTGTTTTGCGATGACAAAACCCTAATTTACTTTAAAATAAAGCGTTATCTCAAGCAATAACACCTTAGTATTACAATAACATCTAAAATCCATATTACCCTTAAGAGTTCCTTTAGGCAGATTATCCCACTTAAAATGCAGGCCCCAGTTAAAACCACCCCTTACAAGAGGGCTGGCGGTGTACTCGAACGTGTCGGCATTGATGACGTCGATGACGGGAGTGACGGCCCTCGGAGAGTACCTCACTGTGACGCCATCAACACCCTCCGACAGACGAGTCAGCAGCGGATGGAGCCAGTCCACGTTCACCTCAATGTGTGAGTCCAAGAACACTAACACCTGTGGATATAGAACTGGTAACAATAATATTCAAAAAGGGAATGCTAAAAAAGTATTAGTATACCAAAAGTAAAAAATCCTCAATGGTACATTTTAAATGGCAAAAAGGTTAGTTGAAATGATATAAAAAAGGCTATTGAACAACTTAGTTAAAGGATGCAACAGAATGCAGCATTTCACTTTTGACAGAAAAGTCCCACTTACTTCTCCGACACTGTTGTCAGCTCCATACAATCGAGCGCGTATAAGGCCCTCTCTTTTACTAGTCTTCAAAAGCCTAACATTAAAACCTTCTTTGAGTCTAAAATAATTTTTGTCAGTTGTCTTCTTATCAATATTATTGTCGTCATTTATATAGTCAACCACATTTTCAACATCTAAGTTGTTTGTTTCAAGCATTTCTTCGTCTTTTCGATTCCTACTATTCAATTCATTGACTAAGTTTTGTACATCTTCGTGAAGATTCTCCAAGTCACTATAGTCATCAACAAGTATTATTTCTTTAAGATATCTCTGATCCGTTCTATCGATTATAGAGTGAACAGACCTAGACAGTGTCTCGAAATGTTCATTGTAAAAGCAGATAATGACGGAAACTTTTGGCAATTTTTCTGGAAACTTTTGTGCACGACACCTGAAAAATAATGTATACCTATTAAGTTATAACTATTAATTGTTTTAACTTTATAATAAAAAATATTGTGTAATTAGCATAACTCTATTGCATAGTATTAATTGATCTAGATCAATTTAACCACACATAAGATGAAAATGTAAACACCAGAAAGTGCATCTGGTATTAAATTATTAATTCATGTTATATAACAAATGACCTATGCATGCGATTAATAAACATGCAGCACTAATGATTCCTTACATAACATATTAAGCTTATACTCACAATTTATTTCTAGTGTCAGGTAATCCTCGATGATTACCAATTCTCTGTGAGATAAGAGTGTTGAATGCGTGAAGGTTGTAACCCTTGTCCCGAATACGAACATCTTCGGCATTGCGTATTAATCCAAACTGTTTATCTATATACAACCAAACAAAAATTTAGTACTCTGTGGATACTTGTAACCTTATATTTTGGTAGTTGAATGGGTAGTACAGCAATCATTCAAACAAAAAGAAATGTAATACATTACATCATTAGGTATAGCGTTTTGTTTAGTTATTCAAGTTTGAAGACTCAATAATGTTTATGTCGTCAATTGTGGATTTCCTATTGTATACTTGCATAATTATTTCAAAAGGCCAATGAAATTAAATATTCCAATATTGTGGGGGTGTAAAAAGTTAAAAGAGGAGCCCATTTCTCTTTAGTCAGAAAAAAAAAAATTACCCAAATCATTGTCCGTGTTAGCTGACATTTTCATTCCGAGCTGTTTTGCAAATGTCTCTTTCAACTTCATCTTTCTCTGATAATCAGATCTTATTTTCTGATACTTCCACATGTTGCCCGTATACTTTTCATTGTCCCCCTTCGGATTGTCATAGAGTAAATTCTTGCCTTCCAAAGCTGCAATAGATTTGTCATTGTTCTTTATACGATCCTTTTCATCAGTGTTAACAAGACGATAATGGAACTTGTTCTCCATTTTATTTTTTATGTGATCACCTAAAAATGATAGGACTTAAGGCATCAGTTGAAATGTTTACTAAATTACGAAGCATAACATTCATTTGACTTAGCAACATAATATGATAACATAGAGACAAACATCTAGAGGTTTGCCAAAAAGCGTTTGATGGTGTAAAGAAAAACATTAGTGATATAAGAATAATGATGTTATAAATAAACATACATACATACATAAACTCACGCCTTTATCCCCGAAGGGGTAGGCAGAGGCGCCACCAGGACACCCACATTTCGCCTTGTATGTTCCGTCCCACGATGTGATAGGGGGCGAGCCTATCGCCATATCGGGCACAAATTCCTGACTCCGGGCTGGTAATGAATAGAAATATCCAATATCACTTTGCCCGACCCGGGACTCGAACCCGAGACCTCAGCTTTGTAACCGTACCGTAATACAACTACGCCACCGAGGCAGTAAATAAACATGCGAAGAATCTGGCAAAATGCAGAGGTTGACCAGCAAGGAAGATTCCAAACTGACTTATAGTATAGAGTAAGAAAAGCAGAAACTCCAATAAAATACCTATATACATCATATTTTCTGAATAATTGTAAGAATAATGTTAGTGTTGCATGATAAATAAAATAAACCCTACATATGTAGCATTGTTATAATAGCATTTTTTTCAAAATATTTTTATTGTATGAAAAATAATAACTAATATTTAAATATACTTAATTATTTTCTGCTTCTGAGTATTTGACTATGGTATAATACAAAAAATATATAATTAGAATAGAAAATAAGTTTGGAAATGTACAGTCTAATAAGATTTGTATAATTACTAAGCTAATCTGCTAAACAAAATATGGAAAATGAATGAAAGAACTTTTAACAATTTGCAATTATTTTTTTGCTATGTTGTAAAGTTTAAGATCTATATCACTCAGTTTAAGAATTGTTCCTGGTAAGATAAATTAAGTAAATAATAAACTATTCAAAATATGTGTTTTAAATTAAAGACCATCATTATTTATAGAAGATAGATAGATAGTTAAAAACATTCATTATGACTACGATAATCATAAAATAAATAATTAGTAATGAAATATAGCATACTTATTGATCCACTTGCCTGTGAAACCAAATTAAAAAAAATTAAATTAAAATAGTCTGATGGGTAATTAAAGAGCTTTAAAAATTACACTGTCAAGACCACATTACAGAGTTGATTTTTAACTGGATTGTGAGTGTTGTAACACACAACAGCTTTACCAAAGGTCAATGTGTTCATATTCCATAAAATTTTAAAGAATGGCTTACTATTGACCAATGATGCCTGGGTGAATTTGTATACAAATGACTGATGAGGCAAGTAACAGCTGCAAATGCATTGCAATGAGGAAAAACTAAAACCATAATGTCTGTGACCAACAATTAACACATTCAATATACAACAATGATTAAAGACAAGCAGCTTTATTCATAGGTTTAAAACCTAACATATTTATGTTATCAAATGTTTTAGCCCCTTCCGAACAAATTTTGAATTCAGTTTGAATGAAGAAGACAAAACATTTAATAACTAAAATTGATTTTAAAACTGTCTATGTATAGGGCCAAGGGTGTCTATGAATGTATGAATATCACACTCATATTATCCACACTCATATTATCAGAGACCCACCTAAATTAATTAGGTTCAATCGTCCTATCCAAGTCCCACCAGCCTCCTCTAATCTCAGACAAAATTCTTATATGGTGCAAGTAAGCAAGAACTTTAACACAATTTGTGAAAAATACGATGTAGACCCTTTTAATACAAGCATTGCTTCGGTGCGACGGTTGCTAAGCCTTTCTTTCTTTGTGTTAATCTTAAGTCAGTAACAACATACTATTTTAATATTACTCCTATCTTCTATGTATAATTCTATCACATAATCGTGAAAACCTGTAATTGGCTATCTATTTCTTACTCTTTTTGTTACCTATTGTGTTGTATGTAAGCTGTTGGTTTTCCAATAATTAATACAAAATTAAAATTAAAATATTATCATTGTAGTGGAATTCAAAGAATAATTTTGTTGGCAATATACAATTGTTTTGAAATTATATTATTTGCTTATTTACCTCAATGTAATAAAATTATAGTCTACCTAATTTAATCTAAACTTAATTATTTTTATGCTTAATTTTAAGCATATGGACGGACAGAACAAATGAATCATTGAAAAAACTGTATAACTTTATGATCCTTATGCAACTTCCAAATTCGCAGTAAGAATAGCTTAATATATGCTTAAACTTATATAATTCATTAATAAATATAAGCATTTGCATGTCACAAAAGTGTTTTTTGTAACATAAAATTATTAACATATATTAAGCATATATTTTGAAATTTGCTTATATAATTGGCGCTAGTACAATTAGGATAGTTTGGTTAGTAGTGTTGCAGTTATAATAAATATTAAAATTCATTTCTTGCTTCACACTTACCACTCATATTCAATAGCCAATATAAGTACAAGGATATGGTCCATGTCGCCGACGCAAAGATTATCCCCCACAAAAATGAATTGTTAAGTTTTCCCATTGTACAGTATATATTTAAAACTGGTATATTAAGTAATATTTCCAGTAAACCAATTAAATGCAAATCATTTTTATGATCATATGACTTAAAAATATTGGGACATACTACGACCGGAATTATTGATTGATGTTTATTTTATAAATGTATACAAAATTGATTTACACTGTTATTATTTTATGAATAAGTTTATGATTATAGCAAAACATTAACGACGCTTTTCCAAAAACAGAATACGTCGTCGTGCAGAGACAAACATGACCACAAACATGACAATTTCACGAATAAAATGACAGTTCGGTTTATGGACCAAAAACACTTTTAATTTTTTTTTCAAAGAAATCTAAGATCAATAACCATTCTGCCAAGTCATAAGTAATAGTCCATAGACAACATTTACCTTTACAGACAGAGATTTGCATGTATATAATTTTTTATGTCTCTACTCTCTCATTTTGGGTATAAGCTTCTTGATCTTTTTATTTATAGACATCCAGATTGTTGATGCTCTTTTCACTACGATTTTTAGGAGACCACGTATGCATGTACAATTCTGGCCTCTCAAACTCAGAGGATCAATGGGTTCTGGATATTTCATGCATTATTAATTTAAAGACCACAATTATTATGTCGACCTAGTATCTATACTATATGCACTGTACCTACTTGGTACTGTCCTTCAAAAAGGTATCACCATTATTATTTAATTAGTGGTCCATCTCACTTTTATACTACGATTCCAAACTGTATACAAGGGTTATCACAAATCATCAACAACACAAATTTGATGACCTCCAGCCTTGCGGACAAGCCGGGTTCTACCAGGACACCCACAGTTCGCATTGTATGTTGCACTATTTTTATCATTAGGTGCAGTGTAGGTACCTCATCGCAATGTATTCAGAAAAAAAATGCGATGGAATCTGTCTGATATTTTAATTTTGAAAATTTTTAAACGATTAATTATTGCTTGAAAATGATAATTACACGTTATCATTTTTAGATTTTTTGGGCAAATTATCCGGCATAGTATGTAATTCTGAGTCTTCTTCTTTTGATGTTTTCTTTTGTCGACCAGTCACCAACCTAAACTTTTTTTGTAACTTTTCTGTGAAAGAACGTACTGTTGTTTTTCTTCGCATAGGCAACTCGTGGCTCTGCAAAGTAATCACATGACACATTTTATTAAGTTCTCATGACTATATTATGCTACTTTGTTATGATAACGCATTCCGAGGTTAAAGCCTAAAGGAAATAGCATTTCTAGGTATATGAACATACATATGTGCACCTACCTCACCGTTACCGTTGATACTTTGATGTCCAGTCGCAAGTTTGAAATGTTTTTCATTTACTTCATTAAGCTCCTTACTATCTGACTCAGAGCACGAGGATGAACTCGAAAATACCTGCCCACAGAACATAATACTATGTATTTACTTTTACTTTATACTTACTGTAAGAATAGGCAAATTGCAAACGTCAGACCTCTTAGGTCATGGGAATCAGAAATTATGAACGACTTATTGGCTCTAAACAGATGCACACAAATAGAAACTTAAAATATAAAAAATAAATATGGCCACTGCCATGCTCCCAGATTATTAAAAATAAGTTACCGGTATAAGCGACATCTTTCTGGTTCTTTCTATATCATAGCTCGTGGTTTCTGGGCTCTTGAAAACTGGATCAATACAAAGTCTGTTGTCCTCGTTGGCATTGAATATGAAGAAAGAGTTAGCTAATGGAGGTAAGCATCTGAGTAGGATATGGCAGGCAGATAGGATGGCAAATACAATGGCTGCCACCACAGCGATCACTGGAGCGTATCCCAACTTTTCAACTGGCAAACTACATTCCGATTTGCGTTCGTCAAACCTGCAGTTATATAAGCAGTTAATCATAGAAATATTACTCTAACCGCTAGTGTTTATAGCCTAAGGAGATGGAGAGGGGTTGTTTCTGTCGTAAATAATGGAAAATCCTTAAGGGCGCCGCAGTCCAAATAAGTTTACGAAGCCTTGTTCTAAAATATAAGTTTTCTGAACAAACATGATCATCGATTTTTACTAGATACGCATATAGAAGAAATTTGTTATGCAGGTAACATCCAGAGTAGCTTTCTCAATCAAATGCCGCTGACATAAGGAATAGGAATAGGAATGACCAACGGCACACAGTGGTCAATGCCCAGGAGTGCACTCGATAATAAGTGCCATACAGTCCAAATACCGAAATATGCTGACTGAAACAGGATAAGCACAGGCTGAATGCGGTCTGTGAGTCATTTGGGTTGGTCACTATAAGCATTTTTCTATGAGCAAATTCATTATCAGCCCGGAGTCAGGAATTTGTGCCCGATATGGCGATAGGCTCGCCCCCTATCACATCGTGGGACTGAACATACAAGGCGAAATGTGGGCGTCCTGGTGGTGCTACTGCCTACCCCTTCGGGGATAAAGGCGTGAGTTTATGTTATGTAAATTAAATAAATACACCCAACAGCCCCAAACATAGTCCTGACCCCACACTAAGATCGAGTCTTGTTTCGTGGGTATTAGGAACTACGAGAGACTTTTTCGGTCTCGCAAACACCCAGACCCGAAACAACTGTGGATCACACAAATAACAATTTCGGTGCGGGGATCGAACCAGCCTCTGGTTACACAGCCGGCGCTAACCAACTGCGCCACGGAGACTGTCAAATTGTCAAATTGAGAACTAACTAGCTGTGCCCATCGCCTGATTGGATGATAGCTCAACAATTTTAGCTTGTTCGATTATTGTACGTACTACAAAGCATTTTATATGGTAATTGAGTTTAAAGAGCATACCAGTCTGATACTCCGCAGTTTTTGATTCCATCGCAAACGACACCACTGCTAAAGCAATATTCGACCCCACTAACAGTGCATATCGTTTCATTACCATGGTTACACCCTCCTTTGGGCTTCCGTCTAGCTGAAGTCGCTGTAACTTGGTAAAGATTAGCCTAGAAACAAATTCAATTAACTAAAAAGTACGGTAGGTACCTACTAGCCATATATCCAATGTATATAAAGACAAAACTTAACAAAGTGACTAGGTACACTGCATGATGCATCTGATGTCATCGTAGATCGTGCAGTGTGGTCTAAGTATTTAGAATATTCAGCAAAAGATATAAGATAACGATATATTTTGCCAGTCAAAATTGATACAGTCATTAAAAAAATGTCTTATAGATCTTGCACGGAACTAAAATTCCTGCCTCGCATGTCGACAGTCGCGCAACGTATCACATCTTAAGACGGAAAGAAGCTGGATGTATTGTCGTTGGTAATAGACGAACCTCTGCTAAGCCCTTAATAGTACAAGTGTTGTACTATTCATTACTGCATTATCGCATTAGCTATTGTTTTCCCTATTTAAATTATCTAGGAAATCTAGAATACTAATTCGATTTGTTCATTCAAATTATTTGATTATTAATATGGTATGTAGAAAGCGCATTAACAAGACTGTTGTACCTTGTAATACTTACGTTTATATCTGAGTTAATACTGCTATTGCTTAAAAAGCGAAACCGTATCCTTCCCTTCACTGGGACGACAAAATATGGCGAGTACACATCGCGTTCACCCAACGAATCGCAAAGACGAAGACACATATTCTTTTTGATGACGGTAAAAGCGTTTTGGTTCACTGCGCAGTTGGGACCTATGTTGCCGGGGAACTTGATTACTACCAGTATGTAATCGTGGTCTGATTGTGCCGCTATTTCTACAGAACATTCATAGTCAACTTCGCTTAATGTTCGGAATACCTGAGGAAATGCGTTGAACATAAACGGTTTGTATAGGTTCCCATAATTTAACTAAATCGAGGGTATCGAGGAACAAAAGCGTATTAATAAAACAACTGTTTTGCCTAATGCATCTGCACTTATTTGTACAATAGATTCGAAATTTCGTTAAGTAAAGAATTAAAAAAAAAACAATAAGAAACCATAAAACAGGGGAATTTAATCAAATTTTGTCATACGCTTCAATTCTAGCGACCCGCCGATCTCTCAATATTGTATACAGCATACATACCAATGTTATGGTATCAGACATACCCATTCCGAACGATATGTCATATCTGAGGCGATGAGAAAAGGCGCATTCATTGCTGATGTCCCGAGGACGATAGAGCAAGAGAAGCCCATGTCCCCATACAGTTAAAACGCTATTCCAAGTTAAATACAGATATAGATACAATTTTCTATGCATTGCTATGTTGTTTGGCAATCTGATAGGCCATGCACGTACGATTGACATTAGTAAACACAATACAAGAGCACATTTAAGTATGTATAGTATTTAAATCTCCAAAACCTTGTAGGAACTACAAAATGTTTCTAAGTTTTCGTAAATATTGAATGCAATACACTACTTATTTCAGTTTTATTTATAGAGGACTGTCGCATTATCTTATTCTCATTATTTAAGTATACTTTTACGAATACGAGTAGTACTAAAATAAACCCGAGCCCAATCAACTACATAACCATTAATATAAGTCAATGTTTAAAGCATAATAGATATTATTTTAAACACGCTAAAACAATCAAGTTATAAATCAAGCAAATTAACAATTATTAATTCACAGATAATTTCCTACGGCTGTTTTAATATTGTCCGTATAAATTTTAACAAAATATTTGAGACAACAGTGTGCGGTTTTAATCAGAAATAATTTAACAAAATATAATGTTTGATTATTCAAGATAGGTATATGGTATATAATTTAATCCGATTTATTATCCCCCTTTATAATATAGGTAGTAGCTAATTTTCTTTCTAAATATAGTATTTACGGAAACGTCTGGTCGTTAAATCAGAAAACATTTTAAATAACAAATTGATACATTTTTATACACATTTATTTCAGGTATAAGTAAAAATATTCCCGAAAATTGGTATACTCTGAGGTAACTCCATCAAATCATCCAACTAAAACAAGTGTGTCGCTGAGGAATTTGTATGGTGGTACTTCGAGATTCGTCGGTGCCGGGCCCTTGCGAGCACGACCTGCGTTGTCGAAGTGACTGCCGTGGCAGGGACAATAGAAACCTCCCGACCAGTCACCAGAATTGGGTATAGGAACGCAGCCTAAATGTGTACAAATTCCAACAACAATGAGCCATTCTGGCTTTGTCATGCGATCTTCGGGTGTCTGTGGGTCACGCAACGACGATAGAGGAGTTTTCGCTTCCAGATCGATATCCGCTTGAGTTCTATTCTTCACAAACAGAGGCTTGCCCCGCCACTTGTACGAGAGACAGCCACCGGACGGTATTTTGGACAAATCTACTTCCATAGTGGCCAGAGCTAGCACGTCAGCGGGGGCTGCCATCGACATAATGTAATGTATGGCGTGGGCTTTGGTTGCATAAGCGCCACAGAGTAAACCAAAGAATCCAATGACATATATGTAGCCTTGTTTCTCCTCCCCTTGCCCCCAATCCGTTTTCCTTACATCTCGAAATTGTTCTTTTCTGTATTTATCAAAGTTAGGATATTCGATGTCTCGATGAAATCGGTTGCACTCTTTCTGGAATAGAACTTGGGTCCACACACTCAATCCTGATGTAACTCTAAGATTACCTGTATAAAACTTAAATTTGTCCAACGTTTCAGTTCCACTTAAAGTTTTGGTTCGTCTTTCAGTCCCAGGTGTGATCTTGACAGATTCAACGCCAGTAGGAGAAACTCTTAATGAATTCCAAACGGACCTGCTTAAGCAGCTTCCTTGTAAGAAATAATTTGTATTAATCATTTTTAATGGCACCACTCTTCAAAATGACCATTATATAGAAGTTTCTCTATAAGTATAATTATAAAAACTACAGAGCCACTCGTAAAGCAGCTTATCAAAAATATATATTGACATTGCCAAATCTAAGTGGCGAGTATTAAGTTTAAGTAAACCTCCTTGGTAACAATAAAACAATAAAAAAATGTAGTGTCCTCTTTATGGTAGGGTAAAATATATTGGAGGGCCTCCATAGGGAAGGCCTATGTTCAGCATTGGACTTGTTGTGGCAGAAGAGAGAGAAATTATATTGTGGTTGGCCTCTAACCAACTTTAATAATCGACTTCAAAGAAACACCACAAAGTAAAAGATAAAACTACCATTACAAAGTAACAAATAATAATATATTTTTCTTTTTCCTTTTTGTTGTTGTAATTGAATAATTAATCAAGTTAATAACAAATAGCCAACAAATCAAAATATATGGTTATACCATAGGTATTGTTTTGTTCGGTGAGCAAAATTGCCGCAGTCCTAATCCTCTTTTCTTCCTTCCGTCCTTAAGAGCATATTATACGCGTTCCGCGATTCTTCGAACCAGTTTTTATCCACCAAAAAATTAGGTACCTAGAAGAAAACAAATTAGGAATAATTTCAGTAAATGTTGTCATCTAAAAATGAAGAACATTTTAGATAAATAGATAATTTGTGACTCTTAGGAAAAAGAAATCTGAAGAAATAATCTTATTCTGTTTAATTCATGAGAAATCAAAATTAAACTATGCAAAAATATTTGGAAACTTTGGTCAGGAACATATTTTTTTTACCCCACTTATCTTACATAATTTAATACTGTAGGTATTGGTTTACTATATAATGGAAGAACATCTTCTTAAAACTATCAATTTTTGATTTCAACAAAATTCGTTCATTGTTTTATAAATATTTTAAAACACTATGAACTCACTGCGGAAGCCCGTGGCTAAACTAGCCAGCTGCGTGGCTTTTTAAATATCATAAAGATATATATTATGTAGTTATTTTATAATAACAACATTAAGTTTAAGTTTATGTAGAACAGGTTTCGTAACGTGATTTACAAATCAATTTCCCTTTTCAACATAGCGTAACTGCATTGGTATGTCGTAAGCTTAAAAATACCAATATTGTCTTGGTAATTAATATAGTACCTATTTGCGTTATTGTTTAAAACAATGCCGATGCCCAATGGGTCATGTTTGCTCTCACAATAATTAACTAACCTTTTTGTGCTTTATCATCAGTTGCAACATCCGAACACTCGTACTCCGAAGTATCCGACGCCTGATGCTGATTATTATAATTGTCTTTGTTTATTTGTGAACTCGGTACGAAAATAGAGAATATAACCTAACTAGGTAGAGTAAGGGATAGTTACATTTTTTTTATAGAAATGAATGGCGAGACGAGCATGCCATGCGCCTGATGCTATGGTAAGTAATACGGCCAATCATGGACAGTAGTAACACCAATCAACACCATTAATTACAAAGCAATGCTTGGCGTTCCACTGCGCTCGCCAAACTGAGACATAAGATGTTAAGTCTAATTAGTTATTATGTCCAGCAGTTACATTTTTGTTTTCTAGAAAATAATACAAGTAGGCAGTGTAGAACGATCTTAAATACCTCTTTTATTGAATTGTTTAAAACTTTCGGGTTATACCACAGTTATACCTAGGTAAACATTGTTTATTCCGTCTTTTCAAATAGCTCTTTTGTTGTTGGAATTACCCTATCCCGCATGGTTTGTCTATAAAAATTGTTAAGCCTCATGATGCTCTAATTTACAAAAAGCCTTTGTTTGAAATTATTAATATTGATTTAGTGGGCTAATCTGTCGCAATCTGTTAATCACTAGGTGATCATGGTCACGACCACGCACGCACTTTTCATATATCTACATTATTGTATACACTTCACCTATAAAATGTAGGAGTTTATATTGTGACCCCTTCTATCCTTGTATTACCGTGTTACTCCGACGCACCCTACTTAAGTTTTGACACGCCAGAATCTCGCTGACTACATAACAGAATACAGCTATATAGCTTATTTTTAAAAGTTTCAAATGTTAAGCTACTTCTGCAGTCGTTCCGTTGCGACAGCATATGAAGATCATGTTGACATCTTTAGTTTTGAATCCATAATAGTCGAAAGGACGTTAGATTACGTTATTGAATAACCCAGCCACACATTCGGCGAGTGCCAAGGCCCTATGACGTAAGGCGTGAAAGTGCGCAACTTGCGCGCTATTACATTGGCGGAGCCGTAAGCGCATCGTCGTCTATGTCAGCCTCGGCAAGTGAGTGGTATTTTTAAATTGCTTTTGCGAATTTAATCTTGTTTTTAACTTATGTGTCTTAAATAAGTAATTTTATACCAGTGTGTATAAACAAAGGTGTGTTTAATTGTTCATAAAATCCGAATTATTTTTGGCGCCTTGTACAAACGTGTGCAGTGTGCACATAATATTAAGATATTAAAATTTTGTGTAACGTTGTTTTGATCCGCTAAACTCCTTTACGAGTTTTTAGTTTAAACCGATTTTTATAAAACTTAGCACACTATAGGCAATTTGATCCAACTTGAGAGGTAGGGTACCTAGTTTATATCTCAATTTATAGGAGTAATATTTTTATTGCAAATTATTTGTTTATTATAAAGCCGTGCAAGCATGTAGGATCAACCAACGTAAATTAATGTTCTGTCTTTCGATTGTTTGTCTTACACTGATGAAATATAACAAAATTCAAAAAAATTATACATAAAATTTAGGATATTTTCTCTAGTTTAATTTTGCAAATAAATATTTCCCTCGTAAAATGACTCGGAAAAGAGATAATATCGTCAAATAACTGCATTTGGACGCCAAGTTAACAATATGGCGGCGCGAGCGGCAACGATACGAGGTCGCAAAGTAAAAATTCAAAAAGATCACCTCAAAATTTATAAAATCACTCATTTGCAAAACTCCCGGTAAAACTACCAGATGACACATTGGACTAATGTGGTAATTTTTTTTATCATTTTATGATACCAATCAAAAGGTGCGATCATAGGGATTTCACACTTGCGGCGTATATAATAAAATTACTCCGTGGGGTAGCACATAACCCAGGGGTACTGCGGCATCTGAACCTGTGCGTCCCAGACCGATACGTGTGGAAGCGACGGCTCCCGCAACTACTCGCGGTACCAGTTGCCAGAACCAATCTACTGGCGAAAACACCCGTCACGCAGATAATTAAAATCGTTAATGAAACTCATGACAGAGTAGACATATTCTCTGGTGCTTTGAGTGAAATCACAAAGGTTCTGTTATGTATAATTAGCTATAAGTGATTAGTTAATAAGTGTAATATATAAGTTTTTTATTTTTATTTTTATTATTATTATTATTATTATTTTTTTGATATAATATTATATTGATACTTAGTATTAAATAGCAAAATAAGTTAAAGCGTCAATATTGCATTAGGGTTTACCTGTAAGATATTGTACTGTGGAAATAAAATAAATAAATAAATAAATAAATTTTTCTCCTTGTAACATAGCATCTTAAGTAAAAGCCTTTATTGTGATTCTAAAACTGATTTATCATCTTCCTATATTTGAGTTACTATGTTATGTAGAGAAAATAATCGTTATGATAGAGCCTTTTGATTTACCATACCTACCTTAAAATGATGGCTGTTATTTTTTTACCATAAGGCGGGTTTGATTTCCGCTTCAGACATGCGATTATTCAAAAATCTTTGACTGCAGTTCGAATTGTTTTCAAAATTAAAATGATGTCTTCATTCAGTAAAATTGTCTATCTACAATATTTAAGGTACTTCCACATAGAGATATGGCATCGGCATAAGACGCTCTGTATAAAGCTAGAGTTTTTTTTTGTTTGAACGCGCTAATCTCGGGATCTACTGGTTCGAATTTTCCTTTGTTGTTTAATAACATCACGCTATGACTAATAGGAGCGGAGCATCAATGAATAATGTTGCATACACTGGGAAAACGTATTCCTTTTGAGAGCTTCCGTTGCGCTGCGTAAACAATTAAAGTTCCGCAACAAACAGTATAACGGATTTGTCCGGACTAAAAGAAATACGGAAATGATGCTTTATTCGCGATGGGGTTTATTGTAAACATGATACACGGGTGTCAGGAACTCGAGTATCATGTAACCATACGCGGCTGTCAACATGTTCACGGTAGTCGCGAGTTCAAATCCCAGGGCACACCTCTCACTTTGCGGGTTCATGAGTGTATTGATAATTCGTCAGTCATATAACACGGAAATGATTTCTGAACGGTTAAGGAAAATATATATATATAAAATATATAAAAGCTACCACGGGAAATAAGAATATCAGATTATTCAAGAAATATCTGCACCTGAGCGAAGCCGGGCCGGGCCGCTAGTATTAATAAAAATAAACAATTTGTAAGAGAAATGTAACGTAATGTTGCTAATGGCGACTGGGCTCGAAAAAGTATTGGCACCTGGGCGAAGTCGGGCCGAGCCGCTAGTGAATAATAAAAACATCAGAACAATTTTCCATAAAATAACAAATATCAAGCTGAGTGTTGAACCAGTTCTAGTTTTGACAAATATGAAGTAGCCGAAATTGCTCAGTGGTGCTAGCGCCACTAGCCCTATGGTGCTAGCGGTCCCGGGTTCAAATCCCGGTTTCGGCCTTCCTCATCTTGCTCTGTGTAGTGAATTTTTGTCGAAGTTATTTTAATATTATGCACTACCGACTGCGCTCTTGAAAAAAAATGCACATATGCACACAATACATGAATGTAAAAAAATATGTATTTATAAAATCACATCGAGTTGGAGAAATTATACGCGACCACCATAAAGTAGAGCCAGATATCCAAGTACACCATCATTATCAAATACAATATCACTGATAAGGCAGTAGACACTTTTTTTACTAGACACGCTTCTGCTAAGAAAAAACAGGACGTGGGCGCAGCGATAGTCGCTATTACCAAAATAGAGCACAAAACAAGCATTATCCACACAAATATATCCACAGCTTGCTGGGCGTGAAATATTACACCACAAAACAATAGTACATTGCCAATAAACAGCAATAATGAAGACAGTCCGATTGTCACAAGAGTTGCTTTCTTCAATCCGGGGTCCTGGTTTGAAGTATTTATGAAAAAAGATAGAACAGTGTCCTCCATGACCCCGTACAGGACGATTCCAGTCAACCCCACTCCGCCAGACCCCATGCCAAATATTGATATTAGAAAGCAAGCATATTTCGGTGGAAACATGCCGAGGCATTTAGTTACTTCCGGCATATCCATCTCGCACACACTACAATTTTAACAATTTATAGTTTCTAAACATTTGGTTTGTACTGCTGGGGTGTTGATATGTGTAATGATTGCAATAATAATATGTCACACTCGTGTCACACTTCAAGAAGGAAACCATTGAGGTATTCATAACAGTGATAGAAACTATTTTTACTAGTACAAGATCTCAGTGTCGCTACACTACGTCATATACCTCGGTACATTCCCACAACGGTTATTACAATAAAATATGATTCCCGTGTCAACAAATTGGTTTATAAATTAAGTATGTATAATATTCCTCTTGCAGAATGATTGGATCCCCAGCACTGCTCATACTTTTCATCGGCTGCTGTTTATCAGCGCCCACTGATGGCCCCATTCAGATCGAACTCCCGATCTACGACAACCCGCAAGACAGCTCAACTCTCCAGTTAAGTCAGCCTCTTGAACCGGAAAATTATCCTGGAGGGGAACCAATTCAAACAGGAGGGAACTTCATAGCATACAAAGTTCAAGCCGCCACCGACCTGATCGGAAACACGATACAATCTAAGGTACTCACTAGTGATGTAACGAATGTTAGTTTTCTCACATTCGCGAATGCGAATGCGGATGCGAATATTCATATCTAACATTCGCGAATACGAATGCGAATGCGAATGTTGTTTTTCAAATTTGGCGCGCAACATTTCGGGCCAGCCATGTTTAAAACGAACATAGTCGAGCATGTCGAACCGGCCCGTGCTTTGACAGGTTGAATGAACAAATTTAGTAGTTACTAGCTTCTGCCCGCAAACTTCGTCTGCGTGAGTAACTTTATATGGAATTACCCATCCCGTCCCGTGCCGTCCCGTTATATCCCGCCTGTCCCATTTTATTCTCACTCAAGCCATGTGATCCCGTCCCATCCCATCCCTTTGAGTATAAAAAGTAACAAATATATCGGAATTCCTTCCTCTTCCCGCGGGAACATTTTTTTCGGGATAAAACGTAGCCTAAGTGCTAATCCAGGATGTCACTTACTTCCATACCAAATTTCATCGAAATCCGTTAAGCGGTTTCCGAGTTCACCACGCACAACCGCACAGACATACAAAAATTCTAACAATCATTATTTTTATTACGTCAATACAGACCCCTATATTCGTTTTTCTCGTTTATCTTCCATAGTTCAAAGAAACACCCTGTTTGTAAATAAGACATATACCAGTTTTTAAGTTGAACTTGTACCTATATAACTATAAAAACCGCATCTCATTTCGTGTCGTAGTTTTTGCGCGATGTGCAAGCAAACAAAAAAAAAACAACCTGTACGTAAATGAAACAATACCACTTTTAAAGTTGGATCTGCACCAATATAACTGTGAAAACTGCATCTCATTTCGTGTGGTAGTTTTTGAGTAATGTGCAAGCATACGAAAAGAAACACCCTGTATGTAAATTAAATATAAATCACTTTTTAAGTTGGACCGCACCAATATAACTGTGGAAACTGGATCTCATTTCGTGCGGTAGTTTTTGAGTAATGTGCAAGCAAACAAAAAGAAATATCCTGTACGTAAATGCAACATATACCAGTTTTTAAGTTGAACCTGCACCAATACAACTGTGAAAACCGCATCTCATTTGGTGCAGTATTTTTTGCGTGATGCGCAAGCAAACATACAGACAGACAGACAGACAAACAAAAATTCTAAAAAAGATTGTTTTGGTTTCTGTTGCTTTTATAAAGACCCCTCGTGTTGAAATTTCCTAAATATCTTCCATGTACAGACGTCGACCATTTATATTTTTATTATATATATGTATAGATTAAAGTCAAAGTTACTTTATTAAATATTGTTTTCTTAATAATTATTGTAAGGAAGAAATTGTAATTTTATTTACAAGTAGGTATTTATTATTTTGTTTTCTTGAGTATGTTTATTAATTGCATTGAAAAATAATTGAAAATGAAGGTTTTAAAAATATAACATTTTGGATATTAAATGATTAATTTTGGTTGATTATTTTTTATAACTGTAAATAGCATTTGGTTTTGTTAGAAAAAATAGAAGCTATAACTTAATAAGTACAGTCAAAAGACTT
Organism: Deilephila elpenor; assembly: GCA_949752805.1. NCBI lineage: Eukaryota > Metazoa > Arthropoda > Insecta > Lepidoptera > Sphingidae > Deilephila > Deilephila elpenor. The sequence goes on from OX457093.1 coordinate 2,613,639, forward strand.
ACGAGACGTAGATATTATCAATATTATAAATAATTTAAAAATACGCTAATTATAATAGTTGTATTATTTTTCCAGAATCATCAAAATTTGTATAAATTTCCTTTTTATTTGTCAAAAATATTCGCTTAACATTCGCTTCGTTTCTTGCGAATACGAATGCGAATGCGAATGCCAAAAAATATGCGAATATTCGCGATTCGCGAATGCGAATGCGAACATTCGTTACATCACTAGTACTCACCATATATGTATTGTTTTAAATGAAGAGCGCCGGTTACTCCACTGTGTAAGTGGTTAGCTTTTTTGTAACATAACCCACTACTGAGCATGGGTATCCTCTACACTCAAGAGTTGGACACGTATAAGAGGGCTTAGGCTGCAGTCCATCGCGCTTGCTCGTTGCATGCGTTCACGTACCTACCACAGACTGTAAAGATATATGTACGAGTATGTATGTATATGGCACACAAGTTTCGTCACGATGTTAGTAACTAATTTTGATGATAAATAGTACCTAATGTTTTATTTAACTCCTTAGGCAAATGCTCTTAACTTTGGTGGACCGTTTGCTCAGCCACCGCCAACCCTGGAAACTGCATTAGAAGAAACAGAAGGTTATGGCAGCAAGGCTCTTTCCGTAAAAGAAAATATTCACAATATCGTCGCTGGAATTTTTCAGGTATTTCTTTCGGATCCGCTTTATATTATTTTATGCGAATAGTCCTTTTGCTTTCATCATAACAGACTTTACTACATTAGTCATGTGGTTGCATGTGTACGAAAAGAGCAGCGAGAAATCAATTCCCACGTCGGGCATTTCACTATACGCCAAAGAAAAGTTTAATTTGAGTCTCCCAGTATCTACGTGAATTTACGCCCCGTGGATAGCACTAGGCATGAGCTTTGAATAATATACTAAAGGAAATTGTATGATACTATTCCAAGACGAACTGTTCTTTTTTCAGCCAAAGCCTATAGTTGACACAATAAGTGAGTCGGAAAAATACGGCAACACCGGCGAAAAATTCCGCGGCGCTGGCGAGGCCTTGGTGAGCGGAGCAGAAGGGGTGTCCAATATCGTCAACTCTGTGTTGGAGGTGAGTAAATCCCGCTTATCAAAGCTTAAATCGATGGAGTTTTATAAGGGCACTATATTTTGACTAAAAGAACAAAATATAAACGATAGCGCGCATATCATTTCAGAACGGCCGTGTCGGAGCGGTTTTATGTAAAGTCGAAATGTTAAACAAAATGATTGTTAGAACAATTGTAAGCCCTAAGTAATCTACGGGTAATTGTAGAAGTAATTTTGTTACAGTAGACTCAGCTGTGGTTCTATTTCACGACCCACAATTAAAGTAAGGGTGGGAGCATGACACTTTGCAATATAAACCGCCTCCGGACCGAAGACGGCACATCCTACATTCAGACTTCAGTATTCGCCAGTGAAGCCTGTTGCCTTTAAAAGTACCAAGTTGTCGAAGATGTGCGGATAAGTCGTTAATCCGTTAGTTAAAACGTCTCGTGATAATAATAACGAAATTAGACCGAAGCCGTGGTCACTGGTCTGGTTCAAAGTTTTATTTCCGTCATCAGCATAACTAGATAACATAATAATCTTAAGAATAAAACTGAGAAATTGGTACCAATACCTAACGGCACAGCGCTATGAGCGCAACTTAGATAATGAAGGGGTCTAAAGTGTTTTACTTGTGGTACCACCGCATTGTCTATGTTTCCCGTCATATTACAAGTGCACTTGCGAGTTTGCTTTATTGAAATAAAACTCATGTAAATTATATTTAATTATTTAAATAGCAAGAGATGGACATCTCTCGGTGGGTCGACGCAATGATGTTCACCTACTGGGCACTGGCTTAGCCTACTGGAAACCATACGTACATAAGCCGAACTCGAAGCGGAAGTTGTAGGTCACTCTTGCGGGATTTTCTTATACTATCTGTGATGGTCCCTATCCCGGCGTAGTTAACATCTTCCATCAAGAATTTCTTGTCACTATTTAAATTATTTATTTTTTATTTTGTGTATTATAGTTATCAATTTGCTTTAACCAAATTCCGTCGTAAACTGGAAGCATAAAACATTATTTTAAACCGGCAAAGAAATGAAAGTAATCAGTTTAGCAGATGACAATCTAATTTTTATACCAGTGAGGCACTATTAATGGTGTAACGTAATATTTATGGTTATCGGATTTTACATAATTCATATTATCCTAACTCAACATTTTCCGAGTGATGCAGACGTTACGGGCAAGTTACAGTTGAGGAGGCCGGTGAGATGTCGCCTATCTAATACCCACGCCTCTTTCTCTTGTTGTTAAGGCATGTTTCACCAATCAATACTCTTTTAAGAGTAGTTACTTTGCAGAGGTTGTAAAGCTGAGGTATTATAAAAATATTATCATAAATAGAACGGGGATTTGTATCAGCCCATATACGTCCCACTGCAGGGCCCGTGCCCGTACCTAGTGTACAATCTTGAGGAACTCGAAGGTTTAACGGTCTAGTAATTTTGAGCCATTGACTCGAACGAAGAAGAATCTTGAGGGGGGAATTGAGGGGGGGTAAGGCTATATAGTCCAACACGCCAGCGTGTAGCATTAGTGCTTGTTGATGGATTTCACACACCACAGAAATTCTTATATACAACTATATTATGTAGGTTTCCTTCACCATTAATGCGTGGAATACAAAAGGTTTAATGGTAGCGCATTTTGCTAAGATAACAATAGAAGAATTTGCTCCTTTTTTGCGATATTTGTCAAATCCTTTATGTATAATAAATATGAGCTTTTCTGTACAGATACCTGGATCTATCCTCAGGAAGATAACAAGAGTGGCTACGGAGAAACTGAACAATTTAGGCGGGAAGCTCGTCGGGTTATAATTTGTTAGCTCATAAAATAATTAAGTACAATGTACGCAGTGTATATAACATTATTCATTAATAATTTATAAACATATACCATATAAGCCATTTTTAAGTATTGTGTACCTAATATTTTTTGCCAGGGATGGATATCATATGTTTCACCAATATAGCTTAATTCATGTCCATGATTAATTCAAGATTGTTGTCTTGAAAGACAAGATATCAAATTCAGACAGTAAAACTATTGAAAAATTCCAAGGCTGAAAAAATTCACTACAATCAGTTTTATGTATAGATTTTAAATCAATATGTATATAAATAAGTTACTAGGGTTGAAGTGTACTTAACAAGTAATTAATAAGGGCAGAATAGTATATTTTGTACAATTAAAACAAATAAAATGCTTTATTGAGAAAAGTTTATTTCTTTTTAACCATAAAGACAGTTACACTACATCCATAGCAGAATTATGTGATGGTGGAAATTGAGAAACACAGAGAGTAATACATTAATCGGTAAAATTGCAAAGTCTTATCGACACCTGAACCGCTCCCTTCATAAACAGTAAACCAAATTGACATCCGGAAAATACACAACATTACACAGCTCGATAAATAACAGTACACGAAAAATACTGAAAGCTTCCCATCTTCGTAACAAATAAATCACAAATCATATTGTTGTACTCAGTTATGTAATAATACCAACTCGGCAACTGATTCCACAAAATTAACAATCTATAATATCATCCGCGAATAAGAACACGGGATAAATCACATTTCATTAACCATGTCCCCCTACCGAGTTATTGTTGTTCACCGTTACACTATTCATTCAGTAAACTATATATAAAAACAGATTATTCTAATCGTAACAAAATGTTCCAATGCGCTGCTTTCAGAATATAACACTAAATGACATAACGACACGGAAACTTTGTAATCACTGCTAAATTACATTAAAATACGAAAGGAAAATACTTATTGCAAATAGAATCGCTAAATGTACAAGATGTGAATTTCAAACTAATAACAAGATTGTTGACCGCCAGGAATTAACCTCGGCAGAACCTATCTAATACAAATTAAACATACTCTGTCAACAGGGTCATATAACTAGCTTATCATGTAAATGCTCTATTTACACAATGCCATAAAACTAAACAATTGTATAAGTAATAATAATAACGTACAAATATATAATTGGTAAAAATAATAATGCTGATATAAAAGGAGTCATCATATAAATATAGAAAAAAATATTTATATAGCACTTATGACGTCATATTGCAATTCCGGCATAGTTATAATGACTATATTTGACAGTTAAATAGTTACGTAAGTTCAATTAGTAAGTTGCCGTCACATTCCATCGGCAGAATGAAGACATTAAGTGAAGTCGCCGTAGGTGGCCAGTGAAAGCGTAACAACTACGATGATAACGAATCTTGCGCAATACATTTTATTATAATGGTTTCCATATCGGCTAACTAGCGTCGCGAATTCCCGTCTGTGGCTGCCGTTGTATCATCCATTCGCAACTCTAATCCGCCAATGCAAAAACTTACACTGAAACTAACATCAATATTAATTGATACGATTATTTTATGCATTTATGCAAAGACAATCTTATGCTATAATGGAAAATATTTAAGTATATCCAAACATCAATTACGGTACAAAATAAATACAGCAACCGCTAACAACATATCTTATATTCCAATGTTATTACTTTAATTATATCAATGAAGTTGTCGTTATTTGTCGATTATACAACAAGAGAAGTGACTAATCTATTTATAACTATGCAGCCCTATAGGGTACGTTAGGAATTTCTGTCATATATTTTACCAAAAAATTAAATTTTATTTTTCCGAGTAATTTTTACCAATTTATCTCACCTGTCACATTTAGAAACCGAAACTAATACCCATATTCATTGTAAATATAGTATACTTTAGTTATCTCGAATGCTTCAAATGGATAAATCCTTTGATATGATATCAATCAATGTATATCCAAAAATGATTCCAAATATTAACATTACAACCGCCTAACCGTCTGATATGAAAGAAAATATTTAAAATGGTCGACGGATACTTAAAAATATGTTCTTATCAATTTAACATCCATAAGCATTGTAATAATGATTGTGCAACTACTGATATATATGTCTTGTATATTAAAAGGCGCACAAGTTACGCGCGCAAAATAATATAAAATATGAACAGAAAACAAATTGCATTAAGTATAATCGACGTGTCTCAGAGCAGACAAAAAATAATTGTATTGATATCATATATTTTTGTGAAGAGTTCATAAGTTTGATCAATGATAGTTTCAATAAATATAATATATTAATACAGAAAAGTATTTTTGTATAAAAAAATATAACTGAACTAAAATAATATTTACATATTGTTATATTTTATATATGAAAACTATGTACGTATGCAATACGGTAGTAGTACCATAAAGACATTGTATAATAAGATGGAAACACTTAAGTTACTTTAAACCATTAAACACATTAAATGTCATTTTCGGCGGGGCGGCGTCGCATTGCTCTGTCACGTCCCCGGAGCGGCCGCGGCTCCCGCGTCCTCGCCTCCACCCGGCCTCCTCGTGCCCTGTATATTCCATCGTAGAATGTTCCTTGTTTGCAGCCAGCGTTCGGTATCTTATTATAAGTAAATATTTTAAACACTTGAGATTACACATGTCGGCTATACACTGCGGCTCTTCCGAGTCCACGCTACAGCTCCGACACAAAGTAACCACTACTGCACGTTACGCCGTGTGTACGTAATCATCTAGTTGAAATATAAATGGATTAGCCCTTAATTTTAATCACTCGTACGTGTATTTCATATATGTAACAAATAAGATTATTTTTACACTGACTATGTTCCTGCGACAGTCGTTTAACAATATGACCAAACGCCAGCTTTAAACATTCCTTTCACACGATGCACACCAATTTATTCTTCCGGTAAATCCAATACCGAAAAATCGTAATCCTTATCAGATCTTAACCGTCATGGCCTCGAGAGATGAATGGACCGCACAGTCTCCATGTAGTGCTTGTTGTGTCCAATAACGGTCTCCTGCACTTTGGGCGGCAGCTCCTCGAGAGCGGGCGCGGTTCCTTCCTCGACGTCGGCGCGCCTGTAGAAGAGGATGTAGGGCGTGGCGTTGGGGTGCAATCTGTTGATGTCGCCCTCCTCGGAGCCGGTGACGGTCTCATCGTTGTAGGTGTGCCACTGGTTGTTGTCCTTGGCCAGCGTGTAGTAGTGTCCGGAGTCGAGCGTGGTGCCGTTGTGGATGACGGCGGCGAACAGCGAGTACTGCGAGTGCTGCGCGTGGCTGCGCACTGTGGGCAGCGTCACCGTGGGGTTGTAGTAGACCGGCTGGATCAGTTTCGTCTGCAGCTGCACTTTCGGTTCGAATCTGTTGAATCGGTTTATGCAAAGTGTTAATAAATTATTTACATGAGTTTCACACGTATGATTGTTAAATAATAAAAGTATCCGCGGTATTAAATACTTACTTGAAGTTTTTCAAGACAAGAATGAGATACTTAGGCGGTGTCTCGATGAGCACGCTTCGCTCGGCGTCGCGCAGCGCGGCGCAGTCTCGGCACTGGTACTTGTTGTCGCCAGAGAGGCTCTCCTTGGAGCAATAGTACTCGAGCAGGCTCTGTACGGTGTGCTGCGAGGAGTCGGGTTTGTCCGGGAAGGCGAGCTGCAGATCGCGGAACACGTCGCGCGAGTGCGACGACGAGTGGCACACGGTGCACTCCACGCGCGTCACCAGCACGCCCCCGAACATTATGTCGATGATGGAGTCTCGCCGCAGGAACGACGAATCCATTGAGTGCCGCACGCGCTTTTTAGGTGGAGCTGAAGCTTCTGATTTCGGCAATGCACGCTTATTCGAGCTCGGTCCTGCTCCTGCATTCAAAATACAATTTATAATTTTGCAAGCTGTAATGCTAAAAATTTATTCATAAAATAAGCTTTATCATATAGCTCTACTAACCAGATCCATTTTCAGCGTTCTGCCGCGACGACGAAGCGGCCCTGGTGACTGGCGGGGTGTAGTCATCGCTGGACAAACAACAAGTTACTTATATTTCAATTCTGGTAAAAAAAAATACTCTGTCATATAAATGAGAAAAGATCCCAATACGGCCACCTCCAACTACCACCCACATCAATTCCAAGGTTGAAAATCCACCACAGTACGTTTCTCCCGACACTTTCTTCCACGTAATACAAATCTGTTCACCCAACTATCAACAGCGACATTTCCAGACAATTACGACCTAGCGACCTTCAAAAACCGAGCATATTGCCGCCACCTTAAAGGCCGCCATGCCCTATCATCTTGCGATGTTCATGGGCGGCGGTGACTACTTACCTTCACGTGAACCGTATGCTCGTTTGCTCCCTTTTATATACATAAAAAAACGTTGGTTACTTGGAGGTGCTCTGTCCGCTGGAGTGCACGACCCGCGTGAGGCGCGACGTGGCGGCGGTGAGCACGGCCGGCCGCGAGTAGTCGAAGTTCGCGTCTGAACAGTGCTCGTACGATTGTAGCAGCACGAATAGATATCTGCAACAGTATTCATTATTTACAACATGCATAACATCATATAACATCGTGTGGCAACCTGCATGCCGTAGCGATTTTAAAGTATTTCTACGGTACGTAAAGTCCATCAAACTGCAATAGTCCCGCGCGGCGGACTACATGGCCTAACCCGCTCAACCGTACTCTCAATTGAAGAGATGGCCCATGCCCTGCAGCGGGACGTATATGAGTTTATACAGATGGAGGATACAGATAACATGCAGCTGTAGTTAATATTCAATAATTGTTGTTTGTATTAGGACACCTTACGTAGTGGTTGTGCAAGATACACCAGTATCCCAATTACCATACTACTTTCTCATCGTTCCCTCACTACTAAGAATCGCGACCACATGTGATGTTCCTCCATCGTGTTCTGTCCTGGATGGCATGGCTCGCGACCATTTGGCGGGTGTTCATAATCAGGCGCGCCAGCCTTCAAATACCAAACACAATACTGGAAAACCCGTATATTACCGGAGTCTCAAAACCGTTCTCGCCTCTATTTTCTCGCTTTCTCTTCCTATTTTCTAAGTCCGCCAATGAATCTATGATCTAAATATTGTAGATATTCATGGCCGGGCGTAATCAATTACTATCAGTATAAGGTGACCTAACTGCATGTTTGCCGAACCAATAAACATAAAAACATACATACATAAACTCACGCCTTTATCCCAGAAGGGGTAGGCAGAGGCGCCACCAGGACACCCACATTTCGCCTTGTATGTTCCGTCCCATGATGTGATATGGGCGAGCCTATCGCCATATCAGACACAAATTCCTGATTCCGGGCTGATAATAAATAGAAAAACCCAATATCACTTTGCCCGACCCGGCATTCGAACCCGAGACCTCAGCTTTGTAGTCGTACCGTAGTACAACTACGCCACCGAGGCAGTCGTTACTGTCGTTACAAAAAAAAAACGGTTATAAAATATAGGTGCATCTCACTTCGGCTACACTTGTGTAAGTCCAGATTCTTAACTGGCTGTTATAATTGTATCAGCGTGCGACAGATAACCATTTCTCAAAGGTAAATGCCTTTAACGCCCGAATACTGGAACGACATTCAAATAATAAGTTGCTCTTAACAGCGCACGGATCACTTAGCCAGTACATTTAATCGGGATTAACGTAGTTAAGCGCAAGTTATATTTAAGTTGCGTTCCAGTATTTGGGCGTAAGAGACAACACTGCGTTTAACTCTAGGTTAGTTGTAATCTCTTTAGAAAGCTACGTATAAATAGACCGACCAAAACCACTTCAAGTACATCAACATTGCATTGCATTGAACCTAAAGGCTTTTACACAAAAAGTATTTGACAGAAAAGCAATCAGTCATGGAACCGGTTTATACCATACCCAGTTTTAGTTCTTTATTGTTACCATGTTCCATATTATGAATGTTATAAATTCATTACTTATAATAAATTAAATCTGCTAAATATCATTCTCCAACATTTCTGTATAAACATTATACACGGCCCTGCACACACATCCATATCAAACAAGTCACAAAATAACTCTCTCTGTCTCTTCAGCCACAGGAAGCGTACTGCTGAACATAGGTGTCTTTCAAGGGCCTTCACATCGACCTGTAGGAAGTGGACTGCATCCAGCAACTGTGTTCCTTCCTTCCTACAATTCTGGATCCTTCTGCGGTAGCGTGAAGAAGCATCTCTGCTGGCAGCACAATTGAACCGAAAAACATGGGTACGCCGTGTGATGCGATTCGATACTCTAGTTCGACGGCATGGTTTACCATCAGGTGCAGGGCAGGGCCAAATAAAATAAAAAAACCTGTCTCCAGTAAAACAAATGCAAACGCACCCCAAAAACTCGGAGCTGTCATGTTGGTTGTTAACAGTGAAGAACGGAGGCCGGACCACCGTGAAAAACTCGTCAGGGTTGAGCTTGGTGCCGTTGGAGAACATCATCTTGGCGAACAGCACGCCCATCTTGGACCAGTAGGGCACCGCGGTCATGCGAAGCATCACGTACGTACTGAATCTGAGGGAGAAAATATTTATCAAGTAGATTGTACAGGCAGCTTGCTGATAAATACTGAGTTTTAGAGTTTTACCATTAAGTGATAGTTTGTATAGATTTATTTAGCTTTGATATGGTTTTAAGGTTATTATTTTACAGCTACATCTGTAATTTTTTTGTTAATTTAAGTTTTGCATAGTGGGTGCCACTGACACAACTCTCAGATTAGTAACAGTTGTTTGTGAATACCACAAGCATTTATCCCAAAGCGGGAATGGAATCCGCAACATTACCGAAGCTAAATATGGGGTTAATGTTATATGTTTCGAATTCCATTTCCGTGTACAGTGGCTCCAAATCAACATTTCCTATCACTTAACGGCTTTATACAATGATACACTAGCACATTGCACACAATGGTTGCCAATGAATTTCTAATGAAATCAGTGCTATGCAAAACAATGCAACAAAAGCTATACTATACTAATACAAAAAAATTGTGCAACAAAATCGCAAATTTTACAATCGCTCTTGGGACAAGCATCATAAACATTCACGCCGAAGCTCTATCAAGAAGCAGCTACACAATACACATATTTTGTATTCATTTTCAAATATACATATATTCGCAACAAAAGCAATAATTTCGCCGTGTTAATAATAAAGCTGATTTTGCTGCTCGTGACCAATAAGATTTTAATAAATTAGAAGAAGAATACATCGGAGTCTTAAAATATTACCAAATGAAAAAGATTTTGGGATTTTACCGCTACTTTGTATTTTTTTCCGACAACAATTTAATAAGATTTGCGTAAAAGATTCTATTATGAAGAACCGTAAAAAGTATTTTTGATCTTGCCAACGAAACCAAAAATTTGGAAACAAATTTATTTAATTTAACGTCTATAATTTTGCTACAATAATGATTATTTTTTGCGTAAATTGTAATGTTCTTTCTGATATAGATGAGACATGTCTACACTTCGGTATCAATTAGGTCATGGCAAAATATGTAATACTCCAAAACGATTCCGTCTCATTCTGTGTGAGGGTAGATATTTAGGTATCCCAATTTTAGACATTTTCATCATTGGTGCGACAGAACATGTTCAGTCCCAGCATGCGGGTTGAATCGACTAATGCATGCAAGCTGTATAGCACCCGTAAACAAAAATCTACCGCACTCCACATACTGGCTTTATCGACCAAAACTAGTCACGAATATCACAATAGACGCATAGCGCACGATAAACAACTAATATGAAATCTATTCGCTTAGAAGAAATTCGAACTGTTTTACAGAAGCAAAACGGACGTTATTCGCACAGGTGGCATTGCATAACTTTATGCAAGCGTTCAACATACATTATTAAATAACTTTGTACACAAACAATGTTTTGCATTCAGAACAATCTCAAAAGTTAGCAGGCATTACATTCGCAGAGCAGTTCTATAATTCACATAGCAATCGGCAAAAGTGCTACAATAATGGACGCAACAAATAAAACAAAGTGAAGTTAACGCAACTCAAACTTAGCAAAGGTGGTACATAACAGGATTGCGTACTTTAAAATATATGTTTGCTTGGGATAAACAACCATGTAATACAAAATGAGTTAGCTAATTAGCACATCTACCATCTATAAGATCATCGAAGTACATCATAGTAACTGTATACTCACTGCCTAGTGACGAGTAGGGCCTGCATGACGCTGTTCATGTAGCAGGTGTTGCCGAGGTTGAGCAGGCCCACCTTCCTGCTGGCGACCTTGGCGGGGAGCGCTGCGAAGGTGACACCACGGGCGCGCCACAGCTGCTGCTGCTGCCTCAGCTTGGAGCCCCGGGACGCCATGTGGCACTCCAGACACGCCACCTGTCCAATGAGACGGGGTCATTTAAATCAATTGAATGATTTTGTGCCTGTATCCCATAAGGTATGGGCAAGAGCGTCACTCGTGCCACCCAAGCGTTCTACTATTGTTTCCATCCGAAAATATGACTGGAAGCCAAAGGTCCGCTCAGTACAAAATTTCGTTCCTACCAATTCTCAGATTCTTCAAGCTAAATTACACAAAGTCGATTGCTCGTCCTTGGAGACTTATTTTGCCTGAGAAACAGAGAGGCGATTCTACATAAATATAAACTCCTAAATCTTTTGCCCGGTTGGTATAAGTTATAAGCTGAAAAAAACTACTTACCATCAAGTCATCTCAATATTTCAAACAAACAGGATGGCATGATCAATCAACTACAATAAAATTATATGCAATATAGTGAACTTGATTTTTTCAACCATTCTCCCTCGACTTTATTGTTGAATAGGACATTATAGTGTATACACATTCTCATCATGGATAAGTACAAGCAATTACTACTAAAACTTGTACTCCATTTTGAAACCTTACAAAACCCCAGACAAATTTGTATTATCCTGTTACAAGGCTGTTTTATCACAAAAAAAAAATCACTTTATAGTCTTAAAAGTTGGTCACTTTGTGTCACCTATTTTTTGCATTTGAGCTGAAACTGTGATAGAATCTACATAATTTCTGTTATGATTCCCAAAAAATAGGTAGAGCTTACACGAGGGACCTCCCACAGTTAACCGAGCTAATTTTCTACACGAGGGCTCTCCCATCGTTAACTTTCGTTCAACGTATGGCAGGACGTGAACCTAACGTCATACGGGTCACCAAATTTGGTTACCAAACTTGTATATAAAACCCAGGACTTTTGGGTTCTTAATTGACCATATTTGCGACAATAACAAACAAAACCTCCAACATATATTAAATCTGTTGAAATATCCTAATGAAAGTGCCGTTACATATTAACTACAATATATTATACAAAACTAACCAAATCCTTATGTTTCTGTTTGAAAGCTTCGAGAGCCTCTCCTTTGAGCCGGCCTTTTCTGTAGTCAACCATTGCAGTGAGCGTGTCCACAACATTCTGCAAGATCTGCCTGCTCGTCTGGTGCGTGTCGGAGGCCAAGTTGGTGAGCACGCCTCGTGCAAGCGGCGATACCTGTACAAATAGCATTGTGATGAAATTTTATTAATAAATCGACGGTTTCCAAGAACAAAGTCGTATCTGAAATATTGGCTAAAATTTATAATTAATAGATTAGAAAATTGCCATAGGATTTTAAGTAAAGTATTAAATCCTCACTCTGTCAAGAGCCTCGTTAGATTCTCGCAGGGCAGCTAACACGTGGGCCACAACTTTAGCCACAGACGGCCGAACAGTCACTGGATCCTTTAGTGCAGCAAAAAGTCTCTCCAAATGCTCTATCGTTACCTCGATCAGAATGTCAAATCGCTCATTTTCCTGCAATATACAAAAATACATTGTTAAGGCTAGATTTTAGACATTAGATTTATTGTTATTCGGAAATGGTATTAAAGAAGCCAATTTCCGGACAAACACGATCTAGCGACCTTCAAAAAACGATTATTGTTAGTATACCCTTAAAAGCCGCAACGCATCTCCATGCCCTATGGTGTTGCAGATGTTCATGGGCGGCGGTGATCACTTACCATAGGTGTAACGTATGCTCGTTTACCCCCTATAATATAAAAAAATGCATGTAATTCCCATAATGTTATGTTTTTGGCCTTGCAACAAACACCATAATATACAATTACCTCCAAAGCCTTGATGTATGCGACGACCCAATCGCCGAGTATAGGAGTGCCACGCCATGAATGCAGCCAGTTGTAAACGCAGGTCAAAGCTACCTTCAGATCAGCCCCCTTCTTACCGTTGTCCCCTTGCTGCACCAGCCAGCGCGCGATCGAAAGCATACCCTCATTATCCAAGCTGTGCAGCACAATTAGTACAACCGACGTGGCTGGACCGGCTTTGGAAGCTGCACAAAAACATATTTTCATCAAGCTTTGTATATTTTGGTTCCCTCAAAGTGGGGAAAAAAGCTTAACTTTAGACATTGATAGAAACTGGAAGTGGAATGCTCAAACAGAGTGATGGAACGCTATGAAAATCTGTGCGAATGGTGCATTACAATTTTAATTGACAAAAATCTGGAAAAAAGCCCTTTTATAGACACCGAAAGAAGTAGCTGGCGCGAAGTAGTGGGAAAAAATCGATTTTGAAACCATAATGTGAGCGACAACTGTCTTAAGTACCTAGATATCCCTTGAGACACTATAAAATAACTTACATGGATCAACGATAGCTGCATATAATTCCTGCAGTACAGCTGTAATAATCTCATGGCGCAAGTTATCATTCACGGTGTGTACAATCCGGATTAAAAAATCTTCTACAGTAGTCAAGAGTTGCCACAAATTGTCTTCGTCACCTTTGGCTGTAGCTGTAATTACATGTAATAACTCAGTAAATACTATATTTAATTATTGAACAATAAGTAGCACATTATAGAATAGATCGAATATTTACATTGGGAAAATATTAGTCCCAAGTAAAAAATCATATTTGGTACATATTTTCCTAATACACCAAATATAATTTTGTAAAGATATTTTCAGAAATATTCTGACAAACAATTAATTCCCGAAAATATTCCAAGATTTTCGAAACTAGACAGTCTTGTTTTTTTTGCAATGTACATAACAATAAAGAATAATTAATGGTATAATATAATTTAATCTTCGATAATTTTTGTTTATGGGACCGACTAATTGAATTTTATATTTAAAGAAATATAATATTTTAACACAAAGGAATAAACTGTGTACTCACTCAAACATTGAACAATATCTTGACAATTCTTAATAAGTTCATCAGGTGGTGGCAAATAATTGAGTTGTTGGTTCATAGTCTGTAAATATTTGCCAAGGGCCTTGATGTCCAGAGGACCATCTTTGCTCTGGCCAAGTTCATTCTTCTTTACAGCCATTTTTCTATAAATATAACAAAGGTCACTTTAACAACTTCATAATTATTATCAGTAAAAAACACAAGATTTGAACACACAATTTTTCGTAGCATGTACCACTGAAATTTTACTTAAATTATTTTCATATGAGCACAAATAAAAGCCTTTAAAGTAACACATGTACAACATAAATAGTTTACCATACAAATATTGTATATGTTAATAGATAAAACCTACTGCTATGAATTAATTAAACAACATGTTTATGGCACAAAATGTTATGGTAGTGCAACACAGGTATTCTCTGTAGTACCATGCTACATAATTAAAAATAGCACTAGCTAGCACTATCATACACGTTCCTATCATTTACTTTGCATCTTAATCAATAAAAACAACGCTTTTGCAGATGTTTCTGAACACAGTAATTTTATTTCCATGGATGTACAATTTGATTATGGGGTTGTCAGATTATCAGGATTCGCTGTCCGAAAATTAAGAAATTTTACTGACGTTGCAACGGCTAGGTTGGTATATTTTGCATATTTTCACAGTATAATGGCCTATGGTATTCTATTGCGAGGATCGGCTACTGATATTGCTTCCATATTCTTTTTACAAAAAAAGGGCAGCCGCGCTACTTACGATCTTGGGAGTCGCGATTCTTTACGATCTGTTTTTAAGCAACTAATCGTGCCATCTGAATATATCTTTGAGAATATAATGCGCATTCATACTGTAAAAACTTTAATTAGTTTTGCAAGGTTAGTGCTATCCACAGTATTACTTACTTACTTACATACTTTATTGTACACCACAATAAAGGGAGTAACACAATGACAGTTAAATAACTTAAAACTAAAGTCATGGTTACAATTGGCGGCCTTATCGCTACCTGCGATCTCTATTAATACGCGAAATAAAAATAAACTAGCAATACCCTTCTTTAGATTATAAAAATCTAAAAATCTTTCGTGGGTAATTGTATAAAATTTTATAATAAAGTTCCCAATTCGATAACGCAATTGTCGGACAAATGATTTAAGACACATATAAAAAGGCATACTTATGACAAGGGCTTATTATAGTATTAAACAATATACTGAGGATAAAAAAGCCTGGCATTAGGTGTTCTCTTGCGCTATATGACCTCCTGAGGCATTGAGGTATTCACTTATTACATTCCCGTTTACAAATAACTAAAATATTTAAAAGGATAACTGTAAACTAAAAATTAATCAAAATCAAACATATTAAGTAATCAATTAATGTATAAATTATGAAACATTAAATCCAAATTTAAATCATATTATGATGACCGATTGAGAAAAGAAAAAAAAGAATAAAATAAATTATAAATGGTATACTTTGTAAGACAAGTCATAAATATTTATTTCAGTATATTGACCAAAACCGGGCCCACTGAGTTTGTCTCGTTTGATCTACTCAGAACTGGGCCGCGTGATATCCAGTGGTAAAGTTACGCCCGCTGAGTTTGTTGGCCAGGTCTTCTCAGCCAGGGCCGCGTTTGATCCGCTAGTAAGCCTAAAATTACGGGACGTTTCGGCAATTGGACCCAAAACAAGCCGACTCACGGTGGGTCGAAACGGCTATTTTTGTGACATAGGATTTTTTTTCGGATTTTCCAATTTTTTTTCACGCCAACGTTTTGATATTATCATTCCTTACACTATTCATTCTTTGTATTTTTTTGCTTAACCCTATAATTTCGGCATAAAAAATTATTTTAGGTTTTTAATGTATGGAACGCACTATAAAAACCTAAATTTCTACGAAGTCCTGCTAGATCCTGCGTTAAAACCTTATTTTTCTGAATCCTGGCCAGTTCTACTTTACTTGTACATTTCGAATGTCTGCATTGACTTGCAACTTTTCCAGTTATAGGGATCGGAAAAATGGTAAAAATAGTACTATTTCTAATTTTGTAATTGACATTTTAAGTCAATTTAACCACAAGATAGTAAGACAAAAACATTGTGGATATACAAACTATTATATAAAAATCTAATAGAATAACACAATAGAAGTAAATAAGTAAATATTTATTGGCATAATTGGTTGTTGTACCCAAAACATGTGGTTACACAATTAACGTAAACACAGTAATAAATCATAAATGCAAATGGACCACCAGATGGCAAAGGATTACTTTCAGTCATTAACACTGATGACATCTGGAGATTACAGGTGCATTTAGTTAATTGTTTTACAACTACTGTTTGTTTATTGTCTTTAATTAACTAAAACAAAACAAACATTCTCGTGATATCGATTGTAAACATGTTTTGTCCTTTTACTTAGTTCTATCATTAATGAGAGCATCTAGGGCAATAAAATTTGTTTATTGCCCAGGGTATAAAATGACTTATATTTTGAATTCGTTCTTAATGTACATTTATCCGTGCTACGATCCATACCATTTTATTTTGAATCCTTGTTTCGGTATCATGGAGGGTCTAGTTACTAATCTCGATATGTTTGTTGTTTTAAGAGACCAGCTTGGATCTCTATCAGATAGCAAAAAACTTTCTGATTTTCTGCAACAGAAAATAAACGTGACTGAAGAAAATAGTGTAGTGCTTCAAAAGTTTTGTGTAAAATTCTGTTCTTCTATAACAGCTAGATGGCAAAAATGCAATCGTATATTTTCTAACTTTATTTAAAAAAATGGTGATTGGCTAGAAAGTGAAATAATTTGGCCTAAAGGACTAAAATTAAACGAAAGACACGAAGAACATGAAGTACATGAAGAACACGAAAGACATGAAGAGGACTTAAGTCTTGAGAATCTGTCTCCATCCACATCGAAAGCTTCTACAGCTTTGATTTGTCCCAGAAAATCATTCAATGATTTGTCCAACAGACAAAAACGAAGACGAGTAGACCAAATTCAAAATAATTTGTCTCAGGAAGAATTAATTGCAGCTACATCAAATACACTGAAATGTAATGGACAAGAAGCCATCGCTAATATAATAAACCATTTACTTAAAAATCCAGAAGATATAACAAAAGTGAATAATTGCTTGAATGCAAAAAAATATGTTCCATACACTGCTGATAAAGCGTTGGCGCTACTTGTTTCCCTAAATTTGTCGAAGGCACAATATATAAACCTAAGAGAATCAGCAAGCGAAAAAGGCTTTCAATTGTATCCTTCTTATTATAAATTAAAAGAAACAAAATTGAAATGTTACCCAAGAAAGGAGGATATGACATTTAGTGATTGCACGGCATCAGTTAAATTGCAAGCTCTGCTCAACTTGACAGCCTCAAGGCTTTTGGATACAATTGAGTTCGATTTAGATTCTGCAACTGACCTGAAGCTTATCAGCAAATGGGGCTTTGATGGATCCTCGGGGCAAAGCAATTATAAGCAGATCTCTGAAGTAGGCGTGGACGATTCCAGTATATTTATGGCAAGTCTTGTTCCAATAAGACTACAACATGATGATGGAACGGTTTTATGGGAAAACGATCGAAGTTCATCCACATTTTACTGTCGTCCCATTATGTTTACGTTCACAAAAGAAACACAAATTACTGTAGCAGCTATAAAAGCCGGTATATCAGGAGAAATCGAGGCACTCCAGCCATCTATATTTAGGAAAGTGAAAATTGCCCACGAATTAATGATGACAATGATTGACGGCAAAATAACTTCATACTTTTCTGAGACTTCAACAGCAGTTTGTGACATTTGCAAAGCGAAACCAACAGAAATGAATAATTTGAAATCCCACAAACTGCGATCTAGGAATGAAGAAATGTACCAGTATGGATTGTCATCATTGCATGCGTGGATAAGATGCATGGAGTGCCTACTCCACATAGCTTACCGTTTGGAGATTAAGAAATGGAACTGCAGGGGTGACGATAAAGAGAAAATGAAGACCAGAAAGTCTGCAATTCAACAAGAATTTAAAGAAGAATGTGGCTTGCTAATTGATATAGTGAAGCAAGGAGCAGGCACCACTAATGATGGTAATACGGCTCGAAGATTTTTTAAAAATACAGCCATGACAGCACGTATCACTGGCATTAATGAGCAGTTGATAGAGAATTTTTATATCATTCTACAAACCATTGCGTCTGGAGAGCGTGTTGATATTACTAAATTCGCTTTATTTTCTACCGAAACCGCAAAACTATATGTTGATTTATATCCGTGGTATTATATGCCTTCCAGTGTACATAAATTATTAGTTCATGGGGCTGACATAATTAAACATTTTGGGGCTATACCCATTGGGAAGCTGTCGGAAGAAGCCGCAGAAGCACGGAACAAAGACTTCCGAAAATATAGGGAAAATCATTCCCGAAAAATTAGTAGGATATCTTCGAATGAGGACATCTTACATAATCTCCTTTTGTCATCTGATCCAAAGATCACAAGTCTTAGATCACGCATGACAAAAAAACATGTTATGGTTCTCTCAACAAAAGCTAAAGAGCTTCTGCATTTGCCATCAAAACCAGAAGACTTAGAATTTATTAATGTAGAGAGTATTTTAGAAGATCTACAAAACAGTAGTGATAGTGAGTAGTATATAGGTATAGGCTTTATACTAGCCTTTTTTATTATTATTTTTTAGTTATTTCCATCATTTGTTTATTTTTTAATCTGGCACGGCACATATACAAGTTTTCCTTGGTATTTGTTAATTTATTAGATTAATTATTTATCTTATTTGTGTAAAATTTACTGAAGATAATTGTAAAAAATCTTTTGGGAAATATTGAATTTTATCATTTCTTTCGAACTGCATAACTGAAAAAGTTGCATGTCGATGCAGACTTTCGAAGTATAGAAGTATAGTAGAACAGACCAAGATTCAGAAAAATAAGGTTTCAACGCAGGATCTAGCAGGACTTCGTAGAAATTTAGGTTTTTATAGTGCGTTCCATACATTAAAAACCTAAAATATTTTTTTTTGCCGAAATTATAGGGTTAAGCAAAAAAATACAAAGAATGAATAGTGTAAGGAATGATAATATCAAAACGTTGGCGTCAAAAAAAATTGGAAAATCCGAAAAGAATCCTATGTCACAAAAATAGCCGTTTCGACCCACTGTGCGACTGGGTCGCGTCGCATAGTTTGTAGTAGTAATGGGAACCCACTGAGTCTGTTTAGCGAGATCAGGAGAGATTTGGGAGAGGTGGTAACATTGAACCGCTACGCACCGTTTTAATCATACTCATGGTCCACTTAGACAGTGATGAGATACTGCCATAAAATACTAATAAATATAATAATTCTTATTATCTTCCAAAAAATAGTAAATTAAATATAAATAATACATACATACATACATACATAAACTCACGCCTTTATCCCCGAAGGGGTAGGCAGAGGGGCCACCAGGGCACCCGCATTTCGCCTTGTATGTTCCGTCCCACGATGTGATAGGGGGCGAGCCTATCGCCATATCGGGCACAAATTCCTGACTCCGGGCTGATAATGAATAGAAAAATCCAATATCACTTTGCCCGACCCGGGACTCGAACCCGAGACCTCAGCTTTGTAACCGTACCGTAATACAACTACGCCACCGAGGCAGTCTAAATAATATTATAACAAATACTTTGTAAATAGAGAATAAGTATAATGAGTCTTGTTCTAAGAGCTATTTAATTGCCTATGTGACCATTAAACAAATTTCATTTCATTTCATTACTGGAATTATTTTGAACACATCTTGATTGAGTATGGTCAAGACTGACATCCTTGGTAATATTTTGATATTAATAATTATATTAACTACAACTTTAGTACTAATATGTAACTTATTCTAATTTATATAGCAAGTGTGAACAAAAACACAATTATTTTGTTTGTCATTGCTGATATTGGTTATAGGAATCACACACTTTTATTATTCTATATTATTCATATTAATAATGTCATTTTAAAAATGTATCAACAATAATATAATATTCTTTCACTTTGCTTATTTTCTTCTTTTAATCGTAAATGTACAAATGTCTAGAATACTGCTTTAAAATAGATAATAATGGAACTAGTCTCAAGAATATTTTTGCACATCTGTTATATGCAATTGAAAATTAACATTCCTGACACAAAGAGATCTTTCTTAGGTTATAATGATGATTCAACAATAGTAGGTTCCTTGTGCATTTATGTGTTTTCTTGTTTGATGATTTTTAATGACAATGTCTTGCAATTATCTTTATATTATATACATAATATTTAATGTTAATATTGTAACACTTGTATGATTTCAAACCAGTTTCAGCAGTTTTTCTTTATATTCCAATATTTCCAATCAGTTATATACCAATTACAAGCTTTAGTATTGTACTGTTGCATTTTAAACATTGTGCTTCCTTATTATAGGAGATCATAATGTTTAATGTTTCTTTAAATTGAATTAATCTCTATGGATTTGATTTGGATATCCAGTATTAGCTTCGTAATTTTTTGTGACCTATGACCTATCTAACACATCCTTACTTCTTTACCAATATTATAATTGTGAGTTTGTATGGATGTTTGTCACTCTTTCATTCAAACACAGCTGTACTAATTTTGATAAAATTTGGTATAGGGTAGATGACATCCTGGATTAACACATACTGTTTATCTCAAAGAAAAAATGTTCCGTGGGATGGGTAGGTAATTAACATATATACTTGTTTGCTACTCTTTCAAACTCTAATAGATGGCATGGTACAGGAATGGGCAGCAATGCATGGTTTTCGTAATGGGACAGATTTTGGCGGTCGAGTTTAAATATAAAACGGTTAGTACGCGTAATAATATGTTGTTAATGAGGTCTAGACCCAGACTGCTCAAAACCTATCTGCACCCGGGCGAAACCGGGCCCCACCGCTAATCTAAAATAAATTACCCAAAATGAGATCACAAAACTTTAGTTAATTATTTTTACAATAGGTACTAATAATGTTGGCCTATATTAATGAGGGGCTTTCAGAAGCTAAATGAGAGGGAGAGATACCAGTTTAATGTAACTATGACCTCTGACATTTCAGCATTGTGCACCAAAGTAACTCACAATACAGAATCAGGAAGTTCATTTTTCATAGAATTATGAACATAACCAGTCAATATACACAATTTGTATTATCTGTTATATTCTATGAATATTTAGTATTAAAGAGTAAGTTTTATGAATTTATAAACTTTCACAACAATTTACTGATCATCTTATTATTCTCAGTATTATGCTTTGTTTGTTACAATGTTTTTTTTCTTATATATTTTTGTTGCTTTGCATTTCTGGCCTTATTGTCTGTTTTGTCCCTTTCAAACAACTCTACGATTCAGATTGAGCAAAGAAGACAAAACACTTAATAACAAAAATAGGTTATAATCTTTCTATAAATAAACTACTATTATTATTTACCTAGTATTAAAAGACCTAGGTTCATCAATGGACTTCCTAGAACTGAAGAGAGTTAGAGGGAAAGAAGTGAGTGCACTTATAGTATAAACTATCTATCAATACCATTAAGATACAGCATAGAATAATTGAAGTTATTGACTCCGACTTCAAGATTATGTATTGTACTCTGTGTCAGGAAAGTATTACCAGGATTTTTGTCCACTTTTGTTGAAATCCTTGGCCATATTTTTTAATTTTTTTTTTGCTAGAAATTATTTTAAATAACATTTACCACCACTTACTTTTTATGTACATAAGTAAACACTGAAAGTGATTCTGCATAAGTTATTCTCATTTTGTCATATGATTACATAGAAATATTATATTATTCACTTAAATATTGGGTTTTCTCAAACATTACTGCATTTTCTTCTCCCCAAATATTGACTGGCATGGCAAAATGACTGCACCACATTATTTAGTAAGATGCCATTGAGAACAAGTTTTAATTGGTAAGACCATACACTAGTATCATAATTTAAATTAGATTTAATGCATTCATTTGATGAATTTACCAAGTCAATTAGTATTTACAATAGGACCTGTATTCATTTTTTATTTACATACATACATAAACTCACGCCTTTATCCCCGAAGGGGTAGGCAGAGGCGCCACTAGGACACCCACATTTCGCCTTGCATGTTCCGTCCCATGATGTGATAGGGGGCGAGCCTATCGCCATATCGGGCACAAATTCCTGACTCCGGGCTGATAATGAACAGAAAAATCCAATATCACTTTGCTCAACCTGGGATTCGAACCCGAGACCTCAGCTTTGTAGTCGTACCGCAATACAACCACGCCACCGAGGCAGTCATTTTTTATTTCTCCTGATAAATAATGTTTCAAACCAAGTGTTCAGCAGTGAACTCCCTGTGTCTGAAGAGGTGGAGGGGTAGTGAGAGAGAGGGTGCAATTTTCATTTAAGTTTTGCATAATTTGGGTACACTTAATATTGGATTTGTTGCTAATTCAATAGTTTTTTTAATTTATTAAAAAAAAAAATATTCCTTTAACACTAATATGCATTTATTCTGCCAAATTTTGAGTATTACATCTTTAATTACTTAATTACTGATAAAGAAATAGTTTAACTTATTTAGAGGTACAATCATAATGTTATTTGAATATTGCATTATCTTGAAAATAATAGTTTTATTAAATGATGCCTTGTTATTGTTATCACTTGAAAACAGTATCCCTAAGGATTCATTTATTTGCTCCTTTCATTATATAACAGAGACATATACTGCTTAATATTCAGCAAGTATCCCTTTGAGAATGTTTTATTTTCAATAATGCTGCCAATTATATATTTTCACTTAAGTAATGGTACAACCACAAAAAAATAACTTAAATTTACTCAGTCTTGAGTTGAATACCTTAAATTGTAGGTTGGCATGTTTAAAAACACTGTTGAAGCCAGCAGCACTTAATGTCTCATAGTTATTTCACTTATAACAAAATTTTTAGAAAGACAAAAACTGTTAGCAGCAGACTGTTGCCTCGATACATGACTACTTTAAAATTGATTTAAAATTTATTCACCGTTCATAAACTTATCCTTGGATATATGCAACACGAGAAAACCAATGACACTCAACTACACATATAATAAATTTGAAATCAATCAATGTCTGTACATGTAAGATAAATGAGAAAAACTTATATGGGGAGGTCTGTATTAATGTAATAGAACCTAAAACAATGATTTTTAGAATGCTTGTCTGTGCAGTTGTGCGTGATGAACTCAGAAATGGCTTTACTGATTTTGATAATTTGGTATCGAGGTAGCTGACACCCTGGATTAACATTTAGGCTGCTTTTTATCCCCCAAAATTTAGTGCGGTTATAAGGGACAGGATGGGATATTCCACAAACAAAGATAATCACGCAGGTGAAGTTTGCGGGCAGAAGCTACTTTTCAGAATATAAATCAGAACCCTGAACATAAAATTATTCATTGAAACATTTGAGATCTTATTTACATCCATTTTGTGTAGTTGTGACCATTTTGTTGCTCCTTTTTGGCATCACAACTTCAATCTTAGGTTTCAATAATAAAATCAATAATATGGCCAATGTTGACTACTGTAGGTTTTAAAAAAAATGTATCACTGGGTTTATCTACAATTACTTGTAATTTTATTTAAGGATAAGCACAATCTAGGACTAGATACCACCCATTCCTTTACACCCAAGGAAAAGTTTCAAGATGTGACATTGAGTTTCATCTGTAAATGACAATTGCAGTTGACTACTTGCAAGTAAATTAATAATATTTTTTTTTAGAGCATTTAACACTAATTACTATTCTATTTCGACCTAGTATTCCATGCATATAGTTTGAGAAATATGTTTAATGCACTATTGATCTGACACAAATACAGGTGGAAGAGTTCCTGTTCCTGTTCAGGGAATACATCAGTAACACAGCACATATATATTACAATTCAGATTTAGCACAATTAGATGACCAAAAGAATAATTATACTTTGAATTAAAAGTAGCTATTGTGTGTGAGGTAGCCCTAGTGATGTCCACTGTGATATGCTGTGTTCATGTCAATAAGGGGGGAGCAGTGAGCAGTATTGATTTTATTTTGCACTTTCAAATTTCCCCTATGTATTGCAATGCACATTGATACACAGCATCTCTGAGCACACTGACATTACGGAACACCTTCAATCAGACAGTACACAGGCTATTAATAACTTCAATATTGATTTACACCAACACATCCATGTCACCAACTCACCCTACCACCATTTCGCTATGTATCTATTTAATTTACTGTACCAATACACTTACATATATAAAACACGAAATCACTGACCTCAGATCTGCGTGATAGATATCGACTCGCACCTACGGCGCATAAAACGACGCATTCACGGCATTATTTTCTAAAAACGTACGGAAATCTCCGATGTCGGAAAATGGCAACCTAATCGCTCCACACTGTTCCGAATACTTACATTACGAACTGTTGATGACAAAAGCCTCTATACGAGAACTGAGTTAAAGTCTATATTGAAAAAACACATCATCCTCAAATCTATCTCTTGAATTTATGGTGGTACGCCAGTGATTTCATTGTCGCGGCTTACCCGGGAATGCGATTACGAAAATTTTTTCACTCGCGACTGATTATGGACACATTTCATTTCGTCAACAAATTGACTACCAACTTTCCTGCGCGACCACCGAGATTAGCAATACACGTTCTATGATAATTTTATGTAAATCACACTTGGTTCGCAGTATTACAATTTACAGTCAATACACTTCACAAGGGCGGAACGAATTCGTGAAAGATACATTGCCATTAGGTTTTCAACAAATAAAAGATTGATTTTTTTATTTCTCACTATTCAGCCCACAACGCATGCAATTAGACACACAAGTTCATTTTTTCCTAAGTATTTTTACAGTTTGGATAAAAGCTAAATCTTTTTTGTCTATGACCAGCTAATCAGAAACCTTGTTGACTTAATCTAAACACTAGATGGTGTTAGCAAAGAAATCCGTATTTCTTAAGAAAACAATTCTACATCTTTAACAACCGAACCGAGTATTATTTTAAAAAGTTTTGAAATTGTAAAAATGTGAAAAGTAGTAAAATATTTTTATTATAATAATTTGTGTTTCCGTGCATACATCTTTCTACATAACGTAAGATGATAGAAATAATTAAAAATTCTTAGTGTTTTTATATTATGGATGCGGCAGTAACTCCAAAATCAGATGCGGACTACAACAATATTTACGGATTCTACCTCAAGACTGAGAATCCCGCAATTCCAGCACCTTTAAAACAAAGAAGCACAGTTATAAAGTATACAAAACTGCCCGCTCTCGAGTACGAAACGAAAGGTACCTACTTGTGCCGTAACGATCTTCTAAGAGTCTCCTCACGCGGCTTCGGTAGTTTCGGTTGCTTAGATAACTTAGGCAGCACCGGGGCTGGAGTGGAAACTTCGGCCGCGACAGTTGATGTTGACCGCGTTATTCTCGTGGAGCGTTTAGATCGTGTTATTTCAGTGAGTTGCCTTTTCGGCGTATTTTTCTTTGGCGGTTTTGCCTTCCTTTTGGATTTGGCCATATCGAGTTTTCGGAATATTAAGTTCGCGATACTTGCAGCAGCATTTACATTGCCGCGCGGAAAATGAATATTCAGGTAAAAATATCGCGATTACAGTGTGATTTCACGAAATAATTTACACTCGCGCCCGGAGATGAAATCTAACGTACAGCATCACATAGATTGATATCGACACTTATGTAGTTTTGCTATCCAAGTAGACGCGTACCTGACATGGCTACATGAAAAACACACCCCTTGTTGCATTCAAATGAATTACTTTTACTTTGAAAACGTAATTTCGTGTTCTGTTTTTATTGAAGATTGATGGTGTCGCGAAATATATTATTGTTAACACAATTTGGGAACGAAATAGTAGCTCAGTGATTTATCTGGCAGTAAGATTTGGTACAGGACTACAAAAAAGGAAGTGCATTTGGTTATAACTGACTGGATCAATACTTCTGAGTTGAGATTGATGACCCCTGAGCATAAATGCATATAGCTTCAGTTATGATTCTCTATGTATGCAGGCTCTATAGCATAATTTATTGAGATTGAAAACTATGAATGTGTACAATATGTCATGTTTATGTTCATAATAATTATGACTTAAAAACAATTATTTGTTCATAGATTAAAGCATATCAATGTATTTTGCTATCAAATTATGTGAATAAAGGAAACATATATTATGTTTTATAATTGATCATCTTTTTAAATAGACACTATTCATTTAGTAATAGAATCTTACATCTACACTAAATGTAATGATTACCACTTGGGTAGTATAACACATCATTTTTCTCAAAATTCATATTAATAACTCAATTTCATGTGATTAATTATTATAAAGAGGTTAAATAACTGGGTCAATGTTTCTATAATAATGTAAAATGATTGCTTGTTTGTATTTCATTTTGAAATATGAAGTGCATACACATTATTAGCTACTTCACTGATACATATTACTATTTCACCTACCAAGATTGCATACAAGTATTGTGTAAAGCGCAAGTTCTATAAATAATTATTTTCTTGTTCTAGTATCATGGGCACAAAAAGGCAAATCATTGGAGCCCCGTTCTCGCCGCCTCACAACTATGGGTGATGACTGCACAAAAACCACAAGATCTCTGCAATCCAATCCTATGATACCTTCTAAGATGAATGTTAGCCTGTGTAAAAGAAAGATTGTCACAATTACTGAAGATGATGAGAATGACTTGCATCCAAAATTTTGTAAGTAGAAATTGTGTACTGCGAATTACATCTGAAATGCGAAATAAAATGTGCACTTGCTACACTGGAGGTGTATTAATCACAAAGCTATTTCTTATTATGTAAACCAAGTGTAGCATGAAATGTGTTCTCCACGAAAGATAACAATTATTATGTTAATAATTTATATCTGTGTATGTTTATCATTACTATGGCTGCAGTTGATAATGTGCTGTGTAACCTGCAGTGTGTTTATTTGTCCTGTTACAGCTAGAGATATAAAGAAACCCGCCAGTGGCAAAACAAATAGATCAATTGGTACAGATTTGAAAGAAGAAAGGCAGTGTTCAGCAAGAAGTACTTCGAGATTATCTGCCACATCGAAATGTGAGTGATTTTGTGTTTGTGTTAGTGTAAATATTGTGGATGATAGATAAAAATTAATTTTATTGGAATGTGTTATATGTTAAAGTAAAATGAAATAAGATAAATTATTGATCTTAAATGTCTTTAATTGTAAAGAAAAATACACATTTTATTTTGAACTTTGTTTATGTACAGGAATTAGTATGAAAGCTTATATTGTTAGTGATGAAAACTGTTATTCGATATGGTTTCCACTTCACAATTTCAGATTCTAAGGACAATAAAACAAGTGCCAAAAATAATAGTGGATTAAGTAAGAAAGATGTGTCAAAATTGAATCAAAGAGGGAAGTTTTCAAGTGTAAATAAAATAACATCCGAACATACTAAATTCGTTAGTAGTAAGGACAAAGGTAATTCTGATAGCATGATGCATTTTTTGGGAATCATATTGGTTAAAACTGATTATCATTTCTTATAATATTATCTATATTAATTCCAGATGTATCTAGGAACACAAGAAACACAAATACACCATCTAAAGCTAGTGTAAATAACAATTTAGTGGCTCCAAGTGGAAATTCTCGTGAAATTGCAATAATGAAAGGCAGAATTTTAGAAAATTACAATAGTAACATTACACATAGAAGTGATATTGAGATTGCAACAATGACTGGACAATCTCCATCAAATAAATCTAAAAAATCATTACTAAAGGAAATAAAAAACAAAAACCGACCAGTTACAGTTATACATGTACCAATAGAAGAGAAATATCATAAGGATAATATTAATATTGTTGAACAAATCTCAAGAAAAACTCTAGTCAATGTAAACAAGCATTTAAATAAAAATGATTGCAGCACAGCAATGGACGATATTATGACTTTCAAAAATGTGAAGGTTGGCACAGAACCAGAACCAGAAAAAGTTGATCGAATAACAGATATGGACAACTTTGACTTAGATATGTGTAAATGCTCTCAAAATGCTGTTGTACAGACAGATGAAGTAAAGGCAGTGTTTGATAGCCTGGAAATCCCAAATGTTAGCTTAACAAAAGAAAAAATTGAACCTAAAGTCAAGACTGATGACTTCTACAGTAAATCATTACCTAATCTGCAATCATCTAAACCAAAGTCCATTAGGAAAGAAAAGGCGAGCAGCGACATTAACTTTTGTAAAAGTACATCCTACATAATTAGTCATTCGACTTTAACTTATACCACCGAACAAAAGATTAATTTCCACCTGGTTGAGAGTGAAGACGACACCCGTCATAAGTCTCCTAGTCCACTGTCATACCCTATGAATGTCCTGTCCGTATATAAAAACGAAATTAAAAAGAAAAGTAGCTTAGACAAAATAATTAATATAGACCGCCAACCTAAAGAGGAGAATAAAACGGACATACAAAACGTAAAAAAATTCAACCAAACAAATTCGCCTAACTGTTCGTATGCCTTTGATAGCAATAAATTAATGAAACCGTCAGATATAATTAGTACAATAAGCGTTAATAATGGTCTATTGCAAAGCGACTACATTTGTGAACAGTTCCAAAGGGAACTCAATTTTATAGACTCGTTTTTCGAATCGCTCCAGTATTTAGAAAGTTGTTCGTTATCAAACAAATGTTTCGCAAATAGTCAAGTGGAAAATTTAATCCGAAATCCGATTCTGTCGGAATCCGAATACAATATAAAGAATTCCGCCGAGTACAACACGCTCCTGTCGAAGTTCGACAATAGCGCAAATGTCGACGATGCTGAAACAATGGCATCCAAAAGTCTTTGTCTGGTGAGTGTTATTCTGAATAGTGTAAATATTTTGCAAACTTGTTTGACACGACGAAATAGCATCATCCGTAAAGAATTCTTTCATTCCCTAATGATAATATTGTTTAATTGTCTACGGCGTACACATCAGCCGACTGCGCTAATTAAAAATGTGTATTGCAAGTTAATTTGTTTTCTGTTCCAGCTCAATTTACTCATCCACGATGAGCAAAGAAGAGCGCAAAGTTTGTTGCTTGTGTTAAAGATGCGAGAAAATGCACTGAAACATTTTACGAAATCTCAAGTTCTATGGTTAGAGAATAAGAAAAAGCTTGAAAATACTGACATATCGAATTTAAGAAAGAAGCAACGCGGCGCGTTGGTCAAATTACAGCATGAACGTGGTGAAATGCAGCGCATGCGAAAAGCGTTGAAAGCACTATCAGAGAAACGGAAAACTGCACTTATGAAGACTAAGAAAAACATAGAGTTGAGATTGAAAGATAACGTCGATGTGGAACAAATACTTTTAGGAAAGAAAAAATTGAAAAGAAGTCCAACCGGCGAACGTAATATTGGCACGCCGCTTAAGTGTTTTGATCTGTCGAGCAGCGGATGCGAAGAGAGCACCACACCGCGGCCCACCTCGGAAGCCCTGCCCGCCGCCACCCTCGCCACCATCAACAGTGCCGAGAAATGTATTCAGACTAATGATTCCATTTGCTCTCCTGTTGCCGAAGACCAATTTATCGACACTGCCGCTGAGAATTTCGTTGTTGTCGACGGTGGTTATTTGAATATACTATTTCAAAATTTATCGCTACCACAAATATTTAGCGGTGGCAAACAGTACGAAGTTAACGAAGAAGCTTTAAAAACTATTGTAAATTCTGCTAATTCACATCATAGTCAGTTGAATAAAACTGACGTAGTCGAAAAGCTTATGGAACAGATCAAGAATAGGAATTTAGATAAGTCCAGCGTAACGTCGACGGCTCGAAGTCTCGTCGAAGAGTATGATTATTATTATAAGGAGCAGTCTGATGAAGAGAAATCAGTGATTATATCTGCAGAGATCAGGCAGGGACATAACGCAAGTGAAGCTAGTGCAGTGTATGAGATTAAAGACATTTCTGAGCAAACATTGGAGTGTAATATAGAACATTTTGAGAATAATAGTCATCAAAGTTCGTCGACAACAACGAGTGACAGTGGTAGTGAAGAGCCCGTGAACAATTTTCCTCAGCAGAATGAACCGGCATGTGTTCACGAAGTGACTGCGACGGAGGAGAGTCCGCTGCTGGAAGAACCGGAGAGGCAATCAACCCAGGCGGGGCCTCTGCCTGTGCCTGCTGGTGCCGCCGCCGTGCCGGATTCCCTCGCTACTGACGTTCCATCATGGTCGCAGATGAAGACTTCAGCAACAGACCCAATTGGTAGGAATAAGCCACTTATTATCGTTAAATATCATTTGTCTGTTTTTTGTTGGTGTGTGGTAGATAAACAACCCTATAATGGATACAAGAAGTCATTAGATGCAAGCTATTTTCAACTAAATAATGTGAAGATCTATGGTATAGGTCAATCTTCAACAGTAATTATGTTGAATATTGGTATTACGGGATGTTGTATTTTTATATTGTAAAACTGATGGTTGCTAAATAATTGGTATATCCAGTTTGGCTCCATTCTTTCTCATTCTAGTTTTAAATATCTACACCACAGGAATTTCCTATTGCTCCAAATTAATGTATACACTACTTGTGTGTTTACTGCATATTATTTTGGATTGGTTACTAGGAAATCGTATTGGAAAAGTGTAACTGTCCAAACAAACCTCTTATTTTACTCCTATGTGCTTTCATAGACTTGAAAATTTTATACACATGTTTTTTTTTTTGCATAATCTTTCTAATACTACTATATTTAAATTCAACAATCCTTGAGACTGGACTGAACACTTGAAAATAGTGGTTAACATATTAGGTAGATATCTAGAAATCATTATTTATTTTGGTTAAGATCCCATTACATGAAGTCTCTGGATGTAGACCTCTTCTAACAGATCTCTGAAATTCCTGGCAGAGGTCTATGTTTAGATTGGACTTCCTATTGATAGGATATAAAACCCTTTTTTGTATGTAACACGCAAATGATACTGACAGTGGTGTGATTGTAATTTCAGATAGTAGCGTGAGCAGTGCATCGCAATGTACAAGTGCTACGTCTATATCTTCTATGGCGTCTCCGGTGAATTACGAGGCGGAGGAACTGCGCCGGCAGCAACTCGAAATAGAGAGAGAGGTCTGTATTACACACACACACACATATTTACCTTAAGTACTACATACATGTAGGACGTATATTTACGATTTACTTAGAAAGTAATTGAAAGGACGAATTTCATACAAATCTACGTTCAGTTGAATTTAACTTAATGATCAATGAACCAATTTCTCCAGTATCTAATTAATCAATTAATTAAAAACTCGTTTATATTAGCCATCCAGTCTAATTAATCTATTCCCATTGTCACCTATATTGAATATCAACTTAAAATTACAGATAAAAGCTTTAGAACAGCAGCAATGCCGTTTGCTGGTGGTCAGGGAGATACCGGACAAACCGCCGCCGCCGTACACGCCACCAGCGGACTCCCGAGTGCCGAAGCCACCGCGAATGTTTCTGGCTAGTGACAGCACCGATGAGAAGATCCAGAGGCACATGACGAACCCCGCGACGCAGGCCTTTGACGCCTCTGACGCCTTTGACATGTTCGTCAAGGACTTCTGCCAGGAATCTCTGGAGAGGCAGCAGATGGACCAGAGCGACATGCCCTGGGACGCCTGCAATCTTTTGCCGCAGAAGCCGCAGGTCAGCATCGAGAAGCTGGCCAAGACCACGTCCTCGGAACTGCTCGAGGTCTTGACGGGTGTGACGCCGACTGTAGTCTCTGGTGAGTTGGTTAACTTAAATGACTTCATATTTTTTGCAAGGCTTGTTTACATCAAACCATTTTGACTGTCACGAACTTCAATTCAGATGTTAAAGACTTTGGTACTTAGTTAATAGAAATTACAACACTTTTATCACTTAAATATGCATTAAACGAAATATGATTCTACTTATATTATTGCTGTTGTAGAGCATTTCGCCATATTATTTATTTTTAACGATGTGAACATGATAATAGGCGTTCATCCAAGTAGTTCAATTACTTGTATTTTGGCTACATTCGTACACCCGTTGTTTATTTATATTTCGATCGGTTCGACTGCTTTTACTGCTGTCATCCTATAATCATTTATTCAGTTATCTACCTACAGATTCATGACTACAATCGCTTTTTGTGCTAAAAGCTGTCATACTGCCAGTTATTAATTATGATAATATAATGTAGGCGCGGTATCGGTTTTATCACGGACGGCGCTTTGAGTGACAAATCTAGGAAATCTCCTGTCTACCATTCAATCCTAGGTAACCTCGGGCGGACCTCTCCTAACCTCGGGCGCTCTGGGCAATCATAAATCACATTCAAAACCTTCAACGCCACTACTTAGCTATGTAAGTAATATAATTGTGATAATATTTCAGGTGTGGGCGCGCGTCGCTCCGACCACATCGACGACATATTGTTCGCGGAGTGGCGGCGCTGCGAGCCCGAGTGGTCCTCCCTACACACCGACGAAGCTATCGTAAAGAATCAAATCTTCGAGTGCATATTCCAGAAAATTCTCAGCGAAACCGTCGACGAATACAAAAAAGTAGTTTTACCGAAAGACGACGCGAGTGATACGTAGTTCGTTGGGTACTTAATTTAACTGTCTTTGTCACAAATCATGCGTGTAATAGTCATATAATTTATTATCGATGTTAATAAACGTAGACTCGAGTGTCGTATATACTTTTATATTGTAATTAGTTGGGATATTGTAAAATGCACGTGGGAAGAATTAAATTATTTATTTCACAATATTAATGATAAAAAATATCACATAATGTAGCTTATACATTCGACAAGTGACTACTTAAGCTATAAATACTTTTAAATACAACATAAAACTGTTTTTTTTTTTGCTTTCAATAACCAAAAATGAAACAAAAATATGCACCATTCGTGTACTATAAACATTTTTGTAATGCACTTCATATGTGCGTAATCTTCGACCATAAAATATAAAACATTATGTAAGTAAAATCGGCACCAGTCACGCTTTACACTAAATGTATGGTTACAGGGATTGATAGGGGCACAAAAATATTGTAAATTGACTAAGAACTTGTCTTAGAAACATTGTTCACATAAAGCAGAGTATACATACAGACATTTTTATAAAAAAAACTTTGCATGGAATTATTCCACTGACATTTCATACACAATACAAAAAATAAAAATTGCAAGGCTGCATAAATAGACATACATTATAGTAATTTCCAATTAAGATTATAACACACAATATTGATAAAATGGAGCCAATAGCAATACTGTACATTTGCAAAAACAATTTCATATTTTAAAATATTAGATAAATACAATTCCAAGTAGCGGATAGTCGTCTCAATATTTATCATATTTAATAATATCAATAATAATTTGTGTCGAAACTACTCCCTCCATTTTACAATAGCGTTTCTACAAAAAACATAAATATATAGTATGAAATTTGCTCCAACTAAATAATAAATCGCAAATATCACGTAATTCGCGTGATGGAACACGAAATAACTAATAAAGCATCAGCCACAAATGCTTACTAATACTTTCATCGCAGCTATTACTCCCACTGGGTAATAAAACAAACATTACTTGTATAACACAAGTTCAAGACTAGTGAAAGCCTACATTATTTAAATAAATTACACCAATAGCTATATCTGAACAACACGTTACACTAGCAAGCTGATCTCTTAGAAACATAAGTTGTTGTCCAGACGAGGCGAATTCGGCGCGAATTGGCGCGCGAATTCATATGTTGGAAAAAACGTCCAGAAAGTGTCGCGCTAATTTTAATACCTCGCATGTTGTGTGATTCTGTACGCACGTATCCTTCGCGCGTAATTCGCCTCGTCTGAACAAGGTCTAGATATTGTCTCATCACTCCTATCCAAATTCACATAAGGCACAAACACTGGCACTGTTTACTCTTAAGTCGTCCAAAGTTTATATTGGCAGTGGAACATCCGTTCAGTCGTCCGCTTTTAGGAAAGACTCCAGTGGGTTGGGTCCCTTTCTTCTAGGATTTGCTGGCACCTTTGTTGCTTCCGCTGAAAAATTAATTACAGAATTTTGGTCACATGCACGAAAGCATTTGTTATTCCTGTTGATATATGCACGCTCATTACTGAGCTCGGGACTGATTTGCAATCAAGAGGTCGATTGAAACGACTTAGCCCAATCGACTCCCACGTCAGCTTTTTGCAGCTTGACTTGCTTGCAATTAACATAGATTTTTTACCTATTTCTTACAAAATATCGCAATAACTTTACTGCAGGGCTAATATTTAGTAAAGGGTCAAGTTAACGTCAAATAATCTTTTAAAAAATAAAATATAACCTTAAAAGGATTTGCTTCAACTTGGCTGACAAATCAAAAAGTTATAATAATAAGAAGTAAAAATAAAGTCAACTCATGACCATGAGTCAACGACTACACGCATAGTCCTGAGCGCACATTAAGATACGAGTCGTGTGATCTTCAGTTTTCACAACACTTGCGTATCACACAAACATTATTCTTGGCACAATCAAACTCATTTTTGTGGCTATTCATTATACTGATTACTTCCGTAAATGTAAAAATAAATGAGTATATAAAATAATTCAGTTTAACTAAATATGAACGAAGTTTAAATTTCACTGCCTCCTTGCGCTCAACTTATGAAGGCCATAAAGTCATGCGGTTAGTAATACAATATTTCCATGAATAACATTGAGTCTTGACTCAACTTGAAATGTTTTATCTAAATTTCAAATTTACTGTTATTGTTCTGGGCATTATAAATAACTGCAGGAATGTTGTTGATAGCTGAGAATTGATAGGCTTCTGGGAAGGGCTATGTGACTCACTTGTTTGTCCTTGCGAGGCCTGAGTCACCTCGAGGCAGGCCATCCACTCTGTAATACTGATTTTGGTGTCGTGGTTGACGTCGCAGTAGCGGGGCAGTTTCCGGCCGCATCGTCGCAGGGTCTCCACGTTGTTGATCAGCTGGTGGAACGCCTTCCACTCGCGCCGCTCCAGAGCCTTGTCTTTGTCCTTGTCTAGCATCACGTACGTCCACGTGGCGGCCTGCTCTTCTTGAGAGGCTCCCCACTTTACCATGTCCCTGGATAATCAAACCACTTAAGTGTTTCATACATATTTATATACATACATAAACAACACTTCTGAATCTTATAGGGATAGGCACAAGGCAGAGGCTAAGCCTTTGCTCGATCTTATAACTTTCGCTTCCACTTTCATTAATCTATTTCTGCAAGTATAACTAATTCACCCCCCAAAATATTGACAGCTGAGCAAACAACACAATATTTTATTAGATAATGTCGCAATGCATTCAAATTACAAAGAGCTAAAAATACACGACACTTAAATAATTAAAAAGCTACGATTGTTTCCGAATTACAATAGAATGAGTAATGCATACCCCGGTCCCGTTCCGTTGCCAGATGACGTCATCTTGGACACGAAAAAACTTCGCAGTTCGTGCAAAAAGGTACTCTTCATTGGTTCCGGGCAACCTGTAGTGGAATCAAAAATACACGCTGTGTTAATCGTTCGTTATTTTTTAGGTATTTAATAGAAGGGGAATTGAATGACATGTTATAAGTTACAAAATTTATATTTAAGGTAGATAGATTGTCTATAATAGCGGTATAATTGTGGCGACCGGTGGGAGATGTTTATTATTGCTTATATGTGTATATTTTTCGGTTAGAATTACTATCAAGTACATTGTAGTCACTTTAGTGTCAGTAGGTATGAACAAAACCTTTGGTTTAACACAATCATTCAAAGTTTATTTTGTGTATCAAAGCATTTATAGTTATTTTTCATTTAAGTTATTTTAATCATAAAATAACTTAAATGAAATAGCTTTATAAATTGTTGATATTTAGCAAGTTACCTCTCATAGGACTAGCGTGTTGCGGCGCGGCGTCACAGTCAGGTCGTCTATCCTTGACGGATGATCCCGGGATAGGTTTCCCGGTGTCCTGGTGGACGCACCAGCAGTACCCTGTGGACCGGTAGCACTGTGCCCGGGCGTACCTGCCGTCCCCGGTACATTCCGGCACGTACAACGCCGCGCCACCCGCCTTCTGATAAACCAAACAAGACATCTATAAATCGCAGTAGCATACGCAATAGTTTGGTACATCGCAGTGCTAAATGAGAATACAAAAAGCAATTCGCAGGGCACAGTTATTATGATGGCCACTATTATATGATTAAAATATTGCAATATTTTAAATATCGAATTGGTTATACACGCTCAGATTTACCCGTCGGACATATCTTAGAACGGATCCGTGATTTCAACACATACGGTTTCCATCAATACATTATTCTTATTTGTTGCTGTTCATCACAGTTTCGCCAGTTATGACTAAAAGACAGACCTATCGGGCAAATCAGCGCGTGTACGCAAGAGCTTCGCAAAGCCAAACAGACACGAACAAGGACGTTGTGATATTTGGTACAGGCTTGGTTTTTTAATATGAGATGATTTTTCAATAGATGCAAGTGAGTTTTTTCAATATATGTTGCGTCCTGTGGCGCACCTGTTCGTCGAGCACGGCCTGTCGGTCGGTGAGGCAGTCGTTGGCTTCGTCTTCGCGACGCGAGTCCGCCTCCGAGCCGTCCGGCGCGAATGAATTCCGCATTATCCCCGGCAACACTGTGAAACATAAATGTACCTTTTAAAGTAGTTATACCACACAATATTTTATAATAATAATGTAAAGCTCAATAATACTTTTGCATATATTTTATTAGTTACAATAAACTTTAAAAGTCCCATGTAACTTGTCGCGCTTTTCGCTTCGGGATCCGAAGTCAGCTAAAAATATGAATCCAACATTTTTACTATACATAGATATTTTTTTGTTGTTCACATAATATTACAAAATGCTTGAGGAATTAGCGACGAGTAGCATAAGTGACGATTATTTTTTACCGTTTTAACAGTAAGAACCAGTATTGTGATACTTTGGCCGTTTAGTGAAAAATATGATCGTGATTGACATGAACTTTTTAATATTTTTCATAGATTGGAATAATTTTATGTCTGGATACATAAATACATTGTTACAAAAATAAATCACCCAGGCACCTTGACCAATTGGGATCATTATAGATTCCGATGTCAGAAAAATTTAAACGATCATCATTTTTGTGGGAAATCAATTTAGATAACATTGGTGTGTTCTATAGTTATATGGCACGATATCGTTGTCCAATGATAAACATTTCAAATAATTATTTCAAAATGAAAATAAAATAAAATACAATAATACGTGCATTTTAAAAGACAGGATAGTCAATGTAAACCTTTTAAAATAATTATGTGCAACATTTGAGATACGAGATTAGCAGCCAATATAAAAATCACGCGCAACATTCGAAGAACTAATTCTCCTATAATACTTTTGATAAATCACAGAGCACACGCTTTTTGTTCTTAGAAAAAGCGTGACTTTACACAAAGAATATGATTTGCTGCTTTGATCTTTTTTATTGAGACTTTCAAGATATCAATGATCTCAGTCATTCTGAGGCATTTTTTGTTTAGTCTATTCGATTAAGTAAATTGTTGAAAGCTAACAGGTTGCTTTTGGTTAATCCATCGGAATACATTTCATTACTAACTTTTGCCCGCAGCTTTGTTTGCGTAAGGTTTATCCCGTTGGTTTATTTAAGTCTATCCCATAATACAGCAAAAGACAAACCGGAATGTCACATTTCGCATTTTCATAATATTTTTGTTTGTCATTAAAATAATGAATACTGGCTATTCATCCCACTTACCACATAATTGTATTCATGGTTTGTGTTTAACAATATCTTCTAAATTATTATAAAAATGCTAAGTTATTATTAATTGTGTGTAAAGTATCGCATATAATTCTGAGCACTGTTTCCCTGTCGGCGGAAACACTTATATTATATTATATTATATTGCCGTATAATAAAGTATTTTTTTATCAATATACTTTTAGTTCTTTTTGCGTGAGAGACAAACATCCGTCCAAACTTCCAAGGTCTTATTAGTAGCATAGATTACGCGCTAATTTCACTTACGTGTAAATTATTTGTAATTGTATTTATTTTTGCATTATCATGGGGAGTAATTGAACAATAAAGTACTCTAATCGCAACTTCATGAAGAACAATTAAAATATGACAATCATGTATCATTAACACAGGTCCGGTCGTGTCATAACTGCATTCACGTAGCACTTACATCAGCGTAAAATAAATACATACAAGCAAAACATACAAGCGAGTCATATCGGCGAGATTTTGAACATAAAGCATAGAAAAGCTATTCGGTCTCCACGTTCAGGTTTATTGTCATGGAGTCGAGGTTTTTGTGATTTAGGCAAGCAGGTGCGTGTTGGTTATTTTGCAAGATTTTTTACGTATGAAATTAGGCCCAGTCCACACTTTACTGCCGGTCACGGTTCATTCTAGTTCCGATCATTCTGATAAAACATTCTCCAGTAAAAAAACAATGTATTAATGGTGGAATCCCATTGTAGTTACAATCAGTCTTAAAAATTCTATTTTATAGATGCGGAAACGAGCATATGGCTGCCCTGGAAGTGATAATTATCGCCCATGTACCTTTTTTACACTTGAATCTCAAAATTGAAGAGGAAAACGACGAGAGGGAAAGGTGTATTAGGTCTACGGCTAAGTCAAATTGTATAATGTGAACCAAAACCAGACCGAGATTAAACCGTGACCGGCATTATAGTGTGCCTTGAGCGTTTAAGATATAAATGTCCACAGCGTAGTATTCGAGGGTGGTTATTTTACAAATGCTATGAGGTGAGTACCTGCGCTGGGATCTGGCGGCGGCTCCTCTTCGTTGTAGTCAGGCTCCGCTTCTGGACCGCTGTCCTCGTCTGCGTTCAATGACATGAAGAAACGGAGAGAGACTATATATTATTATTATGTTTGCGCACACATTTGCATTGATCAATTATAAAAGTTCATTAGAACTTGCACGCCGCGCGTTGGTTAAATGGCAAGTTACGTTTGAAAATTGCAATTGTGGAAGCCTTTTGCTGTGATGCAAACTTGATCGTTGATATACAAAAATGAACCACGTATAGACCAAAGGCACTCTTATTTGGATGGGATTTTATATTAACTTTAATTGTGGTT
Organism: Deilephila elpenor; assembly: GCA_949752805.1. Lineage (NCBI taxonomy): Eukaryota > Metazoa > Arthropoda > Insecta > Lepidoptera > Sphingidae > Deilephila > Deilephila elpenor. Next base: position 2,653,313 of record OX457093.1, read on the forward strand.
TATTTCTGTTTTTTTTAATTGCCAAGAAACATTTGATGGGAGGCTGTGACTTATGTGTTTATGTTGAGAAGGTGATTGTGATTCGTGGGAAAGTGCATGAATTATCATAAAATCGGCAAATAAATTAACTTCCCACTATAGAAGTGATCATTGACATGAACGCTGGAAACATTAAAGGAAGCGTAGATGCATTATCGATAAGGATCGAATACGAAGCTGTGTAAAGACTAATAGGGATTACCTATATTTATTTATTATTTTTGTTACAGTAAAATTTGATTTTTTTAAACTGTAAATAAATCATCATAGATTGAAAAAGGACGAAAAATATTATTTTAAATAAAGTACGTGTTCAAAATGATTGTCTTATTATGAAGCCGAGTGACGTCACACGTAGGCAAGCATACGTCAATCTAATATGGAATCAAGGTGTGAGGTGTTCTTGGCAGTATGAAGCGAAAGTGGTATGTCACTTGTCAGGATCGAGCAAAGTGGAGATCCATAGTCTCGGCTTACTCCTATGGGATACGGGTGTAACCTTTGGGCTTTGTGCGTCATAACAATATGACGTGACGTCATACGCTTGTGATGCCGTGATTGGTGTTACGTCTTACTTGAAGATTGTAATATTATAATTTTATGGTTTAAAAATATACATTATTTCACAGCATTATTGACCAGTTGAATATAGATTTAAATTACGTATTTTTGTGAATCCTATCCAGCTGTGCATATTTTAAACTTTTCCTACCATTCGGCAATAAACCTTATGATTTTAGTCGACACTAAAATTAATCTTCCTTGTAATCAACCTTGTATAAGTATAACAGATACAGAAACGAAAAACGACGAGTCATAGATGTAGGCAAATATTGAAGAGCAAACTACTGCTACCGTTATAAAACCATAAATATCAGATTTTAACATCCTCTTATTTGCCACAGGTGTTGATTTTGTGGTTACGTTTCAAAAAATCACACGCACGGTTTGTTCTCGGAAAATGTATGTTTCTCACACATTTATATAGACCACAACGCAGATTACGTATTTATAGCATTAACATACAGATAAAATTTAAATAATCATGCTTCTAATATATAACTTTTATACTACTTAAAAATAATTACGCAAAATTGATCCTTGTTAAAGATATGAAAGTATCTTAAAAGGAATTTACTAAAGCAAATTACCTTTTTCCTTTGATCCTATATAAAACATTTTATTCACTGAGACAGCAAAAGATTAACGAATCAATTCCCAAGCGCTTAACTAAACTGTACTGGGAGTTAGTTGACATTTTCTTTTTTTAGACTCGTCGTAATAAAGTCTTTGATACTTAATACTGAGCATTTTAACGTCAGATTAACCCTTTGATGCGGAATTTAAACTTTACGGCATTTTAATCCCTTATGGAAATATGCACGGAGTATTAGAAATTTAAAGAAAGAGATTCCTTTTATTGTGTAACTGTAGACTAAAACAGCCTATTTATCTTTTTCGGAATGTTGTTATAAATTCCTAATTATTTAACAATGAATTCCAGTGAACTAAATCACCCTCAGTTTTACTCGTATGTTTTCTAACGTAGTGATACTCCACAGGGACAGAAGAATCAACGTGATCTATGACACTCCTATTTCATTTGAAATTACAATTAATCTGAATTCTATTGAGTGTTATTTGGTTTTGCTACTGTTCATGAGCGGTACGGCACTACGCTACCGTACCAATCAGGTAATTGGTATGCTCGCCTCCCATTCACCGTAATAAAAAAATCTCAGCCTGCATAACTGGATATAGAATATTGCTCTTGAATAGGCTCATCCAACATGATGTGACATAACGTAAATATACAAAGCCACGAATTCAGGGTTGTCAGCTTCAGTAGGTAATGGCGATGGTTCTATACGAATAATGCATTGACATGTAAATTTTGGTGGCAGCCTTCGTGGCGAACAATAACAACGGGCGAAAATTATGCTGTGAAACATTTTATTTATATTTCACGCTAAAGCAATAAATACTCGTGTGAATGATAAATATTTGTATAATTTTGGTAATGTTGAATTCAAAAATTGGTTATCTTGGTTCTCCGGGACACATGTACTATTGGATGGAGTTGTGTGCCTTTTCTGATTCCTGTACTTATAATATTATGTATGTATCGCGGCTAGATCGATTGTCATTTTCATAACATGCTTGGTTATTTTTCGAAATGGTGTGTTCATATTTACAGCCCTAACTGATATTGCGCATTCCTAATTAGGGGATGTGGTTTGCATTGAAAAAAATTCTAAAGCCATTAAGAATGGACGGAGATGAACGTTAAAATCTTGCAATAGATCATGACACGCACGTGGTTGGGTGACGACACAAAAAGCGCAACACATCATGCCGACTCGGTAAGACCCCGTCGAAAATATAGGGACAACTAAAATACAATATAATTATTAAAAAGTGAAATTGTTTACAAATTATGAAACTATAAAGTTATATAGATTGCTAAATGAATTGACTATTTGTCTTATAAGACGAATGTGGCTTGCATTATTTACAAACCAAAATCCTTTTAAATCTCAGTAATTGTGCGTCCATTAACGGAACACAGATATACATTTACCTACTGTTAAAATAGACTACAACTTGTCATATTCTGCATGCTCTATGAATCTAACCAGCGGCTCTTCACAACAGTCAAGGTCTTTAAAATTGATGTGTTTTCGGAATCGCACCCTAAATTGGCAAAAATGAAGCTAAAGCTTTTTCGTCTTTGTGTATTTTAACATCGATATAGTTTAATGTATCGATAATAATAAATAAATAAATCGACATAATTTTGCAAAAGAAGCAAAAACCAATTCACCGTCGTCTTGTAACGACTCTTGGCTCTGGCCTTGACTCCTAGGGCTATCCAACTAGTTGACTGGGGTCTCACCGCCAACAACAGCAACACAACTCGTGAAAGTACTCACAGTCCGGTGCGGGGGGCTCCGGGTTGGCGAGCAGGCAGGCCGTCCACTCGGCCCGCGCAATCTCCCCGTCTCCGTCGCCGTCGCAGCCGCGCGCCCACGCTCGCGCGCAACGCTTCGGCTTCACCACCTGGGAAGACATTACATGTTAATACAAGTATAGCTGACCAGGGCAAGGGGAGTCGCTGGATGAAGCCTTCCTACAGTTTGTTGTGAAAATCTTTGGAGTTGTGAAGATCTTTGTCGACTTTTGTGGCTGAAAGATTGTCTTAAAGCAGGGGACGCTAAAGACCTGGTGAAATTGCGAAGGTTAAGCTGGAAGGAGAACCCTTGCGTAGGCCGGGATAACGTTAGGTAAATAAGTGTAGAAATATGGAAGCTATGTTCAGTGGACGTCTACTAACTCAACATGAGACAAAGAGATAATTACAAAGATAGTAGAAATGATCAATAGCGCCGTTTTAAGTAGATCATTCAACCGGAGCAGTGGCAAAATTCGGGCCCAAAACTCGAAAACTGTGACTTTATCAAGTTATCGTTAACGATATCGTTTTATTTATTTGTCTAGAAAATATCCGCGTGACGCCCAACAAAAAAACATAATGTATGATATAACCAGATTTATCAAATATTGATATTAGAATAGTGCAGATTGGTGCACAGACCACGTCAAGTTCTATGAGGCGATTACATCTTAATAGTTTACACAATAAGACAGACAGTTTCAATTGCCTCTACGCGCTGCGATTAAAATATTGTAATGATAATTATATTTATCAACGAGTTCTCCAAGAACTCGATTCCACTATGACTTCGTTTTTACAAAAAAACTATGGAAAGATGTACCATTTGTTTGTTTGAGATATGCAAATAAAATTATACAATATGTTCTTTGTTCTTTAATCTTTGAACAAACGAGTAAATATTTATATTAGGAAAGTATCTTATAACCTTTCAAACATTGAGGTGAAAACCATTGCAGCCAATTTATCAGGCGATAGCAGACATCACGTGCTCGCACAATGTCTGGCCAAGCCTAAAGAGTAAAGTAGTAAAACAGGGCAACAATGTTCGTGTCCACTCAATGAAAACCCGTAACATTCACGAGGCGGACCTTTGGCAGTCGCGGTGATTGATTCCACGGCTCATGTTACAACCGGCTATTAGATTTGATTTACGTACGCAATGACGTCTGGACGCATTCTGTACAAGTCAAAGCATTTCGTAGTTCTTTATCCATTGTTTATTCACAGGACTTCCTGTGGTTGGAAAGTAATGTGTATACTAAACGTTTTGGATCGCTTGCCAATATTTTTAGCGCTTTTGTATGGAGATTTAAGAGAATAAGTGCAAGAAACTTTCATATAAATCTACCGAATTCAATGCATAAATTTCATACTACATCAGGCCGTATATGTATCTGCCACTGGCGAGCATAGATCTTCTACGTGGGCGAGAGCGGCTTTGGCCAAAATTATATAATATGCAGTAGTTGCTTTAAGCAACTACTGTATAGTATATAATTTTTCTCATATAAAATGCATCACGCCACATCAAATGTTTGTAAGAAATTGTCATATATGTTTCTGTAAATCAAGTAGACTATGTCGCTTTAGCGATTCTTATGATATTTTATGAAAATTTGTAAAGGTTTTATCTTCATGGAGAGTTCTCTTTTAGGGAAGCCGTTCACGCCTAAAAGTGTGATTACCGGGAACCTTCAAACTATGATTCAATGCCAAATAGCTATCCTATATCTGCTTGGTCTATTCTATGATTTCGGTATTACCAAGTTCTTATAACGAGTGTAAATAAGAATAAATGAAGCGATGACAACACTAAGTTTTAATACAAATTGTGGATGACAAAGGCCGAGGTGCGGGAAAAGTGGTGTGATAGAGATGAGGCCAATACCCAGCAGTGAACAAATGTGGTTTGAAATCATGATGTATGATTAACCAAAGCGTGTCTTAGTGTTCACAAAAACTCTCAAATATTGCTATACTTTCTGCACACACGTTATTAGCACGCAATGAATAGCAGATTACAATTAATATTGCATGATTTCGTTTATTGCAGTTAATCAATAAGTTCCCAATTAGTGAAACGCGCACCTAATAGGTTCAATCTTGAAAAGTAATTTGAAATTTATAAGAACAACGATCTGGATATTACAGCACACATTTTCTTGGTTATGTAATTTATAGTTTGATACTTAAAAATGGATAATATTGTTTATAATGATAAATACCTATATTGTTTCAAGATAAACGACGGATGTGTGAGGAACCAACAAAAAGAATCGAAATATTTTGAATCCGTGATAACAGCCCCAGAGGCGTCGTAATTTAATGGATATAACTAATTAGTCGTAATTTAACGGATATTTAAATTACGACTAATTAGTAAATACTTTTACTAATCTTTATTCTTTATTTTCTACACTGTCCTCTCTTTCTCGTTCTCTGATATCCATACCAAGGTTGTCTGGAAGAAATCGCCTTGAGCGATAACACCGCCATTTGTAGTATTAATTTATGTTATTTCTATAAATTGTTATGTTCTTTTTTCTGTGTGTACAATAACCAGTAAATAATTAAATAAATACCTTTTTAATAAGTCTTCTCAGGCCTCTGTACTCCGATTTCTGCAGCGCGTCGCTCCGGTCGCGGTCCAGCTCTCTGAACTTCCACTCGGCCACGACGCGCGGCTCCACCGACCCGCCGCCCTCCGAGCGCACTCTCTCGTACTCACCGCTAAAAATCTTGATCAAATTGCCGTTGAACAAAGCGCGATCAGTGCGAGTACAACCTGAGAATACATCACAACTTAATATTTGGAGCCAATCATCCAAACTGTCCGCATGAGAAACTATTTCACCCGTTCTGTACCGACCGAAAATAAAACTTACTTCTTTTATTTCGCTGACCGCGAATAGAAGAGCGACGTCTCGCATGCGACTTACCTGCAAATAAATAATTATTGAATCAGTTCGTTGTCAGCAGAAACATGATGGGGCTCCGTAATTATCTGTATTCTGACATGAACCCCATAAAACGCTTCGTCAACGGGAATAAAAGTTACTGTCGAGTGTCATCTGACTTCTGAGACGTAAGTAATATGTTAGGAATGTCCACAGGGATTGGCGGATAAAGTATCTTGCAGTAATCTGATGGAATGCTTTTAACTATGACGTTTTAGCAAATCAAGTAATAAGTTTGTTTTTTATTTTGTCACGGAAAATTGATCGCAAGTACTTTATGGTAAGTGTAGTGCGGTTTCAGTAGAGTATCGACTGGCTATAAACGAGTACAATCCATCTCTCACCACTCGAAAAAAATGTTTTTCTGTTAGATACCAGCCTAAAATAATTCAATTTGATTTGTTTTTGGCTTATATATTAAAACCCACTTTAGAAACTTTAAATGAACAAGCACGTTATGCTTTAAACATTAGTTGCGTCTTATCATCTCGGTCTACGCTTGTAAAGGTTAATTCCGCTGTTACCCTTTTTATGTTCACCCGTGTAATTTACTTTTATCACGCCAGCAATAAAACTAGCAATGTCTTATACACAATCACATCTGTGGAATGCAGAGTTCACTATAGACTACCTAATCGTTAATCGAGTTCAATTAACGGACTGTGCACTTACTCATTAAGCATGACAGCATAACCGATACATCCAGTAATAACCAATTACAAATCCTTGTTCTCGTAATTGACAATTGTTGAGCCAAATATATATCTTCATTGGTTATAAGTAATACATTAAGGAATAATCAAGTCGCATCGATGTTAAGAATCAATTTATCCCGCAAGAATGCGCTTCAATGGTATCGCCCGTCGGATCTCGGAAGCGTTGATAAAAATGTGTGGTAATACAGATAGTGTTTTAATGAGCATGCCGCCGTTTAAGCGTATGTCGGCATTGCGACCCGAAGTCAATTGTTTTTTGTATGTGTGCGCCGAGAGCCGAGACAGGGAGAAGGGTCCGCCCAACCGGTCCCAGAAGCAACTGATGTCCATCATTAACCCGCAGAAAAACCGGTAATGATTGCTTCGCTCTTTATACCTAGGTCTTCTATCCATTAAACCGTATCATTGAATTATATTAATAAATTGAGCCTAATGCTTCCGACTGCCGATTCAAATTTTATGAGGAACTAAGTGGTGTGAATTTTAAAAACCTCGTGAGTTATAAAAGTAAGTTTACGTACATACACATGACCTTACAAGGCATCACACTACAAAGAAATGAAAATGATTACTAATTAATGTTGTTTTTTTTAATCATCACACAAATGAAATGAAACATGAAATGGTTTGTCATGCGAACACACATGCTATTACTAATCACATAATATTTTTGTTAATGTGATATTATTAAGAAATTAATTTTCAAACAATTTCTTTATACATTTTTTTTGTCAAACCTATGTGTTTATGGCGAACGTCGAAAAGATTGAAATTCAATTAATAATCGAATCGTAGATCTCTCTGCAATTATACGTTGTGAGCGGCGGATCGGAGCGGAGTTGTATCCAGCCCGCGAACGAAGCTAAACTGCACTTTATAGAAAGCAATTTTCGCTCCTTTCATTTCTTAATCCTTGACATGTTTCTTGGCTAGACCAAATGGTCTGTCCGTTGTGAGTTAACAATCTTATTGAATGAGTGAGTCAGAGAAATGTTGAACAGTAGGTATCTAAATTAATGAATACACCCAACAGTCACATACATAGTCCTGTCTCCATAAGATGAATTACTCATTGTGCCGTAGATATGAAAAACTACAAGAAACGATTCGATCTTACTTCTATGAAGATGTCTAGGGCTTTAAGATCGGAGTTATAGATCGGAATAATCTGCATATAAGTGGACTTTACGACTTATCGCAGAATGATAAGGACACTCAATAAACAATAGAGGGAATTTGTTGAGATAGATGCAGGGTAAAGGTTTTTCTTAAAACACCTGTTAAATGAAGGTGACGACCATTTTCCCTAGAAAAATCGAAGATAACTCTGGCCTGTAGAAATAACTAAGGAATTGATAGACTTGGTAAACAAAATAGTTTAGAATTACATGATTTACGTCACACCTCCAACGAATTGTATGACTATTACCGAGACAGATTAAAGCATATTGATGAAACACACGTGTCCGATATCTTATTAATAATCCGAAATCAATTACGTTCTTAAAGCCGTCGAGATAAAATCGATGCTGTAAACGAAAATAAACAAGACCGAAACTATTAACAAATAACATTATATCCATTGGAAACACTGACACGATCTACAGTACATTATTTTATGTCCTAAAACCATTTGAAGCATTAGTGCATGTCCGACAAGTTATTGGCAAGTGTTTTAATCAATAAATATGTTTTATGCAGCCGACATGACCTATGTACAACTTAATCGTCTGTCTATTGTCTGACATGTACGATGCAACACCTTACTGCGTTCGCAAATAACATATTGCCACAAAATGTGCGTATATCGCTAATGGAACGGTTGTTTTAACTCTTTTGTAACGGCTTTATTAAATTCGTAGCTCAGGTAGACCATGGCTATATATAGAACTTCAAAGGTGCGAGCGGAGTAACCGAACGTTCCTTTCAAACGATGTCTGGAGCATTTTTTCTAACGACTTATGGTCGAAACGGGTTCTCTTTGCCTTTGATGTAGAAAAAAACTGGACCCCATTGTGATCGGGCGTCGAGCTGTCTGACGCGGCTGCTGTTTCTAAGAAAACCACTCGGGGCTTTGTCGCCACTTTCGAAATAGACGGGTGTAAATCAGACGACGGCCGGATATTTTGTTTCATTTAATTAAGTAGCGCTTTATATGTCATCCAGTAGAAGCGCGCACGTATACTTTGATATTTCTTTTTTTGTAATCTATTAACGTTTATTTTGAGATGAACTCGATAACATGTTTTGTGTTATGGACACGAATGTGCACAAGCCAACGCGCTATATGGTCGTAACCGTTCCTCTTGAATTGAAAAAAATATATTCGAGCACGATATTAAAATTAATTCTCATACTCTATTCGGACTGCGACTCGATAAAATTTATTAATTGTGCGATAAGTTATTTATGTTTTTATTTTCATTACTATAATATTTATTCCTCTACCAAGATTAATAAATAACGGTTGAAATGAAATAGCAGTTGTTTTCAAGCAACCAGGTCAACTAAGTGGCAATAAATGTGTAATTACCGCCACAGCCAGGCGCCAGTTATCTGTCTAATAGAAGAGACCAGTGATTGGCAAATACTGCTAACTAGACGATCAATAAAGTGTCAATTTTAGAGTCTGTGCATTTAAATGGGACCAACTGTGGCCTCGATACAAATGCTTTTTGCGATTTTATGTGATTAGAAATTAATTGCGCACGTATATTCTGTTATTTATTTAGTTGTTTTATTGAGGGTATTGAACGCGTAGAGTTGTCGTGACATTTGCACTGCTAATGAACAGGCGCGACAACTCAGAATAATATTTAAAAATGTGATTTTGAGTCGTTTATCCCGGTCAAATCGGCCGATATTCGTATGTATACAATGTAAGTTTTAAATGGTGCGGCCGAGCTAATGAAGTTATGGACATAAATCATTTATCGTGCGACAGCTATTGCCGCCACGAGACCGTCAATTATATCAACAGCTGTCTTTTGATAATTTCTCACTTGGTCACCAACTTTTAGTGCGAGCACAGAATTAACCACTTACACATCAATTAGATGCATACTCTCGGCGGCCGTCTAGATTTTTATTGAACAAAACAGGAAATCAAAAGAGCGCCGCTTGAATGATTGCCGTATTTAAATTCAATATGTTTCTATCGGACGACAGATCACGCATAAATTCGTGTCAGTCGCGCAATGTGCATTGAGTTGCCGATAAATCCCAACACCACTCCTCTATACAATATACCTAATAGAAGACAGATTAAAATAGCCGCCAAGTCGTGTAGGTATTCGAAGAAGGGTTTACTATTATGGCGCCATTTCATATTCCCACTTATGGTCAGGTTTCATACGGACAACTGTTTAGACATGCGACACGCGACTCCGCGCCGCCTAACGTGAATGCTAAGTGATATCGCGAGGGAAATTTTCGATCGAAAGCTTTGAAGCTTTTATATTGATTTCAAATACTTTTTATCGCGAGCCACCGGGGCGCGTATACGTTTACATTTCAAACAAAAGAAACAACGCGCCGCGCCGCCCACTGCGCTAAACGTGGGCTTCTAATTTCCTTTATAACTCAATTGAGCCAGCCAAGTATGAAAAACAGATAAGCATTGATGTTTTGCTGTAATTACTTTTAAAATTCCTGAGGGCTGACTGCGTGGTGGGCGCGCTTGTTGGCTCGGGTTAGAACACACTTGTTATCAGCTCCTCTGGCCCGGAGCGCTTCAGATACCTACACTTGGTTCGTTCGCCGATTTACTTTTAATTTGCATTCTTCGATAGAATTAAGTGCAGAATCAAGTCAAAGCAGGTCTAAAGTTATTGACTCACGCCAGACATTTTTACCTGAGTTTATTTTTGTAACAAAAATCGTTCCCTCTTAACTCTTTTAAACAAACTTGAGGCTGAGTCACGTCGCAAGTCAGCCGCAGACGAGTCTGTCTAGTTGTTTTGAGATATAATCGAAGAATTCTAGCGTTTCCGGTGTTTTGAATAGCCGTAATATAAATCCACCGACCGCAGACGACGCTACTACACCGACTTTCGGTATGTAGGTTATAAGTTATTTATCAACCGAGATTTTATGAAGGTGTATAAAGTTATTCGCAGGGGAACGGTGGAAGCGGCTGTATAATTCCCGTGTATCTTGGCTATACAAGTTTAACGTTTCAAATGATTATATAATTAAGTACCTATATACAGTTTTCGAAGGCACAACACGGATGAAATAATGCTAGTTTGTTATTAAAATGACTTTTCCCATATCGAGTTGACCCGAAGTTCAGCGGTGCTGTGTTATCTGATTGTGAGGTGAGGTGAGCGAGGTGAGCGCGCACCGCACGCCGCCCGCGCCGCGCAGCTCTCGCGAGAGTAGAGACACATCCGAGATTACATTTCGACTACCGCATACAAATCACACCTAATTTATTATACACATTACCCACGCGATACAACACTTTATTAAACTCTTCAAAGCAACATATTTTTCGCTACAAAATACAAACTATTAACGAGGCACACGAACGTACAATTTACCTATTTTACGAGACGATGTCGTGTAAGGTCAAAAGAAGGTGTGAGCGTATGAGGAAGCTTAGATTAGGCCGAATGGCGGGCGATGCCCTGCGTAGGACGACCCTTTGTCTGAAGGGTATAGCTACTTATAGCTACACTCGACCTATTTGGGGATAACCAGAAGCTACTAGATCATATGCATACAAGAGCACGGCCCACACATACACGGCAGTCGGCACGAGTTGTAGCGGCTATGTAATTGATTGACACTATCGGGACTCGCTACGATGTTCACGACACAAGAGTTTAAATCGTACACGCGCGCCGTAATATCGACGTATTCATACTTAGCATGGTAATTGTAATGAAATTTAAATATTTAATTATTCACCACCGAGACAGGTATCAATTTCGCGCGCTATCAGACCACTTTACTATTTAGTCAAAATTGATTTGTGTATTCACTTGGATATCATTATGCCGCCGCTGCAATAAACTGACGTCTGACAGCAGGACACTTCTGATCCACGATAAAATCTTATTAAATTTAACGACTAAATGAAATATGAAGGGGAACCGGATATCGACATGTTGACTGTTACTCAAATGTCGCAAACTGTATCAAAGTTATTGGCAATATTTGTGTACCCATGTTGTAAGAACGCTCCATTATAATACAAAATGTTAATATATTCGACTTGTGCAGTACTAGGTATATAAAGGTTCATGAGTAGAAAACAGCAGACTCGCAAAAACCTCCCAATACGCGAGCGCTCGCATCAATGTTATCTAATTCGATAATAGGCACCTGTCTAGTAAACAAGTCAGGATGGTCGTCTTCCGTCACTACGGGCCCCTGACCGCTTTTCTTTTCTGTTAAAACATCATATCCCCACTTAATATGACATAATATCTCCAAGGCGCACTCACGTAGCAACAGAAATATACATTCGCAGAATATCTTGCCATCCATAATTTTACCATTCAATGCGAGTGCATTTATCATTTACGTTGGAAGCGAAGCATAGAATCTTATGAGTGTAGGTAATAGCCAGCAAGTAAATGCATCGTATGAACGTATTTTATTTATAAATCTATCATCAATGCGCTCTGTTCTTAATCACCGCTGAGAATAAACAATTGTTGAAAATATTTTTCGTGCGCGAGATACAACGCAAAATGTTGGCGCCACATCACGCTCCAGTTGAAAAATACAAATTCTTTAAACAGATTCCAAGAGCATCGAACGTATTCATTAAAAACGACCATAAACAAAAAAAGGAAGCCAACTAACAAAGAAAAAAAAACGACGAGTACGAGTTGAACTTACTCGCAGAGTTCCGTACCCGAAATGCTGATTTTTGACAATACTGAAGGATGATTTTCTGGTAAACTTGATTAGAACGATTTTGAAGATACTTTTTTCTGGGGTTATGAATAATATTCGCTATCGCTCATTTCATATTTTTACTATGTATCAAAAAAGTATTGCTAACTTGTGTAGCGATACGAGTCTTATAATATACCTACTGATAATTATTAGACGATTCAAGAAAACTAAGAACGAATACTAAATTGATACATCTATATTGATACATACTAAATCTTAAATAATGGAGTTGATTGATATAATAATAATGAGACTTTAAATTCACTGGCGCCATTCCACTAGTCAATGAACCCGAAATTAATATCAAAATGAAATCAAGATAATAAAAGCGATGTGTTTATAGAATCTAATAGTGATGCCGGATATTGAGCGGCGCGGAGTTTAGTACAAATCACACCGCTTGTTCTCTGATTTACATAGTACCATTGAGTCAAACATGTTTAGTGTTGACAGTACACACAAATAAACGTACACGCTTGTGCTACTTAACGATGAATAATTAGCAGCCATTTATCTAAACACTGGAACTTACAAAAACCACTCTAGTAGTAACATAAACAAAGGCTTTCGTCTGGATCACTGTTTATAAATTTCGTGCGATGTATTTTCACCCGTATTTACCGCCCGCTGTTAGCTAAAACAGATGTTGTGAATCCGGGTGCGAAGCAGCTATTTCTCTTACCAATACCTAGAATCTATTAGATTCCAATACTTAAACACCGGCGCCTTATTTTTTGCCGAAAACAATTCCCATTTCACGCACTTCTATTTTGGTGTTCACATTATCTGGGCAAATACTCGCGTTACTTATCTCTTGTTTGCCATTAGGTCTATGTAAATGTTATTAGAGTGTAACCCACTTACGAAGGAGCAAATGCACAAAGGCTGACCCTTCTTGTGAAAGGTAAAATAATGTCATGACACGCATATTATATTCGACAAGGCCTTTCATGATAAAACTAATATGTGCACACTTCTTTGGTACTCCGTTTCTCATGTACCGTGGAATACTGAATGGAAATTGATTGTTATGTAGGAAAATATCGACATTGTAGTTCTAATTGCATAAAGAGAACATTTTCATATTTCATTAGTAATATTTGCGAATTTACCGCACAAACCTAATGCGGTAGCTTCACAGTAAATGGAGCCAAATGAACCACCTTTACAACATTGTAAAAATGGCCATGCGACGCGGTCCCAATATTGAAGGTATATAGCAGACAGTATTGTGATAAATATAAACTGTAAAGCATGCGAAATCTCACCAGTCCTGGTACAGTCGGGCCTGCCGTTCCGGACGCCGGTGTCGGGCAGGCGCTTGCCGTCGGGCGTGACGCACCAGCAGCCGGCGGCGGCGGTGCCGGCCGCGCCACACTGCACGGCCGCGTACGAGCCGTCGGCGCGGCAGCGCGGCGTGTACAGCGGCCGCGGCGGGCGCTGCGCCGCCTGCGCTGACTGCGCGCTCAGCGCGTACCGCAGCGCGATCAGGCAAGACGACTGCCCTTCTATACACACACGCTACTGTTCACACCACATCCTTATATCACTACTACAAAACCTCCTCTTCACCCACAACGACTGACGCTATACCTCGCCAGCTCTTGTTTATCAGCTAAATCATCATCCCCGACCTCAATACACTTCGGACGAACTTGAGTTGAATCTTATTTATTTATCTCTCACCCGTTTCACATTGAAGTATTGGCCTCTAGTACCGAATTCTTAGCCGCATGCACAAAAAACAGTGCAAGTACGTAGTATTTTATTATAAACACAGACTGTTCTGTAAACAAACAGTCATCTTCTATGTATTGTACCTACACGCATAACAACAAAACGTTACAGACATTTCAAACGTATGTATTATATATTTTCCATCCAATGGCATTCCGGACAGGAACTTTGTGCGGTTATTGATTCAATAAATGGTTATATTGCGTTATCAATATGGAGTGGACGTCCAGAACAAGGCCGTACCTACACACAAAGGGTTTCATAGAAGATCGTAATTTAGGAAGCAAAGCGATGCATTGTGTCAACTACTTTCAGTGCAAGATAAATAATTTATGATATCGCGCCTATCAATACTCGATTATGGAATCAATATGATCACATGACGTGATTCTACAACTGGGAGAGCTTTTAGAAGGTTACAGTTTCAATGTATGTTTTATTCATGAATACCGAGTCGTTCTTATACTTATATTTACTTAGTATCTACGGGAATTTCAAATATTCTTAGAGGAACCGTCAAGAGAAGTGACAGGGTTCAGTCGCTGTGAGAACTTGAATATGTCATGTCACAGACGTTTAAGCTTATCTACTCGTACAATCAAGTCCAGATAAGATTATCAAGCGAATTGATTTTACAATTAACGCCGCGTTGGAATTCAAGTGTGCCTTATTTGAATGAAATTCAATTTCGCCAAACGTTCTTCAATTAACGTAGTACTCTAATACGAGGGGACGTTTGTGTCCAATTAAGTACTATTAGTCTATATATATTGTTAATATATGAGTATATACATATGAAATGAAAGATTAAAGGCAAGCAAGATGAAGGATTAATAAAATGAAAAATAATGTTTATACGAGCGATGGTATCTTAACTGTTCTGCTGGAGTCGTGTATGTCAAATATGATCCGCTCAACTTATGATGTAAACGTAATAGCCGTGCTTAATTATAATCCTTTAATGCGTTGTTGGCAGTCCGGATTACGTGTGTATACTTCTTATTAAGGATTTAAGAACGGCAAACGACGATTAATGCAAGCTTACACTCACTGTTTCAACACGGATAAGATTTATTCTCCGTAAAAAATATAAGGTAAGGTAAAGTTGCAAAGTTAGAACACGCAGTCGATAAATAGAAGGTTTGTGCCCGCGTCGCCGGTGTCCGCAATAATAAACGACAAAAGATTAGGTGTTTACTGCGACCTACCATGTATCCTCCTCGTTCATTGAATAATGCAACGCTGTTTTTATTTCACATAAGTCTGATATCATTTGTAAACATTTAAAATTAGCATTTCAGTTAAAAACAGATCTGTAAAATCATCACAATCAACTTCGTTGCATTAGTTTGCAATGCAATGCCGTATGTATTATACGAGCAATCATCTTATTCAAAATAGATTGACAAAAAACTCTTTAAGGGCATATACTGCGTGTTTTAACGATTACAATTAATCCGATGAATACTGGAACCCCATTCCCCAAGTTTTCTGATACGTCAGTTATATTTGCCAAAGCGATAACAACCGGGTTTCTCCGGTTAATGCGGTCACCGCAAGCACCATGGTGCTCCGAATTATATTACTCATACTACAAAATATTATCGAAGTAATAATTGATATGGTATCAAAAACATCACTAATTATGTAAACCTATTTATAATACAAAAATATGCAAAAGAAAATAATGAGCAATATCTGTAGGTATGTATTTGAATAAGCAGTCTTATCGCTAAAGGTCTGTCTACGAGACAACTGTTTCCTCATAAAGTGTTAGTATTATACGGAGGTAAATAATAAAAGAGAAAATATGATACACGAATATAGTATTTAATAACATTTAAAATACAAATATACACAAGTTTACATATTTAAAAATAAATACATAAGATGGTACAAGCTTCAAAGGCAGAACAAGACTAATACGTAACCAGAAAACTGAATTATCTTCGTGTACCTGAAGACTTTACAACGTTTTTTTTTATTGCGGTAAATGGCGAGACGAGCATGCCGTCCGCCTGATGGTAAATGATACGACCGCTCATGGACAGTAGCCAAACCCAAACAACTCCATGATTTACAAAGCAATGCTTGGCATTGCCCTGCGGTCGCCATCCTGAGACATAAGATGTTAAATCTCAATATGTCCAGTAGATACTTTGGCTACAACGTCCTTCAAACCGGAACACAACAGCGCATTTACACTGCTGTTTGGCGGGAGAAATAGACATTGCGGTGGTACCTACCCAGGCGGCCTCTTACATATGAGAGACCTACCACCAGTGTGACACACCCACCAACGTGTCAGAGACTTTAGACAGCTTCAAAACATCAATCTTGATACTGTTTTGGAGTTTGGACGATACACTTGTTTAATAAATTCCACCAGTCCATTTTAGACCCAGGAACTTTCCACATTATGTTAGAGACGATCTATGGCCAGATTTGGCCGATATATAATATTGTCATGGCCTGATATATTTTAGTGGAACTTACCGCCGCATGGTCCTTTCTTGGCTATGGTGACAGGCTCCCCAGCGCACTGGACCTTCATGAGGTGGCACCGCGAAGAGTAGGTCCGCCCGTCAGTGCCACATACCGCTCTCCGAGCGTTCGTAGGGTTTGCTTCGCACGACGCCACGCGTGCTGCGCAAGTGTCGCCACTTTGTGTGCTAGTCTGGACAAGAAAGGTACGTTGTTACGTTCATAGAAAAATACTGCTGCTGAAGATGTAAGGAAAAATAACGCGCTATAGTTTCGTTGCTTTCTAGAATAGTCAATTTTATAAGACTACACAGGTTAAGCTCTATGTAGAGACCATAGATGTAGTATGTAGAGACATAATATCAGGTAATTATGGCATAACCTTATGGTTATTTAGTTTGGCAATAACGTGTATTTTCAGTGACATGCATTAAACACTTATCGCCTGAAGATAACGGAAATGCTTGTAGGTATAGGTCGATAGAGCACTTTAGTGTAGAAGTTGTCTAGAGTTGAATGATAAACATTTGAATAGGTTTTCGTTGTAATTAGAAGAAAATTGCAAAGACGAGGTCGTGAGCATTTATATCGTAAAGTCAAAACAAAATTCCATAGATTTATCTTTAGATAGACTACTTTTATACTTACATACATTATTCTTCACGCAATTTTATTATTGCAAATTGTATATTATCCTAAATGTAGAGAGTTAATCTAAAAGTGGACGTGTGTTACGGACGTATGACGTAGCTATATGAAGTCATAATTGAATAGACTGCCGATTCACGGCATAATAAATAACGAACTCGGAATTGTTTAAACATCACAACTTTTTATAATCTCAGTAAGAGCAGTGAAGTAATGACCTACGTCGGGTTTCCATATGTGCGGTTAATGTGTTTAAAATGTATAAACAAACATGCATTGTCTATGCTTTGTGGTTTTAAATCTCGAATAAAGCCTAATTCATTTATTGAATCATACGATGTAAGAGTTTATTTTAATATTTCATTAGTAATGGTAACAATGCCAGTCATCTAACTATACATATAATAAATTTTGTAACCGATCGATGTCTGTACATGGACGATTAATGAGTAAAATTAATATGAGGTGTCGGACGTCGGTATTAACGTAATAGAACGCAAAAAAAATGTTTTTATAATTTTTGTCTGTGCAGTTGTGCGCGATGAACTCAGAAACGGCTTAACGGATTTCAATGTTTGGTGTGAAGGTAGCTGACAACCTGGATTAATACTCCTAGGCTATATTTTATCCCGAAAAATTTAGTGTCCCCGTAGGATGAGGAAGGAAATCCGATATATTTTACGCATCCAGTCTTACATAATTACATAATTACATATGTCTCAATATGTAATTATTGGATTATTTTACGAACAATACACCATTTTAATAAAAGTGTGCTATAAGAGAATTACGATGTTATGATTATTTTCCTTTTAAGTTAGTTTGAACAAATACGAGGTTTCATTTGTATTCAACGTACATCGTCGGCAAACGAGAGAATGTGGTGCTCATAGCCAATTTTGCTTGAGAAAATATATACTTGAAGTAAATTATAAACTTCTAATGTCATAGATTATTTATTCTTTGATTTACATTAAATGAATAAGGTGTTTAATCAATTACCTACGAGTTTTTATTAATAGCTGTTCTTTCAAGATAATCATTATCATCATGAGCCCTTTGCAGTCAACTGCTGGACATAGGCCTCCTAACATAGCTGTTCTTTATATTTTACCTATTAAAACAAGACTTTACGAACAATTTTAAAATCAAAATTATACAAAGTTATGTATTACAATTTGTACCATTTTCTTAGTATAATGTAATTAATAGATACTATTTATTCCCCGTTTAAAAAAATGGTTCCGTGACAGAAAATCGTAAGTAATAGTGTTAATATGCCTTGAAATTGAAAAGTAAACTTGATATAATCTTCGGGCTATAATATATATTAATATAAATAAAAGTTTTGTTTATATTTCCGAACTTCAAATATTCTTGTAACCAGACACTTAATTATAAACGCACAGGTAATATGCAATAAAAAAATACACGTCATCAGTAAACCCTTTAAGTGTTTTAACGGTACCTATCTGGTTAATTTTTATCACAATAGGAATGCCGTACAACATTGTCTAACATTTATGATCAAAAAACCGGCGGAGTCCGAACGGGAACTCGCTTGCTAAGAATTTCCTTCAGTTAAAATACGAATACAAATGCAATTTAGAAAAAAACAGTTAAAGGGTTAGGTAAAATATGAATTTTGCGTATTGTACTCCCAAAACATAACCATGTTAGATATACTATGAGCATAACAGCAATTTGTATAATATGGTAGAGCCGCGAAGTATGCCGCTTTTTAAACATTCTTAATCATATATGTTTTTTTCTTAATGATAATGTATTGTTATTATTATATGTTGTATTAGGTCCACTGGGAAATGCGCAGAAGCGGGTTCGATATCGAGCACGAATACAAATCTTAAACGCCATTTACACGAGGAGAATCGTATGCGATTATTACATGACATAACCGCCACAGATTATCGTGTTCTGACAAATTTTTACAACTTTTTTATATCCTTACGATAAAAATATTTTCGAAGCGAGAAACGCTCCCCGTGTAAATTGGGCTTTTGTATAATAAAAAATCGAATTTAGGCAGTACTCTATGTTCCTAAAGGAAGTTCGAATGTCGTACGTAAAACTATATGAATGTGCCCAGGTACTCCACAAAATGTTCCACCCTAAATATTGTGGGCCCGAATTATCTGTTTAACTTTTCACACCTATCTATCGGCTACAACATCGAGTATATTATGACTAATTGTGTAATAAGACTGTGTGATGTGTTTTATTATGTCCGTGAGTGCCTGCTCAAGTTTTCCTGTTCGAAATATTGGAAATACATAAAAGTTCAACTTTATAGCTATTTATAAATTAAATCGTAGACTTTGAAAAGAACAGTGTAATGGAGTTTGAATCTCGTGGATTTTTTTTAAATATCGCATTGATTAGATAAGAGATTGAAGCTTCCTGAGTTCGGTTTAAATAATAATAACCAATCAAATTACAATGAAAATGGATGTGTAATGTGTCTACTTTCCAATGGTAAAGTCTGTTGATAATTGAGAAACCAAATTAATAAGATACCGATCTCAGAAAGTTAATCTTATTGGTATTACTTCCTCATTCCACGGGAACACTATTTTTTCGGGATAAAAAGTAGCCTAAGTATTCAGCCTAATCCAGAGTATCAGCTAGCTCCATACCAAAGCTGTCTCTGAGTTCATCGCGCACAACCGCACAAACAAACAGACAACAATTCTAAAAATCATTGTTTTGGGTTCTATTACGTTAATACCCTCTAATACGTTAAGACCCTCCATATTAGTTTTTCTCATTTGTATTCCATGCACAGACATCGATCGGTAACAAATTTATAGATGTAGATTATAGATTATATTTCGAATGGAAGGATTTTGATGAAACTTTACATTATTGTAGTTCATACACCAGAAACACTACAGAAATATATCTTTAAGTGAGAATCACATGTAAGGTACAACTCCTAAATATCCAAATTCAGTGCCAGTTCTAAAACTATCGGATTCAATGAGTCAATTATGTCGAAGAAAAATGATTGCCCTATAATTCAAATTGATGTGTTAGAAACTATGGCAGACTTATTTACTCCCCGACGAAGCCGGGACGGAGAGCCAGAAAGCTATAAACGCAAAAACAACCTTTGAAAAAAAAACATCTATGTCATTTGCAATTGAGAAAATAATTATAATCGCAAGAACTTAGGTAAGTACCATTCGTGTAGGTACTTGTTGGCAATAGCGTACCCAAGCTTGTAGCGAGGCAGACCGAAGTAGGTATATTATTTTTTCGGGTTTAAGGTATTTATCGCGGTTTAACACGGTCTGTTATAGTAGGTACAATACTGACTAATATGTATAAAATACTATAAAACTATAAAAAATGTGTTTTACATCAATAGGAATTTGACAATATTCTTTAATTGAGATATGCAATGGTGAATTAATTAGCTTTTTAATTTGCAAAAAATATATTAATGAGAACGACAAAAAAATATTGTTACCTTTATAAAAATAAATGTGTGCATAGGAATTATAATTAATATTTTAACATGATAAATAACATTTTTAGACAAAGTATCATGAATGAACATGAGTTAAATGGATTTATGTAATTAATTAGAAAAAAATAATGAACAATTCGGCGCTTGTCGCCGTTTAAAGGTATAACTTTTAATAAAACAAATGCAAGCGCACAGCTTAAACGGTTTTATTACATGCACTTAAAGCGGCCTAATTAAAAAATATTTACCTTCAAATCAGATGCAGCGCCATCAACCAAATAAATAATGTTGAAAAAAAATAAATGAAACACTATATCATTGATATTCATAATGCCAGTTGATACTGCAACTTTATTAAAAAACAATTAATCGATACTATTATTTATTTATAACACTCGTCCACACAAAAAAACAAAACGGCTATCAACGGGACGGAGAATATGTAACTTTTTATTGTCATATTGGCATAATACTCTTTTATGGAACGGGCTTTGTTACAATAAGCGGTGAATGTTACGAGAGGGACGTCGTAGGGACGTTCGTCGAGACAGAGAGCGAAGAACAGAATAAATACAATAAGGATAAAATCCCGGTGCGCCACTGCCGCCGCGCCGTTGCGCCGCACCGCCGCGATCGTGTTGCCACGAGCAAAAAGCGCAGACGCACACGGAGCGCACACCACACACGCATCCCACCCCACCCATCGCTAACATAATACAATTTAGTTAAGTAGGTTCTTCTTGCACTGCGGAACCGGAATGTATCTCGTATTACCTAGGCAGTGTAAAAATATGATAAAGTAAAACCGTTTGAACATCTGTTTAGAGTAATTTTTACACAAGCAAATCAGCTGTTTGCTATTATCACAGTGCATTATGTAAATTATAGGTATTATCTTTCATTTTGCTGTACTTATCGTAAAGGCTTGGTAAAGACACAGGTAAAGAATAGGTTTCGTAATAGAATATTGTAATTATTCAAAATATTTCACTAGTAAACGTTTAGCGGCAAGACGTATTTTTCGTTTGTAAGTATGTGAATGTTTTTTACAATATACGTTAATTGCAAAGTAAACTATATTATGTAAGGTTTGCTAACGAACTACCTATTAAGTTTTTATACACTTTAAAGAATTGGCTATTTGACTAATTTCTGAAAAGTGTTTTAAAGTCTAGATATAATCACTCTATACCTCTTCAAACTATTAATTAATTTTTAAAGACTTGTTTATAACGAATAAACATATTTTTCAGTTTTATCATCATATATGTCACCAAAACGGTAGGTCACGTGACTTTGAAAAAGTTACGTCACGCTTTATAAATGGTGAATGATCTTAGTGGCAGAGATGAATGAAAATTGAAAATCGTGACATCACACGCTGCACAATGACAGCTTGTCGTGTTTTGTTACATTTAATCAACAGATAAAAAATGGCAAACTTATTTTAGATAATTCAAATATTTATAATTTAGATAAATGTAAATAAAAATATCTATAATTATTGTTTACTAAAAAGCTATCATATGCAACACATTTTATAATTTATTGCCACAACAGTCAAATACCCAATTAATAAGTATTGAGTTAGATACAAAATAATTACTAAGAAGTTTCTCATTAAAAATACATAAAACATTGTCAATGCTAATTTATAAATTATATTTTTTTGAATAATTCTTCATAGTAAATTTAAAAAAAATTAATAGTATTATTTTCAAGCTGTTACATATTTATGATCTCTTAAAAAAATTAACCAACTGTATGTCGTAGAGTGTATCTTTAAAAAGTATGACATCACGTACACGGTACATTCTGTTGTAATATTGGTTGTAAATATCTTGAAAATGTATGAAAGGAAATTTTATATTAATGTTCTAGTCCCAAAAAAATTGTATAAAATTTATTGCAATAATTTTATTGAGTGTGACTTTACTTCAAACCCGACACCAAAAATTTGTGGCTCAATTTTACCCCTACTTCCAGATAACTTTGCCCCGGTTACAATACAGCGTACATTCCAATATACTGTGAATTAAATGAATTACAAAGGGATCAAATACGTTATATACACTTCATTTTTTATTTGAGGTGATTAGGTCAGAAAATAAAACCATTATTTTAAATCAAAATTAATACTAAGCAGTACTAAGTAATATGTGGTGGCAATTTTACTCCTTAGTCTGTGGTGGCAATGATTATTTATTATTATTATTAATTTGTAAAAACTCACAGTATAACGTAGTGATTATAATATACTCTTTGACTCACAGAAGGAAAAAGTTTCAGTGTAAAAAGTAAAATGATAACAAAATAGTAGATATTAATTATTTCTTGGTAAATTTTTATGTGCCTATATAACAAGTAATATTTGTATTTATTAGAATATTTGTGTAATTTTTCTAATTTATTGTTTTCCTCCAGGACCTACACGTTTGTTATACACAGGAATGTGTATTAGTTTGGGATTGTATTTGACACAAAACTTATTTTCGGTTGCACCATTTTAAAAACCAATTGATTAGCAAACACTTAATCATCTTGTAAAATGTGACATGTTTATTGTTGCTGAGGTATCCAATGTAACCCTGTAAATAAAGTTTACTACTAACTTTGTAATTATTCTATTGCTGTTTAGGTTGTCTTATTGGTTTCTTTACATTACCTAAACTCTTAATCCAAACTGGCCTAGTGCGGCGGACTTCAAATAATAAAGAATTCCTTTTAAATCTTGGTATGCTAATTAGCTCACAATGTTTGCTGTATTCAAAAAATATAAGGTCTCTGCATTAAAATACATATTGGTAAATATTCCCAGAAAACGAATAAACAGATATCAAAGAAAACAATTATAATATGTTGATGTATTTCTGATTTCATCATTGGTTAATATAAAAGTGATTGGGTTGCAGCAAATATTCTGGGTTTGTAGGTTGTATTATCAACTTACAGACTCATTTGTAATGACAAATGCATGCTCAACGGGGGTGATACTACTCTCTCATAGACAACCCAAAGTGATTGGGTTGCAGCAAATATTCTGGGTTTGTAGGTTGTATTATCAACTTACAGACTCATTTGTAATGACAAATGCATGCTCAACGGGGGTGATACTACTCTCTCATAGACAACTAAGATGGATTAGTAGCTGTTTCTGTGATGCATTTTGGTGAGATTTCCAGGGATCTGAAAGCTGTTAGGATCTTGTATATGCCTGGTTAGTGAGTAGACCACCATACACAATGATTGACAATCCACATTATTTATTCAAACATGTGGATGATTTGGGTTCAATAATTTCAAATTAGTTGGTGTTATTGTTGTCAACACAAGCAAGGTATAAAAAATATCTCCGGTGAATACTCATCTAGGATTGCACTGTACTTAACATCATATGCATTGCAATCACAGTGTTGTACCAATATAAAAATAGGAATAATCTAGCACATACATGCACTGCAGGGCGCAAGCTTCCTTATGAATGAGAGTTCTATTGAGAGAAAGATAATAAAAATACTATCAAGCATCAACCATGATTCATATGTCTATATCAGCTTTAGAAATAGTCGAATATCATTCTCCCTGGAAAAATATCATATATTCCTGGACAACATCTAAAAGTATTTCCTTATTTACTATGATTACATATACAGCAAAAGAAATAACAGTATTGTTTCTGTTGCCTATATGTGCGTGAGCTGGGAGCCTAATGTTAAGAACATGCCACTGCCATCAACATGGTCTTTGACAGTCACTGCTTGTTTAGTCGAAAATATGAGGAATTATATATTTAAAATGGTTATATGCTACTTCACATCGTTAGCAACTGGCACTAATTTGTTATCTTTACGTAGTATAGTTTGTAGTCGCTTCTGCTGTCTGTTCGTTTAGATCTTTTAAACTCTAACAGATTTAATGCAGGTGTGCAACACTAAAAGATTTTCATTTCGTATGAGTATTTCCCGGAGATTAGTGCGTACAAACAAACAAAATCTTCATCTTTATAACCGTATCATCGTTTTAGACCTTTCTCGATAAATAGGCTATCACCTTTAGTTTTTTTATACACTCATTTGCAAAAAAAACGGGCGGTTTTGATTTTAATTCTTCTTTAAAAAAATACGGTACCAAAATGATTTCAATCATTTGTACATGTTGCTGGCCGGTTTTAAAAATGCCGTGGTGTTTAAAACAGTACGTTCTAAATTCGAATTTTCGTTTGATGCTCGTTTTTACAGAAAACCATATTTTATCCTACATTTTTGGTGCGAAGTTCCAAAAGATAATATCGGTTTTCATAACTTTTAGTCAATTTTTATGAATTTATTTCATATTCTTAATTGTCAAAGCTTCATTTATTGCTGTTTAGCTGTCTCAATAATGTAAGAGAAAGTGGTAAAAGCTACCAAAATTATTGCGCTGCTCGAAGAGGGTTGCAGCCAATGCTTCGTGGCTCAGAGGCTAAGTGTGAGTCGCTCGACGGTTCAAAGGACCTGGCAGCGGTATCAAGACACCGGTTCTGTCGAGAGAAGGCCTGGTTCTGGAAGAAAACCATGTACCCAATCACGGGATGATCGTTTTCTTGTGAGTCGCGCATTGAGAAATTTGGAAAAATTGTGGACCTTAAGAACAACCTCGAAGAAGTAAGAAATGTGCATATTAGTCTATGGACGGTCAGGAGGAGGCTTCTCGCGGCCAATATACGCAGTCATCGCCCGGCCCGCGGCCCTAAGTTACTCCGTGAGCACAGAGTTGCCAGGCTTAGGTTTGCTCGAAATTGTGAGTCATGGACTCAAGAAGACTGGAATAGGGTATTGTTCTCCGATGAAGCCAGGATATCTCTGTTCGGTGAAGATCGACGTCGGCGAGTGCTACGAAGACGAGGAGAACGCTTTGCAGAGGCTTGTTTAGAAGAAATCACACCTTATGGTGGGGGCTCTGTTATGTTTTGGGCAGGAATAAATTCAATGGATCGTACAGAGTTAGTCTTCATTGAAAACGGCTCACTGACTGGACATCGATACATAACGGAAGTTCTAATTCCTCATGCACAACCCGCATTGGCCGCTTTAGGCGAAGACTCAATTTTTATGGACGACAACGCTCGCGCCCACCGGTCTGGCGATGTCGAAGCGTATGTGCAAGAGGTCGGCATTCGTCGTTTGGATTGGCCAGCTCGAAGTCCCGACCTCAATCCTATAGAGCATGTCTGGGACGGTCTGAAACGACGCGTGAGATCAGTACAACCGGATCCGCAGACCATCAGAGAGCTGAAGAATGTGATTACCGCGGAGTGGGAACGTATTCCGCAAGCAAGTATCCGGGATATCCTCGCTAGCATACCCAGACGAATTGAAACTGTGATTTCAGCTAGAGGGGCTCACACTCGATACTAAACATTTATCTGCTTTTACTTTATTAAAGAAAAAACAAACAAAAATCTTAGTTAACTTTTACTTCACGAGCATATGCACATTAAAACCCATAAATTTTATCAAAATTTTATGATAATACTGACGAAAACGATTATTTGCTTATTAATTTACAAAATTGTGAAACTAAAACTACCTATAATTATCAAACAAACCAATAGTAACATTTGAAATGGTTCATTGCTATGGGGAATATTAGTTTTTCTCATTTATCTTTTTATATTACAAAGAAACACCCTGTATGTAAATAAGGCATTTACCAGTTTTTAAGTTGGACTTGTACCTATATAACTGTGAAACCGCATCTCATTTCGTCTTGTAGTTTTTGCGTTATGCGCAAGTAAATAAAAAGAAACACCCTGTCTATAAATAAAATATATACCAGTTTTCAAATTGGACCAATATTACTGTGAAAACTGCATCTCATTTCGTATGGTAGTTTTTGAGTAATGTGCAAGCAAACAAAAAGAAACATCCTGTATGTAAATGAAATATATACCAGTTTTTAAGTTGGACCTGCACCATTGTA
Organism: Deilephila elpenor; assembly: GCA_949752805.1. Taxonomy (NCBI): domain Eukaryota; kingdom Metazoa; phylum Arthropoda; class Insecta; order Lepidoptera; family Sphingidae; genus Deilephila; species Deilephila elpenor. The sequence continues at coordinate 2,680,214 of OX457093.1, forward strand.
ATTGTGAAAACTGCATCTCATTTGGTGCGGTAGTTTATGAGTAATGTGTAAGCAAAATAAAAGAAACATCCTGTATGTCAATGCAACATATACCAGTTTTTAAGTTGGACTTGTACCTATATAACTGTGAAACCGCATCTCATTTCGTCTTGTAGTTTTTGCGTTATGCACAAGTAAATAAAAAGAAACACCCTGTCTATAAATAAAATATATACCAGTTTTCAAATTGGACCAATATTACTGTGAAAACTGCATCTCATTTCGTATGGTAGTTTTTGAGTAATGTGCAAGCAAACAAAAAGAAACATCCTGTATGTAAATGAAATATATACCAGTTTTTAAGTTGGACCTGCACCATTGTAATTGTGAAAACCGCATCTCATTTGGTGCAGTCGTTTTTGCGTGATGCGCAAGCAAACATACAGACAGACAGACAGACAGACAGACAAAAATAAAAAAAAAAATTGTTTTGGATTCTGTTGCTGTTGTAAAGACCCCCCGCGTTGAAATTTCTTAAATATCTTCCATGTACAGACATCGACCATTTACATTTTTATTATATGTATAGAAGAAGATAGACGCAACGCGGTTTACTAATAGTTCTGCGGCATCTTCTATAGATTTTCCTCTTCTAAATCCGAATGGCCTTTGCGAGAGTTAGCTGTTATTTTGTATGAAATCAATTAGGCACTTATTAGTTAATTTCTCTAAAAGTTTTAAGAAAACGCTTAGTATTGAAATTGGCCGATAATTACTCGGATTATCTTTGGGGCCGTCTTAACGGAGAGGAGTTATCGACGCGATTTTACAAATTTTTCAAACTTTATATTTTATCTATAGCTTATAGTGGCCCCGCTGGCACCGACGTCAAAAAAATGTAATGTTCACGCAAACTTTTGTCTAGGGATCGAACCCGAGGCCTTTCGTTTCACAGCCGGCGCCCGGCGTCTAACCAACTGCGCTACAGGTCCTGTCGAAAATATGGAATTAATTTCTTAAATTCAATAGTGGCTGATGCGGAGATACTTGGCGGAGCCCTAAGTTTAGTGGTGGACTTCCTTTGATTTAAAAGAAGTTAATTAGGTCTGATTAATTGACAATTAAAACAATTTTATTTATTAGGTTTATTAATAGGTTTAATTGCGTTTTTGTTGTATGCTAATTCAATTAATTATTTCTCGATATTTTAACTATGAGAATTATAATCATGGGTATTTACTTAATAATAAAAAAAACTACGTTTGAAAAAACCGACTTCAACTAATAAAAAATATAAAATAACTTAATAAAGATTTAATTAAATACACCTCTTGTGCAAACCTATACCTTTCATATCAATAAAATACAATTTTCCTGTAAAGATTTTTTTACGCTAAAGATTAACCTACATAAATAATCCTAGCAATGTGCATTTATGTGAAACAGATGAAAACTTTACGACAAATATATATATATATATATATTTGTCGTAGGTATAAGTAAATACCCATGATTATAATTCTCATAGTTAAAATATCGAGAAATAATTAATTGAATTAGCATACAACAAAAACGCAATTAAACCTATTAATAAACCATATATATATATATATATATATATATATATATTTATAATATTAATACCTGAATATGGTTATATTAAACTTATGTTATGCTTATATACAACGTGTAACAGGATTAATTCACAACCTCAGACACCCCAACTTAAAAATATTATTGGAATCATAGTGGAAGTTTGAAATTGTACTCCGAAGATTACAAAAAATATTTATTTATGAAATTAGTTATACCAAATTTAGGCGCGCGACATGGTCATCTTGCGAATAAAGTGCACTACTGTATAATACACACGCGCGCGGACACGCACACATGTTCACAAGGCCTGTTCACACGAGTACCTACGCGACTGGCCCGAACGCCGCGCCGCGCCGGCGGAAACAGCCGACAATAAACGAAATACAAATTTCACACTACTACAACAACCGCCCGAACCTTTTAAGATTCCGCCGCGCGCGCCATCGTTTATCGGATGATTTAAATTTCATTAAACAATAGCTGCGTCTTGCTCTGTCTAACCGTTGTTAAATATGCGGAAAAGAGAATATGGTAATTATTTATTTTGGTAGGTTATTACGTTTATTCAGGCCTATCGTTGTGTGCGTTTGTTTAATGCTAGATTGTTTGCGAATTTGAAAGGACCTTTATGACTGTCGAAATAAAGTTCATATTTGTTTATTATTTGATTTATTAAAGTATTCGTTTATTATGTCATTTAGAAAGGACCTTATACTCTGGAGTTACGTTTCAATTTCGTTTGTTCGGTGCATTAAAGGAAAGGGTGTCTGTTATTTACTAAGTTTTAATTAATTATTTAAAAAAAATAAACCTATAGAAAAAAGTGTTGATATCGATTCAGTAGCTGATTCTGCACCTACTACTTTCGGCTTTTACATTTAATTCTGTTACTCGTTGTATATGATTGTATAGAATGTAGTCACATTCTATAATTAAAAATGAACGTATATCAATTAGGTACCAATAAAGAAATAAGAAAATTGAAATGTTTTCCCGTATTCTCAGATCGAGAAACTAATTATTTACAGTAGTGGACGAATCATATCTATGTCTACTACATCAAAAAGTGTAATTTATATTTATTTATTTAATACTTTTTTGCACTAAATGGAGATATACAAATGCAAACTTATACAATACAAATAATAGTACAAATAATAGTACCTAGTGTGATAAACACTAGGTAATTTCTTACAGGCAACCATGGGATGGATATTTATATAGGAGAAAGAAAGGGCAGTCTAAAGCGTAAAATAAATAATAATAATCTAATATAATTTATAATTCATAGATTTTAAGATGCGAAATCAATTTATTTAGTTCATGGCGAGTGAGAAATATCAAATAGGTATGTGTACTGTGTATTACATTAGTAACATGGAGATAAACGTTAGCGCGTACATTTTCTTTTTCATATCCAATGCACTTTTAATTTTCGTTATTTGCGACGGTATGTAGCATCAAAAAATATGATACCGATGTTTTCAAAATCTGCAAAAATATTAGTGTTAGATCGACTCCCATGGTCATGAACAAGACAACAAGATAACAGACTTACCGTCGCCATTGTCTGTACTCCGACGGTGACCATATTCATTGCTTTCAAATTCATCGATTTCTGCGACTGTCGAAGAAAAGTTAATACAATTTTTTTGTTTTTCTGATCCATAAACTCCCATGGCAAATGGTAAATACCATCCGATAGTTTGTCATTCTGCAAATATACCATTTAAACAACAGTACAAAATTAAAAAAGTAGTAGCTGTTTTATTAAATTAGTAAGAAATATTGTATATGAGATTTCCACTCTTCCTCCTTCAAACCAGTCGTGACTTGGTATAGGGGAGACCAGGGATGAAAGCAAGACGAGAGGTAAGTAACAGATGAATTTGTGAAAAAAATATGCTGTCTACACTTATGTGGTGTCTTTCTAATTTAGGGCCATTTGCAGGTCTTATTGGCTTTTTTGCTTCAACCAGACGCCACTTCACTGTATCCGCACTGAGATGGTTTCCTCCAGTTCGTCAATGTTGATTCTTTCAACAACAAAATTGGTGACACCATATATGTCCTCCCGCACTGTTGTGCACCTTGTTCGGCCTGTTCATTGTCTTGGTTGATTGGATCCAGTTTCATGACAACGCTGGAGCAGGTACTCGCTAAAAGAGTCACACTAAAAGTTCTCGCTGTATACTATGCCCATCTTCAAGCATTTTAAGGATCCTGGTACATTTTTCAGGGGTCATGACTTCAGAGTAATAAAATTTTTAAGACAGACATCATATTTATAACTTTTTTATTGCAACACTTAAATACAATTGATTTGATTCTTTTGTCCTCAGTTTAAAACCGACCATTATTTTACATATTTCAGTTTTTTATTATGAAAATAAATAAAAATGTTTTACATATCATTTTATGTGGAAATATTCTTTAATTTAGTCTTTATTATAAAGCTACGTCTGGTACTTTTGAAGATATTGAAGATTATGTAACCGACCCCTTTTGCGTTGTTTTTGTTGCGGTCCAGTGTAATATTTGTAGTTATTAGTATTTTGTTATATAATTAGGTTATTAAGATATTACATGTTACGTTCGTCCCTGGACTTTTTATGTTGTTAATCTGTTAAAACCCTTTTTGTGCTTAAGTAAATACACCCATCATCGCATACATAGTCCTGATCCCAGATTAAGATCAATTAAGTCTTGTGTCGTGGGTATCAGAAACTATGAGAGACTTTTCGGTCTCACAGACACCTACACCCGTAACAAATACTTGTGGGCCTCACAAACATTTGTCTCGGTCCGGGGATCGAACCCGCGGCCTCTCGTTTCACAGCCGGTGTCTAACCAACTGCTCCACGGAGGCTGCCGAAAAAATGTCTATCTACGGCTATTTTATCAAAAAATGTTAGCTGCGCACAAATTACCAACTTTTATTATATTTCAACAAAATATACCTAATTTCTGAAGGTTCTGGTTAGGACAATTATATATATTTTTATACGCTTTTTATCATCTACAGACGTATGTATGTTAGTGTGTAACGGAATCTGTGAACATGATTTTGACCCGAAATTAACTCCTAATTTGGCATTCTTTTAAGGACCGATGACAATTCAATATTTTAAACTAAAAAATGAAAACAAAATAATAGTTTAAAAAGCTAAAAAAATACGCCGTTATAGAAAATCCAACTAAAAAAGGAAAATAAATTTTAATAAATTTGAATTAAAAATAATGTAAGAAAAAATGATTTTATTGTAATAAAAAGCGTGGGGTGCTTTTCAGGATATTATCAAAATAACCCTTCTAGTCATATCTGTTCATAAAATATTTAGAACTATTGACACCATGCACCCCACGCTTTTTACAATAAAATATTTTTTTCTTACACTATTTTTGATTCAAATTTATTAAAATTTATTTTGTATTTTTTAGTTGGATTTGTATAAAAGCGTATTTATTTAGTTTTTTTAAACTATTATTTTTTAAATTATTGTATTGTCATCGGTCCTTGACAAGTGGTATGCAAAATTTCATGTCAGTCAATCAATTACATACATAAAGGCGAAGTGCGCCACGGAGGCTATCAAATGATTCTGATAGCTACTGTCATTATTGTGCGTTTCTTTATTGTTTATCATTTAAGCTTACGGCCGCACTCAGAGTCGTTTAATGTCAATTAATTTGTTCTTTAGTATACTCGTAGATTCTCTTTGTAAAATCTACACTTAGTAATGATTTAATTGACATTCAATGTCTCTGAGTACGGCAGTTATACAATTAGTGGAAAATATGAATTGTCTTATTATGTTAACTGATACGTGTAATAAATAATATGTAATGTGCTTTTGTTTATTTTCCCAGACAAGTAAAAAAAGTAATTACCATGGATCCAAGGAGTTCAAATATGAATGATATTTGTATTAATTGTTGAAATGCTATAATTGTCAGAGGTCCATATCGTGCTAGGGTGTGGAGATCCTAATGTGAATTAGAAATAGATAATATTTATTTTCTGGTTTGTATTACAATAAACTTTTTATGTTGTATACTTACCATTTGTGAACACTCCAGTAACAGCAAACAGCCAACTACTTGATGAAAGCAATAATTCAATGCCAGTGTCCATCCAAATGTATCAAACATTTTAGTAACAAAGCTGTGAAAATTGATTAATTATTTCCTAATTACTACGTCCGAAGTGAAAGTGTTCTGTGCAAGGATATAGTACTTACTCTATAATTAATTTATGATGCTCGATACATTTTATCAGTTTACCATGTACCTCGCTCATTTCTTTTTGGGAAAATGTTAATGGTTCTTCAGAGCTAAATGAAGAAACAGATCGGAAGGAAGGCTTCGGAAAACATTCAAGATCATTAATAAGAATTTTCAAATGCCCCCAAAGATGGAACACCATCAGATAAAGGAGTAAGTCCATTGCGCAGAAGGTAACAGAAATTATACACGATGCCAACCAGTTCCAAATGAAAACGACTAAGTATCCTTTAAAATTAGTGGTGTAATCGAAAGGTAGGCCATAATACACGGCCTGTTGAAAAGTAATATTATCGGGTCTGGGAGTGTGAAAGGCGCCGGACGAAAAGTTGGTGCAAAGTGGCGCTACATTGAAGAAAAAAATTCCTATTGACATCAACGCCATAAGATACACGCTAAAAAAGTGTGATACTTTGTGAACTAATAAATGTATCTGAAATAAAAAAAAAAAACTATTAGATACTTCATTGTAGACAAAATAAAAAATAAAATTCAATGTACCTTCATGTACTTAGCAGATTTGTTTCTGTGATTAAAAAGGTGGATGGATTGAATAAATTGTCGGGTTGTTATCCGAAAATCTTTCGTATGAAAAAAATAATAACGCATCTATAAAAAATAATATTGCATTAAAAATACAGAACTATAAATGTGAAATATTGCATTGCAATGTTGGCTGTCCATTACCTACCATCGCTACTATACACAATACGATTGTGATGTACGAGTGCCCTAAAACGATGAAAGTTTCACGACCTGTATTTGTGTACCCATATATTAGTTCGCCCAGTAAAGACATATTATAATATACCATAAATATGTATCTCAAGTATGAATTGTTTTTTGATTTAGCGCCTTCTATCTGTGTTGCTGGCCATGCACCCATGAATTTGAAGTTTGCTTTTACAATATTTATGTATGGTATGTCTTCGGTTCGGGTAACTCCGCTGAAAGTAAGTTTATGAAGAATGGTTATTAATAAAGTATTCATGAATACCTATATAATATGTGTATCGTTACGGGCTATAGCCCGTATAAGGATATATCCTTTCACGACTATGACAATTTAATATGCAATTAGGTTTATTGGGTATCTGATATTGGTAGATTTTTCGAAGGATCAATTTAATGACGAATGATGGTAACTCCATAGATGCATGGTATTATACAAGAGGTACCTATTACCTACTCAATTTGAGTGTTTCACGAATGGTTTTAGATTGTAAGGAATTTTCTTGGACATCTTTGGCGCTTTTAATAACGACTGGTGGCAAATATTAGCTACTATTGTAACTAAATATCTAAGGTGGCCCTAGTATGTGTATATTTAATAATATTTATATTCTAATTTTTGGCGTGGTTCAACCAAATTACAACTTGGTCAGCATGCAGTATCAAAGGCGCTGACTATGGGTTATCCTGAAATGTACCGATAACCGGATCGGTCCATGTCGTGGAATTTAGGGTGCGAATATATTATAATCGTTCATACCATGAAATATTAATATAATATTTTCTCAATTCCTTTTCAGCCGGGCGGATGACGGACTCCTACTCATATAAACATTAGTTTGATAGCAAAGCCCGGCCCGAGAGCTCGGCTGACACGAGTGTCCGTTTTATTTTGTATGAGGGTGAACGAAATCGACTAACATTCGCACCTCACAAGACTTTTCAAATGTTTTTATAAGGCATTTTAAAAACACCTCCGCGTATAAAATTTCACAATATACCAGTTAAAAAAAAAGAATCAGTTTGTTACCTCGGACAAATTATTGAGAGAAATTGTTAATTTATTGATTGTCACTTCACTTTAAACACAGGACGATTCCTGCATATCCTAATTTCGAAAAGGGACCGATTTTCTTCATTCTAATGAACATGAAATAATGGGGAGGATATAACCGTTTGTATAAAATGAAGTCATTGTGGATACTAATAAAAACTTGGCCGTTATAGCCGGGTATATTTAAGAAGAAAGTTCTTTAATGAACGAAGATTTCTGTCGTGGTTGTTGCTAAGGTACTGGAACCAGGGAAATAAGTAAGATTGTGGAGAAGGAGAGAACAGAATAGAATGCAGTAGAGTAATTGTACGCAGGCTACGGCGTTGGCGAATGGGCAACCACTTGAACTGGGAGCGGATCGAATCATGATCGTATTTACGTAGATTAAATATAAAATGAATGCGGTTATTGAAAAGTAGATCTAACTTCTTGAGAAAATCTGCATTCAGGTGAAAAAAGCACACATTACCATAGCCGCCAATAGCGAGCTGGCGGCTCTATGTAGTGCCCTTATTACATACATTCTTGTAGGATCTCTATTGTACTAAGTTTTCTCCTAATGATTTTCTCCACAGTTTAAGTCCGTGGTAATAAGATAAAAAACCTACTACTAATACGACTTACTTTAAATCACTGCCGTCGGCGCTCAGCATTTTGAAAAGTTGTTTCGGAAATACCTTTTCTTACATTCAAACGAATATGACGGAACGAACTTCAATGCTTGTATTATATATTTTGATGGTATAAATATTAGGGTAGGGGAGGGTAAGATGGAATAGCCGGCTAAGATGGGAATTTTCAATAGTTTCCAAATCATGCGACGAGCACCTGTCTCCAAGCACACGGAGGCACAAGGAGACGTCTCTGATCTGCCCTATGTGTCCGTTGTAAAATATAGGGATGTCCTATATTATATTCCATTTTGCACACAGTGTGAGGGCTAGATCAATTTTTTCTAGTTTTTCTTTTTGAGTCCTTAACAATTGTATGAATCAATAGTAGTAGGTATTTTTAATAACGCATTTTTTATAAAATATGTTCAGGCGCTTTACATAGCCAACATAGGCTTTTTAAAACAGTTGCTTTGCCTAAATAATAATCGTAATAATATTTTTCATATTGACAAAATTAGTAACAGTCAATGGTAACAGTGATGTAATGTGTTACCATTGACCATATGTCAAACTGTTGTTTTTATTTATCAATTTGAAGAATAAAACATTTATTTTATTTTATTTCAATGAGGAAAAACTAACAGTTGTACATTGTGTATGAATATTACATTTTTACATTAAGAGATATAAACGCACAACAATATTTAATAAAACATTGCGTCGTTGCGGCGCGGCCATATTTTGTTCCTCTTTCATTATTTACTTCCCTTTTTTTTAAACAGATAGAAAAAAAATATTTTTACCGTTTTTATGCATTTCTTGCATTATAAAGTAAATCCTTCCATATTACCTGCCTTTCCCCTATATTAATTTTAATGTTAACATTATATGTTTTGCTTGCAAATCAAACTATTAAAGTTTGCATATATAATGATGTTTGTACTAATGTCATGCATTTTAGTTTCGTTGGCATTGCTTTTTAAGGGTGTTTTCACAGTTCTCGCAAATGGCATTTTATATATTCGTTATATTTTTTTCGTTCCGTATTCATTTCTTAGAAATAATCTTTATAATATTACTATGTGAAGGAAAATCTTTGTACGCATCTATATGGTATTAATACGTTAAGGAAAAAGGTACCAACGCATTTTTACAAAAATTGCGCGAACGGAGGAGTATGAAATTAGCACTGTAGTTTTTGTTGTAGAAAAAGTGCAAAACCTAATATTTAATTTAAATACAGATATAAACACACGCCTTGTTCCCAGAAAGGTAGGCAGATGTGCTACCAGGACACCTATGTTTCACCTTGTGTGTTCCTTATCACGATGTGATAGGGGGCGAGCTTATCGCTATACCGGGCACAAATTCTTGACTCCGGCCAAATGAGTAGATAAATCTAGTATCAGTTCGCCTCACCCGGGATTCGAACCCGAGACCTCGCCTTTGTAATTGTACCGTAGTACAACTGCGCCACCGAGACAGTTAATTTAAATATGTGCTGCGAATTCATTAAATTAAATCAATTAAATAGTTCAAGCACGAGGCAATGAGTGGAGTGCCGTAAGACTTAAAAATTGTAGAATCTTGGAATCTAGGTTAATCTGTTTATGAATCTTCATAAAAATTTGGACATCATTGTTATAAGCTCAAATAAAAAGTAAATAAAGACGAACAAGACAACAACAATTTACTGAAAAATGAGAATAATAAATGTTTAGAGCAAAGAAAATTTCATACCTAATTAATAATAATTGCGTAGCAAATTAACTTTTACTGTACATTTATTCAGATTACGCAAAAAAAACGAGTTACAACTAAATAAATATTATAAACTATTATATTATGTACAGAGCGTTCCACGGCGATGCCACATGAAGGAAAAGTATCTTAAATATTTTAGATAAATAATGTTACTGAAAGAGAACACTATTTTCATTTGAAAAACATTTTGAACTGAATTCAAAGACTTTTTAAAAATCGCATGTCTGAAGCGATTGCCATATTATCTTTATTGCTTTAATGATCGCTTCAGGTTTGAAAATGAATCATAAAATATTGATTTGTAATTTTTCACAGGAAACTAGGTAAGTCGACGTTTAAATGTTTCCAAAAGTGGTTTTATCTATTAATATATTTAAAAACTATATATTATACTACTAAAATGCATCAAAATACACATTACGAGATCCTGTTATTTAGCTATAACTTTTTTACTACAGCGATTTGGGATATCTTGTCAAAGGAGAATTTGTAGAAAATAAAAACTGCTTTCTACTAACATAGCGCTCGGCGTTATTGATCTGTAAATTGGAGTCCATGTACATATAAATATTTTTCCAATGATGTACCTCTTAGTGTTATTGCTCCCTAGACTGAAATCAATTGTAGTGTCAGAATAATTTAAATGAATTTGCAATATTAGCCGCAAAATTGTTTCTGTGGCAGTCTGCACAAAGTGATCACCTGGACCGTTATAATGTTCGACGATTCCATTTTGAAGAGCCAATCAATAATAATTTCAGCAATAAATTAATAATATGTATGTTTGTCTTTGAATCATACCGAGACTTAGGTACCTAAAATATCTTTCGACCTGTGTGGACAGCTAATCAATAATAATTTCACTAATAAATTATTGTAGTTGTTAAACTGAGAATATTTTCTTAAATTATTTGCATTTTCTGAACTTACCTAAAATCTACTTCTGATGACCACATTGTGATATTAAATTTTTGAACGAACCAGCAAAATTGACAACTATATCTCTACAGTATTCATTATTTTTTAATACCACCGCGTTGCATTACGTTGGCATTTTATATATCGTGTAATTAATTCTCTTTGAAAATTGAAGATATTATTAGGGTGTGGCAAGATGTCATGAACAGCTTGCCACTGTGTTACAAGGACTGTATTGGAGTAGTGCTGCAAGTATCCGTTCCGATATATCCGCAAATATTAAATAATAAATAATACGAGTGTTTTGAATTTTATAATAGGCCAGCGTCGATAACTTTTGAAACCAATAAAAATATAGTAGGATGAAATGATTAAGGTAAAAAACCAAAACCTTGGTTAGGTATTTGGATTTTTCCTTTAAATGTTGAGGTTATGTGAAAAAAGTGTAAGTACAAAAGTTGTAGAAATTTTTATTATCTACAACTTTGCCTTTTAACTTTTATCCATCGGACTTGTCGTTTTGCCAGAAATCGAGATAAGCTGCTTTTACCCTTAAAAACTCACCCCCTTCCACTTCCCGACCTCAGATCGCCCGTAATAATTTCCTTTCATTTTTGTTATATTCCCTTTTCCAATGGGTTTCATCCTACTTTGTTGTTTACTTTTACCATTTCCAATTTGCATTAGCTTTGGTCTATAAGGGCGTGTCAATCATCAAATGATTTGATGTGTAACGTTAACGAAATGATAACCCAACGGGACATATCATATGATTTATTTGTTTTTATTAGCGAGATCAGGAATATGGTGAGAATAAAAACATCCGCACCCCACATATTAGTATTATTTAGGATATTTATTTGTTGTCTCATCTCTAATACATTAGAATATCTATTTTATAAATCGAATGATATAACGGCGGCGAGCAATTTCTTTGAAGTAAATACGGTAGTAAATCCATTCTTCAAGTCGGTTTTTGGTGGGATAGTGGGACCACTTCAGTCGAATTTGCCTTTTTTTACGGCTTTATCACAAAAATTATCAATTAGTACCAATACCAGTAATGTTGATTTAACGACCTACATCAGCTCGGCCGAGACGGCTATTTCTTTTGTAGTTCAACGTACCTACAATGTGGCTTTAACACTGAAGTGTGGCTACCACTCTACCAACCATTAACAATGTATTTTAACAGGCTACAACAAGGCTCTAGGACCTCTACATCTTTGCTTGTCTATGTATCTCGGTCTGTGTCTTTTCTTCTTTATTTTCTTTAATACGTTCGTTCTAACTAAAGCGAGCAATTGAAATTCAGGTTAAGACGAAAATCTTCCTTCAAGTCAAAATATCAGTATTCACTCGCGAGATAACAAATAAGGAAAAAGTGCTCTTGCCATAAGATGTATTTATTCTCGGTGTACATAATGTAACGTAAAAATCTTAATAAGAAGTCCTACTCGAGACTTGCAAATAGTTACCATTTTATTATTTATGAAATGATTGTACAATATTTTATGATGCAAACGTGCATAAAAGTGTGTTTTGTTCCATAAAAGTAACAAACCATTTATTTAAGTCATGACTATAATATTTTTAGATTATATTCAGAATAGGTGGTTGATTTTTGTTCAAATATTATTAGTTATTTTGATAACAATAAGTATTGTGACATCTAAAGATGGTAAACGGAAACCGCATCGCCATTATCATGGTCGAACTCAGAATCCATACACTAAGACAATCTGCATGCAGTTAGACAACACTTTGCGAGGTAAAATCTATATTAATGTTTTAATAGAGCGGTTTGTTTCATGCTGTATCATATATCCTTAATAAAACTACAAACTGTCAGGTTTTCGATTGATGACGTACTTTCACGAGCGAGCATTATAATATTATCAGTAATTTGAAAATGGAACATGCAGCGTGTAGTACCTAATATGGTACCTCATCAACAGGATTTCAATGAACCGGGCTTTCAGACCGTTTATATACTTCGTAACTCTATACAATACTCAATACAAATTATTTTTTGTTTGACAGCACGCCACAAGACATGTTTCCTGCGCCCAGACACCGGGCCTTGCCGGGCCGATATAATCCAGTGGTACTTCGATGTGAAGCAGCATAGGTGTTATCGCTTCTTTTGGGGTGGTTGCCAGGGGAACGGGAACAGATTTGAAAGTCGGAAAGATTGTTTGGATTACTGTTATCTGAATACTACTTCTCCTCCAGGTAACTTGTACAAGCTATGTTAAATTATACACATAAGGCTTACTCATATAATTTATTAATAATATCAATGTTTGTGCTCCAGCGCCGATCCCGTATTTCTGTCAACTTGGTTTTGATTACGGCTCATGTTTCGGCCACTACAACCGCTGGGCATGGGACAGATTTGCTAAGTGAGTTTCCAAAGGCGGGAATTCTAACTGGTCATTAACTTTATTTTCGTATTAATAAATGATTTGTTCGTTGTGTAGAACGTGCAAGCGTCGGCTGTACTCTGGCTGTGGAGGCAATCAGAATAACTTCGAGTCGCGAGCAGAATGTTTGGCGACGTGTCTCACGCCACCCAATAACACCATGTTTAGATATCGCCAGTACACCACCTGCGTGCCTTTCAACATCGCTGAATTACAATAAATTTTTTATTCCGACTGAACGTAATTGTTGGCAGAGTGTACACCTTAGGTATCTTAACACAATATAATTATTTGTAATTATTTCTAAAAGCATGTAGGTGTTACATTGCGCCTGTAATTCTTTTCATGGGCATATATTCTCAAACAATAGAACACAAAAATATTTTGTCTTTGGAAATACGGTGAAAGCCTCGTCTTAGAATGCGAAATCTTCCATGTTAAAGTATACAAATTATTGTGCATACTACTCGTACGTGCCATGCGGATAAGAATATATTGTAATCAGATGTGTAGATGATTGGTGCGTTTTTGTGAATTATCGATTACATTTTGTCTATATTTTTTAATCATAATTTTCTAAGCATAAAAATCAATGTTATATATGATTTGAATATAAGTCAATTGTTCTAATATTATTTTTCCTTTTCATTATCAGCGGCTTACGTATGTAGTATAATATATGTACATTCATTCGTTCACTGCTACTGTTTTTAGCATTATAAAATATGAAATTGATGTTTTTAGTATCTGTAAATAAAGAGATACCAAATGAATTTGTACTTACTTAATTCCATCTACACATACAAATATTCTTACTGCGTTAGAAGATGACATTTACTTAAACCTCTTTTAACCTATATTCTACCTGTTACTGGGCATGATCATACTCTACGATTGATTGGGGTTCACCTTAGTCCATCAGGCTGACCTAGTGTCAATTGTTGAATTTCATATATTATATTATTAACTACTATGATAATATTTTTGATTTGTGTAGTAGGCTGGAAAATCTCAGTGCTGGTGAAAGATTCGTCGAGGCAGTGCGCCCTGTCCTTGACCAGTAGATTGACAGGCGCACAGACATTTCGCCTGTGGTGAAACAGGAGCCCGCCCGCGCCTTGTGGCACCACTGTAGCAACTGCTCGGATCTCGAAGGATGTCCGGCTTGAGAAAAAGAACGCAGTGCTCTCCGTGCGTTTTTTGGAAAGGACCTTACTCACTCACACTCCAAGCCGTTATTGTTTCAGTTGTCGGGAACCAAAGGTAGTGAGTGGCAAGCGATATTTTCTTTTAATGAGATCACAAAAGAGAGCGAAGAGCGGATTTGCGACAGAACTAATCGCGCCCATCAGCAGAGACGTCTCAGAGAAGTAGGTGCCAGGCCAATGATGGCATTAGACCTGGCGCCCTGCACTGTGGCAAGGGGGCGTATAGAATTCCACCACGGTATTAACTGCGCGTCGTAGATGACGGCTAAATGGGGCCTTTGGGATCACTGGGTGCACTAGAGCGAAATCCTAACCAAAAGTGATATCGAGGAAATGCTTGATAAGGCTAATGAAAGCGCGAAAGCGCTGCCATATACTAAGATTAAAAGCTAAAAACGACTAGCACTGAATTCTTTTTTATATGTGTATTTTTTTTAGTTCTTCAGGCATATAAACTAAAAAAAACCTGAAAGAAGGCCGGCTAGTGTTGCTTTCTGCGGACTAGTGCCCCGGGCCATGCCCCTTTTGGCCCTAACCTAAATATGCCAAAGGGAGTACCTAGGTAATATTCAATTTCCTTCACTAAAGTTCACTCACTGAGTCAGTGACAATTAACCATATAATAACAGGTAAACTTGGAATATCAGCAATATTGTGCCCGATACTAAAACTGGTTATCTCCTTCAGTTCCTTTACCAGGTTTTTATTAACTGCAGATATTTTCTTCATTATCTTCAGCCACTGGAAATCTGGGTGAAAGGAAGTAAAAGGAGTCGGGTTGGAAACAGTAAACATTCAACACACCGGGTGTATCCAATGTGCGTCCGAAAAGGAAACCAAGTGGTGAGGTTCAGTAACTTAAGATACAAAGCAATTAAAATTATCATATTACTTAATAAAATAAAGGTTGTGCTTACAATATTAATTTAGCAAAACTGTATTTATTTATCACCTAAACACGATGAATGGTAAAATTACAAAAACGTTGTCGCTTTTTATACATAATTTTCTTTTGCGTTGTGTCTGAATTCGCAAAAACTACGATCTGGCTTCATTTTCTTTTAAACTCTGGATACACCCAGCATACCTCCAACCTTTTCTAAGTAGCCCTTCCATTTTAGATGTGCGACGCTTGTTATTAATCTAATCATTAAAATGTTACGTACCGAAGCCATAGTCTGCACGCCCACAGTCACCATGCTGCCCGCCTTCAAATTTATAGGCCTTTGCGCTTGTCTCAGAAACGTTAGCACTAGCTTTCTATTTTTGGTGTTCATGAACTCCCACGGCGTGTTGTATATTGCGAACTGTTATGACGGATACGGAGTTAGGGTTTTTAAAAAATGAAAAACGAAATTACACTTTAAATCACAACCGTCAATTGGGACGTCAGGAAGGATTGAATTATGGAACTGGACTGATCTGAGCTGTATGACGTGTGGATAGTTTTATAACATTAGGAATGCTGATATTGCAGAATGGGATCGAGAGGTGTGCGAGTAAGGGTGCATTACATAACTATAACACCTCCCTGGGGTAGACTAAACATCGGGGTATATTTTCGATGTTTAGGAAATTTAGGGAAGGACAAGGAAGGGAATGTTCAAATTTTTGTTCGAATGCGTGGAGATGGAGTATTGTCGGTTTCGGGAATGTTTCTAATGATTCTAGCAGGAATGATGGGTTCCGGATCTGGAGATGGATTTTCAGGTAAGGTTATTGGAGCGGATGCTGAGGATTTAGGACAGAGACGGGTAAGACGGTTGTTTGCTTTAATACAATAATACAATTTAAAAATACAAACAAGGCATATTACACAAGTAAGAACAATAGTTAAAATTGAATAATGGGTCTCATATTTGGTAAAATACGGTTCATTTATTAATTCGTCAGCTTTATCTGACATAGACTTTAATTTAGTTTTTAATTCTGTAGTGAAAACATCTAAATCTAGATTTTCCATTTTCATTGGAGGCTCATTATTCAATAACAATTTAATCTTATCTAAATTACAGCAAGAATCGTTTATAAGACTAAAGTCTGATTTATTTATAGTTATATTTAATTTTACACTGTTGAAACTAGGAATTAATTTTGTGTTTTTACAATATGCTATACAATTATTTGGAATGTTAAGCATTCCGGTACCTAGGATATTTATATCGACCATTTCTTTATCAGGACATTCTATATATAGTTTGTTGGTTTGGGATTGTACATAAATCCAATTATTATTATACAGTTTCTTCCACAAATCTACATGTCCGTATATGAAGTCCGTTTTGCACTGCGTTGGTAAAACACTTATCACTTTTGTCATGAACTCACTTTCACAGCTCGGGTTTGCGGCGGTCGGAAAAACGGTTGTCACATCACAAATACGGCTACTTGGGCTTATCGTGATGCATTCTTTTAGTGAGTCTAAGTTACAATATTCCGACTTATCTCTGGTCAATGCTATGTACTTATGGCTAGGTATAATAAAACTATAAGAATTTGGATCAACGTCATTATGTGGTACAGGTAAAGCAATATTATGAAACAAGTCATAATCTTTAGGAGACACTAGAGGTATTCTCAGAACAAACATAATTTTATTATTAAGACCATAACAAATAACAGAAGATATATTCATCAAGGTATGTATATTGTTTATTGATAAGCTAACAGGAAGTTTAACACCTACAGGTAAGTGTCTATAGTTATCGACGATTTCTTGGTATAGTGATGTGGGTGGTAATATGGCTGGGTGTAGAATGTTTTGACTAGCCAACAGGATGGCGTTTGTTATGTCTTCGAGTTGAAATGATAACGCAAGTATGCAAGCCTCTAAGCTGTTTAAGATTGAGTTAATATTTGTTTTGACTATTAATTCATTAGTAACAAAGGTCATGTTTTTTAATTTGGAGGAGAATTCGTCGATAGCTATTTTAAGACTGCCCTCATTAATTTTGATTTCGTGTAAAGTATTATTTAGTTTATTCAAAAATGAGGATGTTACTAATATATTATCTTTTATTAATGAGCTCAATCTTTTTTCATTATCTTGAATATTTCTGATAGCGTTATCGTATTTGATAGCGTCATCTTCGTCTAAGGTACCAAATATGGTTTTGGATAGAGTGCCAATACCACCTATCCATGCGGCTCTTTTATACCTTTTGGTTACTAGGTGAGAGATTGCAGAGTACCCGGCAACTATATCTTTATATCTAATTGTTAATGGTTGAAAAATGTTATGACACTCTAAATTATTGGATGCTTCGATTTCGATCTGGCCACACATGAAACGTATAGTGCCTAATATGGCATTTATATTTTGAATGTGGGGTTCGATGTGGGAAATATCGAAGGGTGTTACTATATCTAAATAGCTTACTCGAATATTAAGTTCGCCAATTGGATCAAAGTAGATACCAGAACTTGTGTTGATTTGCTGGACATATTCGGCATGACCGTGAGCCAGTATGCTGGAAAGGAAAAATATAAGGGATTGATTTTACATGGATATAATATTATGTATATAATATTAATTTGTATATAAGGTAAATTGTATAATGTGTATAAGTATAAAGTTTATGTATATAAGAGTATGTGTGAAATACAAGATAAAATAATGTAATGATTTTAGGTTGTGTCAGGTGTGTCCTGGGTATTGGCATGTTTCACTTCGTCGAAGTGGTGTTTTACATGTCGCCTATTAATGAGTACTGATAGTGTATGATTACCATGGATTTTGACCACTTTGTATGGTCCTTTCCATACTGGTGATAAGGCTTTGCGTAATCTGACATGGTTTTTTATTAGGACGTAATCTCCGACCTTGTATTCAACGGGTCGAGTGTGGGAATCATAATAGTTTTTCGAATTTGATTTTGATTTTTGGATATATTCAAGAGCCTTGTCACGAGTATGTTTCATACGGTGTTGTAACATTTTAACGTATTCCGGATATGTAGTAGTGTATGAATCGTTATAAATGGAGTCTGGAATGTGTGGCTTATGTCCGAACAATAGTTCATAAGGAGAATAATGTGTAGTCGAGTGAATCGCGGTGTTATAAGCCAACATTGCGGTATAGACATATCTCGGCCAATTATCTTGGTTTTCATTTACATAGGGTTTTAGGTACTCTTTTAAGGTGGAGTGCGATCTTTCCAAGGCGCCTTGAGTTTGTGGATGGTAAGGTGTGGACCATAACTGTTTTATTTTCAAAAACTCACACGCTTTTTTGAACAGTTCCGCGGTAAAGTTCGTGCCTTGGTCCGTAAGTATTAATTTCGGTATTCCGAACAAAGATATAAAATGGAGGAGGCACTCGCAAGATTCTTCGGCGGTATTACTACGAAGTGGATATGCTAATGAGAATTTTGTGAGATCATCTTGCATAGTCAAGATGTATCGCAATTTTGCTGTTCCCGATTCGGGTAAAGGGCCTACGATATCGATGGATAGTCTCTCAAATGGGGATGTGGACGTTGAAGTGATTATCATGGGCGCTCGATTAATTTTGCGTAAACTTTTGTTTATTTGGCAAGATTGACATTTTTTAATATAATTATCAATGTCGCTACGCATCCCTTTCCAATAGTATTTTTCTTTAATGCGGTTTAACATTCTGATTGAACCGAGATGTCCTGCAATGGGTAAGTCATGGTTTTCTTTTAAGATTTTGGGTATTTCACTCAATGAAGGATATATTATATTATTATGGTAAACATGCACTTTTATATTAGTGCCATCAAACAAATAACTAAACATATTGTATATTTTGATAAAAGAATGTCTATCGAATGGATTTTTGAAGTCGGATGTACTTATCTCATTTATTGTAGGATAAGACATAATTATCTCGTCTCGCGCGTACTTTAATGATTTGAATATATCTGGATACGAGCAATCGTCAAAATGATGAACTTTTATGAAGAGAAACAGGTAAGTTTTATCAGCGGTTTTTAATGGTGAACATGTATATAATGTCCTTTCTGTTTTCAGGAATATTTCCCGATCGGATTCCGGACAATTCGCGAGGATTTCTTCGACGTAAGGCATTGACTCGTCCGTGTCTATAGAGGTAGGTATAATAATTAATTTTTGTGTTCCCTTAAGTAGGTCTTCGTTATGTTCTACAATAGAGGTATCAAATGGCGTCCCGGATGACTTAAGGAATTTGGTATAAGTTTCGTCGGGCAAAGGTAAGTTTTCAGCCGCTGTGGAAGGGTTTTCTTGGGGAAATGTATCAGGTAAGGTTTCAGGTGCTGTGGAAGGGTTATCTTGGCAAGGCGAATAAGGTAAGGTTTCAGGATTTTCCTGACTAGTGGACGGTTGAGGTTCCGGTTCGATTTCGTGGAGAGGTAAGTTAGCGGTTTCATTTTCCTTTTCAGGAACGTCAGAAGAGGAAGTTGGATTGACTTCCGTCGGCTGGAGAATATCATTCAAGGACATTAGTTCTGATGGATCTATGGTTGATAGTTCGTGAGGGTTATACGAAGGTGTGTTTAACAAGTCTAGAAGGTCTCCGTCTAGGTCGCGGTTAAGATTGTCTGCAAAGACATTGGATGGTGGAGACAAGGATGGGAAAGGATTTTGTAAGTTTTGATTTTCGTCATTTAATGAGCTCAAAGGTTGTAATGGACGTAGTAGAAGGGGATCACGAGGATTAGCGTTATTCCCAGGAGTTGGATTTATTGGATCATTATTTTCAGGAAAAATAGGGTTCACTGGATATCTGGAAAGGGCGTCGGCTGCTGAATTAAGTTTTCCTTTACGATAAACTATTTCGTAGTCATATTCTTCTAGTTTTAGCCTCCATCGTTGGAGTTTGCTACTGGGATCTTTGTGATTAAATAGCCATTTTAAAGGCCTATGGTCTGTGACTATAACAAATTTACGCCCATAAAGATAAGGCCGGAAGGTTTTGCAACCGTATAATATGGCTAATAATTCCTTTTCGGTGGTACTATAGTTACATTCACTTTTATTAAGTGTTCGTGAAGCATACGCGACTGGTTGGTCTTTACCAATGGACCCTTGTGAAAGAACAGCGCCGACGGCGTGATTTGAGGCATCACAGGTAAGGATAAAGGGTTCGGAAAAGTTTGGATAAATTAGTAATGGTGCACAGGTTAGCTTATTTTTTAACGTTTCGAAAGCAAGTTGTTGTTGATTTTCCCAGTTAAAGGGTGTATCTTTTTTCAGGAGGTTGGTTAAAGGTTTCGCGAGTTTAGAGAAGTCTGGAATAAAACGACGGTAATAGGAGACAAGACCTAAAAAGGATTTTATATCTTTAGGAGTTCTTGGAATTGGGAACGCGGCTACGGCTTTAATTTTCTCTGGATTTGGCTTAACTCCCTGCTCGGTGATGATGTGTCCGAGATAGCAGACTTCGTGTCGAAGGAACTCGCATTTATCTGGTTGGAGTTTTAAATTGAAATCTCGGATTCTTTGAAAGATTGTTTGTAAGTTACAAATGCTGGATTTGAGGTCGTGGCCATAGCAGACCACGTCGTCGAGATAGACGAAGCATCGAATGCCCTGAAGACCAGATAATACCGAGTTCATAAGTCTTTGGAAGGTTGAGGGAGCATTTTTGAGCCCGAAAGGCATCCTAAGGAATTGGAAATGACCTTCGGGAATAGTGAAGGCCGTTTTGACTTTGTCCGTTTCGTTTAACTCGATTTGATGAAAGCCTGATGCTAAGTCTAATGTAGAGAAGTATTTACTGTTACCGAGTTGGTCCAATATTTCGGTAATTTGAGGAATAGGATAAGTATCACCGATTGTTATGTCATTTAATTTTCGGTAATCTATCACAACTCGCCATTTTTGAACATTAGAAGCGTCGAGTTTTTTGGGAACAACCCATATGGGTGACGACCAAGGGGAATCGGAAGGTTCAATTATTTTTTGTTCTAGCATTTTATCAATTTGTTTGCGAACTTCGACTTTGTGGATTTCTGGGAATCTATATGATTTCGCGTGTATTGGAATATCCGTTGTGGTTTTAATTTCGTGTTTAAGAGCATTTGTATGAGTAAGGTTTTCGCCAGGTAAATGGAAAATATCGGAAAAGTCAGAACATAGTTGTAATAGAACATCTTTTTCCTCATTATTGAGATGTGAGGTGCGGAGTTGTCTCAGTACTTCTTCGGTGCGCTTAAAGCTGTTTGTTGTGTGGTTAATATGATTTATTGTACCAGAAGGGTGATTTTTAAACTCCACACTAGAGTCATAAGGGTCGAGTTTTAAATTTAAGTTTGATTTTATGTGAACAGGTTTTTCTGAGGTGTTAACAACAGAAATATTAACTCTGTTATTTTCTTTGACTTTTACGAGACAATTTGCAATCAGTAGGGTGTCAGACAATTTTTGGTCTAGTATTAGCCCTTCTTTAATTCCAGGATTCGATACAGAGCATTCTATAACAGTTTCTGTTCTGGCAGGGATTATATAAGCAGGATCATGGAAATAGAGTTTAAGGGATGATTTTCCGATATGGAGCTGATCATCAGTATAATTTATAGTGCATCCTAAAGCGTTAAGCATATCGGAACCTATAATTCCATCATAAGGTAAGTGAACAATGTCGATTACATGGAACTTGTGTGATATTGTGGATTTATTGAGATGTAATTTAAGTTTGAAATGACCGCGAGTACTTATTGGTTCTTCTGTTGAGTCAATACCCTTTAATTGGATAAATTCTTTCTCGAGTTTAGGATGTCTTTCTATACATGAATATTTTAATAGACTTACAGAGGAACCCGAATCTACTAATAGAGACAACGGTAGGTCGGATATGGATGTTTGGATTAGGACATGAGGTAATAACGTTTTTTCAGGATTGCTTGTTATTTCGTAAACGTTGGATTTAAGAGGATTTGGGACACTATAAGTTTGGGGCTGGTTACCCTGTGTGTTAGTGTGTTTTGAAATAGTATTTGAGACACTATGAGTTTGGGGCTGATTACCCTGTTTGTTAGTGTATTTTGAAATAGTATTTGAGACACTATGAGTTTGGGGCTGGTTACCCTGTTTGTTAGTGTACTTTGAAATAGTATTTGAGACACTATGAGTTTGGGGCTGATTACCCTGTTTGTTAGTGTATTTTGAAATAGTATTTGAGACACTATGAGTTTGGGGCTGATTACCCTGTTTGTTAGTGTATTTTGAAATAGTATTTGAGACACTATGAGTTTGGGGCTGGTTACCCTGTTTGTTAGTGTACTTTGAAATAGTAGGTTTTGGAATGTGATTTTGAGTGCCGATTTTTTGCACATTAAGTCCCGTACGGCACGGGGACGAGACGACTATTCGTTTTTTGGACCGTTATCGACCGTATCGTAACCCCCTGCAAGTTCGATTGGATTTTCAGAATAATTAGGGTTTGATGTATCGTCATTAATAAAGTGTATACGCTGAGGTGTGCGCGATGAATTTTGTTGGAAGTTGTTGAATCGATTGTTATTGTATTCGCGTTTGCGACACTGCTCTATGGTGTGTCCAGGGATCTTGCAGTATCTGCATATTACGGGGGATGAATTATTTGTATTATAAGGACGATGGAAATTAGAGTTTCGTTGTGGGTTTGGATTTGGATTGGGGTTAAAGCGATTAAGGTCGCGACGGATGGGTTTTGGGAATGTTGGCCTTTCCGATCTGGTATAATGTGGGTTGTTAGACGGATTTTGTCGGGATAAGGAGAGTTGGATCTTTTCTTCAGAAATTGCTAAATTAATGGCTTCATTAAGTGTTTTGACACTTTTACACCTTACAATGTTAGATATTTTGGGTGATAACCCCATTTGGAATTGGTGGAGAGCCAATTCATCCATAGAAGCTTGGCGTCCCACCATTTCTCTGTTTTTATGGCCGTGAGATATCGCAATTTCTGTTAAAAGTTGGGATAAACAGGTTTCTAATCTAAGAGCATACTGACTGACAGGTTCATTCATTTGCTGTTTGCACTCTTGCATCTCCATTATTAAGTGAGCATAATGTTTCCTTTCACTAAACTGGGTTTTGAGAAAATCTTTAAGCTGTTGCCAGTTGGCGAACTCTTTGATCGAGCAGGCGGTTTCCGCCTTACCCTCTAATTGGCACAATATGTATTTAAATACAATATCTTTTTGAGAATCTGTGGCGAGGTCGAATGCATTGTTACAATTGACTAAAAATGAATTTAACTTTTCCCGATTGCCATCATAAGGTTTTATGAATTTTAGTAGAGTTGTGAGCTCTACTTCCGGTTTTGTTGCAACCGTTTTTCTTTTTGACGCTGCCCTAGTGGCAGGTCCTTGGAGGGGAGGATGATTGTATTGTCCCTCCTCTTCGGTATCAGTGATAGCTATTTCGGGTTTCTCAAATTTGGGGCTCTGTGATCTCTCAGCCATGTTTACAGATTTATTATAAGACGGTATTTAACACAATATACAGTTGGGCAACAATTAAATGCAAGAGATAGAAAAATAAATGAAATATGAATTTATAGCAATGACCAGATAAGTAGTAAAACTTTACTCACAAGAATGCTGATAACACAATGAATGACGACATATCTTGAAATCTTGAGATGTGGTGATGTCTGCCTGTTAATAAGTCTCGGGGTGCTTCGCTGCTGGAGAATTACACCGGTCACAGCGCGTGACAGTGGGTGTAGTTTACTCTGCTTGTCGATTCTGCTCTGGAGACGGCTGCAGCACAAACGTTGCTCAGCAATGGTCCTCAAGCAGGAACGTGACGACGCACAACCAGGTCAGCCGGGCCGGAACTCAGTATGGAATGTTCGGTGCACTATGGCCAGCTGCACTTACGCGTCACAAAGCACTTCCTTGGTATTTAATGTTCAGAGACGTACCGGGGATATTTGAAATCCCTTTACGCTGCCACCAAAATGTTATGACGGATACGGAGTTAGGGTTTTTAAAAAATGAAAAACGAAATTACACTTTAAATCACAACCGTCAATTGGGACGTCAGGAAGGATTGAATTATGGAACTGGACTGATCTGAGCTGTATGACGTGTGGATAGTTTTATAACATTAGGAATGCTGATATTGCAGAATGGGATCGAGAGGTGTGCGAGTAAGGGTGCATTACATAACTATAACAGAACGATAGCTTTTCATACTGAAAATAACATATATGTACTATAATACCAAATGACATATTATGTCGCCACTGAATATCATATTTACTAATAATATTGTACCAGAGAACCGAGAAGTTCAAACACCACTGAAATTTGAATTAACTGTTGAAATAAAATTAGTGTCAGAGGCCCATAGCGTGAGAGTGCTGCTGCGTCCTAAAAATAGTATTGCCGTTTAAATATACTTTAAATATTTTAAATAATAATACAGTATTTCAAAGTAAATAGTAAGTAACCATTTGAGAACATTGTAGTAAGAGGAAACAGCCGCAGACTTGATGAAATGCGTAGTACATTAGCATGAACACTCCCATGGTGTCTGTGATAGCTGTAATAGAACTGTAAACAAGTATATAGTAAAAATTAAACAAGTATAAGTTGTATAATAAAATTCGAATGACTTGGCGGTCGTCAATCATTTATCAAAGAATTTATTATAATAACGAAATACTGCATATAAGTATATATATATGCAGTATATAGGTATATATATAGCGGCGGCTAGCGGCCCGTCCCAGCTTCGCCTGGGTGTAGATATCTTTTGATTCCACTCCACATCAGATAGATGTTATTTTTCGTACAAACTCTTGTATAATTAAACCTCTTGAAACCTAAACTCAACTTAGCTATCCTACTGTCACTTTTTTCTAACTATGACATGCCCTCCTCAATCCCGTCCCGTCCCGTCTGTCAAGTCACTTCCCGATCCGTCCCGTTCTTTGTCTTCATTATCCATCCTACCTCATCCCGTGCCTTTACATTTCGTTCTATCCTATCAAATGAAATGTGTCAACTATCCAATCCTATCCCATCCCTCTCACTCTATTATATCCCATCTCTCTATACGCACATAGTGTGCCTTACGATTTTTTGACATTAAGAACTTCAGCGATTGCGGATAAGGAAAATTGGATCAGTAAAACAGACGCTTCAGCGATTTTGGTTTCCATACAACATGTCGTCCCTTATTTCACCTCCATAATGTTCATTTCCAAAATTGTTGGTCGCCCTTATTTTTCGGTTGTAATAAAGAGCTGAAATATAATTTTTCATAGAAGTAACTTTATTAACTGACGTTGGCCAAAAAGCCGCCTAGCTCAAGTGGGACTGGGCTGGACATGTGTGTCGCATGCCGGATAGGATGTGGGCGAAGACCACCACACAATGGGTCCCGAAGTGGCGTCGACCACGTGGAAGGCCTAGACGTAGGTGGCGAGACGAGTTGGACGCCTATTGGAAAGATTGGTCTCATAAAGCCCTCGACAGGGATATATGGAAAGCGGAAAGAGAGGCCTTTGCCCTGCAGTGGGACGTTACAGGCTCGTAATATAATAATATACTACGCACAAAAATTAAAGGATATTTTTTTTGATCAATTTTTTTTGGTGTTTTTTAAGAGTCTGTATCTTGGAGAAAATTGATTGTTAAGAAATTCGGAAACTAAAACTTGGAAGCTTGAAATGTCTATTTTGCAGATCTGTGCTCTATTTCTTGATTCCTCGCTAAGTTGATAAGCAATCGTAAGAAAACCAACGAGAAAAAAAAAATCCAAAATTTTTTTGGATTTCAAAACCGTGCATTTACATGGGTAGTATTTTTTTGGTGACATCATTATAAAATTCCCGTAGATAATTTAATTGCCTTTAATTTGATATACCAGAAACCTCCGTGACATGATTTGGAGCTGACTTATGGTAAATCAAAGTAAAAATGGCCTATCACACTTTGACATTGGATTACTTCATGAATATCAATCATGGGGAAAACAAAAATCAAAATTTTAGTAACTTCAAAACATGCTTTATAAGTTGGTATTACAGTGTTATGATAATGAATAGTATTTCTAAGTAAAATTGTTGACTAAAAAAAAGGTAAAAAAACGGTTATTTATGGATATTCGGAAAACACTGCATATATTTGGATAAAAGAAACAAACGAAGGATATCGTCGGTAACTTTTCAACCTTAAAGTATTCTAAAGACACTCTGAAAATTTCAAACTGCTCCGATTTGATTATCTTAGTGTTCGGAACGTTTGAACTTACTGTATTCGTCAAAATTGTCGTAATGAGCATTTTTCGTATGTGATCGATTTTTGTCACTTCAGAATATTATTTTTAGTGATTATCCATATTCTTTTAATCAAATCCTTTTTTCAAACGTTTTCACTATTCTCCGGAATTGTAAAAAAAATACTGGCACTGTTTTACTATAAATCCGACCACGCAACCTCCCCGTAGTACGCTTTGGGTAACGCTAATGCCGGCGGTAAAACAGTGCCAGTATTTTTTTTACAATTGCGGAGAATAGTGAAAACGTTAGAAAAAAGGATTTGATTAAAATAATATGGATAATCACTAAAAAAAATATTCTCAAGTTACAAAACCATTAGCATGCGAAAAATGCTCATTACGACGATTTTTGCTGAATACAGTAAGTTGAAACCTTCCGAACACTAAGATAATCAAATCGGAGCAGTTTGAAATTTTCAGAGTGTCTTTAGAATACTTTAAGGTTGAAAAGTTACCGACGATATCCTTCGTTTGTTTCTTTTATCCAAATATATGCAGTGTTTTCCGAATATCCATAAATAACCGTTTTTTTACCTTTTTTTTAGTCAACAATTTTACTTAGAAATACTATTCATTATCATAACACTGTAATACCAACTTATAAAGCATGTTTTGAAGTTACTAAAATTTTGATTTTTGTTTTCCCCATGATTGATATTCATGAAGTAATCCAATGTCAAAGTGTGATAGGCCATTTTTACTTTGATTTACCATAAGTCAGCTCCAAATCATGTCACGGAGGTTTCTGGTATATCAAATTAAAGGCAATTAAATTATCTACGGGAATTTTATAATGATGTCACCAAAAAAATACTACCCATGTAAATGCACGGTTTTGAAATCCAAAAAAATTTTGGATTTTTTTTTTCTCGTTGGTTTTCTTACGATTGCTTATCAACTTAGCGAGGAATCAAGAAATAGAGCACAGATCTGCAAAATAGACATTTCAAGCTTCCAAGTTTTAGTTTCCGAATTTCTTAATAATCAATTTTCTCCAAGATACAGACTCTCAAAAAACACCAAAAAAAATTGATCAAAAAAAATATCCTTTAATTTTTGTGAGTAGTGTATAATATAGAAGTAACTTAAGTGGTTTTGATTTTCGATACAACATTCAAACCCTTTTTTTCAACCTCTTTAGAAACAATATAGCCTATGACACACAGGGATGTTACGAGTATCTTTCTAATGGTGAAAGGATTTTAAAAATCGACTCAGTAGTTCCGGAGATTATGATATTATATGACTTTCAGTGATACTCGTATAAAGGTGGTGAAGGATATTGTAAAAAAAATGTGATAAAAGTGTATTTCGATCTTCAAAAGAAACTTAGTTTACACAAAATAAATTTCTGAACACACGCATAAATGTTTGACAACCAATTTAAACGTCAATCCTTTTTCATTTGTGTCATTATTCTACATAATTAAAATCTATAATACGCCATTATTCGAATATTGTGGATATATGTTGTCGATTGGAAACCTTTATTTAAAAAAGTTCTTTATTTGAGGGAAGAGTTTACTGTGTCGACGGGATGAAAATGTTTGACAGTTGCGAAACCTATGAACATTTTGTATGAAGAAGATTCACTTCAAAAATTAATTTAAAAAATATTTTCCAGTGGACCAAATTCACTTTTTAAACCTTCTTTGGACTTCTACAAATAATTGAAGACCAAAATTAGCCAAATCGTTGAAACCGTTCTCGAGTTTTATCGAGACTAACGAACAGCAATTCATTTATATATATATATATATATATATATATAATATATATATAATTCATGGTGTTGTTTGACTTTGCTACTATCCATGCTCGTCACCGTTAACTGCAAATAAAAAAAAAAAATTTTTCAACCATAAGCTAGGTAGGTAAGTACTTACTCCATAATTAAATTGTGGTGGATGATACTCTCCCGTAGTTTATTATGAATTATGACCGATTCCTCATCTGAGTATGTGTACCTTCTATTGGTAGCGGAGTCCAAATTTTCTGGCAGCGGAAATTCTTCTAGATGTCGAATTAGAATCTTCAAATGACCCCACACGTGAAATATTAGTAAAGAAAGCAGCAAGTCGAATGCTATGAAGCAAAGCGTCGCTATGTAACTAATGTAGATGTTGGATATAAAAAGCGTAATATATCCCCAAATATTAGTTTTGTAGTCAAAAGGCAGTTCATAATAAACCGAATGTTGATAGGTTACGTTTTCGGGACGTGATTTACTATATGCTCCGGTGCTTATGTTCACCAACACTGGTATACCGTGAAACAAAACTGTGCCTGAAATTGTTAACGCGCTCAAATATACAGTGAAGTAATGTGACAACTTGTGCACCATCAAATGAATCTGAAAACAAACACAATAGATAACATACTTTGAAATTATTTACAAAAAAGATCACATCTTTGCTTTATATACCTTCATTGCATGTTCAGACACATCCTTGTAGTTTAAGAGGTGGATCCTCTGTATAAACCGAACGATCAAGCTGTGATAAGACTGTAGAAATATCAATGTCAGCCTCGTCTGAAATAACCTTTAGGCTGTAATAAAACATATTAAACACAACGTATTTCATTTTCAATAGTACTCACGCAAGCAACTAAATTCATTAACACTGTTATACACGTATGTCCTAATTCGATGAATGGCAGGACTCCAAAATTGTTCCTAAAATAAGCTAAACCAGTGAAGAGGCACAAATACTCCAGGATAACTATGTAGATTTTTTTGAACACCGTAAACTTGCAGGGCACGCCCTCAATGTACCTGACATCCCACGCGGCTATTCCATTCAAGGCAATCTTCAACATTTTCATGTAATTGATGTCCAGGGGAGATTTCACAATGCTGAAATAAATAAGTATGCATAACTAAGCTACTTGATACTTCTATATGTACAGCAATAAGAATATTTAATTGACTAAACTATTGTGTTACTTGTAACATCCATACATCAGCAAGCTCGTACTATCCATACGTGACTAATATATATCAAGCCAAAGACATCGAGAACCACAATTAGGGCGCCCCTGAAAGGAGGAACTTAAGGACCTAATGCAAGTGGCCTGCATTTAGCAATGCTGGCGTTTTTCAACCTTGTGGTGCACGATCAATCAATAAATCAAGGAATAATTAAAATTGTTAATTTGAAAACATACTTGTATTCACCGAACTTACGTAAAGTCTTCCTCGAGCGACCACATTGTGATGTTGAAGTTTTAAAAGAACGTTATCTCTATACGAATTATTTTCTAATACAACCACGATGTTAAGTGACTACATTATATACCGTGTTTTGAAATATCTTTGCAAATTGTAGACATTATTGAGGTGTGGCAAGTTGTCATAAACAGGTTCCAATTCCAAACTAGCCAATTAGTGGTTTATAAAAATAACTAGCATTTTCCTGCGACTTCTGCGTATATACGATATTATGAAAGTAAAATTAAAACTACGCTACATCGCTACAACTACTACTTTATACTAAGTGAACTTTTACAAAAATGAAGGCATCCTTTATTATCCTTTATTTCACCTCCTGAAATCTCCTATCTGAAAACAAAAAATACTAATATTAATGACGTACTTTCGAGAGCCAGCATTATAATATTATCAGTAATGTGAAAATGTAATAGAGTGTAGTACCTGACATGGTAACTGATCGTTGTCCACCAGGTATTTCATACCGGGATGTAATCAGCGTTTCTATGAACCGGTCTTTCAAAACCTATAAATACTTGGCAATCCTAACATCCTTACAATATATTTTTGAACTTATACTACTTTTGGCACGTTAAGATCCTTATCAGTATTTTTGTTAAGATGCGCGCGCAGACTGACATCGACATGATGAAGTTGGCTGTTAACTATCTGTAAAATTCTCGTGATAACTCATAACTATATTCAGAGTAGTTTCTTGAATCTCTATAATATAAATATGTGAAGAAAATTTATATTGTAATAATCTTTTTCTTCTTCTATACATATAATTAATTTGTAACCCAACGATTTCTGTAAATGGAAGATAAATGAGAAAAACTAATGTGAGGGGTCTGTATTAGTTATTTCTATGGGTCCTGGTGTGCCGCACGCCGCCATAGATAGTAAAGAAGAGCGCCACGAATAAATCCCTCTCTCTGAATTTTTAGTTTTGTGCTTATTTACCTTACTAGTATCATTGTACGTTTGTATCAATGTTTAAATATAGCCAGTACCCCACCTGCGAGCTTTTCAACATCGCAGAATTACAATAAATTTTCTATTCCGACTGAACGTAATTGTTGGCAGAATGTAGACCTTGGGTATCTTAATAAAATATGTATGCAGATTGTCACATTGCGCCTGTAAGGCCGGGTATCGACATCGCGAGGCTGGCTAGCGATGGAATTTGAACGTTGCCGGCTCGCTCTCTGTAACTGGCGGTGTTTAAGGGGCGCTCAGTGTAAGCTGCTCTGTAATTGCATAGGACGCATTTGTATTGCCTCGTGCGCTCGTAACATAGAAAACAAAGACGAACTTGTCATCTTATGTGTTTCCACCTATAATAGGTGGGTTTCTTCTCGTTTTAGTATCTTGTTGGAAAGAAGTTCCTTATCGCGCGTTGCGTTTTATAGTATTCCACGTTTAAGTTTGACATTCCAAATTTAAAAATTTAGGAACTTATTTTTTGTTTTAACTTATTTGTTTATTGTTTTATATTTTTATCCGACTTCAAAGGAGGTTATCAATCTATTTCGCATTGAACAGTGTGTCGTCGCGACGATTATTTTTGTTGAATGTAAATAGGATTATTGTACATAATAAATAATAAAAAATAATAAATCGAACTTCGTTCCATTCGGGTGTCCCTTGACACCTCTCAAGTATTTTTTCTCAAAACTTTACACACGGTGAAAAACGCTGTAATCGCAACTGAAGCGTATGGTTCCATGGTCAAATGTATACTGACGCCTCGCAGGCCCAGCGTGCCTGATTGTGGAGACGCTAAACGAGCGCACCGCGAGGCTGCCTCTCGATACACTGCTCAACCGAGCAAACTAACGAGCAGCCTCGCAATGTCAATACGCGGCTTAATATTTTTCGCGAGCAAATGTGCTAAAACAATATTAGGAGATTTCCAAAGACAAAAAGATTTTGTCTTTGGAAATATGGTGAAAGCTTCTTCTTCGAAAGCGAAACTTTCCATGTTAAACTATACAAATTATTGTGCAGTGCATACAGCATGCCGTGCGCATAACAATATATTGCAATCAGATGTGTAGAAATCATTGGAGCGTTTCAGTGAATATGGTATTTGTCCATAATTTAATTTTTGTGTCATTGTACAATATAATTTTTACTTTTTGTTGTTAGCAGCTTACGTATTTTCATTCATTCACTGCTACTGTTCTTAGCATTAAAAAATACGAAATAGATGTTTTTATTATCTGTAAATAAAGAAGAGCCAAATTAATTTGTACTTATTTCGATTTACACCTATATTCTTCCTGAGTTCGAAGATGAAGATACTTTCTCAAACCTCTGTCAGCCTTAATTCTTCCCTTGCTGGGAAATTAGAGTTGAACTTTAGTCCATCAGGCTAACCTAGCGTGTTGAATCAAATCAAATATCAAATCAAACTTTATATTCTTCACATTTCAGTTCTCGTGGTGTACGCTCAAGTGTGCAATTTTCCTTTAGCAGTAAAGTAAGTGGAAATGGAGTTCAAATTACTTGTAAACTTAGAATATCAGCAGTATTGTGCCCATGGCGTGAATTGGTCATATTTTTCAGTCCCTTGCTATTCATCGTCATGGCGGGTCGGTAGCTAATGGCTTTTGTAAATTCTTTCTCTTTCCCCTTCCCTTATTTTAAGCAGTATGACATAGTTTAGGTGGCGGTACTTCCACAGTACATACCAGCATCGTCTCTACCATTAGCTGTCGTGGTTGTCAAATACTTGACTAATACGAGTATATATTAAGCAAAGGACATCGAGTACTAAAATTATCTTCAGGGGTACCCCTGAAGATGTCTCAAGGACCTGATGCAAGTGGCCTGCACTTAGCGATGCAGGGCAGGTCGTGGTGTTGGTTTTCTATCTTGTGGTGGACGGCCAATCAATAAATCAAGGAATAATTAATAATGTTAATTTAGAAATCATTTAAAAACCAATTTGTATTCACCGAAATTACGTAAAGGTCTTCCTCAGGCGACCACATTGTGATGTTGAAGCTTCAAAAGAACATTATCTCTATACGAATTATTTTCTAATATGACCGAGGTATTTCAGTGACTACGTTATATAAGTACCGTGTTTTGAAATATCTTTGCAAATTGTAGACATTTGCAACGGAGCTGAATATTTTAGACAAGCCTTCCGGCCGCATCACAACTCAGCCTGCCATCTGTGATGCCTAGCCAAGCCAAGCCACAGCCATAGCTAAAGCCAAATCCGTTACGATTTCCATGCCGGAGTTTTACTCAATACATAATTTAAAAGTAGTTGGTGTCGCCACGGGTGATTGTCATACAAGTTCTAGAAACATTTGAAGCGCTCTGCTGGAATGAGTTTTGCTTTTGATGTTCACAAGTATTTAAAAGCATCAATGGTGCCCTTGAGGAATAAAAGAGCGAATAATTAAACGAATGGAATACATCAAGGCCTCTATGTTTTCCCTTTTGTTTCACATTATTAAGGTGTGGCAAGTTGTCATAAACAGGTTCTAATTCCCAACTAGCTAATTAGTGGTATATAAAAATAACTAGCATTTGCTTGCGACTTCGTCTGCGTACATACGATATTATGAACGTAAAATTAAAACTACGCTACATCGCTACAACTACTACTTTGTAGTTTGTACTAAGTTAACTTTTTAGAAAGCTAGTCTTCTATTCAGCTATTCAACTATTCTTTATTTCACCCCCTGAAATCTCCTATTTGAAAACACAGCATACTAATATTGATGACGTACTTTGGAGAGCCAGCATTATAATATTATCAGTAATCTGAAAATATAGACTGCCTCGGTGGCGTAGTTGTATTACGGTACGCTTACAAAGCTGAGGTCTCGGGTTCGAGTCCCGGGTCGGGCAAAGTGATATTGGGTTTTTCTATTCATTATCAGCCCGGAGTCAGGAATTTGTGCCCGATATGGCGATAGGCTCGCCCCCTATCACATCGTGGGACGGAACATGCATGGCGAAATGTGGGTGTCCTAGTGGCGCCTCTGCCTACCCCTTCGGGGATACAGGCGTGAGTTTATGTATGTATGTATGTAATCTGAAAATGGAATAGAGTGTAGTACCTGACATGGTACCTCATCGTTGTCCACCAGGTATTTCATACCGGGATGTAATCAGCGTTTCTATGAACCGGTCTTTCAGACCCTTTAAATACTTGGCAATTTTAGTCCATTGAAATGTTCCATTTTTAGGCTTTAGCGTGCGTTTTTCAGAGGACTCAATTTTATTATTTTAATGTGTATGGGGGGTTAGTATAAGCTTAAGTTCAAGTTTGTGGGGCCACTACCCTTGTTCTCCGGCTGCTATCTTGGAAAAAGGGGTGCAAAGGGCTTTCGCGCTGAATCTTGTAAACTAGTAACCCTGCAGAAAATTTTATACGACAGTATTTTTATTAGCAAATTAAACAAATTTTCTTTTCATTTTCATCGATTAATTTTGATATTTCCATAATGTTACTGCAGGTTTCACTACATCAACTGAGACACACTGCAGAGCATTCAAGGCGCACTTTTCGGCGACCACATATATTCGGTTTCCCCTGGCATCTGCAGAAAACTAGTTTCAGGACTTCGGAGGGTGTTGGAGGCATTAGGTCAGCATGGTAGACTATATGGCCTATCCCCTCTCAATAGTACTCTGGATTGTAAAGGAGGTCCGTGCCTTGCTATGGGACGTACATATATAGGCTGATACCGATACCTATAGGTATACCAACTATACATATAAATAAATTACAGTCAAATTTCGACCGCTGGGCGATATTTAGTATTTAGAAATCTACAACACGTTTTTATATCAGTGGAGATAAAAAAATATAATTCATAAATATGCATGTGTAAATGTGATATGTGATGAACTTATAAATGGCAGTGAATGATGGACATTGTAAAATCGAATGGTCTCCAAATTGATATAATATCCCATTTTTTTCGGTATTCATAATTAATAGTGGGAATTGAACATTTAAGCCACCATTGAAAAATTGATATCTCAAGGAGGTTTTGCTCCGATGATCAAAATTTAGAATCACAATTGAAAATTGTGGCCGCCATTTTAAATATTTTATTTATTGGTCCTATTGGTCTCAAAATGAACCCTTTGCTACTATAATCTAAATTCAGAGTCCGAATTGCGATAAATAACAGTGGAGTTAAACATATACATAATAATATCTGTAAATATTTATGTGTGTATGTGATTTTAAATTATATGTAGATATATCATGGTGGTAAATGATAGGCTATTGCTAAAATAAGTAACGTTTATCTTAAAAAGAAGTATAACTTATTTCGTGTGTATTTAAAGTACTCTCTGTCTACGATACGTACACACTCGTTCTATTTTGTGTGACAGCACGTCACAATATGCTTGCATTATGTTTCCTGCGCAGACACCGGGCCTTGCCGGGCCGACATACTGCAGTGGTACTTCGATGTGAAGCAGCATAGATGTTACCGCTTTTTTTGGGGTGGTTGCCAGGGGAACGGGAACAGATTTGAAAGTCGGAAATATTGTCTGGATTACTGTTATCTGAATACTACTCCTCCTCCAGGTAACTTGTACAAGCTATGTTAAATTATACACATAAGGCTTACTCATATAATTTATTTATATTTGTGTTATTATATCAATGTTTGTGCTCCAGCGCCGATCCAGTATTTCTGTCAATTTGGTTTTGATTACGGCTCATGTTTCGGCCACTACAACCGCTGGGCGTGGAACAGATTTGCTCAGTGAGTTTCCAAAGGCTTAAATTCTAACTGGTCATTATATTTTATTTTGTATTAATAAATGATTCGTTCGTTGTGTAGAACGTGCAAGCGTCGGCTGTACTCTGGCTGTGGAGGCAATCAGAATAACTTCGAGTCGCGAGCAGAATGTATGGCGACGTGTCTCACGCCACCCAATAACACTATGTTTAGATATCGCCAGTACACCACCTGCGTGCCTTTCAACATCGCTGAATTACAAGAAAATTTCTATTCCGATTGAACATTTTTGTTGAAAGAACAGAATACATTGAATATCATAATATAGCCAATGTTGAATTATTTGTAAAGGCATGTAGTTGTCACATTGTGCCTGTAATATTTTTTACGAGCATGTATGCTAAAACCATAGATCAAATGAATTTTGTCTTTGAAATGAAATACGGTAAAAGTTTCTTCTTCGAAAGCCACACCACCTTCCATGTTAAACTAAACAAATTATAGTGCATACAGCATGCCTTGCGCATAACAATATATTGCAATCAGATGTGTAGAAATCATTCGTGCGTTTCGGTGAATATTGTATTTGTCTATAATTTAATTCTTGTATCATTGAACAAAATAATTATTACTTTTTGTCGTTAGCAGCTTCCGTATTTTCATTCATTTACTGCTACTGTTCTTAGCATTATAAAATACGAAATAGATGTTTTTATTATCTGTAAATAAAGAACAACCAAATTAATATACATACTTAATTCGATCTACACCTATAATATTCTTCCTGGGTTCGAAGATGATGATACTTTCTCAAACCTCTGTCAGCCTTAATTCTTCCCTTGTTGGAACGGGTTTAATTGGAGTTAGCTTTAGTCCTACAGGCTTACCTAGCGTGTTCATATATTTCACATTTCAGTTCTCGCAGTGTTCTCTCAAGTGTGCAATTTTCCTTTAGCAATAAAGTAAGTGGAAATGGATTTCAAATTTCATTTCATTTCATAGTCATTTACAGCCACAGAAAGTCCAGTATGGGTTTGGAAACGGCTTAACTTGATCATTCGGAATCATTCGATTTCTAATGAACTAATTATAGAAGTTTTCGTACCGCAGCCATAGTCTGCACGCCCACAGTCACCATGCTGCCCGCCTTCAAATTTATAGGCCTTTGCGCCTGTCTCAGAAACGTTAACACCAGCTTTCTATTTTTAGTGTTCATGAACTCCCACGGCGTGTTGTATATTGTGAACGATAGCTTTTCATACTGAAAATAACATATATGTACTATAATACCAATTGACCTATGTCGCCACTGAATATCATATTAACTAATTATAATGTAGGTACCAGAGAACCAAGAAGTTCAAACACCACGGAAATTTGAATTAACTGTTGAAAAAAAAATAGTGTCAGAGGCCCATAGCGTGTGAGTGCTGCTGGGTCCTGAAAATAATATTGTCTTTAAATATACAATAAATATTTATGATAAAATAGAATTTCAAAGTAAATAGGAACCAATTGAGAACATTGTAGTAAGAGTAAACAGCCGCAGACTTGATGAAATGCGTAGTACACCAGCACGAACACTCCCATGGTGTCTGATATATCTGTAATAGACCTGCAAAGCAAATTAAACAAATATTAATACCAACAATATGCATGGGCAATGAGTATAACCACGGTATTACAGTTGGCAGTCGTTGAAGCCGGCCGGTGTGCTCTCCATCGGAAAATACCTTTAGCGGTGAAGGAACACATCGGAACACATTGTAAGGAATTCTGTCGTAAGTATGTCAAGGCAGTTAGCGTAGTGAACTTTATGATCTTAGATTTTGGGCCAAAAATACCCCTCCTTTCCTTCGAGTGATATGCACAGGCCGCCGACTGCGATATGCGGTAGTAAAAATCTTCCAAATGACATGAATATATGTATGTATATTTTCACATTGTTATTTATTTATTTATATCTTTTATTGTACACTATATTTAAGCTTAACAAATAAAACATTTCATTCGATAATAGTACAAAAGGCGGTCGTATCGCTCGAGGCAATCTCTTACCGACTACCTTGGGATGGAAATAAGAGAAGGATAAAAGAGAGGGCAGTCAATAGTGCACCAATAGCTTATTAAAAACGTATTAATAATAACTATAAAATAAAAATAACAATAATATTTAATAGATGCTCCGTATACACATAAATATACGAATGAACAAGTGACACAGTATTAGACATATAAAATATGCAACATACTAATATAATAAATAAATAAACATATATAATACATAATATATACACAAATAAATACATACGTTTATATATACACATAAGTGCACACATTTATAGCATATTATATAGTAAAAATATGAACAATCACTCACTCGATTAATTGGGCTGTTAAAGGGACAAGTAGTGTACTTTAACCATTTTTTTAAAGGACAACAGTGTTCGTGCCCGTCTTACTGCATCAGGAAGTGCGTTCCATAATCGGACAGCTTGCACAGTGAAAGACTTATCCATAAACGTCGTAGAGTGCACGGGCATTCTCAACCTCAGGTTCTCTGACGATCTCAGGGTCTTTTGGTGTGAATCATGCAGGAATATGAAACGATCTTTGAGATATGAAGGAGTTAACAGATTAAACAAGATATTGTAAAGAAGACAAAGGATATGAGTATTCCGACGAAGTCGTATGGGTAACCACTTGAGCTTAACACGAAACTCGGAAACATGATCATATTTGCGAATTTGTTATATGTTT
The DNA here is from genome assembly GCA_949752805.1 of Deilephila elpenor. Classification (NCBI taxonomy): domain Eukaryota; kingdom Metazoa; phylum Arthropoda; class Insecta; order Lepidoptera; family Sphingidae; genus Deilephila; species Deilephila elpenor. Next base: position 2,718,714 of record OX457093.1, read on the forward strand.
TTTATACATCGTGCGCGAAGGATTGTTTCTCGGGTGACTCACGACCCCAAGCATTGGGGAATCGACGCAAGGAGGAGAAGGAGGAAATGGTTTAATCCATCACATGATTAAATAAGTCCCGCTGTTTAAAATTACAAGTTGTAATAATAAAGTTCGAAAGAGTTGATGGTCGTAAATCATATGCGAAATCTCTGTGCGAAGCTTACATACATGTTACGGTGGTGTGGGTGCAGGGCCAATAAAAAGAAGATTTTTTTATAAAACCTAAATAATTTATCAGACATAAACTACTTACTCCATAATTAAATTGTGGTGGATGATACTCTCCCGTAGTTTATTATGAATTATGACCGATTCCTCATCTGAGTATGTGTACCTTCTATTAGTATGGGAGTCCGAACTTTCTGGCAGCGGAAATTCTTCTAGATGTCGAATTAGAATCTTCAAATGACCCCACACGTGAAATATAAGTAAAGAAAGCAGCAAGTCAAATGCTAGGAAGGAAAGCATCACTATGTAACTTATATAGATGTTGAATGTAAAAAGTGTAATATATCCCCAAATATTATTTTTGTAGTCAAAAGGCAGTTCATAATAAACCGAATGTTGATAGGTTACGTTTTCGGGACGTGATTTACTATATGCTCCGGTGGATATGTTCGCATACACTGTTATACAGTGAAACAAAAGCGTACCTACAATTGATAACACTGTCAAATATAGAGTAAAGTAATGCGACAACTTGTGCACCATCAAATGAACCTGGAAACAAACACAATAGATAACATACTTTAAAGTTATTTACACAAAATTCCACATCTTTGCTTTATATACCTTCATTGCATGTTCAGACACATCCTTGTGATTTAAGAGGTGAATCTTCTGTATAAACCGAACGATCAAGTTGTGATAAGATTGTAGAAATATCAATGTCAGCCTCGTCTGAAATAACCTGTCAACTGTTATAAAACATTTTCAACACAACGTAGAGTATTTCATTTTAATTAGTACTCACGCAAACAACTATGTTTAATAACACTGTTATACACGTCTGTCCTAATTCGATAAATGGCAGGACTCCAAAATTGTTCTTCAAATAAGCTATACCAGTGACGAGGCACAAATACTCCAGAAAAACAATGAAGAATTTTTTGAACACTGTAAACTTGCTGGGCATGCCCTCAATGTACCTGACATCCCATGCGGCTATTCCATTCAAGGCAATCTTTAAAATTTTTATGTAATTGATGTCCAGGGCAGATTTCACAATGCTGGAATAAATAATTATGCATAAAAAAGCTACTTGATACTTCTATATGTACAGCAACAAGATTATTTAAGTGACTGAACTATTGTGTTACTTGTAACATCCATACATCACCAAGTTTCCGTCCACTGCAGGACCTAGATCTTTATTAAGACTACGTTCTTGGAGGTTAACCAAGAAAGGTAAGCCCGCACTCACAGCACTAGACTCAATAGTTATCGGTCCCAGTAATTTGGATGGATATTCATGGCGGGTCGGTAGCTAATGGCTTTTGTAAATGCTTTCTCTTTCCCTTCCCTTATTTTAAGCAGGATGACACATTAATAAATTAAGGAATAATTAATAATGTTAATTTAGAAATCTTTTAAAAACTCATTTGTATTAACCGAACTTACGTAAAGTCTTCCTCGAGCGACCACATTGTGATGTTGAAGTTTTAAAAGAACATTGTCTCTATACGAATTATTTTCTAATACAACCACGATGTTAAGTGACCACATTATATATCGTGGTTTGAAATTTCTTTGCAAAATGTATATGTTATATTATTGAGGTGTGGCAAGTTGTCATTAACAGGTTCCAATTCCCAACTAGCCAATTAGTGGTATATAAAAATAACTAGCATTTGCCTGCGACTTCGTCTGCGTATGTAGATATTATGAACGTTAAATTAAAACTACGCTACATCGCTACGCTACTACTTTGTACTTTTTACAAAAATGTAAGCATCCTTTATTGTCCTTTATTTCACCCCCTGAAATCTCTTATCTGAAAACAAAGTATACTAATATTGATGACGTATTTCGAGAGCCAGCATTATAATATTATCAGTAATCTGAAAATTTAATAGAGTTGTAGTACCTAACATGGTACCTCATCTTTGTCCACCAGGTATTTCATAGCGGGATGTAATCAGCGTTTCTATGAACCGGTCTTTCAGACCCTTTAAATACTCGGAAATTTTAGTCCATTGAAATGTTACATTTTTAGGCTTTAGCGTGCGTTTTTATGAGGACTCAATTTTATTGTTTTGATGTGTATGGGAGGTTAGTATAAACTTAAGTTTAAGTTTGTGGGGTCACGACCCTTGTTCCCCTGCTGCTATCTTGGAAAAAGGGGTGCAAAGGGCTTTCGCGCTGTATCTTGTAAACTAGTAACGCTACAGAAAATTTTATACGACAGTATTTTTATTAGCAAATTAAACAATTTTCCTTTCAATTTCATCGATTAATTTTGATATTTCCATAATGTTACTGCAGGTTTCACTAAAACAACTGCGACACACTGTAGAGCATTTAAGGCGCACTTTTCGGCGATCACACAAAACATTCAGTTTCCCTTGCATCTGCAGAAAATTAGTTTCAGGAGTTTGGAGGGTGTTTCAGGCATTAGGCCAGCATGGTGGACTATATGGCTAACCCCTCTCAATAGCACTCCGGATTGTAGAGGAGGTCCGTGCCTTGTTATGGGAAGCTATTACCAATTGCTATTACCAACTATACAAATACATAAATTAAAGTCGAATTTCGACCGCTGGGCGATCTTTAGTATTTAGAAATCTACAACACGTTTTAATATCAATGGAGACAAAAATTATAATTCATAAATATACATGTGTGAATGTATTGTGATGAACTTATAAATGGCAGTGAATGATAGACCATTGTATAAATTCGTGATCAAAGTGTTGTTTTTATTAATCTCATGGTCTAATCTAAATTCAAAGTCAAATTTGGAAATAGTGGCCGCCATTTTGATTTTTTTTATTATTGTTAGACATGATGAATATCTTCGGACCTAGACAGTAGAACTCCTCAAAATTGAGTAGGTTTCCAATGGTTCTTTTGTTACAGCTTCAGTATTAACGTAAATTTTAGTGAGTTAGAGAAGAAGGGGTGAGGGTGAGGAGGGTAGGTAGGTGAGAAAACTAATATACCTGTAAATACTTAATATCTTCGGTAGCAATGAACTGATTTTAGTGATTTCTTTTTTAATCGGTAAGTACATTTTTCATGTACATATTTGTTTACGGGGAATGTTATTTTAGTTGGTGTACGGTTTTAAGTTATTGTAGGCATTTTACTCTTATGAGCGTCGTTAACGAAAATTGAATTTAGCTTACGGATACTAAAGAGTAAAAAAATTAAAAACTACATTTAAAAAACCGACTTTAACTACTAAAAAGTATAAAATAACTTAATAAAGATTGTATACACCTCTTATGCCATCTAAGTTAATCTTTAGCGTAGGTATTTCTTTACAGCAACTAAGCTGTTTATAATATCAAGTTTTATTTTGTTTAGTACAAATTATTGTATTTTATTGATATTATATAGGTATAGGTTTGCATAAGAGGTGTATTCAATCTTTATTGAGTTACTTTATACTTTTTAATACTTAAATTTAGTTTTTTTATACGTAGTTTTTTTCGGTATTCGTAATTAATAGTGAGAATTGAACATTTTAGCCACCATTTGAACTTTTTATTTAATTGTCCGATTGGTCTCAAAATTGATATCTCAAGGACCTTGCGTTCCGATAATCAAAATTCAGAATCATAATTGAAAATTCGCCGCCATTTTAAACATTTCATTATATTATATACGTGTATATGTGTATGTGATTTTAAATGATATGTCGATATATCACGGTGGTAAATGATAGGCTATTGCTAAAATAAGTGACGTTTATTTTAAAAAGAAGTATGTTTTCCTTCGTGTGTTCACCGGGCCTTGCCGGGCCGACATACTGCAGTGGTACTTCTATGTGAAGTAGAGATGAAACGGATAGTAGTTTGGCCGGATACCGGATACCGGATATTCGGCAAGCTACTAGGCCGGAGCGCCGGATATCCGGCTACCGGATATTCGGCCCTTTATTGCGTTGACGCGATCAGTTTGATTTGAATATTGGCGTGGTGAACGAGATCGGAAATATTCGGGCGCATTCGGGTCGCACGTTCGAGTGTTATCGCGCGTGTCAGTTTGTGTTTGTTTCAGTTCGGTTGTTGTTTATTTCATTGTTTATCACTTGTCGTCTTGATTTTATGTTTGAATTCTGATAGATTAACAAGAAATGTCAATAATTAATAAAACAAACATCTTTGATGTACGATCATAAAAATAAACGGTGTCCATAACCTATGATTTGCCTTGTGTAAAATAATGAGATTTTTTAAAATTTTACTATCCGGTCTTCGGCCGGATACTGTATTACTATCCGGTATCCGGCCGGATAGTGAATACAAGGCCGGATACCGCATAGTTACCGGATATCCGTTTCATCTCTAATGTGAAGCAGCATAGATGTTACCGTATTTTTTGTCATGGTTGCCAGGGGAACGGGAACATATTTGAAAGTCGGAAAGATTGTCTGGATTACTGTTATCTGAATACTACTCCTCCTCCAGGTAACTTGTACAAGCTATGTTAAATTATACACATAATGGTTACTCATATAATTTATTAATAATATCAATGTTTGTGCTTCAGCGCTGATCCCGTATTTTTGTTACTTGGTTTTGAATAAGGCTCATGTTTCGGCCATTACAACCGCTGGGCGTGGGACAGATTTGCTAAGTGAATTTCAAACGCTTAAATTCTTACTTGTCATTAACTTTTACTTCATATTAATAAATGATTCGTTCGCTGTGTAGAACGTGCAAGCGCCGGCTGTATTCTAGCTGTGGACGCAATCAGAATAACTTTGAGTCGCGAGCAGAATGTTTGGCGACGTGTCTCACGCCACCCAATAACACTATGTTTAGATATCGCCAGTACACCACCTGCGTGCCTTTCAACATCGCTGAATTACAAGAAAATTTCTATTCCGATTGAACATTTTTGTTGAAAGAACAGAATACATTGAATATCATAATATAGCCAATGTTGAATTATTTGTAAAGGCATTTAGTTTTCACATTGTGCCTGTAATATTTTTTACGAGCATGTATGCTAAAACCATAGATCAAATGAATTTTGTCTTTGAAATGAAATACGGTAAAAGTTTCTTCTTCGAAAGCCACACCACCTTCCATGTTAAACTAAACAAATTATTGTGCATACAGCATGCCTTGCGCATAACAATATATTGCAATCAGATGTGTAGAAATCATTGGTGCGTTTCGGTGAATATTGTATTTGTCTATAATTTAATTCTTGTATCATTGCACAAAATAATTGTTACTTTTTGTCGTTAGCAGCTTCCTTATTTTCATTCATTTACTGCTACTGTTCTTAGCATTATAAAATACGAAATAGATGTTTTTATTATCTGTAAATAAAGAACAACCAAATTAATATACATACTTAATTCGATCTACACCTATATTCTTCCTGGGTTCGAAGATGAAGATACTTTCTCAAACCTCTGTCAGCCTTTATTCTTCCCTTGTTGGAACGGGTTTAATTGGAGTTAGCTTTAGTCCTACAGGCTTACCTAGCGTGTTCATATATTTCACATTTCAGTTCTCGCAGTGTTCTCTCAAGTGTGCAATTTTCCTTTAGCAATAAAGTAAGTGGAAATGGATTTCAAATTTCATTTCATTTCATAGTCATTTACAGCCACAGAAAGTCCAGTATAGGTTTGGAAACGGCTTAACTTGATCATTCGGAATCATTCGATTTCTAATGAACTAATTATAGAAGTGTTCGTACCGCAGCCATAGTCTGCACGCCCACAGTCACCATGCTACCCGCCTTCAAATTTATAGGCCTTTGCGCCTGTCTCAGAAACGTTAACACCAGCTTTCTATTTTTGGTGTTCATGAACTCCCACGGCGTGTTGTATATTGCGCACGATAGCTTTTCATACTGAAAATAACATATATGTACTATAATACCAAATGACATATTATGTCGCCACTGAATATCATATTATCAACTAATAATATTGTACCAGAGAACCAAGAAGTTCAAACACCACGGAAATTTGAATTAACTGTTGAAAAAAAAATAGTGTTAGAGGCCCATAGCGTGTGAGTGCTGCTGGGTCCTGAAAATAGTATTGTCATTAAATATACCTAAATTAATATTTATGATAAAATATAATTTCTAAGTAAATATTAACCAATTGAGAACATTGTAGTAAGAGTAAACAGCCGCAGACTTGATGAAATGCGTAGTACACCAGCACGAACACTCCCATGGTGTCTGATATATCTGTAATAGACCTGCAAAGCAAATTAAACAAATATAAATACCAACAATATGCATGGGCAATCAGTATAACCACGGTATAACAGTTGGCAGTCGTTGAAGACGACCGGTGTGCCCTCTGTCGGAAAATATCCATGTAAATACCTATAGAGGTGAAGGAACACATCGTTAGGAAACCTGCTTACCATAGCGATTTGTAAGGAATTCTGTCGTAATTATGTGAAGGCAGTTAGCGTAGTGAACTTTATGATCTTAGTTTTTGGGGCAAAAATACCCCTCCTTTCCTTCGAGTGACATGCACAGGCCGCCGACTGCGATATGCGATAGTATAAATCTTCCAAATGACATAAATATATGTATGTCTATTTTCACATTGTAATATGTTTTTTTTACAAAGGAAAGGAGTCCGCGAAGGATTATTTCTCGGGTGACTCACGACCCCAAGCATTGGGGAATCGACGCAAGGAGGAGAAGGAGGATATGGTTTAATCCAGTAGTTCCCAAACTTATTTTTGTCGTGGACCACTTTCAAAATTTTACTGGTTTTGGTGGACCCCCTGCTGCTACATTTCTACCACATTCTTAAAGTCGCCAAAAAATAAAAATTGTGTCGCTTCTGAGTTCTGTCCCTATATTCCGATAGGTAAAATAAAAACGAAAAATGGTACATTTTATAACACTTTATTTATTAAAAGAATAGAATTACAAGAAAAAATTAATAAGGTAATATAGGTTCAGGTCATAATTTTAATTAATGGGAAGGATGTATTTGATGGAGTGTCAGCAAACGATCAATGTTTGGCTTTATTTTTGTGAGCAATAACCGCAAATCCCCCCGCTCTGTGATGTTTAATTTGCTCCTTTTTTTTGTTAAGAGATTTGTAACGGCACTAAAACTCCTTTCGACAAGGTATGACGAGGGAAAAGCTATTAATAATTTCCTTGCGATTTCCCACAGTCCAGGATATTTTTCGGGTATTTCTGCTTGCAGCCAAAATGTTTGGTAGCCTTTTCTAAATTTCACCTTCAGCTCCTCATTGGTGCTTAGCTCGAGCAGCACCTCTTGTAATACAACATTGGCCACTTCCGTTTCATCAAATGGATTTATGATCCATGGTGGTATAACCATCGTCAGGATATCTTCAAACCTGGTTTTGAAGTCATCATGCAGGGCATTTAAATGTTGACTGTAGGTATGGATATCCTCATCAATACATTCTACCTGCGACAAGTTTGGAAATTGAGAGAATTCGCGCCGACTAATGTTTTGCTTCATAAATTTCAATTTCCCAAGAAAAGCCGAAATTATCCCCTTTGTTTTTATTAAATTCAGGCTGTCCCCTTGTAACTGCAAGTTAATATCATTAAATTTTTTAAATAAATCTGTCAAATACGCAATGTCTGCTTTGAGTTTGATCAAGTTTTCTTTTAAATCTGGATCTCTACTTTCTAGGAACTCTAATACGGAATCGAAAACAGAGTAAAATCTCGTTAAGCATGCACCTTTCGACAACCAGCGTAATTCAGTATGTAAGAGCAGTCGTTGGAAGTCTTCATCATTTTCGTCGCACAATTGAGCAAATAAACGCGTATTCAATGCATTGCTTCTGATTTTGTTGACAGCTTTTATTACAAAATGAAGAGATTGGTTCAACCTGTCACTTAAATGTTTTGCCACAAGATGTTGTCGGTGGATTACGCAATGAATAGCTGTAAGTCCTGGTATAATTCTTTTGAGATGACTTATAAACCCACGATATCGCCCGACCATTGCAGGAGTTCCGTCTGTTGCCACTGAAATAATGTTTGTAAATGGAATCGATTTTTCCGTAAAAAAATTACTCAGGACATTAAATATTGATTCGCCTTTAGTATCAGTCTCCAAAGTTCTGGCAAATAGCAATTCTTCGTGAATTTCTTTCTCCATAATAAATCGGACATATGCCAATAATAATGCTTCATTACCGGGTAACGTTGACTCGTCCAGTTGTATAGAAAAATGAGTTTTTTGCAGATGATTGCACAAAAATCTTTCGATATCAGAGCTCATTTCATCAATGCGTCTTTGTACAGTATTGTTACTTAATAGAATTATTTTTAGTACGTCAAACGGAGATTTGTGCAAAACAGTTTTTAAAACCTCTTCAACAGCGGGTAAAATTAATTGTTCTCCGATAGTGTGTGGTTTTCCAGATTTTGCTATAAGTAATGAGATATTGTAAGATGCCCGCAAGCCATCATCGTTACTTTGAGATGTTGAAGCGAACATACTGTGCATGGTGGGTCTCTTTTCATATTTTTCCTTCAATGTTTGAAAATATTTTAAATCTTTACCTATTTTATCAGTATGACACCTTTTTAGATGATCTTCGAGCTTTGATGGTTTCATAGAGTCATTGCTCAAAACTTTGTTGCATAATAGGCACATGGGCAACTGTTTGTCTGCCTCTGATGGAACAAAACCATATTTCAAATAATCGACACTATATTGTCGAAATTTTTTCTTTGCTGTAGCCATGTTTCGTGTCAGTTACTTTACCTGTAAAAAAAAATGTTTTAGTAACCAAGTTTTTTTCTGAATATAGGTATCACACCGCAGCCTTTGTCAGCACGCGGAAATAGAATTACGGCTTGTAAAGGGACCAACTAATAAACCGCTAAGACAAATACAGACGTTTTCACAAAACGGTATCAATTTTAAAGTACCTAATTTACCACTAATTTTTAATAGTACAAATAAAAATTGGTGTACTCAGTATCGAATACTGATCATATTTGTGTAGGAAAAAATAAAAGTCGAAATCCCAAAATTCCATAAAAACGATAACTAACATTTCATCAAATCAATGAGTTCACGCGCTCCGTGTATTTGCGTATTTTTTGTCTGCGGCTTCATTGTTAAAACGCACATTAAAACGTGACAAACTGGCATCGAAGCTCAAGCCCCGCCCTTTTCCCGTCGCCCGCGCACCGCTCGCTTTTTCCGAAAACGAATAATTTTGATAAAATATGTAGTTACTTCAAAATCAATTAGCCTCAATTAGTCAGCCTCCGTGGCGCAGTTGGTTAGACGCCGCCTGTGAAACGAGAGGGCGCGGGTTCGATCCCCGCACCGAAACAAATATTTGTGTGATCCACAGGTATTTGTTTCGGGTCTGGGTGTTTGTGAGACCGAAAAGTCTCTCGTAGTTCCTGATACCCACGACACAAGACTCGATCTTAGTGTGGGGTCAGGACTATGTATGTGACTGTTGGGTGTATTTATTTATTTAATATAAAATGATTGTGAAATTACTGTTTTATAAAATTAGTAGTTATTTGCAAGAAAAATTACAAAATTAATTGCTCTGCAATATTGCTTATTCGGCCTTTTTAGAGAGGCAGTGCTTCTCTCGTGAAAAAACAATGGAATAAAACGTGCTGTGTTTGTCTTCAAATCGAAAGAGGACAATTAAAATATCTGTAAGTTACTAAGTTACCTATCTTAGATTATATACACGTCTAATCTACCTTACCTATCTATACAAGCAGTTGTGATCAACCGACTAGTACACGGAAACAAAATACTTAAGTACTATAACAAAAAAAAGGTAGGTACTTACTTTTCTCCGGTACTAGCAAACACTGATATAAATTTTCTCACACTTTTTTTCGAAATTCCGGAAACAAATGAATGAGTTTGCCTTTGGCATCAAGTATTTATAGTGGTGATCAAGTTCATGTCTGAACAAGCATTAAGCATTGTCGGGCGGTTAGCGCTTTGCAAGTCTGTACACGAAATTGTACGTAATATCGAATACGCAAGTTTGGACAAGTAACAATCGCTTGCCTTATTAAAATATTATCTGCTTAGTTAGGTACTTAAAACAATGTAGGTAGGCCCTTATAAAAACTATGCTTACATTTTTGCTTTTACTATCAAAAGCAGATAAATTTTCGTGGACCCCCATTAACATCTTATGGACCCCCATATTTTGTTCACGCTTACGTAGACCCCCAGCAAGTCTCCCGTGGACCCCTGGGGGTCCACCTGGACCACTTTGGGAATCACTGGTTTAATCCATCACATAATTAAATCAGTCCCCCTGTTTAAAATTACAAGTTGTATAATAAAGTTCGAAAAAGTTCATGGTCGTAAATCATATGCTAAATCTCTGTGCGAAGCTTACATACATGTTACGGTGGTGTGGGTGCAGGGCCAATAAAAAGAAGATTTTTTTATAAAACCTAAATAATTTATCAAACATAAACTACTTACTCCATAATTAAATTGTGGTGGATGATACTCTCCCGTAGTTTATTATGAATTATGACTGATTCCTCATCTGAGTATGTGTACCTTCTATTAGTATGGGAGTCCAAACTTTCTGGCAGCGGAAATTCTTCTAGATGTCGAATTAGAATCTTCAAATGACCCCACACGTGAAATATAAGTAAAGAAAGCAGCAAGTCAAATGCTATGAAGGAAAGCATCACTATGTAACTTATATAGATGTTGAATGTAAAAAGTGTAATATATCCCCAAATATTATTTCTGTAGTCAAAAGGCAGTTCATAATAAACCGAATGTTGATAGGTTACGTTTTCGGGACGTGATTTACTATATGCTCCGGTGCTTATGTTCGCATACACTGTTATACAGTGAAACAAAACTGTACCTACAATTGTTAACACTGTCAAATATAGAGTAAAGTAATGCGACAACTTGTGCACCATCAAATTAATCTGGAAACAAACACAATAGATAACATACTTTAAAGTTATTTACACAATAGTCCACATCTTTGCTTTGTATACCTTCATTGCATGTTCAGACACATCCTTGTAGTTCAAGAGGTGGATCTTCTGTATAAACCGGACGATCAAGTTGTGATAAGATTGTAGAAATATCAATGTCAGCCTCGTCTGAAATAACCTGTCAACTGTTATAAAACATTTTCAACACAACGTAGAGTATTTCATTTTAATTAGTACTCACGCAAACAACTATGTTCATTAACACTGTTATACACGTATGTCCTAATTCGATAAATGGCAGGACTCCAAAATTATTCTTCAAATAAGCTATACCAGCGACGAGGCACAAATACTCCAGAAAAACAATGAAGAATTTTTTGAACACTGTAAACTTGCTGGGCATGCCCTCAATGTACCTGACATCCCATGCGGCTATTCCATTCAAGGCAATCTTTAAAATTTTTATGTAATTGATGTCCAGGGCAGATTTCACAATGCTGGAATAAATAATTATGCATAAAAAAGCTACTTGATACTTCTATATGTACAGCAACAAGATTATTTATGTGACTGAACTATTGTGTTACTTGTAACATCCATACATCACCAAGTGTCCGTCCACTGCAGGACTTAGATCTTTATTAAGACTACGTTCTTGGAGGTTAACCAAGAAAGGTAAGCGCGCACTCACAGCACTAGACTCAATAGTTATCGGTCCCAGTAATTTGGATGGATATTCATGGCGGGTCGGTAGCTAATGGCTTATGTAAATGCTTTCTCTTTCCCTTCCCTTATTTTAAGCAGGATGACACATTAATAAATTAAGGAATAATTAATAATGTTAATTTAGAAATCTTTTAAAAACTCATTTGTATTAACCGAACTTACGTAAAGTCTTCCTCGAGCGACCACATTGTGATGTTGAAGTTTTAAAGGAACATTATCTCTATACGAATTATTTTCTAATACAACCACGATGTTAAGTGACCACATTATATGTATATCGTGGTTTGAAATTTCTTTGCAAAATGTATATGTTATATTATTGAGGTGTGGCAAGTTGTCATTAACAGGTTCCAATTCCCAACTAGCCAATTAGTGGTATATAAAAATAACTAGCATTTGCCTGCGACTTCGTCTGCGTATGTAGATATTATGAACGTAAAATTAAAACTACGCTACATCGCTACGCTACTACTTTGTACTTTTTACAAAAATGAAAGCATCCTTTATTGTCCTTTATTTCACCCCCTGAAATCTCTTATCTGAAAACAAAGTATACTAATATTGATGACGTATTTCGAGAGCCAGCATTATAATATTATCAGTAATCTGAAAATGTAATAGAGTTGTAGTACCTAACATGGTGCCTCATCTTTGTCCACCAGGTATTTCATAGCGGGATGTAATCAGCGTTGCTATGAACCGGTCTTTCAGACCCTATAAATACTCGGAAATTTTAGTCCATTGAAATGTTACATTTTTAGGCCTTAGCGTGCGTTTTTTTGAGGACTCAATTTTATTGTTTTGATGTGTATGGGAGGTTAGTATGAAATGAAATGAAATGAAATGAAAATAATTTATTGAATCCATTAAAATGTTCAACATTGTTTAGATTCAGTCATTTTTTGAACTACCACCCGGTTCGGAAAGCGGTTTTCACTAGAGAAGAACGGGCAAGAAACTCTAGTGTTGCTCTTTTCAAAACCAGTTTACAATGTATGATTATTACAAAAATTAAAAGTTGGTTTAAATCAGAGCAGTTCATTAATAACTTGTTATGATTTGCAAGTAGGATATATTTGAATACGAATAAGTTTACTTTATATTTAATATGGCTGAGAGAAACGAAACGAAGTAACGAAGTATAAACTTAAGTTTAAGTTTGTGGGGTCACGACCCTTGTTCCCCTGCTGCTATCTTGGAAAAAGGGGTGCAAAGGGCTTTCGCGCTGTATCTTGTAAACTAGTAACGCTACAGAAAATTTTATACGACAGTATTTTTATTAGCAAATTAAACAATTTTCCTTTCAATTTCATCGATTAATTTTGATATTTCCATAATGTTACTGCAGGTTTCACTACAACAACTGCGACACACTGTAGAGCATTTAAGGCGCACTTTTCGGCGATCACACAAAACATTCAGTTTCCCTTGCATCTGCAGAAAATTAGTTTCAGGAGTTTGGAGGGTGTTTCAGGCATTAGGCCAGCATGGTGGACTATATGGCTAACCCCTCTCAATAGCACTCCGGATTGTAGAGGAGGTCCGTGCCTTGTTATGGGAAGCTATTACCAATTGCTATTACCAACTATACAAATACATAAATTAAAGTCGAATTTCGACCGCTGGGCGATCTTTAGTATTTAGAAATCTACAACACGTTTTAATATCAATGGAGACAAAAATTATAATTCATAAATATACATGTGTGAATGTATTGTGATGAACTTATAAATGGCAGTGAATGATAGACCATTGTATAAATTCGTGATCAAAGTGTTGTTTTTATTAATCTCATGGTCTAATCTAAATTCAAAGTCAAATTTGGAAATAGTGGCCGCCATTTTGATTTTTTTTATTATTGTTAGACATGATGAATATCTTCGGACCTAGACAGTAGAACTCCTCAAAATTGAGTAGGTTTCCAATGGTTCTTTTGTTACAGGTTCAGTATTAACGTAAATTTTAGTGAGTTAGAGAAGAAGGGGTGAGGGTGAGGAGGGTAGGTAGGTGAGAAAACTAATATACCTGTAAATACTTAATATCTTCGGTAGCAATGAACTGATTTTAGTGATTTCTTTTTTAATCGGTAAGTACATTTTTCATGTACATATTTGTTTACGGGGAATGTTATTTTAGTTGGTGTACGGTTTTAAGTTATTGTAGGCATTTTACTCTTATGAGCGTCGTTAACGAAAATTGAATTTAGCTTACGGATACTAAAGAGTAAAAAAATTAAAAACTACATTTAAAAAACCGACTTTAACTACTAAAAAGTATAAAATAACTTAATAAAGATTGTATACACCTCTTATGCCATCTAAGTTAATCTTTAGCGTAGGTATTTCTTTACAGCAACTAAGCTGTTTATAATATCAAGTTTTATTTTGTTTAGTACAAATTATTGTATTTTATTGATATTATATAGGTATAGGTTTGCATAAGAGGTGTATTCAATCTTTATTGAGTTACTTTATACTTTTTAATACTTAAAGTTAGTTTTTTTATACGTAGTTTTTTTCGGTATTCGTAATTAATAGTGAGAATTGAACATTTTAGCCACCATTTGAACTTTTTATTTAATTGTCCGATTGGTCTCAAAATTGATATCTCAAGGACCTTGTGTTCCGATAATCAAAATTCAGAATCATAATTGAAAATTCGCCGCCATTTTAAACATTTCATTATATTATATACGTGTATATGTGTATGTGATTTTAAATGATATGTCGATATATCATGGTGGTAAATGATAGGCTATTGCTAAAATAAGTGACGTTTATTTTAAAAAGAAGTATGTTTTCCTTCGTGTGTTCACCGGGCCTTGCCGGGCCGACATACTGCAGTGGTACTTCTATGTGAAGTAGAGATGAAACGGATAGTAGTTTGGCCGGATACCGGATACCGGATATTCGGCAAGCTACTAGGCCGGAGCGCCGGATATCCGGCTACCGGATATTCGGCCCTTTATTGCGTTGACGCGATCAGTTTGATTTGAATATTGGCGTGGTGAACGAGATCGGAAATATTCGGGCGCATTCGGGTCGCACGTTCGAGTGTTATCGCGCGTGTCAGTTTGTGTTTGTTTCAGTTCGGTTGTTGTTTATTTCATTGTTTATCACTTGTCGTCTTGATTTTATGTTTGAATTCTGATAGATTAACAAAAAATGTCAATAATTAATAAAACAAACATCTTTGATGTACGATCATAAAAATAAACGGTGTCCATAACCTATGATTTGCCTTGTGTAAAATAATGAGATTTTTTAAAATTTTACTATCCGGTCTTCGGCCGGATACTGTATTACTATCCGGTATCCGGCCGGATAGTGAATACAAGGCCGGATACCGCATAGTTACCGGATATCCGTTTCATCTCTAATGTGAAGCAGCATAGATGTTACCGTATTTTTTGTCATGGTTGCCAGGGGAACGGGAACATATTTGAAAGTCGGAAAGATTGTCTGGATTACTGTTATCTGAATACTACTCCTCCTCCAGGTAACTTGTACAAGCTATGTTAAATTATACACATAATGGTTACTCATATAATTTATTAATAATATCAATGTTTGTGCTTCAGCGCTGATCCCGTATTTTTGTTACTTGGTTTTGAATAAGGCTCATGTTTCGGCCATTACAACCGCTGGGCGTGGGACAGATTTGCTAAGTGAATTTCAAACGCTTAAATTCTTACTTGTCATTAACTTTTACTTCATATTAATAAATGATTCGTTCGCTGTGTAGAACGTGCAAGCGCCGGCTGTATTCTAGCTGTGGACGCAATCAGAATAACTTTGAGTCGCGAGCAGAATGTATGGCGACGTGTCTCACGCTGTCTCACGCAACATCGCTGAATTGCAATAAACCTTCTATTTCGACTGAACATTTTTGTTGAAAGAACAGAATACCTTCATTATCATAATATAGCCAATGTTGAATTATTATTTGTAAAGGCATGTAGTTTTCGCATTGCGATTGTAATATTTTTACGAGGATGTATGCTAAAACTATAGATCGCAATGAATTTTGTCTTTGGAAATACGGCAAAAGTTTCTTCTTCGTAAGCCACACCTTCCATGTTAAACTAAACAAATTATTGTGCATACAGTATGCCGTGCGCATAACAAAATATCGCAATCAGATGTGTAGAAATCATTGGTGCGTTTCGGTGAATATTTTATTTGTCTATAATTTAACTCTAGTATCATTTTACAATATAATTTTAGTTTTTGTCGTTAGCAGCTTACGTATTTTCATTTATTCACTGCTACTGTTCTTAGCATTATAAAATACGAAATAGATGTTTTTATTATCTGTAAACAAAGATTAACCAAATTAATATGAACTTAATTCGATTTACACCTATATTCTTCCTGGGTTCGAAGATGATGATACTTTCTCAAACCTCTGTCAGCCTTAATTCTTCCCTTGCTGGGAAGTCGTTTTATTAGAGTTGAACTTTAGTTCATCAGGCTAACCTAGCGTGTTCATATATTTCATATTTCCGTTCTCGCAGTGTTCTCTCAAGTGTGCAATTTTCCTTTAGCAATAAAGTAAGTGGAAATGGACTTCGAATTACTTGTAAACTTAGGATATCAACAGTATTGTGCCCTAGTCTTGAATTGGTCATATTTTCAGTGCCTTGCTATTCATCGTCATTAACAGCCACAGAAAGTCCAGTATGGATTTGGAAACGGCTTAACTTGATCGTTCAGTTTCGACCTGCGACGCGACCTTTGCTACTGAATTCTAATGAACTAGTTATTGAAGTGTTTCGTACCGTAGCCATAGTCTGCACGCCCACAGTCACCATGCTACCCGCCTTCAAATTTATAGGCCTTTGCGCCTGTCTCAGAAACGTTAGCACTAGCTTTCGATTTCTAGTGTTCATGAACTCCCACGGCGTGTTGTATATTGCGAACGATAGCTTTTCATACTGAAAATAACATATATGTACCATAATACCAATTGACCTACGTCACCACTGAATATCATATTTACTAATAATATTGTACCAGAGAACCAAGAAGTTCAAACACTACTGAAATTTGAATTAACTGTTGAAATAAAATTACTGTCAGAGGCCCATAGCGTGAGAGTGCTGCTGCGTCCTAAAAATAGTATTTCCGTTTAAATATACATTAAATATTTTAAATAATAAGACAGAATGTCAAAGTAAATAGTAAGTAACCATTTGAGAACATTGTAGTAACAGGAAACAGCCGCAGACTTGATGAAATGCGTAGTACATTAGCATGTGCACTCCCATGGTGTCTGTTATAGCTGTAATAGAACTGTAAACCAAATTAAACAAGTATTAATACCGATAATATACATGGGGATAGGCTCGCCCCCCTTCCACATCCTGGTGGCCCCGTGCCTACCCCTTCCGGGATAAGGGCGTGAGTTTATGTATGTATGTTTATACATTGGCAATCAATTATAACAGCTTGCATAGGTCTCATTTAATTGTAATAATAAGTTCAATGTTTTGTCAATCGCTTTGGTACGGAATGATGTGGACAAAATATTTCCAACCCCTCCTATTAATTTAACTTTATGATTGATGTCGTTGCGTGGTAAAGACAAGTACGACATTCCCGGAGACTCGCTGAGTTTTATTCTAAAAAATCAAGTAAAATAAACTGTATAAAAGTAAAAAAAATCAATTCTTATAAATAAAAAAAATGTGTGTGTGTATTAGTGTACACACGTAAGAAGTGAAACTTCTTTATGACATCATTTTTCGAAAAATGATCTACTATTTACAAAGGAGATGGTCCAGAAATGTATGGACCTTGGGCCATAGTGCTGTACAGTACATGAAATATAGTTCGTGAAATTGGCTTTCGATTTCCGTATTAATTACTGTTATGCGTTGCTTATTAACTTTATACAAAAATAAATATCAAGCCAAGAACAGCAACACTACAAGCAATATGGCGACAATAACGGCCATATAGTTTTGGAATTGCACCATGTCAAACATTTTCGTTCTATAACTGAAATCATGAAATATATTTATATATTAATAAAAGTGACGCTTTTAACAACGTATATCATCTTTTGACAACTTATGGACTATAGTATCAACAGATAAATATATAGAAAACAATTATAAATAGTAGCGGGTTTTTAAAAGTAAGACATATATTCAAGTTAAAGATAATGGGTTTGCGCATTTTTGAACGAAATGACAATTAGGCATCATGGAGGACAGATTATCGAAGAAAATATTGCTTCTGTACTAAAACAATCACATTTTTGTATAAAGCCCCCCGTTGTCCAAGAAATCTAAATGTATTTTATTTGAATTCCACATTTTTTTCTAGTATTTGTACTAGACGTACACAATACGGCCCAAAATGAAACATCTCCTTTACAGAATTGGTAAAATAAAGCTAAATTAAATAAAGTTTAAGTTTAGGAGGGGGGAAATTTTTGAGGGAATTTGGGATTTCTATCGGGGCCAATTTGTAGCCCTCACCGAGACGGTTCCGAGGATACCAAGCTCGGTGGGTCCACGACCTTTATTGGCCGAGATAGGTTTAGGGGGGGTGAGGTAAAAAATTTAGGTGGGGTAGGTTTCGTGGGGGGGCTATTGGGCACCTTAAAATATTTTTGGGTGGGGAAAGTTGTGGAGGGGGAATTCGGGAATTCTGTTGGGGCAGGATTGTAGGCCTCACCGAGCCGGTTCTAATGAACCCAGAATCGATGGGTCTACAATGGATATTGGCGGAGATAGGAATAGGGGAGGCGAGGTAAAAAATTTAGGTGGGGGTAGGGGGGGGGGGGTGGGTTAGGTTTCGTGGGGAGGCTATTGGGCACCTTAAAATATTTTTGGGTGGGGAAAGTTGTGGAGGGGGAATTCGGGAATTCTGTTGGGGCAGGATTGTTGCCCTCACCGAGCCGGTTCCAATGAACCCAAGGTCGGTGGGTCTACGATGGATAATGCCGGAGATATGAGTAGGGGGGGTGAGGTAAAATTTTTGGGGTGGGGGTAAGCGGGGGGGGGGAGGTTTCGTGGGGAGGCTATTGGGCACTGTTTTGGATTTAGGGTGGGGGAAGGCCAGAGGGGGGGTAAGGATTAAATTACAAAAAAGTGGGTGGGACTTAAAATTTTGGGTGGGGCTTGGAAACGGTTGGGGGTGTGGCTTACTGAAGTGGGTACTAATTTACTAAATAAAAAAAGATGGCGCGTAACGGAAGAATGTGACGCGTAACGAAAAATTTTTTCCAACCCCGATAAAGAAGTTTCACTTCAATAACACCAGTCTACTAGTCGTAACAATCAACTGTAATAATATTCTGACGAAAAATAAGTAGAAAAAAATAATTAACATGATATAAATTTTGCAGCAATATTATTAAAATTATAATAAAAAGAATTATGGCTCGATATGCGAAACGCGAGCGCTCGCTCGCTCGGCGGTGATTCGTCTAGTGGCATGTAGACGCATTGACGACGTGCTAGTTTAGAAAAACTTTGTCTTTGACGTGATAAAATAATAGGAAATACGATCATTTTATTATTTCTTCTTTGGCCATACATCTATATAGAATATACAACTGAATATGTATAGATGGTACATATGTATTAATTGGAAAATCAGTACGGCAATATTCAGAAAAACGCCAAATTGCAGATGATATTTTATACTTTGCCCCCGTGGATATTATCAAATTAGTCCCCCTGTTTAAACCAACAAATTGTATAATAAAGTTCGAATGGTCGTAAATCATATTATGCTGAAACTCTGGGTGCAGGGCCTGTAGGAAAGGATTTATTATAATAACTAAATAACTTGCTGTGGCATGCCATGCACTATATACAATATTGAATATGTTATAATTAATGGTGTTGTTTGGTTAGTGTTACTGTCTATGAGCGATCGTATCGCTTACCATCAAGCGAATGTCACGCTCGTCTCGCCGTTTACTGCAATAAAAAAAAGAACTTATCAAACATAAACTAGGTACTTACTCCATAATTAAATTGTGGTGGATGATACTCTCCCGTAGTTTATTATGAATTATGACCGATTCCTCATCTGAGTATGTGTACCTTCTATTAGTATCGGAGTCCAAACTTTCTGGCAGCGGAAATTCTTCTAGGTGTCGAATTAGAATCTTCAAATGACCCCACACGTGAAATATAAGTAAAGAAACCAGCAAGTCAAATGCTATGAAGCAAAGCGTCACTATGTAACATAGGTAGATGTTGTATATGAAAAGTGTAATATATCCCCAAATATTAGTTTTGTAGTCAAAAGGCAGTTCATAATAAACTGAATGTTGAAAGGTTACGTTTTCGGGACGTGAGATACTATATGCTCCGCTGCTTATGTTCATCAACACTGGTATACAGTGAAACAAAAGCATACCTACAATTGATATCACTGTCAAATAAAGAGTAAAGTAATGCGACAACTTGTGCACCATCAAATGAATCTGGAAACAAACACAATAGCTAACATACTTTAAAGTTATTTACAAAAACGTTCACATCTTTGCTGTGTATACCTTCATTGCATGTTCAGACAAATCCTTGTAATTCAAGAGGTGGATCTTCTGTATAAACCGAACGATCAAGCTGTGATAAGACTGTAGAAATATCAATGTCAGCCTCGACTGAAAGAACCTTTAGGCTGTAATAAAACATATTTAACACAACGTATTTCATTTTCAATAGTACTCACGCAAGCAACTAAAGTCATTAACACTGTTATACACGTATGTCCTAATTCGATGAATGGCAGGACTCCAAAATTGTTCTTCAAATAAGCTAAACCAGTGAAGAGGCAAAAATACTCCAGGCTAACTATGTAGATTTTTTTGAACACCGTTAACTTGCAAGGCACGCCCTCAATGTACCTGACATCCCACGCGCCTATTCCATTCAAGGCAATCTTCAACATTTTTATGTATTTGATGTCCAGGGCAGATTTCACAATGCTGAAATAAATAATTATGCATAAAAAAGCTACTTGATACTTCTATATTATACAGCCATAAGAATATTTAAGTGACTAAACTATTGTGTTACTTGTAACATCCATACATCAGCAAGCTCGTACTATCCATACGTGACTAATATATATCGAGCCAAAGACATCGAGAACCACAATTAGGGCGCCCCTAAAGAAGTCTTAAGGACTTAATGCAAGTGGCTTGCATTTAGCAATGCTGGCGTTTTTTAACCTTGTGGTGCACGATCAATCAATAAATCAAGGAATAATTAAAATTGTTAATTTGAAAACATACTTGTATTCACCGAACTTACGTAAAGTCTTCCTCGAGCGACCACATTGTGATGTTGAAGTTTTAAAAGAACGTTATCTC
This sequence comes from Deilephila elpenor, assembly GCA_949752805.1. Taxonomy (NCBI): domain Eukaryota; kingdom Metazoa; phylum Arthropoda; class Insecta; order Lepidoptera; family Sphingidae; genus Deilephila; species Deilephila elpenor. The sequence continues at coordinate 2,739,942 of OX457093.1, forward strand.
TATACGAATTATTTTCTAATACAACCACGATGTTAAGTGACTACATTATATACCGTGTTTTGAAATATCTTTGCAAATTGTAGACATTATTGAGGTGTGGCAAGTTGTCATAAACAGGTTCCAATTCCAAACTAGCCAATTAGTGGTTTATAAAAATAACTAGCATTTGCCTGCGACTTCTGCGTATATACGATATTATGAAAGTAAAATTAAAACTACGCTACATCGCTACAACTACTACTTTATACTAAGTGAACTTTTACAAAAATGAAGGCATCCTTTATTATCCTTTATTTCACCTCCTGAAATCTCCTATCTGAAAACAAAAAATACTAATATTAATGACGTACTTTCGAGAGCCAGCATTATAATATTATCAGTAATGGGAAAATGTAATAGAGTGTAGTACCTGACATGGTACCTCATCGTTGTCCACCAGGTATTTCATACAGGATGTAATCAGCGTTGCTATGAACCGGTCTTTTAGACCTTTTAAATCCTTACAATATTTTTTTGAAATTATACTACTTTTGGGACGTAAGATATTTATCAGTATTTTTGTTAAGATGCGCGCGCACCCTTACCTCGACATGATGAAGTTGGTTGTTAACTATCTGTCAAATTCTCATGATAACTCGTAACTGTATTCAAAGTAGTTTCTTAATCTCTATAATATTAATACGTGAAGAAAATTATTTCTATGTATTTTTACGAAAATTTGAGGGACACAGGAGCACGAATTTTGGCGCATTTGAAGTAGGGATGCTCGATGAACATCGATGTTCGATGATCATCGATATTGAAAACAAAAACGTCGATGTTTTAATATCGATGTTACCATACGAAAAATATCGCAACATCGATGTTAACGGAATCGATCATCGATGTTAACTTACGGCCTCACCTCACGCACGACACGCACGTCCACCAAACCACCCTCCAAGTTTGGAATAATGTCATCGGTTCCACTTACCCGAAATTAAAAAAAATAGCGGTAAAATATTTGAGTACTATCGCGACATCAACGCCATCCGAAAGACTGTTTTCAAAAGCTGGTTCTACTCTTTATCAACAAAGATACCGATTAAAAGGTTCTTCTTTATCAAAATACTTTTCCTTCAGTCAATTAGTAAAAAATATTGGGATAATATGTAATAATTTGATCTGTTGCTTAATAAATTTCGAACTTATACACTGTGTTTTATTTTTTTGTCAATTATTAATGTAAAAATAATCGATGGATCCAACATCGATGTTCGGTTTCGATAAATATCGAACATCGATGTTGAGCTTTCGATAATGACATCGATGTCAACATCGATGTTTTTTGAATATCGATCATCCCTAATTTGAAGTAGTCTAGTCAACAAGTTCAAAAACGTCTTAAATAGAAATAAAGCTCCTAAAAATATGAGCGATAGCTCATTTGATTCGGAATGACGTCTAGAAAAATGTTTTTTAAGGGCATGTTAGCACTTAGCACATAAAAAATTGCAATTGTTAATTAACAAAATAAGAAAAAAAACAGGTATTTAGTTTTTTGTTAATAACTCTTAAAATAATGATATTTAAGGAATTTTGAAAAAAGATCCTGAAAGTGGAGGAAATTTCCAATAAATAAGTCCTAACTCCCGGAACTCTTTCTATATAATTAAAAAAATAACGCTGGAAATAGGGCTCCGCAAGGGCGTTATGGCATAGGCTCGCCGTCTAAATAGCTGATATATCATCTTAAATATTTTTTTAGTATTAAATAACTATTTAAAAATTTGAATAAATTATGGTGTAATCTAGACACTTGAACGAAAAAAACCTCGGGGGAAAATTTATTTTTTGTTAATTTTTCAAAAAGTTACTCCATTGCTAATTAACTTATTTTTTTTTCTAATCTCTGTTTTTATAAATTACGGCATAAAAGTTTAAATAAGTGGTCTATAAATTTTTCGCTTCGTGGAGCTCTTATTATTTAGGTAGTAGGTAAATAAAGTTATGAAAGAAAAAAATATTAAAGTTTATTATTTTGGTAATTATATATTTTTTAAATTAACAAAAAATGAAATTTCTAGAAAATGTTACTAGAAAAATTATTTATTGGTAATATCTTATTATTGCTGTTTTTGCATTTAATATAGGTATTAATTAACATTGGCAATTTTTTTTTATGTAATTTGGTAAGAAATTGTTTATAAATAAATAAACTATTTCGGGATTTTTTTAAATTATTTTTGCCATCTTATTGCATAGGTGGAATGATCATTAAAAAAAATTCTTATTGTTTTTATTGTTTATAGTCGTTTATTTTATATTTAAATTGTTTAAACAATTAGTTAAGAAATTATTTTATTCTTAAAAATCATCATTGACCCATTTTTTTGGAAATTTCCTCCTCTTTCAGGATCTTTTTACAAAATCCTTAAATACCATTAAGTTAATAACGAAAAACTAAGTACCTGTTTTTTTTTCTTATTTTGTTAATAACAATTGCAATTTTTTGTGTGCTAATACGATCTTAAAAAACATTTTTCTAGACGTCATGTTATTCCGAATCGAATGAGCTATCGCACATATTTTTAGGATCTTTATTTCTATTTAACACGTTTTTGAACTTGTTGACTCGACTAAAGATTAGAGCCACTTAGAGGACTATTTGCTATTTAAGACCACGCTACGAACTACGCGGGTAATACCGCGGGGCACAGCTGGTCAAAAAAATTAAGGCTGACACCGACCTCAAAAATATGTTGGCATATTTAGGTATTTATGAGTTTTAAAAGATTACTTTTATTCCTTTCCTTTTTATTACAATTTTAAAGTCAGTTTGATTTTTAAATTATTTTTTACTTCATTTTCAAAATTTCTATTGTAGTAATCTTCTTCTTCATCTATACATATAATAAATTAGTAACCGAACGATGTCTGTACATGGAAGATAAATGAGAAAAACTAATGTGAGGGGTCTGTATTAACGTAATAGAACCCAAAACAATGATTTTTAGCATTTTAGTCTGTTTGTCGGTTTGTCTTTGCGATTGTGCGCGATGAACTCCAAAACAGCTTAATGGATTTCGACAAAATTTGGTATGGAGGAAGCTGACACCCTGAAATAACAACTCGGCTTTTTATCCCGAAAAAATAGTGTTCCCGTAGGATGAGGAAGGAATTCCAATGTATTTGTTACTTTTTTATACTCAAAAGAACGCGATGAGACTGGATTACATGCATTAAGTGAGAAGGAGACCGGACGGGCGGGATATAACGGGACGGTATGGGAAATTCTAAAGAAAATTAATCACGCAGACGGAACCTGCGTGCAGAAGCTTAGTAACACTAAATTTTTAGCATTCTTTTGTTAAGCCAACTATCAACACGTTTTCCTAGTTAATGATACAAACTTTACATTTTATCTCACGGTGTCGTAAAGTGTGCGTCCTGGTGTGCCGCAAGCCGCCGAAGATAGTAAAGGAGAGCGCCGCGAATAATTCCGTCTCTCTAAAATTTTAGCTTTGTGCTTATTTATCATACTACTATCATTGTACGTTTCAACCATCTAGATTGATTAGGGTGCCGAAATAAAATAGGAAACATGTATGTGCGCCGCTAACTGAAAAAAATTCTGGACCCTTGCTGTATCTCAAAAACTACAGAACCGATATCGATGAAACTTATACAGCTGCTAAGTTGGACTATACCTGATCCAACGAAAAATAAGTTATGAAATGCGAGTTCTACTCTTTGACAGTGGCGTGCCTAGGGTTTTGGAGTAGGGCAAGCCCAATATTATTTTAGTTTTAATACATATTTATTTAGAAGGACAAAAAATACTAATTACGACGAAATCGAATTTACGGCGCGGCGGCAGACCTACCACACAATCTGTACAATATTAGGATTAGGTAATACAAATATAGATAGCCTGCGGTCATGCAACCGTAACTTTTTAATGCACTAACTACTGAGCACTTTTAATACCCGGCATTACACGAGCACAACGATAGCTACTATGCTCCCGTGTTTGACTGCGCAGTTAACCAAAATTGCGGACAGAAATTATTATAAATACATTAAGGTTAAGTTTTTACAAGTAATTTTAATTACAAGTAATAGCATGCCTTTTGAAAGGACCACAAACTCATTGAAATCATAAGAATTAATCCAAACATTCTAATACACAAGTGTCCCTTGAAAAGCATATGTAACACGACTGTTCAAACTCGGTGTAGTTTTCGCGCCAGTGTCAATATAATTGAATTAAATTACCTTTATAACGGCAATGAACACTTTCACCATCACACTAAAACCATCACAGGAAACAATACAAATCATTTTCGTATCAAAAAGTTTAAATAACATTAAAAAAACGAATAATTAACCTTCAACCCAAATATTTCAATAATTGCACAATGTCAAAATACTTATGAAGTTAGTAGTAATTCGTACAGTATTGCTAGTAAACGAAAACATAAACATTACAACATGCAATTATAATTGGCTATTTGACTAATTTCTGAAAAGTGTTTTAAAGTCTAGATATAATCACTCTATACCTCTTCAAACTATTAATTTATTTTTAAAGAGTTGTTTATAACGAATAAACATATTTTTCAGTTTTATCATCATATATGTCACCAAAACGGTAGGTCACGTGACTTTGAAAAAGTTACGTCACGCTTTATAAATGGTGAATGATCTTAGTGGCAGAGATGAATGAAAATTGTAAATCGTGACATCACACGCTGCACAATGACAGCTTGTCGTGTTTTGTTACATTTAATCAACAGATAAAAAATGGCAAACTTATTTTAGACATTTTAAATATTTATAATTTAGATAAATGTAAATAAAAATACGTATAATTATTGTTTACCAAAAAGCTATCATATGCAACACATTTTATAATTTATTGCCACAACAGTCAAATACCCAATTTATGAAATAAATATAAAAACTTCATTATTTGTATTCAAAAATGATTAAATAATTTTAAAAAGAACCAACGTAATTTATAAACAATAAATATAATATAGTTAACAAATAATGTTACACATGACGACCTTCAAATGTACGATGTTCAGTCAAAACAATTGGGTATTTGACTGTTGTGGCAATAAATTATAAAATGTGTTGCATAAGATAGCTTTTTGGTAAACAATAATTATAGGTATTTTTATTTACATTTATCTAAATTATAAATATTTAAATAATCTAAAATAAGTTTGCCATTTTTTATCTGTTGATTAAATGTAACAAAACACGACAAGCTGTCATTGTGCAGCGTGTGATGTCACGATTTTCAATTTTCATTCATCTCTGCCACTAAGATCATTCACCATTTATAAAGCGTGACGTAACTTTTCAAAGTCACGTGACCTACCGTTTTGGTGACATATATGATGACAAAACTGAAAAATATGTTTATTCGTTATAAACAACTCTTTAAAAATAAATTAATAGTTTGAAGAGGTATAGAGTGATTATATCTAGACTTTAAAACACTTTTCAGAAATTAGTCAAATAGCCAATTCTGTGGTCAAAAGCTGGGCTTTTGGTTTAGTACTTTATTGCTAATATATAGATATCTGTAGCTATACATTCGTAGTGCCAGAGTGTAGCATTTCACCCGTCAGTGTGAAAGAGATAGCATGCGTTGCCAAAAGCCTCGTAAAAGCACACGAGAGAGAAGAAGGCAGATATATGTTTTGCGCGTACCGTCTTTTAAAAAATGCGTGGAGCTACGTTCAACGTGAGAGTTAAAATTATTGAATGAATTTATTAAATGCGTTGCGCAGCGCGGGCGGCGCTTCGGCTCGCGCTTCATTGAAGAGCGCCATGCCGCGACGGAACAGTCTGGCGAAACTTCCTTGGAAAGAAACAATGTATGAAACGTGCTACTTTTTTGTGGTGTTATAATCCGTTTCAATACTATAGAACCCTGAGAGCATAACAGCTATACTGGGTTTATGACTCTCTAACTTAGACGGATTATAGTCTATTTTGTCGCCATTTTCATTTAGCTTGTCAAATGTCAAAGTCAATCGCAGCTAACTTGTGATAGTTACTTTTAAAATTTTGTAACCGAGAGATTTTTCCGCAATAAGTTTATAAAAGTTGTTTAATTAAGCCTTTTAATTAAAATTATACGTTCCTAGTTTTTGAGTGTAATTGGGTATTTTACTATAAGAAAGAAAAAAACTATAAATGTATATAGTAGAGCATTAAGCAATAAGTATATGTTAATTTCAGTTTTTATTTCCAAGGAATAAATTTTATAATTCGTTTTGAAAATTTCAATTTTTTTATCTGTCCTAAAAATATGTGAAACGGCTGCCGCCATGATGGATAACGATTCTACGTCATTCCGTAAGTAGAATACCCCCTCCGGTGTCCAAGAGCTCATACAAACACAGGTTGTTTACTGGTTGAGTGACGTATCATTTTAAAGGAACATGGCGCCTAGCGTTTTCACATATTTGCGCGCATAAATTTAAAATTTAAATTTTAAATGGTTTTTTATTGGACTTGCCGAACGAATAAAAATTTGATATTTTTTTAAATAGTTTGTTTTAATCTTAGGAACAACTTAAAAGACTTTTTGAAAATGGGTAGAATACCCAATTGTATGACACTAGTATGGGTAAAATAACGTGTGAAATATGTGGTGTTAAAACAAGCCGGGAAAATGATATAAAGTGCATTTTTATGGCTTAATTTCCATTGGATGAAGATCGGCAAGCAAATCAAGTATTTTTTAATTAGATTAACCAGGCAAAACAAAGTAATTAATTTAGTTTTAGAAGCTTTTATACCGAATATTTTTCAAGTACATTGTATGTAAACAAATAGTGTTAACTATGTCAATTGAATATCGATATCGATATTTGCCGGGCCTTGTTTTATTTTAATAATGCTATATAACTTTTAACCGTGTGGTGTTCTTTATTCTTTATTTGCTTTTATGTGCCGTCTTCGCATCAGACAAACAATTGTATGAATATTTTCTGTTTAGGTATTGATATATTATGTATCAATTAGAGACTGACATCGATTGCGAATAACAACTGTTTTATTTAGTTTCATAACATTTTAGCATACACAGCAGGTTTAACATTAAATTGATTATCATTTTAGGTGTAAACAGTGGGTCAAAGCAACTGGAAAAGAAGACCTATTTTATGTGCCATTTGAGAAGTTGCATCAATTGAAGTATGTTTGTGAAAACTGAAAAGCATTTCAAAAATAAAGACTTTAAGAAAAAGAAGACCCAAGTGAGGAAAAAGCGGTTCCATCTATTAAACTTTACCTGATGAAATGTTAATTGAGTTTCTGATCCTAAAGCTAACTCTATGTATAACTACATCGCCTTTCGAGAATGGTGGAGTGATAAATCTTCTCTGACATACCCAAGCGTTCGACTGTGTCAAACAATTGATATTGCCACAAAAGTGTTTGAGCGTGAAGTACGTCCTCAATTATTTCGCAATAACATTAGTCAATATTGTATCACTATAATGATGACTGTTTGTGATATGACATGGATGTGTAGTGAGCATAAACTCGTAATGTCCGATCTATTATTGCGTCGCCTAAGCTATTTATTAATCAGAAATGATTGTCACCAAGTAAATCAGTCCTTTGCTATAACAGAAGAAGCAGCTGCAGATTGTTTTAAAAAAAGACAGCAACAAGCAATTGTAAAATAATAAATCATTTTTCTTTCATTTATTGTCATTGTTTTATTTCAATAATCACACCAATAGTCTGGACCCGCAAACCTACTATCGATAAAACTGTGCAGGTTATAGCACATCACTATTCAAGCTGTAATGTTGGCAGCATTACCATAGGCTCTAGTTTGTGGTACTAGTCTATAGTCTATTATAATTTTTCTAAGGTTGGTATAAGAGTATCATGCACGTTTCATACAATTTGTGTTTTCATTTTTTTTTTATAGGGAGTCCCGTCTCTTATAACGTAGTGATTATATACTCTTTGCGACGGAACGCGGTAAATTCAAAAATGGTAGATGTTTCGTAATTACTGTTTTGTATTGTATTGAATGTTATGGTTTCGTTCAGAATTTAGTATATACGTATTAAGTAGGGCAAGCCGGGCTTTTGGGCTTGTATGGAAGTACCGCCACTACTCTTTGAGATATACGTGGACAAACATACATACATTTATAAAACTGATATAGATCAACATATCCAAAAATCGTGCAATTCTGACAAAATTACATACTAAAACATCGAATTGATAAACATCTATTTTTTAAGCGTTAAAAAAAGAAGTATAACTTCTTACTGGAATTCTAACTGGTCATTAACTTTTATTTCGTATCTATTAATAAATGATTCATTCGTTGTGTAGAACGTGCAAGCGTCGGCTGTACTCTGGCTGTGGAGGCAATCAGAATAACTTCGAGTCGCGAGCAGAATGTTTGGCGACGTGTCTCACGCCACCCAATAACACCATGTTTAGATATCGCCAGTACACCACCTGCGTGCCTTTCAACATCGCTGAATTACAGTAAAATTTCAATTCCGACTGAACGTAATTGTTGGCAGAATGCAGACCTTGGGTATCCTAATAAAATATGTATGTAGATTCTGACATTGCGCCTGTTAGGCCGGGTATCGACATGGCGAGGCTGGCTAGCGATGTGGAGACGCTTTACTTTTTGTCGTTAGCAGCTTGCTTATTTTCATTCATTCACTGCTACTGTAAATTATCTGTAAATAGAGAACAACCAAATTAATATGAACTTAATTCGATCTACACCTATAATATTCTTCCTGGGTTCGAAGATGAAGATACTTTCTCAAACCTCTGTCAGCCTTAATTCTTCCCTTGCTGGGAAGTCGTTTTATTAGAGTTGAACTTTAGTTCATCAGGCTAACCTAGCGTGTTGAACTTTATATATGTTACAGGTATATTGTCAAAGCCGTGATATTATAATTTCACTAGAGATATTATAAATAAACGGAAGATTGTCAATTGACTTCATTTTAATTACTTGAGTTCATATTGACTTAATTTTATTTAAAATGGAAATAAACTAACCTAACCTAACCTAACGATTGTTTCTTTGCGGTAACTCAATGCGGTACTTCACTCATAATACACCTAGATTTTACAATTTTAAGATTGTGATTTAACAGTTTCACTTCGATAGATTACAATCTACTGAAAAATAATGCGTTAAATTGTAAGCAGTATGTTATGGTTCACAATCTTTCGACAGTTCACAATCTCGCGAGATAGATTGTAATGTAACGGTATTTACAATTTTACGGTGACATTTAAATTACACATTTCAGTTCTCGTGGTGAACTCTCAAGTGTGCAATTTTCCTTTAGCAGTAAAGTAAGTGGATATGGATTTCAAATTACTTTTAAACCTAGAATATCAGCAGTATTGTGCCCTTGGCGTGAATTGGTCATATTTTTGCTATTCATCGTCATTTATGTCTATCCTCATGGCGGGTCGGTGGCTAATGGTTTTTGTAAATGCTTTCTCTTTCCCCTTCCCTTATTTTAAGCAGGATGACATAGTTTAGGTGGCGGTACCTCCACAGTTCATACCAGCATTGTCTCTACCTGCTACTCTAGCTGTCGTGGTTGTCAAATACTTGACTAATATACATTAAGCCAAGGACATCGAGTACTAAAATTATCTTCAGGGGTACCCTGATACAAGTGACTTGCACTTAGCGATGCTGGGCAGGTCGTGGTGTTGGTTTTCTACCTTTTGGTGGACAGCCAATCAAAAAATCAAGTAATAATTAATAATGTTAACTTATAAATCTTTTGAAAACCCCAAATGGGTTTATACCAAATACATCGAGAACCCCTAAAGAAGTCTTAAGGACCTAATGCAAGTGGCTTGTATTTAGCAATGCTGGCGTTTTTCAACCTTGTTGTGGACGATCAATCAATAAATCAAAGAATAATTAAAATTTTTAATTTAAAAATATATTTGTATTCACCGAATTTACGTAAAGGTTTTCCTCAGGCGACCACATTGTGATGTTGAAGTTTTAAAAGAACATTATCTCTATACGAATTATTTTCTAATATGACCACGGTAGTTCAGTGACTACATTATATTCCGTGTTCTGAAATATCCTTGCGAATTGTAGACATTTGTAACGGAGCTTAATATTTTAGTCAAGCCTTCCGGCCGCATCACAACTCAGCCTGCCATCTGTGATGCCTAGCCAAGCCAAGCCACAGCCATAGCTACAGCCAAAGCCGTTACGATTTCCATGCCGGAGTTTTACTCAATACATAATTTAAAAGTAGTTGGTGTCGTCACGGGTGATTGTCGTACAAGTTCTAGAAACATTTGAAGCGCTCTGCTGGAATGAGTTTTGCTTTTGGTGTCACAAGTATTTAAAAGCATAAATGTTGCCCTTGGGCCTTGAGGAATAAAAGAGCGAATAATTAAACAAGTGGAATACATGAAGGCCTTTATATTTTCCCTTTTGTGTCACATTATTGAGGTGTGGCAAGTTGTCATAAACAGGTTCTAATTCCCAACTAGCTAATTAGTGGTATATAAAAATAACTAGCATTTTCCTGCGACTTCGTCTGCGTTTATACGATATTATGAACGTAAATTAAAACAACGCTACATCGCTGCTACTACTACTACTTTGTACTAAGTGCACTTTTTACAAAAATGAAAGCACAACATTCTCTTTACATCTCGTCTTCTATTCAGCTATTAAATTATCCTTTACTATCTGAAAACAAAGCATACTAATATTGATGACGTAATTTCGAGAGTACATTATAATATTATCAGTAATCTGAAAATGGAATAGAGTGTAGTACCTAACATGGTACTTCATCGTTGTCCACCAGGTATTTCATACCGGGATGTTATCAGCGTTTCTAAGGACCGGTCTTTCAGACCCTTTAAATACTTAGCAATTTTAGTCCATTGAAATGTTACATTTTTAGGCCTTAGCGTGCGTTTTTCAAAAGACTCGATGTTATTGTTTTGATGTGTATGGATGGGGGGTTAGTATAAGCTTAAGTTCAAGTTTGTGGGGTCACTACCCTTGTTTCCCGGCTGCTATCTTGGAAAAAGGGGTGCAAAGGGCTTTCGCGCTGTATCTCGTAAACTAGTAACCCTGCAGAAACTTTTATACGACAGTATTTTTATTAGCAAATTAATCAAATTTTCTTTTAATTTTAATAGATTTATTGTGATATTTTCATAATGTTACTGCAGGTTCCACTACAACAACTGAGGCACACTGCAGAGCATTTAGGGCGCTTTTCGGCGACCACACATACATTCAGTCTCATTTGTATTTGCAGAAAATTAGTTTTAGGAGTTCGGTTAAGGTTCGGAGTTAATTTCAGGTTTCACAGGGTGTTGGAGGCACGAGGTCAGCATGGTGGACTATATGGCCTAACCCCTTTCAATAGTACGCTGGATTGTAGAGGACGTCCGTGCCTTGCTATGGGACGTACATATATGGGCTGATACCGATACCAATACCAACTATACATATAGATGAATTACAGTCGAATTTCGACCGCTAGGCGATATTTAGTATTTAGAAATCTACAACACGTTTTGTATCAGTAGAGATAAAAAAATATAATTCATAAATATACATGTGAACTTATAAATGGCAGTGAATGATAGACCATTGTAAAATTTAATGGTCTCCAAATTGATATAATATCCCTTTTTTCGGTATTCGTAATGAATAGTGATAATTGAACATTTAAACCACCATTTTATTTTAACTTTTTATTTAATTGTCGGTTTTGTCTCTAAATTGATATCTCACCTTTTGCTCCGATAATCAAAATTCAGAATCACAATTGACAATAGTGGCCGCCATTTTAAACATTTTATTTTATATACGAGTATATGTGTATGTGATTTTAACTGATATGTCGATATATCATGGTGGTAAATGATAGGCTATTGCTAAAATAAGTGACGTTTATTTTAAATAGAAGTATGCCTTATTTCGTGTGTATGTAAAGTATTCTTTGTCTACGATACGTACACACTCGTTTTATTTTATATGACAGCACGTCACAATATATTATGTTTCCTGCGCCGACATCGGGCCTTGCCGGGCCGACATACTGCAGTGGTACTTAGTTGTAAAGCAGCATAAATGTTACCGCTTTTTTTTAGGGTGGTTGCCAGGGGAACGGGAACAGATTTGAAAGTCGGATAGATTGTCTAGATTACTGTTATTTGAATACTACTTCTCCTCCAGGTAACTTGTACAAGCTATGTTAAATTATACACATAATGCTTATAATTTATTAATAATAGCAATGTTTGTGCTCCAGCGCCCGATCCCGTATTTCTATCAACTTGGTTTTGATTACGGCTCATGTTTCGGCCACTATAACCGCTGGGCTTGGGACAGATTTGCTAAGTGAATTTCCAAAGGCTTAAATTCTTACTTATCATTAACTTTTATTTCGTATTAATAAATTATTCGTTCGTTGTGTAGAACGTGCAAGCGCGGCTGTACTCTGGCTGTGGAGGCAATGAGAATAACTTCGAGTCGCGAGCAGAATGTATGGCGACGTGTCTCACGCCACCGAATATTGATATTATTGTGTAATTATAGTGCATACAGCATGCCGTGCGCATAACAATATACTGCAATTAGATGTGTAGAAATCATTGGTGCGTTTCGGTGAATATTTTATTTGTCTTTAATTTAACTCTAGTATCATTTTACAATATAATTTTAGTTTTTGTCGTTAGCAGCTTACGTATTTTCATTTATTCACGGCTACTGTTCTTAGCATTATAAAATACGAAACAGATGTTTTTATTATCTGTAAATAAAGAACAACCAAATTAATATGTACCTTATTCGATCTACACCTATATTCTTCCTGGGTTCGAAGATGAAGATACTTTCTCAAACCTCTGTCAGCCTTTATTCTTCCCTTGCTAGGAATGGGATTAATTGGAGTTAAACTTTAGTCCATCAGGCTTACCTAGCGTGTTCATATATTTCACATTTCAGTTCTCACATTGTTCTCTCAACTGTGCAATTTTTCTTTATCAGTAAAGTAAGTGGAAATGGACTTCGAATTATTTGTAAGCTTGGGATATCAACAGTATTGTGCCCTAGGCGTGAATTGGTCATATTTTTCAGTTCAGTCAGCTATTCATTGTCATTTACAGCCACAGAAAGTTTAGTATGGGTTTGGAAACGGCTTAACTTGATCGTTCAGTTTCGACCTGCGACGCGACCTTTGCTACTGAATTCTAATGAACTAGTTATTGAAGTGTTTCGTACCGTAGCCATAGTCTGCACGCCCACAGTCACCATGCTGCCCGCCTTCAGCTTTATAGGCCTTTGCGCCTGTCTCAGAAACGTTAACACCAGCTTTCTATTTCTAGTGTTCATGAACTCCCACGGCGTGTTGTATATTGCGAACGATAGCTTTTCATACTGAAAATAACATAAATATGTTCTATAATAGTAGTTGACATAATATGTCGCCACTGAATATCATTTTAACTGATAATATTGTACCAGAGAACCGAGAAGTTCAAACACCACTGAAATTTGAATTAACTGTTGAAATAAAATTAGTGTCAGAGGCCCATAGCGTGAGAGTGCTGCTGCGTCCTAAAAATAGTATTGCCGTTTAAATATACTTTAAATATTTTAAATAATAATACAGAATGTCAAAGTAAATAGTAAGTAACCATTTGAGAACATTGTAGTAAGAGGAAACAGCCGCAGACTTGATGAAATGCGTAGTACATTAGCATGTGCACTCCCATGGTGTCTGTGATAGCTGTAATAGAACTGAAAACCAAATTAAACAATTAATACCAATAATAATATACATGGGGATAGGCTCGCCCCCCTATCACTTCCTGGTGGCCCCGTGCCTACCCCTTCCGGGATAAGGCGTGAGTTTATGTATGAATGTTTATACATTGGCAATCAATTATAACAGCTTGCATAGGTCCCATTTAATTGTAATAATAAGTTCAATGTTTTGTCAATCGCTTTGGTACGGAATGATGTGGACAAAATATTTCCAACCCCTCCTATTAATTGAACTTTATGATTGATTTCGTTGCGGGGTAAAGACAAGTACGACATTCCCGGAGGCTTGCTGAGTTTTATTCTAAAAAAAAAAACAAGTAAAATAAACTGTATAAAAGTTAAAAAAATCAATTCTTATAAATAAATAACACCAGTCTACTAATCATAACAATCAACTGTAATAATATTCTGACGAAAAATAAGTAGAAACAACAATTAAACTGGCATAAAACATTTTTGCAGCAATATTTTTAAAATTATAATTAAAAAATATATGTCTTAACTCTTAATATGCGAGACGCGAGCGCTCGCTCGCCCGGCGGTGATTCGTCTAGTGGCATATAGACGCATTAACGATGTGCTAGTTTTAAAGTCTGTAGTTGTCTTCTTTGACGTTATAAAATAATAGGAAATACGATCATTTTATTATTTCTTCTTTGGCCATACATCTATATAGAATATACAACTGAAAAGCTTAGAATGTACATATAATGTATTATTTGGAAAATCAGTACGGCAATATTCAGAAAAACGCCAAATTGCAGATGATATTTTATACTTTGCCCCCGTCGATATTATTAAATTAGTCCCCCTGTTTAAACCAACAAATTGTATAATAAAATCATATGCTTATTTATTATTAGAATTTATTAGAATTTATTAAGAATTTATTATAATAACTTGCAGTAAAATGACACGCACTACCTATACATACATATGTATGTGTATATAATTCATGGTGTTGTTTGGTTTTGTTACTGTCCATGAGCGATCGTATCGCTTACCATCAAGCGAATGGCACGCTCGTCTCGCCGTTTACTGCAATAATAAAAAAAGAACTTATGAAACATAACTCAGGTACTTACTCCATAATTAACTTGTGGTGGATGATACTCTCCCGTAGTTTATTATGAATTATGACCGATTCCTCATCTGAGTATGTGTACCTTCTATTAGTATCGGAGTCCAAACTTTGTGGCAGCGGAAATTCTTCTAGATGTCGAATTAGAATCTTCAAATGACCCCACACGTGAAATATAAGTAACGAAATCAGCAAGTCAAATGCTATGAAGCAAAGCGTCGCTACGTAACATAGGTAGATGTTGGATATAAAAAGCGTAATATATCCCCAAATATTATTTTTGTAGTCAAAAGGCAGTTCATAATAAACCGAATGTTGAAAGGTTACGTTTTCGGGACGTGATTTACTATATGCTCCGCTGCTTATGTTCGCATACACTGGTATACAGTGAAACAAAACTGTACCTAATACTGTTAATGCACTCAAATATAGTGTGAAGTAATGCGATAACTTGTGCACCATCAAATGAATCTGGAAACAAACACAATAGGCATTAAACTTTTTTTTTTTTTAAACTTCCACATCTTTGCTTTGTATACCTTCATTGCATGTTCAGACACATCCTTGTAGTTCAAGAGGTGAATCTTCTGTATAAACCGGACGATCAAGCTGTGATAAGATTGTAGAAATATCAATATCATCCTCGTCTGAAATAACCTTTCAACTATAATAAAACATTTTTAACACAACGTATTTCATTTTGAAAAGTACTTACGCCAGCAACTAAAGTCATTAATACTGTTATACAAGTATGCCCTAATTCCAAGAACGGCAGGAATCCAAAATTGTTCTTCAAATAAGCTATTCCAGTGAAGAGGCACGTATACGATGAGATGATTATGGAGACTTTTTTGAACACTATATACTTGCTGGGCATGCCTTCGATGTACCTTACATCCCATGCAGATATTCCATTCAAGGCAATCTTTAAAATTTTCATGTATTTGATGTCCAGGGGAGATTTCACAATGCTGGAATAAAATACAGGGTATATCAAGACCGCGACCGAAAACGAAGCCAGGTGGTAGTATTAGTGATATCAAACGCAATGCAAGTAAAAATTTTAGAAAAAAAATGGACAATTTTTTTTGTTATTTTTTACATATCGTCGTATTTGAGTGATTAAGGATAGTTTTTCTAAAATAATGACGAACATCGCTTAATTTTTAAACACGCAATGGTACGTAAGGGTTTAAATTACTATTTTTGCAAAAACTAGGTATTTACCCCTCAAAAACGATGATTTTTAAAAAACTGTAAAAAAAAATCCGTCGCTTATTTTGCAAAAATTTTAGTTGCATTGTGTCTGTAGCCGCTAAAATTACCACCTGGCTTCGTTTTCGGTTGCGGTCTTGATATACCCTGTATAATCATGCATAACAAAACTATTCGATTCTTCGTTACCGTTACTTCCACAGTTCATACCAGCATCGTCTCTACCACTTGCTGCCGTGGTTGTCTAATACTTAACTAATATACATTAGGCCAAGGACATCGAGTACTAAAACTAGGGTACCCTGAAGATGTCTCAAGGACCTGATGCAAGTGGCTTGCACATAGCGATGCTGGGCAGGTCGTGGTGTTTTTTTTTCTACCTTGTGGTGGACGGCCAATAAATAAATCAAGGAATAATTAATAATGTTAATTTAGAAATCTTTTAAAAACTCATTTTTATTCACCGAACTTACGTAAAGTCTTCCTCGAGCGACCACATTGTGATGTTGAAGTTTTAAAGGAACATTATCTCTATACGAATTATTTTCTAATACGACCACGATGTTAAGTGACTACATTATATATCGTGGTTTGAATTTCTATGCAAATTGTATATGTTATATTATTGAGGTGTGGCAAGTTGTCATTAACAGGTTCCAATTCCCAACTAGCCAATTAGTGGTATATAAAAATAACTAGCATTTGCCTGCGACTTCTACGTATATACTAAATGAACTTTTTACAAAAATGCAAGTACAACATTCCCTTTACATCTCGTCTTCTATTCAGCTATTCAATTATCCTTTCACCCCCTGAAATCTCCTATATGAAACAAAGCATACTAATATTGAAGACGTACTTTCGAGAGCAAACATTATAATATTATCATACATACATACACTCATGCCTTTATCCCCGAAGGGGTAGGCAGAGGCGCCACTAGGACGCCCACATTTCGCCTTGCATGTTCCGTCCCACGATGTGATAGGGGGCGAGCCCCGATGCGGGCTGATAATGAAAAATCCAATATCACTTTGCCCGACCCGGGATTCGAACCCGAGACCTCAGCTTTGTAACCGTACCGTAATACAACTACGCCACCGAGGCAGAGTATAATATTGTTTTCCACCAGGTACTTCATACCGGGATGTAATCAGCGTTTCTATGAACCGGTCTTTCAAAACCTTTAAATACTTGGCAATCCTAACATCCTTACAATATATATTTGAACTTATACTACTTTTGGGACGTTAAGATATTCATTCGTATTTTTTTAAGATGCGCGCGCACTTTGACATCGAGATGTTGAAGTTGGCTGTTAACTATCTGTCAAATTCTCGTGATAACTCGTAACTATATTCAGAGTAGTGTCTTGAATCTCTATAATATTTAATACGCGAAGGAAATTTTTTGTGCGTATTTATACTAAAATTTAACGGACGCAGGAGCACGAAACTTGGCACAGTTGAAGATTAGTGCCAGCTGGAGGACTATAAGCTATTTAACATCACGCTACGAACTACGCGGATAAAAACGCGGCGCCCTTCTGGTCAAAAATATGAAGGCTAGCACCAACCTCAACAAAAATGTTGGCAGTTTTAGGTATTTATGAGTTTTAAAAGATTAATTTTATTTCTTTCTTTTTTATTACAATTTTAAAGTCAGTTTAAATTTTTTTAAATATTTTTTTACGTCATTTTCAATATTTTTACTGTAGTAATCTTGTTCTTCTTCTATACATACAGGGTATATCAAGACTGCGACCGAAAACGAAGCTAGGTGGTAGTATTAGTAACATCAGACACAATGCAACTAAAAATTTGGCAAATAAAATCGTAATTTTTTGTATTTTTTTTTACCTATCGTCGTATTTGGGTGATAAATATATATTTTTTCCAAAATAATGATGTACAACTTATTATTTTTAAATACGCAATGGTACATAAGGGTTTAAATTACTATTTTCACAAAAACTAAGGATTAACCACCTAAAATCGATGAATTTTAAAAAATTGCAAAAAATAATCTGTCGCTTTTTTTTCAAAAATTTTTGTTGCTTTGTTTTCCACTTAAACTATCACCCGGCTTCGTTTTCGGTCGCGGTCTTGATATACCTGGTATAATAAATTTGTAACCGAACGATGTCTGTACATGGAAGATAAATGAGAAAAACTAATGTGAGGGGTCTGTGTTAACGTAAAAGAACCCAAAACTATGATTTTTCGAATTTTTGTCTGTTTGTCTGTTTGTCGGTGTGGTTGTGCGCGATGAACTCAAAAACGGCTTAACGGATTTCGACGAAATTTGAATAGGAGAGTCCATCTGTGCAGAGGCAAAAATACGACGTGATTGTCAAGAAAACATTTTTGAACACTATATACTTGCAGGACATGCCTTCGATGTACCTAACATCCCATGCGGCTATTCCATTCAAAGCAATTTTCAAAACGTTCATGTATTTGATGTCCAGGGGAAATTTCACAATGCTGGAATAAATAATCATGCACAACAAATCTACACGATACTTCGTTAAGGCAATAAGTATACATATATGCTTATTAGACATATAGTTTTTTAAATAATACTCATTATCACACCATTAGAAACTATTAGTTATAGGCCCCAGTAATTTGGATGGATATACATGGTTCTGCTTACCCTTCTCTGGATAATTTTAAAGAGGATGTCATGGTGGCGGTACCTCCACAGTTCATACCAGCATCGTCTCTACCATTAGCTGTCGTGGTTGTCATATACTTGACTAATATACTTACATTAAGCCAAGAACATCGACTATTAAAATTAGTGCGTCCCTGAAGATGTCTCAAGGACCTGATGAAAGTGGCTGGCACTGAGCGATGCTGGGCAGGTCGTGGTGTTCGTTTTCTACCTTGTGGTTGCCGGTCAAGTCCTAAATTACTTGAATAAATAATGTAAATTTAAAAATCTTTTAAAAAGTCATTTGTGTTCACTGTTCACCGAACTTACGTAAAGTCTTTCTCGAGTGACCACATTGTGATGTTGAAGTTTTGAAGGAACGTTATCTGTATACGAATTATTTTCTAATATGACCACGATGTTAAGTGACCACTTTTATATCGTGTTTTGAAATTTCTTTGCAAATTGCAGATATTAGTAAGGCAAGTTGTCATAAACAGGTTCCAATTCGCAACTAGCCAATTAGTGATATTTATAAATAACTAACTTTTTCCTGCGAATTCGTTTCGTTGCTGAGTGCCATGATTGTACTTGTGGGGTGAACAAACCGGCAGAGCGCTAGGGTTTCGTTATTTGGTTCGATAACCCGCCCTCTGCTGGTTTTGTGTCAGTGTAGGGGGATCATCCGGGGAGGCAGGACTTCCGCATAGTAATCCGCCCCTTTGTGTGATGAGTGGAGTGTGTAGTCGCATAGTTTTAACGGTATCAAAACGTGAATGATTTATTAACCATTTATTGAAGTCCTTGACCTTGCTGAGGATGGAGTTCCCCGATATGTTTAAGTATTAACTGACAAGGTCAACAGCCCTAAATTAATACTTTCTTGTGTTTAGCCTTAAAAGTATTTCATAGTATAACATTATGATAGAATAGCAGCTGTGCAGTTCACTTGAAACCCACTTGAGCGACGTCAGTTATCTGAAACTATTATTATTTTATAATAAATTCATAAAATGCACGTTTAAACTGTCGCGAATTTCAAGACATAATTTATATGAAATAACACAGATGTTATTCAATGCCATTTGTTGATGATTGACAAATTATAGTATTTCTCGAAATACGGTAATGTTTTTGTATTGCTGTATATTTTTATTCTAGATAGATTCACTGCATTTGACAGTTATTATAGGATCGACTAGATAGTCACAATGATGTCGTCCTGAGCTGTCGCTTCTTCAAGCCCTGCTTAAGGGATCCAAGATTTTATGATGAAGGGAACTGATACGCATTTTATTTCAAAACTCCGATGGTTCCGAGAGATAGGAACTAGCCAACAGGTTGGGGTCGGTTCTGACTTACAAGCTGTGGTTTCGTACTAGCAGTTCTGTAAAGGGACTTGTAAGAATGGGATAAGCATACAACTATAGAGGAAAGTGCTTGTGCTATTGAGGAATGAGCAATATAGTCATGACATTAAGATTTACGTTAATACAATGGGTGTTATAACACCGGCTGTGGAATGAAAGGCCGCAAGTTCGATTCTGACACGGATAAATATCTGTGAAGATTTAATATATTTTGGAGGTTTTCAATCTCACGAAGATGGCAAACAAGCTTACGGTCCGCCTGCTGGCAAGCAGTTCCCGCAATTTATGTACGTATTCAACACCAGTAAAGTCACTCGCACGTTGACCTAAAAAAAGATTTGTGTTATAATTTGTGAGACCAAAATCTCCCCCGTAGTTTCTGGTACCCATAACATTGAGACTAAATCTTAATGTGACGTCACAAGTGCAATGGTTAAGACAAATTTTATTACTAAGAAAACTAGGCGTCCTAATTCCCATGTAATACTAAAGCGACGTTGTTGTATTCAAGGTGATATCGGCATCGGCAGTAAAATGTATGACGACATAATTGAAATAAAAACCCTTGTTTTCAATTTTCGCCCAATATGAGCAAACAATAAAAAATAACATTATTTCTCAGGTGGTTTTTACAGTCTGTACAATTTATTAGTTTGCGTTTCGTTTATTTCTTCTTTAGGAACGGTCAGCATGAAACACTTTGGGTCAACGTTGTTTATTCTCGCTTACATTCTCTTTTATATATGTTTTACCAGCGCCGTAAGTATTTTTTTATTCAACATTGAAATAAGTTTACTCTTGTGTTTGTATATTTCATAAGATTTACCTTATTATTCAGACCCCGTGCCGAAAACAAGTTGTCCCCGGTCAACGTAACATTAAAACGGTAGAACCTGCCCAAGATAATGTTTTACGAGCATTAGACAATTTCCACTGCAACCTTAAGGACATAATTTATAAAGTTAAATGGAATTTAATCACATCGTATAATAATGCGATGTCCTGAGGATGAAGTGGTTAAACAATATATTTTTAAATTTTATAGGTGTTAACATTGTTCATTTTATTTTATACGCATTGTATTTATCACACAGTATTCACTGTAATAACACATTTATTTTAAGTCCCTATTTGAAGAGGAATACAAAAGTAGAGTACTTAGTTTCACATTTAGTTCAGTATCGTCCCATTAGAACTTTTTTTGCAGTGCGTGGTGTGCGCCGCTCGCGGATCTAAAGATGAATTCGCAAAGCTGATGAAAGTCCAACTACCCAAAAGGAAATTCATGTATAGAATGAAAAATAGCACATCTCCTTACTAAATACTCGCTTCAAAAACAGCAAATTAATTACCAAAAGAAATTTAAAGAGAAGTTAAAACAAACAGTAACAACCATTTGTATATGCCAGGCACCAAAACCGACTAATTCTGAAAATCAGTCCATGAAGCACGTTAAAACAACTACTATGTCGAAGAAAATAGAGAAAATTATCGCACAAATCGAGAACAGTAAATTGCTGAAAGACAAAAAGGACTACAAACAAATACTTCGACAAATGAAGGAAGTGTTCCACGCGCCTCCGACTGCGCCGACCACCGTCTGTGCTCGATGCAGGGATATATAATCACTGATCTTATGTTATTAATGTATTTTGCGTCTAAAATAATCACTTGTATAAACCACATCATTTTCAATTGTTTTATTGCCTTTTTTATTTACATATTTTAGTTAACTCTGTGTTGAGAAACGAAGGTTGAAGTGCAAAGACTTATGTTTGCGCTGTCTGATACGGGTAATAACCGAAGCAAATCTTAAGCATGAGTTTGGGACCAATCCACATTTGTTTATATTTTTATCATAACAAACCAGCCGCCAAATTGCTTTGGCTTTTTACGAGCGGCTGCTTACCAGACATGAACTGATTCTGGAACAGGGCTTTTTAGAACCTAAATATTATGTAATTTCGATGCAAGTTTATTATAGTTGGAAGACTTCATGCCAATCTCATAATAGTTAGGCACTGACAAAAGGGTGTGCCACTTTGTGATACCTGCAGAAAATGCATTTTTCCCAGAAGGGGTTGGCAGAGGTGCTCCCAGGACACCCACATTTCGCCTTGTGTGTTTCATCCTACGATGGGCCCTATTACACTAGGGGACGTGCTTATCGCCATATCAGGAACAAATTCCTAACTAGAATAGAATAAATAGAAAAATCCAATTCCACTTTGCCGGACATTAGATTTGAGACGGTTCGTATCCATTGTAATCGTACCGTAACTACAACTGCGCCACCGAGGCAGTCGAGCGAAAACTACACTTCATAGTAAGTACCAAGTACCCATATTTAATGATCATCGGGTAAACTGCAATGAGTAGACTTACATCTTGAAGGTCCCAGGTCAAACTGGCTTGGTCATATCTCATGCTTCAAGATGGTCTGCTCCGCAGTAAAATGTATTTGTATCTAATAAATATTATTGGTTCAGCTAATAAGATAGTAATTTCTCGATTTATACAAAACTGGGGCGTCTGTGAACAATTACCACTAATTAACTATATATAATGATTCATCGTCCTATTAATTATCCAATCACGTAATATATCTGATTGTCGCAAATATAGGAATGTGAGGTCGTAGGTTCAATTTACAAGCCGGGCAATCCACTTTTAATGAATTGCTGAGTACTGAATTTATGATGTGACCAGAATTTTATGAGCCGGTGCGACGAAACGACTACAATGTTCATCATGACACGTGCGTGTATTGTAATCCAGACATAACTGTATCAAACTGACGTCTCATTTGTAGTTCGATGTAACTACACAACAATAGTCTTTTCTTTCAAGACTACATTTTACATATAACTGATACATATGCTTTTAAATTGTTGTGCTTCTATCGTCGGTCACTTTTAATGGCCCGATAAAGAGTTCAACGTCCTAGGTATTGTCCTAGATAATATAAGTGTTGTTGTACATTGTCTGCGCAAGTCTTTACCTTGTGGTGAAGTGCTCCTGCCATCATACGCTACTGCTCATCCTAATAAT
The DNA here is from genome assembly GCA_949752805.1 of Deilephila elpenor. Lineage (NCBI taxonomy): Eukaryota > Metazoa > Arthropoda > Insecta > Lepidoptera > Sphingidae > Deilephila > Deilephila elpenor. Next base: position 2,763,160 of record OX457093.1, read on the forward strand.
GCATGTAGACAGTAAAGAAGTCGCAGACTTTATCAATATCATTATATCGCAAAGTATCAGCCAATGATTTGTTTGAACTGCGATAACTTAATTTGTCTTATTACTTACTTTAACTTCGTCATATAATCAAATAAATACTCTTTACAAATCATTTTAAAAACTTGTCACGTGAAATGAAATACAAACATGAAGTAATGACAGAGATTTGATCATTTGAATTTTTATTAAAAACATTGTGAAAATCTAATAAAAATATAAAATTGCGAAAAATCCAGATTATTTGACGACAAGATGTATTCAAACGAGTTTCGACCTTATTTTATTCTGATTAAAAAAGAGGAGGAGAAAGGAGAACGTATTGCGCGAATCAATATGGAAGTGAAGCATCAGGCGATACCCGACGCAGTCAATCCATTTACAAAGAAAACTGCTTTCACGCAAACTTACCCCACGAAACTGATCCCCGCCGCGCCGAGGAAGGCTTGCTGCTTCTACTGTTCGTGAAGCTGTCGTTAACTATGCAGAACCCATCAGAAATACTTAAGAGAAAGAAGAGGCCCTTGGTGCAGCTGCTTTGCATCGTATGGGTCAAATGTTTTGGAAACGTTCTAAGCGCTTCGATGAGGTCAATAAGCTGCCACAAGATGTCTACAAATATATACTTGTTTTGTTTGCAAACGTACAAGCATCTATCCGATATTCTGGACCTGGAGTTAGAATTTGACCAGTCAGATGTTACGCCTATAAAATGTGACAAACAACCGCAGATGTCACCCACGTGTTCTTGATAATTTGGAATAAAAATGAACTGGTATACAATACAATATTTATTTTTTATTTACGCATAATCTAATCAGTAGAGAGTGCAAACAGTTAAGATTCTCTCGCCTGTGCATACATTGCATAAGCTGAGTAGCACCCACTGTAATGCATAACAGGTAGTTATGTAATTTCTGAAATTCTCTATTGACTGTCGTCATTCATGGGACAATAGTGTCGAAACAACTATCTACACCTTACTTCTTAGCACCCGTTATTTTTCGCGCAATATAAAAAGTATTAGCCTCTGCTCAACGTATAATACTCGTATAATAACCGTCCTATGAACTTAAACTGTTTCGTCACCAATCTGTGACTTTCCAGAGTAATTCGTAAAGAACTCGTACGTTGTGGGCGGTTGGTGGTTGTGAGACCGTTAATATTATAACTGGCGACTTTTGTACAAATCGAGTGGATATTGGAGCAAATTAAGTTATGAATCAGGGGTCCATAGATGTCACATAAATATATACCTTTTAATTCTTAATATACAAATTTTAACGAGTGATATTGGTAGAAAGCTATGAACGCGAGGGACCCCATCTAATACTACCGGGGCTCAAGCTAACCTTACCTCGTAGTGGTGTATTACACCGGCTAGCTGACGAAGCTCTGGTGCCTGACTAATGAAGTAACCCTGGCAAATTAAGTGGTGGACTGATTTTTATCAGCTAGCATTTATTATACTTAGCATCTATATATCATTATTCTTAGCGTCCTTGACGCAAGAGTATCAGGGACGCGAGAGACATGTCCTGCGTCGAGCAACTCGCCTTTTGAAAATGCTTTTATTACCTTTGCCTGTATACAAATTTTAAGAGCCGTCAACATGGTCATTATTGGCAACACCGTCCTAAGCTCATTTGTGGAAAACATGTAATCAACAGCGGGGTTCTTATGGTTGAATATGTAGATAGTGGGTGTTTATGAGTAGCCGTAATCATTTAGCAACCCCTTACCGGCGGTTGAGCTGTGTATGTCTGTCGAACACATTTTGAGAAATATATTAGCCTTGCCTTTTTGCATAGGTTTTTCATCACTTATCTTATATAAGTGCGCGGTGGCCTGTTGGTAACGGAGCAGCCGCGGCTGCCTACATGTTCACGGTGGTCGCGGGTTCAAATCCCAGGGCACATCTCTGACTTTTCGGAGTTATGTGTATATTGCTAGTCAATCACCACGCACTTTAACAGTGAAGGAAAACATCGTGAGGAAACCTGCATACCGTAGCGATTTTAAAGAATTTCTACGGTATGTAAGTCCGCCAACCCGCACTAGGCCAGCGTGGTGGACTATATTGCTTAACCACTCTCAATCGAGTCTCTCGATTGTAGAGTAGGCCCGTGCCCTGCAGTGGGACGTATATGGGCTGATATAGATATAGATATAGGTCTTATATATCTGAATGCCTCGGCGGCGTAGTTTTACTACTAAGTACAAAGCTGAGGTCCGTTTCGAATCCCGGGTCGGACAAAATGTTTTTGGATTTTTCTATTCATTATCAGGCCGCAGACAGGAATTTGTGTCCGATATGGCGATAGGCTCGCCCTTTATCGCATTGTGGGACGGAATATACAAGGCGATATAATATGGGTGTCCTCGTAGAACTTCTGCCTACCCCATATGTATGTATTTATTTGATGATGACATAAATGTATCTACTCCCATCGTTGACTAGGCGCGAACCTATTGTCACCATTACCTTCAGTTACATGAACACCGCTGCTGAACATGGGCGCTCTTTAAGGATTTCCACAGAGATCAACATCAAGACATATGTAAATATTATAATATAAATAGATATCACACACGTCATACAGTCCTGAGCCTGTGATAAGATACTAATATTATGCGTTGATTATATAATTAGACTAAAGATCCGGCCCAGCTTCGCCCGGGTGCACATCATTTTAGAATTTTACTTTTTAGCTTACATATCATATTTAATTTCCCGTGCAAATTTGTATACCTAAACTCAACTTAAACAACAACCATAACGTAATTTATATAAGTATATGAAACTTTAATGTAGCCAGGGACGATAATACTCATACACTTCCAACAGCTATATAACTCACCCCCTTAAGAAATAACATTGGGAAAAACGCAGACATATGTGTAGTTTTGTTTTTAAATTGAAAAAATGCCATGAAATATCGTGCATTCCATTTTAAAAATCAATCCTCAATTTATCCTCATATTCTCAATTTATCCACTTTTAAAAATATTTTCTAAAGAGATGATTACCACATAAACTGCCGAAATTTCAAGTTTGCGGCCTTGGTGGTTTGGGCTTTGCGTTCAGAAATCAGTCAGTCAGTCGGGACTCGGAGCAAATATCTTTATACCGGGTATATCAAGATTGCGACCGAAAACGAATCCAGGTGGTAGTTATAGTGGTTACAGACACAATGCAAATAAAATTTTCACAAAATAAGCGACAGAATTTTTTGGCAATTTTTTGGCAATTTTTTAAAAATCATTGTGTTTGGGTAGTAAATACCTAGTTATTGCGAAAATAGTAATGTAAATCCTATCCTACAATAGCGTCTTAAAAAATAAAATGGTGTACATAATTATTTTAGGAAAACTATGTATTTAATACTCAAATACGATGATAAGTAAAAAATTACCAAAAAAAAGTGGACGATTTTTTTTGCGAAATTTTTAGTTGCATTGTGTCTAAAGTCACTAATACTACCACCTGGCTTTGTTTTCGTTCGCAGTCTTGATATACCCTGTATAGTCTTCCTATGATAATTTAGAGGCTTGCAAGGGACTTTTTGGTCTCACATCATAAAAGCCTCAAGAACAAATATTTGTACATCACACGATTATCTAGTTGTTAGGCGCGAACTTGTGCCCTCATTTTAAATCTGTTGTCTTATCGACTGCGCTACAAAGATACGTAGTAGAAAACGACGAGCCAATCACAGGTGTAGATTATCAGATACATACAGATTATCATTCAGTATTTGTATTGTCTCTGTTTATGAAATAATCTAAACGTAGGGGAAGGGCGGGCAAGATGGAAGGCTTTACTTTATGATGAAAAAAATATATTATAACAATAAGTAAGTACCGTAAATATGTTTTATTTTATCAGTTTTGTGAGACTTAATCTGAGTTTTAAAATAATCTTGCCCTCACCCTGTGGGCAAGATGGAATATATAGGATATGCATAGGCAAAATATAGATTTTACACATAATATAATTTAATATACATACATAATATAATCTACAACTTGTTTTTGTGTCTGCCAATAGTCCATGTGGTCAACTTAACACGCTCGTGTCTGTAACCGATCCACTGTGCGCAAAATGGCTAATACCTAGTAACGTTAAACCAGCTGCATACTCAAACGAACCGTTCCATCTTGCACTCATACCCAATTTTCCATCTCGCACATACGTTCATGGGTAGTACAAAAATTAACGGCATTATTCATAGACAGTTTTAAAACTTGTTTCAGTTATCGAATGTTTTGTCTTCTTCGCTCAAACGGAATTCAAAAGTCGTTCGAAAGGGACAAAACATTCGATAACCAAGATAGGTTAAAACTCTGTATGAATAAAGCCGTAATAATTTAAAAGGTGTTTATATGTTTTGTCTTTTCATTTAAACTCATACAATCTATCCCTAATAGTTACGATGTATAAAAATAAATTTGTATATTACTTACATTGTAATAGTAATATCACTGCAAAAAGTAATTGCTAGCGTAATAATTTGACGCAAAATCAAGAACCACTTACACAAGTCCTGCAACAGCAGAGCCGAGTTGCTGTTCTTGAACTCAAAAATGTCTTGTGTCTCCGTATTCTTCGAGACAAGGGTGCTCGTCGCATGTTTTGTGAAAATATAGAATCTTTCCATCTTGCCCTCCCTCACTCTAATTGTATTTATTTACATAGGAAAGAAATAGTGCATAATGTGGAGCTTGTATACACTGAGTCAGATATATTCGTTAAGTTAGTAGTACATATTCGCCAATGGACATGAAAAAACCATTTGCAATGGCCCCCGCAAGCCAGCCAGCCAAGCCCGCAAGTTCATTGGTGACTGACAATAGATAACCGTTTCAAGCCGCTGGATACTCTATCTATTGCACTTAAATCAAGTGCATTAGATACAGTTTGTCGTGCCTGTATAAAAAATACAATAATTATATCTTTGTATTGTTATTATGGTAATTGTTTGACGCAGGCTGCTTCTGACATGTCGCTGTGGAAATCCTTGGCCAACGTTAAATACTTTACTTCATGTGCATAAATAAGAATTATATGTATTATACTGGCACCATGCGGCTATTATTCTCTATCAGTTTTTAGTCGGGACTCATTAAAATTAATGTAAGAATTAATTTAACTAAATGATCACTGTATATTCTTGCCCACTACTTAAAGGTAAATTTTAATTGCCTACATTAATAGGTCGATAACCCGCGCACAACAAAAATAATAGATTACGCCCTAAAACAAGTTATGAATGATGTAATAAGAATTAAGAAGTCAATAATTTTTTTTCCTTAATATAAATAAATCTTTGAAATTTATTTTATATTTCAGGTTAAATATTTGCAGTGTAATTGAGGGTTAAATCTTTAATCCACCTCCTCTTTTTGATGAGTTTGGTGTAAGAGTCTTCTGTTCTCATAAATAAAATTCGGTTAAGATACACACGATGTTCAAATTTAGCAGATTGAATCGTGCCGAAATCCAAATTAAGATTCATCAAATCAATTATAGGCACAAGTATAATATAGGCCAGTGGCGGTGTATGAGCAAATAGCTTTTTAGTTGTGTTCGGTGAGCTGTATGGGATAGCCGGGGCTCTACAAGCTGCAAGGAACAGCAGCTGCTCCTCTACAATCGTCCTGGATTGTGGATGTTCATGGGCGGCCATGGTGTTTTACCATCAGGTGACGTGCATTCACATTTACCATTTTTCTGTTTAAATGTTATAAACCAATGACAAAATTGGTACTGAATAAGTGGACACGTACAAAGTGAATGGTAATGAATTATAAGCCGAACTGGCATAGGACATTACTAACATGTTCTTTGTAAATGTTAACTTATTCATGCCTTAAAAAGCAACTGCGATGATTCTCAACGACCGTGACATGACGATATTTTTTAATCAATCAACTATTAAGATAACTATTAAGATCTTAGTGTTTCTTGTTTGTCTTGCGTGTATAAAACTGATGCGCAGAGTAACTTGATCATCGCAAATCAGTACAATGATGACTTGCGTATTTTTCGCTCGTTACTCATTGTTTATTTAATCTATTACTGCAACATGACGTCGCGTCGTGGCATTTTAATTTTCATATTCTTAAGAACAGTCACATTCAGTATAGTGTAAATGTATTAAAAAATACACGTGTATTTAATAAATTCAGTTTGGTAAAATATTTGTTTTATATAATAAGTGATTTAAAGTATTACCGAATAAATCACATTTATGACGTGCGTATTAAGCGGAACTAAAATAGAAAATAATCAGAAGAATACAATCGTAATTGACTGTACCTACATATTTTTTGCGACGGTTGATTTTCGCACGCTAATTTAGTTGCGTGATAAAATAAGCTTTATATCTTTTAAGATACGGTATAAAAAGGCTTCTTTGTTTTATCAGTAGCTTTGTATGTACTATGCAAACCTGGATGTTAGACATTGGCATATCACAGCTATCGCGTTATCGACCGTAGTAGTCAAAGGATGTTTAGACTGTAAAGACTTTAAATTGTGATATTAACATAATTAAAATGGAACTGGAAGACATCATTGAAAATGAAGGCAGTGATTTGTTGAGAAAACGCAAAAGTTTGCAGGTATTTCTTTTTTAATTATAATTTTTAAAGAGTGTTTCTCTAGATTTGCCTAACCTACATTCAGCACGTGTGATCTCGAATCAATATTTTGCTAAACCGAAAACAGGCTTTGTGAATTAAAGTAGTTAGATACAGTTTTGTTTGAACATGCGGCAGCATCGTTTTTATTATCACCGATGGTTTTTTTAAGTGTTAATTGATAAGCTATGTTAACAGTCAACACTGTAATTTTATTTGCTAAATCTGGGTATGCCCAAAACTTCTCGTATTCATATCTTTTTTTACAGCACATTTTTTTTTTATTTAAGAAGGTACATTGAGCATTTAGTTTGATTATATTTGTAGCTTTGCCAGTGACGTCATAGACAACATAATTAAGGGAATTTCTAGTGTAGTTTTCGTTGAATAATTTGTAATTAGTCATTTTATACTTATTTGGGTTTATGAAGTGGAAGATTGGAGACCATGGCACTTAGTGCTTTGTGGTCTCTGCCCGCTCCAATGGAATACAGGCTTGAGTTAATGTGGTGCTGTACAGTGTCACACATTTTACTTGACGACTTTCTAAATAAAGTAAGCATAACTCATTATGACTCAAAAATAATAGTTCACACAAATAGTAGGAAATTTTATCTAATTAATTTCTTTAATATTATGTATAGATATTTTCCTTGCAAAATTTGTCGGAAAGGAAATATGGTAAAAACAGCTGTTCGACGCTATTTTTCCAAAAACCATATTTTTCAATGCAAAATTTAACAACATTTAAGCTTGTAATTCATTATATAATTACATAGACTAAACTTCACCATTGATTCGAAAATGTATGCAATGAAAATTGACAATTTACAGATGCCGTTTTATCTGTATTTGCATGCAAGCAGTAAATCAATATTTGTTTTAATTACAATTTAAATGCCTCGACTGCCTGGCGTAGTTGTATAACGGTAAGGTTACAAAGCTGAGGTCTCGGGTTCGAATCCCGGGTCGGGCAAAGTGATATTGGATTTTTCTATTCATTATCAGCCCGGAGTCAGGAATTTGTGCCCGATATGGCGATAGGCTCGCCCCCTATCACATCGTGGGACGGAACATGCAAGGCGAAATGTGGGTGTCCTAGTGGCACCTCTGCCTACCCCTTCGGGGATAAAGGAGTGAGTTTATGTATGTATGTATGTACAATTTAAATGTAATTGCTAATTTGACTACTCTTCAAGATATTACTCATATTCTCAAACACATTTTAAATGATGAAATAATGCGTGTTACGTAACATTTTATAACTAATGATAACGGTTGTTACAACTGCATATTGTACGTGCGTTTTTCAAATTATGTAATTCGAAGATTGCAGGTAATCGTTGGATGCAAGCTTCCAATATCCAATTGAAATGCTTGGAGGCCTGTGTTTTGCAATGGACTTCCAGTGGAAGGTGATGACCAGCATTCAATAACCATATAACCCCTATGCATACGATCCAACCCCTCTGAATCCTACTCTCGACTGTACAGTAGGCCCATGCCCTGTACGGGACGTGTATATGGACTGATAAAGATACAGATAGATACATACGTCCTAGGTGTACCATGCTCGCCTAGGAATAGCGGACTTCATACGAGTAACCATAAAAATTCTTGCTAATTTCTATCGTGTGCATATCTCCTTACGATATTTTTCTTCTCACTTAAACTCGAAAACTATACGTGAATATAATATAAATGTAAATTAAAAGGTTTCTATACAATGGACACTGGGCAGCCGAGTCGTGATTCTCAAATGTCGATAATTGGTTCTAATTAATGATGGTTGGGCGGCCGTGCGTCGCTCGGTCGCGTGGTATCACTTTGAACGTCGTGTGGACGTCCATCTGCGGTCACCTGCATGAAATTGACAGCTTCACTGGTTCCAAATTCCCATGTATTTTGGATTGTATCTATTACTCCTATATACGATTGAATGTGGAATAGTCATTAGGTTATCTGTCAAATTATAAAAATCTTTACTTAAATATTTCCTTGATAATAATTAGAGGCTTCTAAATATTGAGCATAATTTAAACTATAAAGTCATCTCACAGGAATTAGATTTTTTATGGGATTTTCGTGATTTCAACTTAAATATATTCACCTTTTAATTTCATTCAAAATCCTTGATTCCATAACATTAGTCGATTCCGTAAAAATTATTCACCTTGAATTGTTTCTGGTGGTGTTTGACCCCCAAAATAATCCTGACTACGTCAAACTTGTAATTGAAGTTATACCTATGTACAATAGATATTTAAATAAGATTTTCCCAGGTAGATGCATACATAATGTTTTTCATACCTCGTCAGTGGCTGTACAATGAGCAATTTAAGCACGGATGACGCAAATTTACGTGAGGATGCGTTGGATCAGGTATCATTATTTTCTCTAGTACTAATATCCAGTTTTGAATATTTAAATATGTTTAAATAATAGAGCTTCAGTGTAGTATCCTGACAGGATAGGCAAGGGTATACGTATAACAGAATACAAAAATTAAATGATTTGCTGTCGCGTTTCTATTTACAATTGAGATTGCGTAACGCCTAACTATTCTTAATTGTTCATTCTTTCCCCTCGCTTTCCTCAACAATGTAAAAAATTGGCTATCATCGTAATTCAAATCTAAAAGCTTTTCTGATTATTTACTTCTACTTGGGTACCTATATTTAAATTAACTTGGAATAAAACAAAAGACGTGTAAAAAGTATCGTATTCGTATATTATGCATAAAAATAAACATCGCAAGCATGAAATTCACACGACGTCCTATAAATTAGCTAATATTAATTATGAAGTAAAAAAAAAACAATTTACATAAAACAATTTTTTTCAATTTTATTTATACTTTATGGGAGAGGTTACTATAAATAACACATTTTAATCTTTACAAATATACTGCCCGACAATAACTAAATCGCTTACAAGTTAATGGGGTTGACAATTTGACATCAACAAGGGGATGGACTCGCCCCGTATCACGAGTTGGGACGAAAACTAGTTCGGCACACTGCCTACCCCTTAACCCCAGAGCGTGCTTTATCCGTATTTTTGTAAAATAGTGTTTTGTCGAAAATTCGAGTCACGTCTGCCTTTATCATACACCACGTGCCGTCGACGACACATAGGTACATACAAGTTAATTTCAAAATGTTTTTTCCTATTTTTATCTGATCGTCTTACGGACGTCACGTGTCGTTTATTTAGTTCGAGAAATCAGTAATGATAATTGAGAAATATAAGATTTAATAAGAGAAGTAATAAAAAATATATAGTAGTTTTTTTTTATATTACGCAATAAATGAGTTAAGATCACGGGTTGGGATAAAACTTGGCTTTTTTAATGACATCATTAGTAAGACTTTTATATCGTCGCAGTCGATGCAGTGCAATATGGATGGAGTACTTATCGATGGCTATCTCTCGTCGGTCATCATGAAAAAACAAGTGGAAGTGACGCTTCTGCACACGCCCTGTGGCAATATTATGCGCTGGCGCTCAACGTTTCGCCACAGTTTTCGCCCAGTTGCTCAAAGCCAGGCAACGCGAATATACAAATGTATCTAACGTCGGGTATCATACCATTGGCTAGAGCATTTTTTAAATTCATATTGCCTTAATTACAGATTTGTTACAACGAAGAATGTTATTAAAAAAGACAAACGAAAAACTTTCCTATATCAATACAATTAAGTTGAAATTTAAATCTTTAGTGATTAATCGACAGAGCATATGCACAGGGCGCGTGCCGTGGTGTCACTTCCACTTGTTTTCTCTCTTCCGTGATAATGCCGGCCTGTTTGTGTTCTTATGAATAAAGGTGAAGCCGAAATGTGACAGACTCAAGTGATTCACTATGACGGGTCCTTAAACGGTGGTATCCGGGAGGATATTTATATCTTATTAAAAACATTAATACTGTTTATAAAAACTCAAACCTACGAGAAGATATACACAATACAATATACATACATACATACATAAACTCACGCCTTTTTCCTAGAAGGGGTTAGGCAGAGGTGCTACTAGGACACCCACATTTTGCTTGTATGTCCCGTTCCATGATGTGATAGGAGGCGAGCCTATCGCCATATCGGGCACAAATTCCTGACTCCAGGCTGATAATGAATAGAAAAATCCAATGTCACTTTGCCCGACCCCCGACCCCGATTCGAAACCTAGACCTCAGCTTTGTAGTCGTACTGTAGTACAACTACGCCACCGAGGCAGTCATATGGTATATTATACCATAATTAAAGCATTTTAGTTGAATTCGTAGTGAATAGTCTCATGGAGAAATTCACTCATTCATTCGTTCTGTTCGGTTTTGTCCTGACTCGTACCAAGGTGTCCCCCCCCCCCCCTCGCCATGAATTCAACAACGTTGAAAAACCTTGAAGGAAGCAAGCAATTATTTTGATAATTGTGTTCAAGAACAAAACTTATTAATATTTTGGTATTCAATAATAAATTACAATATCAGGTTACTAATTTATTTAAATTTTCATTTTAATGTCTAAATTCACATGAATGCGGAATATCTTCTCTGCCAAAATCTCACATAAAGCAGTGTCTTTGGAAACTTATTGTTAGAATATTTAGATTTTCTATACACCAAATAAACTTTTTATGGTAAGCTTTATAGTATATTGTTTGTAGTTGTTTTGTTTAAAAATAATAAAGCTAGTCTGTCATGAGTATTCACTAAGAAACGTCGTTTTATTTGCATCGTTAAAAATATTCCCGATCTAACAGGTTATGGGCCCAGTAAACCTAGATAAACCTGGATAATAGGATAAAGAAAGTTTAAATTGAATTATTTTAACAAAAAGCGTGTGTGCTTAAAATGTCTTCGAACGCATTCTTGACCAACGTCCCTAAGCTGCTGGGTCGACAAAATTATAATGAATGGGCATTCGCAGCGGAAAACTTGCTGGTCTTGGAAGGTATGTCTGAATTAATTAAACACAAGGTTCAGAAGCCAGGGCAAACGAAGACAGGAAGGCGATGGCAAAGCTTATATTGACGATAGATCCGTCTTTATACACTCACATAAGGGATGCCACCAGTACAAATCATTTATGGAATAAATTAAAGAGCTTGTTTGATGATTGTGGTTTTTCAAGACGTATTACATTGTTGAGAAATCTTATATCGATTCGCCTTGACACTTGCGAATCTATGACGACCTATATCACGCAAATCACTGAGACGGCTCAAAAATTATCGGGGGCAGGATTCCCAGTAAATGATGAGTGGATTGGGTGTTTGATGTTAGCGGGTTTGCCTGAAAAGTATTTCCCAATGATGATGGCTATTGAGCATTCCAGGATCGTCATTACTGCAGACGTAGTGAAAACGAAGCTCATAGATATGGCAGGGAAAGATTGCGAAGCGGGAAGCGCATTCTTGAGTAGAGGTCACCACAGTTGTCATAGTTTGAAAGTTGGCAGTATTGGTAAAAATGGTAACTCCAGTCAACAACATGGCAGTGGAACGTCTATGTCCAGATTGTCAAATGACAAGTTTGACAAATCGAAAATAAAATGTTATCGTTGTAAACAGTTGGGACATTACAAATCTCAATGCAACAAGAGTAATCAGTCTCAGATGAAGAAAACAAACGTTTTTTTGGCAGTTTTCTTGAATGGAAAGTTCAGTAAACAAGACTTTTATTTGGATAGCGGTGCGAGTGTACATATGACACCAAATTATAATGCGATACAGAATGCATCTTTTAATTCCAGCATCAAGGAGATTATAGCAGCAAATAAGAGTGCTATGCCAGTGTTGTGCTCGGGAGATGTTGATATCGTGACCGTTACTCCAGATTGCCTTTATGAAGTGACATTGAAAAATGTGTTGTGTGTGCCTGATCTCAGCACAAATTTGATTTCAATTAGTCAGCTTATAAGGAATGGTAATAAAGTCGAATTTAAGGAGAATTGTTGCTATGTTTATAACCGTAAAAATTGTTTAGTGGCTGTAGCTAACCAAACTGATGGTGTTTACAAGATGATGCTAGAACATAAACATTGTTTATTGACTTCAACTTCTTTACCAGTTAGCAGTGAAGTTTGGCACAGGAGACTTGGACATCTGAATATCAGTGACCTGAACAAGATGAAAGATGGAGCAGTCACAGGAATAACATACACCGATAAGTCTGTAATCAACAAGAGTACATGCACTGTGTGTTGTGAAGGTAAGCAGTCGCGTTTATCATTTGCTCAGACGGGAACCCGGAGCAGTGAGCCATTGGAAGTTATCCATGCTGATATCTGCGGTCCCATGAAGGTTACGTCAATTGGAGGAGCAAGGTATTTCGTTATTTTTGTTGATGACTTTACTCGTATGGTGTTTGTTTATTTTCTCAAAGAGAAAAGTGAAGTTTTTAAATACTTAAGGGAATTTAAGTTAATGGTGGAGAACCAACAAAGCAGAAAAATTAAAATATTCCGTACTGATAATGGCTTAGAGTTTTGTAGTAATGTATTTGAGAATTTTCTAAAGGGTAGTGGTATTATACATCAAAAGACTAATGCGTATACTCCCGAACAAAATGGTTTGAGTGAACATGTTAATCGTACCATTATTGAGAGAGCTCGATGCTTATTATTTGATGCGAGTTTAGATAAGAAGTTTTGGGCAGAAGCAACAAACACTGCTGTCTATCTGAAGAATAGATCTGTCGCATCAGGTTTAAATAATAAAACTCCGTTTGAGCTATGGACTAATAAGAAACCAGATTTAAGTCATGTTCGAATATTTGGAAGTCCAGTGAAGGTTCACATACCTAAAGAGAAAAGACTGAAATGGGATAGTAAATCTAAAAAGCATATACTAGTTGGTTTTTCCGAGAATGTAAAGGGATACAGAGTTTATGATCTAATTAAAAGATGTGTTATAATAAGTAGAGATGTTATTATACATGAAAATGTCGATGGAAACTGTACTTCGAATTCAAATGTAACAGTTTCAGTTGGGGATATTATCCATTCAGAGATTTCAAGCAGTTGTATTAGCAAAGATGAAGAAAAGATTGAAACTGAGTCTCATGATGAGTCTGTTACAGGTCTTAATACTTCTTCCGAATCACAGTATGCTAACGCTTTGACTGATTTGGATTCAACGTTGCAGCAATCTCAAGAATCTGAAGAAGAGGAATCACCAGAACCACCAGCGATTCGTGTAATTCCAAAACGAGTGAGGAAGCCACCGGAACGGTATGGGTATACTAACCTATGTAGAACGGCGAATTCAGAGCTTTACAGTGATCCAGTTACTGTCCGAGAGGTTCTGGAGAGTCCAGATCGAGACAAGTGGATTGAGGTGATGAAGGATGAGCTGCAGGCATTTGAAGAAATGATGCGTCGGTTCCGATTTAAAGAAAACAAAGAATTATTGTTTAAAATATGTAAAAGGTAAAGCTGAGCTTGTTGGTTTTGTTGACGCCGACTGGGCGAGTAATATTATAAATTGCAGATCATATACTGGTTATTGTTTTACTATGTCAGGGTCACCTGTTTCTTGGGAAAGTAGAATACAGAGAACCGTAGCATTGTCTAGTATGGAAGCAGAATATATGTCTATCGCAGAAGCTAGTAAAGAAGCCATATATTTAAGAAATTTGCTAGGTGAACTGACTGGTAATTTATGTAATGTTGTAGTTTATAATGATAGCCAGAGCGCACAGAAATTGTTAGCAAATTATGTTTGTCAAAAAAGGAGCAAACATATTGATATTCGGTATCATTTTGTGAAAGATGTAATTAATAATAAAATTATTGATTTGAAATATTTGCCAACAACTGATATGCCAGCTGATGTTCTGACTAAAGCTTTAAGTCCTTTTAAACATTACAAATGTATTGAAGGTTTGGGGATTAGTCAAATAGACTAAATACGACTATTTGTTTTGATATGTTAGTTTATTTGATGTAGTTGGGGTGTTAGAATATTTAGATTTTCTATACACCAAATAAACTTTTTATGGTAAGCTTTATAGTATATTGTTTGTAGTTGTTTTGTTTAAAAATAATAAAGCTAGTCTGTCATGAGTATTCACTAAGAAACGTCGTTTTAATTATTTGCATCGCTAGAAATATTCCCGATCTAACACTTATTAATTTAAATAAAATATTTTTCCTCGTTAAATATAAAAATAATGGCCAAGGTCATCATGCAACTCAATTGACCCCGAAAATACGTTAGATAAGTATGACAAAAGTAAAGATCGCTCAAAGTGGCTATCCATAGTCTGTGCCTACCCCTGCGGGTGACACGTGTGACGATTATATATGAATGTATAACCTGTCGGAAATATCTGTGAACCTAGCTGGAATGCGGCTCACGTTTCATTTTATTGTGTTCCCCTATCTACTATGTTATTTTACGTTAAAAACGTTTTGAGATGGATGCGAATTCAATTTTTTATTCTTTTTTCTATTTTAATTCAATTTGTCCGTCTTTATTTTGAATTTTCTAAACTCATGTTCCAATGATGTCAATTATTCAGGTCCACAGATATTTCCGACGGGTAAGACCCTGCGCAGACGACAGACTATCCGTGACGCACTTTTTAGTCTGTGAAAATAGAACCTATGCAATTATATGCAGTAACGCACACGACGCGCAAAAAGTCCGGCGCACAAAAAATCCGTGTAATTCGGGCAGACCACAACGCGCCGCGGCGCGCCGCTCCGCACAAAAAGTGTGTGAAAAAATTTGAACCAGCTTCAACGCGCGCTAACGCAGACGGCGCGGCGCACTCTTTAGTCGGCAATCTGCATTTGCTAGGGGTGGGTGGACGTAACGCACGCGATCTATTATCATGGCGCCAGAGGTCGATGTAACTATGTTAATTCAAGAAATACAAAACAGACCATCAATTATGATACTTCATGATAGACATTTAAAAAGAAAAATGTGGGAAGAAGTGCTGTAATGTTTATTCCGCTCCTGTTTGGACATGTATGACGTCTAAAGAAAAAACAAAATACGATAAGTTTAAGTTTTTATTAGACTTTTTAGTAGTAATTGGAGATAAAACTTGCAAAACTATAAAAAAACGATTAGATGAAAAACATAGAGGTTATTTGTTTATTTTTTCTTATGCAAAAATTAGGGATGGGTATCGATATTGAATGATAATGAACGAATGACAGTTATCGATTAATGAATCGATACAAGATTCAATATATCAAAATCGCTTTGATTATTATGTATAACACCTATACCTTGGTATTGTGAACAAAATAATTAATTAATTAACTTCTTTTTCTGTACTTCATGTACAAAATAATACTTCGCGATCTCTGCACGATTTCCATAGCGTCTACGTCCCTACAGCTCTGCCGACAAAATGATCGAAGATGTGCGTCGTGTGCGTTGAGTCTGTGAAAAATCCGCGACCGACTTTTTGCGCGCCATGCAGACTTTTTGTGCGCCGCAGACTCGATCGCACAAAAAGTGTGCCGTCTGCGCAGGGCCTAATACATACATATATGTATGTGGTTAAAACAACTTAGTTATGCGACCTGCCACCTTATACCCTATATTAAACCCTCAGGGTTAATGGGTCAATAAGGAGTTGTATAGCTGCTTCATCTGAACTGACTTAATGTATTCGATGTACCAGTGGCGAATACCAAGAGTATCAAGTAGACGGTTCTCACAAGAGAATAGTATATAAGCCATGGACATCGCAACGTCAGTTGACTTTGCTTCAAACCATCATAACTAACACAAGTCTTTGTCTTTGTTAGAATTTATCATTTGTGAATTATTTGAAATAAATTATTTTTATTTACAAATACGCTCGAGATAATTTGACTGGCGCAGTCGGGTCGGATTTAATATCGCGTTAAAAGTAGGTTCGGAAGGGACACAAAAATAGGTCGCCGAATTGTACTACCAACGCTAAAGATAAATAATCCGCGAACCACAAAAATATAAATTAGTCAAGTACGTAACAAGTGATAAAGAAGCAATTTCCAGCATGGGAAGAAAGAGCAAGTGAGTAAATCCTTTCATTCCTTCCTATCGCTTTCCTTCCTTTTTAATTGGACTGAAAATCGCCAATTTTTAAAAAGGCGTGTTTTTCCTTTCATTAGGAAATCCACAAAATAGCGCCGTAATCTTGGACTAACATTGCCAATTTTACGTAGAAAAATAATTTGAATTAATTATTTTTGCCTTTGATATCATTGTGTTTTTGTGTTGTATGTGCATTATTTTATTAAAACAATGAATCAAATACAGCTAATCCCACGGGAGATAATCGAAATCATCCCTAGATATGACGGCGACGAACGGTTGCTTAGTCTATTTTTAAATAAATGTGAGTACGTTATCAGAAGCTTTAGAGGCGATAACAGTGTAGCTCAGCAAACATATGTGTTTCACAGTGTTACAAGTAGACTGACGGGAAAGGCCGCAGTATTACTCAGTGAAAGACAGAATGTAGCATCTTGGGATTTGTTAAGGGAACTATTAGTTCAGCATTTTGGTGACAGTAAGTCAGAAGAATGTATAGCCATGGAGCTAGAAAGCATTAAAATAAATTCAAACGAATCGTTTATCGAATTGTGTCACAGAATCCAAAATGTTAGGAGTTCTTTGATAGCAAAAGTAAATCTTTTGACGGACGAAGGTATTAAGGCGTCAAAAATGATAATATATAATAACTTAGCACATAAAGTTTTTATATACAACTTGCCTGAGAACTTAATCCAATTTGTGAGATTAAGTAAGTCCACAAATCTGGAGGATACATTATCTATCGTAATGGAAGAAGTTAATTTCCAAAAGGAATTTAAAAATAAATGTGTAAAGCCACAAGCACCTAAAAATTGTGTAACAACTGAATATAATAAAACACAATTTAAGGAGCATAATAATATTTTGCCGAAACCTCAAGTTAAATTTGGAGGGCAAAATCAAAAGCCACAGGGCTTTCAATTCAAAAATCCTGTAAATTTCCAACCAAGACCGCAACAGTTTCCACAATATGTGAATAACTATAAAAGGTCTGGATTTTTCAAGAAAAATCCGCAACAGCAATTTAAGTTTGGCATCCCACAGTCGCAAAATCAGGTACAAGACGTATCAATGCGAACTGTGAGGAATAATAAGCTAGTAGGAAATTTTATAAAAGGAGCCTCAGACAGCCCACCAGGATAGATTATAATAATGTTGATAACATGATAAAACTACCGTATATTAATATACCAAAGTTAGGTAAATTCATGATTGATACGGGTAGTTCTCGCTCATTCTTAAGCCCAAACAAGGCGTTTAAATACTTTCGTAAGTATTTATACAACGAACCATTCGAAGTAATTAGTACTCATGGTCGTAGCGAGCATGATACGGTGGCTCAGATTCCGCTTCCAGTGATTTTTAATACGAACTTGATACACAAGTTTTATATTTATCAAGTAGATAAGAAATACGATGGATTATTAGGCTCAGACTTGTTACAAGACCTAAAGGCAAATGTTGATTTTAACAACAAGGTCTTAAAAGTAAAAAATGCGAATATACCAATGGTATATAATGTTGTATCGCAAATAGGGAATAACTCTATAGAATTTATGGATATAGATCCAACTATAGATGAGTTGTTGGAAGTAAATCTTTCAAAACTTAGACTAGGTCATTTAAATAATGAGGTAAAATGTCAGGTAGAAAAATTATGTTTTGAGTATAAAGACATTTTTCAAAATGATGGCATTCCATTAAGTTTTACAAGTCAGGTAAAACATAGTATACGGACTACCAATGAGGATCCCGTATATATCCGTCCTTATAGGCATTCTCATAAGGAGAATGAGGAAATAGAGAGACAGGTTAGGAACTTGTTACAGAACAATGTTATTAAGGAATCGCACTCACCGTGGAGCGCACCTGTCCATTTGGTTCCGAAAAAACTAGATGCTTCCGGAGAAGAAAAGTATAGGATGGTCATAGACTATAGGCGTCTTAACGAAAAGACGATAGACGACAAATATCCCATACCAAATATTTCAGATTTATTCGATAAGTTCGGTAATGCGAAATATTTCTCCACAATCGATCTAGCTAGCGGTTACCACCAAATAGAAGTCCAAAAACAGGACCAACCAAAAACAGCGTTCACGACACAGTCGGGACACTACGAATTCATACGAATGCCATTCGGTTTAAAAACGGCACCCGCCACATTCCAGAGAACAATGGATAATGTGTTGCGTGGTTTAATAGGTGTCGATTGCTTAGTTTATTTAGATGATATTATAGTATATTCGTCAAACTTGCAGGAACATTTTTGCAAACTGCAGAGAATATTTGACAGACTTAGAGAGATGAATCTAAAAGTAACTTTAGACAAATGTGACTTTTTAAAAACAGAAGTTTTATATTTAGGTCACACAATATCAAAAAATGGTCTTCAACCAAATGATGATAAAATCAAGGCAGTCTTAAAATTTCCTTTGCCTAAGACACCAACGGAAATAAAAAGTTTCCTTGGACTAGTAGGTTACTATCGTAAGTTTATAAAAGATTTCTCAAAAATCACTCAACCTCTTACGAATTGTTTGAAAAAGAGAAATAAAGTGATCATAACCCAGCAGTATATAAATGCATTTGAGAAATGTAAAGAGTTGCTTACTAATGCACCTTTACTTCAATTTCCAGATTTCTCAAAGCCATTCCTATTAACTACGGACGCCTCTAATTTTGCGTTAGGTGCAGTTTTGTCACAGGGTCCGATAGGAAGGGATAAGCCTATTGCATTCGCGAGTAGGACTTTAAATAGTGCAGAAACCCGCTACAGTGCTATAGAAAAGGAACTATTAGCAGTAGTATGGGCATGCAGGCATTTTAGGCCATATTTATATGGGAAGAAATTCACTGTTATAAGTGACCATAGGCCGTTAGTATGGGTAAATTCATTAAAAGAACCAGGATGTAGGCTAACTCGTTGGAAGTTGAGATTAGCAGAATATGACTTTGATATAAAGCATAAGCCTGGCAAACAAAATAGTAACGCAGATGCGTTATCGCGTATAAAAATTAACGCAATTGATAATGATAGTCAATCTATGTTAGTTAATACGGACGATGATCCGAGAATAAAGGCGGTGATTCAAGAAATTGAACACGAATATAATAGAATGAATAGGGAAAGACAAAATAGTAACTCTCCCGTAATAATATCATCAGATGATGATGATGATGATAGGATGAATAGGATAAATAGGATTAATGAATTAGAAAAATCCGTATTTACATATCCTGTACCATCGCTAAATAGCAGCGAATCCAAGAAGTCGTCTGATATTGTAACAATACATTCTAAGAGGAAAAAATATTTGTATAATTACTTAACAGATAGAATGTTAGGGATTAAAGAAAAGATTATTGAAAAGCGGGGCGGCGAAAAAGAATTCGACGTTAAACCCGGCGATACAGTTTTCATAAAAGGAGTAAATATAAGGCGTAGCAAGGATAAACCTCGCTATCAAAAGGCCAAAATAACAGAAAATATAATTAGAAATACTGTTATGGTCCAAGCTAAAGATAGAGATAAAAGGGTACCTATTAAAGATATAAAACGTCCTCCACAGGTACATCCTTCTCTTAATCATCCAAGCAGTCCAAAACCTGGCACTTCAACTTCAGCAAATTGAAGCCAACCCAGGTATACTTCCAGTAAAAGAAGGTCGTGCTTACCTTAGTTTATATAACTGGGAAATAGTTAAGATTTTAGATCTACAATTAATATATGAAAACTTGGAATATAATTTTATTAAATATGGAGAAGTAAATTCATATTTAGATAAAAACTTAGATATTCATATTTTAGATGGTAGCATTGTAGACATTAAACTACAAGCAGAATATATAAGAAATATAACTGTAGAAAAGTATGAGCAGTTAATTCCGAATATTAGGGTTAAAAGAGGAATACTTAATCCTTTAGGAACAATTATTAAAGCTATCACAGGAAATATGGATAATGATGACGCAATTAGATATGAACAAATTTTGAGTAAAGTTCAATCTGAGCAAAATGCTATCTCCAATAAAATGACTATTGTCTCTGAAATAGTGGATTCATTAGTTAACTTAACAAATTCTAGTAGGAATAATTTTATTATGTTGGAGAAAAATATGGATGAAATTGAATTATATTTAAATAAAACATATTTTCAACGAAGTAAAGAATTCGTTATAAATACTTTTAATATACTCATCCATAATTTTCAGTTGTTACTTACAAGATTAAGTGAAATTGAAACTATAATAGCATTTAGTAGAATTAATATCGTTCATCAGTCACTATTAAATATTAGTGAATTATATTATATATTGAGAGATGTAGAAAAGGTAGATAAATTAATATTACCTGTTACTGTAGAGAATCTTGCAAATATTGAAAGATGTATAGATATTAAGGCTTACATCAAAGGCAAACAAATAATTTTTATATTATCAGTTCCTACGGTTCAATTAAAAGTGTATAACTATTACCAACTACATCCCTTTCCTATGTTCAATCCAATCCGGAATAACACATTCCTCATTATTCCGAAACATTCCTTTATCCTTATGGAAGGGTTGAAAGCATTAGAGCTCAAGGAGTCATGCAGAGAAATAGATGAACAGATATACTTGTGCTACGAGAGCAACGTGTCGCCTAGTAATGACGACGCATGTATAGCAGATTTAATGAAGTTTTCTACTAATATAACTTCATGTTTGCAATTGCCAGTGAAAGCTAGCAAACTTAAAATTAAAACCATACAAACAGATGTGTGGATAGTATATTCCGAAATTGAAATGTTCATTATGGAATATTGTGATGACAATATAAGCCAGTATAAAATATTGGGCACGTATATTATTACGCTAAACACAAACTGTGAGGTAAAAATTGGAGAAATGACGTTGAGGAAACGTCATATTAATGGAAACCAGATCACACTTCACAGGATGCCTGTTATTCACCTACCGAGTGTTGCTGAGCATCCAGAGTTCCAGAGGACTTCCGTCAACCTGGACAACTATAATATGGAAGATCTACGGGTGTTGTCTCGTGTTCTACAAAGTGATAGTGAAGTGATAAAAGACGAAGGGCAAATGCCACCAGTGAATATACACAGTGTTAGCATAGGAACTATTGTACTTTACCTCATATTGATTTTTGTATTGTTGTATTTCGTGTTTAGTAATAGAAAATTTATATTGTCAAAATGTGTCCGAAATCATCATCCGAAAAGTGTTTCAGGAAATGATTTCGTACTTAAGGAAGGAGGAGTTATGCGACCTGCCACCTTATACCCTATATTAAACCCTCAGGGTTAATGGGTCAATAAGGAGTTGTATAGCTGCTTCATCTGAACTGACTTAATGTATTCGATGTACCAGTGGCGAATACCAAGAGTATCAAGTAGACGGTTCTCACAAGAGAATAGTATATAAGCCATGGACATCGCAACGTCAGTTGACTTTGCTTCAAACCATCATAACTAACACAAGTCTTTGTCTTTGTTAGAATTTATCATTTGTGAATTATTTGAAATAAATTATTTTTATTTACAAATACGCTCGAGATAATTTGACTACTTAGACTTTAATTGAAATAAAACTACTTTTTCATATTTTTACTTCCCGACGTTTCGATATCTTAACAGTTTTCGTGTTCAATTAGGCTACATATTTGTACGCAAGTTCTGTAGCGCAAAAAAGATTTAGACATTTTTCCTCGCCCCACAAGGCATTTCTTTCGCGTCCCTTATGCTTAACGTAGCGCAAAAACCGTTTAATTCTCTACCCCCTACGGTTTGAGAGGAGCGTCTGTCAAAACCATAAACTAGGGAGGATGATTATACAATCACTGATACATAAAAACGGGTGAATATATCCGAATATCTCGATATAACACGTATAGATGTATATAGATTAGTTATTGGTATTGAGTAAATAAATACACCCTATAGCCCTACATATTTGTCTTAATATTACTTTTAGATTCAATATGTTCGAATAAGTAATGGAGAATTTTTCGGTCTTACACTTGAGTTTCTTGGTCTTTCTTCTATGGTGAAAATCGCATTCCGAACCGTTGTGTAGAAAAATTAGAACTGAATAATCTAAGTTAATGACATTTAATGAATTTATTTATGTTCTTTTGATTTTTATTTTAACATACATCTTATGTAAATATTTGTGGGCCCCGCAAACATTTATTGCGCTTTGAGGGTTCGAACCAGAGGCTTTACATTTTACGGCCGGCAACTAAGTACATAGACTGACAGTAGTACCTAATTATTTTTTCTTTGCCTAGGCAAGGCCTTTGAGCAAAGGACTTTCCATGGGCGAGATCGTAATGATGATAATTAATTTCATTGTGACACAAAAGTGATGGTACTACTCTAAAGATAACTCCAAGAGTGCTTAAGTCTTTCAATCAGTCATCGCAGTGTAATGTTGTATTATTCCAGATTCCAACCTATACAAGTCCCACTGCAGGGCACGGGGTTCCTCTACAATCGAGGGTACGATTAAGAGGGGTTAGGCCAGCGTCGTGTTCTAATACCATATTCCCGATGGAAATTTTGTCTTGCAAGTTTTGAATGTTTATACAATTAATAAGTACGGTCATCAAATAATATTGCGCTAAGGGTGGGTTGCAGAAAATCTGACGTTATTGTTAACGGTAAAGTTAACTTTAGCAGTGACAATAACAATGACCACGGGATAGAAAATTATTTTGTTGCACCATTCTCATAATTGTTATAGTTAAAGTTAAAAGAGTGACCAGTGAAATGATGCGATGGGATTTTACGTCGGAATTTATCAGCGTATTTTTGTAAATTGTTTTAAAGTACAGGTTATAATTCAAATCTATTCACAAATGACAATTATCAATACAGAGAACACACACAAATAACGAAAGATAACCGTGACTTTAACAATAACCGCCCGAAATTGAACGGTTAATGTTAATGTTATACGTGACGTCATTTTAACAATTGTTAATTTTATGCAACCCGAAAATTGCTTAACCGTCGATTTGACGGCTGATTAGCCCTTAGTTAATGTTAAAGTTAGTTTCTGCAACCCACCCTAAGTCAGCTATATTAAGAGTTATGTTATATTAAGAGATAAGCTGAAAAAGTTTAATTGGTTTAATGATTTAGCCATAATAGAAACAATGTTAAAGTATTATTTCAAAATACAAACAGTAGAGGAAATAATGTTAACAGAATTATCTAGTCACATAACTACATATTATATATACCTCCTAGCTACGCACAGGCTTCCATCTGGCTTCTACAATACAGCGAATGATTTTAGCCTTACAAAACGTCAGCGAAATTCATGCCAATAAAGGGCAAAATTGTTCCAAGTTATTTGAAACGACAGATCCTTTGTACGCGCGCGGCACAATAGAGAGTTTCAACGGATTCGTCTATTTATATCGCCAAGTAGCAGAGTATGGGCATTTTTGAATTTTTATTTGTAACATAATATTGTAGCCAGTGAAGTTACTGTGAAGTGACTGCCTCGGTGGCGTAGCTGTACCACGGTACGATTACAAAGCTGTGGTCTCGGGCTCTAATCCCGGGTCGGGCAAAGTGATATTAGATTTTTCTATTCATTATTAGCCCGGAAGCAGGAATTTGTGCCCGATATGGCGATAGGCTCGCCCCCTGCCACATCGTGAGATAGAACATACAAGGCGAAATGTGGGTGTCCTGGAAGCACATCTGCCTACTACTTCTGGGAAAAATGCGTGAGTTTATGTATGTATGTATGTAACTGGTTGATACCGTATCAATACTGAATCAACACGTGTACGTCCTAGGACCAGGTCACGCACTGCAAGGGACGGGCTTCCTCTGCAATCGAGCCAACGATTGAGTAGGTTTTAGACCATATAGTCCCCCACCCTCGCCTATATGGGCATCAATATACTGAACGCCTAATGTCTTACTGTTATCAGTGCAGTGGCAGTATATGGAACCAACGATATTATGTGTTTTCGAGGGAATTGAGTGTGACCGACGCGGCGTACAATTTTAAGCGGATCAAAAATCTGATACCGTATAAATTGAAAAATATTAAAACGGATTCCACAATGACACAATGAGAGAGCATACGGGCTACACTTCTAAGTGGAACCTATTCGTGTCAGGTCTTCAATACCGGGACCTCTCACCGCACTGAATGCTCTTGGACAGCGCAAATAGTGATGTAGGTATAACCTCGTTTACGCAGGGAGTTTCTCGCCTCGAAGATACGATTATCGTAAAGATATAAAAAATTGTCAGAACTTGCCGTGAAAATGGACATGTTCAAGTACCTTGGGTCTGTACTGCATGAGTCCGGTGACATCGACCTTGCCATCAAAGACCGGATACGTTGCTTGGTCTAAGTGGAGGGAGATCTCAGGCATACTTTACAATCGCGGGATGCCGATGAGGCTCAAGGGTCTCATATATAAAAGCATCGTACGATCTGTGCTCCTGTATGTTGCCTGTTTTCAGGCCACATGTGCAGGAGATCCACGTCGCGAAGATAAAGATGCTGCGCTGGATGTGGAACGTTAAGCGCTGGGAGAGAATCCGTAACGAGCACATCCGCCGTAGCCTTTGTGCCCGCGATGTGACAGATAAACTCCAGGAATTAACCTTTAGATAGTACAGTCTTAAGAAATCCGCAAGAGTACGTCGGCAATGTGTGCCTAAGTGACAACATTCCCGGACCTCGAATGAAGGGTAGACCAAAAAAGCGCTGGCTAGATGTCGTCAAAGGAGATATGAGAGCCAATGGCCTTACTGTTGAGGATGCCTAAGACCGTGCGAAATAGAAAAGACTCAGTCGAAAAGCGGACCCTGGCACCGGCCGGGATGACGCCAAGTAGAAGGAAGGAGTCACAACTTTAGGGCCTTTTTGCATTAATAGAAAGAATAATCTCTCATTATTTACAAATTGCTTCCTTCTGCTCCATTATTAAACCACGACACGGGAAAATACGTTGTATTAGTCACTACTTAGCTGAAATTCTCGGACATTGACAGACATTATTTTCTTCAGAGAAATTCGTCCGAAGCCGTTGCGTTTATGGACTCTGTTGCAGCGTCTGCGACCTTCGCCCGATCTTCAGTGGCCATGACTTAGCGTGTATTTGGTACGTAGTTTTTATTTGCTCTGCGAACGCTATGCGGATGAGTAGTACTCACGTCACATCTTTAGCTAATAGGTTCGTTTGAGCGCGCGCAACTCATATTTTTTTATACTATTTTCCTCCCACTATCAAATCATCGTAACGACGCTACGGTCTGGCTGTCTATCTACGGTAATATATGAGTATTAGAGACAAATATAAACCAGTATTGGTTGGCAATAAGAAACATAAGGTAATAAGATTATATTCCTGCGATATGTCTCGAGTGCTTGCCGATAAGATATGTCATCTTATGTCAATTGCAAAAGCCTTAGTTGTGTGAGTTTTTAATGTTGTGTGAAATAACATGATGGGTCTTACTGCATGGGCCGGCATTGGAGACATTACATTGTGTTTAGTGCTTAGTCGGTGACGTCAGTAGGTAGCCTTTGGCTGGTGTTGTTGGCGAGCGGCCCCAGCTCGTCGCCGCCGCGGACGCCGACGCGGGACAACGCCGTGTTGTCAGATTGCAGTTGTCAGTAGCGCGCGCACTGACTGTTCGCGCGCTCGTCACTGCACACGCGCAGATTGTTCAATTATGTCATAGTGCGTTCATACTACAGTCACAATTTTATAGACATTATAGACATTGGTGGAATAGGTGATTTTTCAAAAATGGAACAAGCGACGAAGCCGAATTCCGGGGTTGGTATAACATTGTTAATTGCTGTAATGATTTATCGATCTGCGAGTTGCAATAATTGCGTTAATTTTCTTCGCAACGTGTGGATAGTCGCCGCCAGCGCAGAATATTTATTTGTGTTTGTAAACAGCATCTCTGCGCGAATCAATATTATTTCGTTGTAACATATTTGAAATATTTTACAACCTTATGTTAGTTTGCGATTTTTAATGAGCGTTCTCTAAACCGGATTTGGAGGAAAAGGTGTTTTGTATATTATACTAAATTTTATAGGATGGTATTTTAATTATTTGAAGTTTTGTAGCTATTTATTATAAATCTATCATCATTTTCTTTTAATATTTGCGAATTTATCAATTTCATTGTTTCGTCGTGGTAATTTTGGACACACATAATTGACACATTTACTGCCTACTACAAAAATAGTAAATTTTTCGGCATTTGGAAAGAACATATAATAATTTAATTTAATTACATTGGATTTCGGTGAATAGATTTGTTAATTTGGTACCGCGAATTTAAGCTCTGAGTTGAATAAGAGGCCCCTAGCGTTTACTACCACAGAATAATGACCGCCGAGGCAGAGTCGTTAATCAAACATCATCAAGACGCCGATTTGATAGTGGAGGATAATGACCACTTTAGTGTTACGTACTGGTTTCTCACCGTCAACTCACAGTTCAAATCAAATCGTGATTATATTACGGCTGTTGCCATATTTGTATGGGTGTCATACATTAACCAAGTTAATTTAATTTTTGTTTATGTAGAGTACGTTTATATTATTGATAAATTAATTGTGGTATTTTTAGAATATTTCGTTAATGGAAAACATTAGATTGGTTTTGTTAGCACAGGTGCATTTGTGATCACCTTGAGCGTACGCAAACCGCATGTAAGTGAAGGGGATTACACACTAATCTTCAACTGTAACGCCTTTGCATATTTACCTATTATATAATAGATAAACACGGAAATATTTTAGGCACTATAATAAGTATAAAGCGTATCGTATTTTTTCATACCGTGTTTAGTCAGAATGGGGACATAAACCACACATTGTATCGTATTTAATTTATGTTACCATCAATATAAAACATTACAAATTACCTGTATTGACATTGAGTGAGTTTTTTTCTATACACAATAGTGTTCAATCGTAAATAATCTATGTAATACAGTACATCGTGAATTTATTTATTTATGAAAAATACTTGAACAATACATTTATTGTCCTTTGTTTTCTGTGTCAATGTTTTGCTGTGTATTCCACTGGCTGTTAGTTGCAATACTGATGTAATTGCTAATGCAGAACTAGACGCTGTTACACACGGCTTGTACCACCGGCACATACACTTGACGCGTTTTGATATAAGTTAATCTACTGATTCCCTGTAACCTGTGGCGGTGACACGCGCCGTACCATTACGTGGGCGCCCGCGCAATTCGTACACATTGTTGCAATAGTCATCTGTATTCCGATACCGCGGGAGTTCTTTCGAGGTTCAGTCCCCCAAACTGCAGCTGCTTATAAGCAAACACGGCCTTGTGCAGACAGGAGGCTGAGCCAACATTCTGGCTGATGCGATCGCTTCGGCTACGGTGTACAATTTCTGTTGGAAAGTGAATGTGACAATACAGCCCGCTCTCTCTTTCCAAGAGGCGACGCGCGCGAGCTGATTTTTGCGACTCGCTGTTACAGACTCATTCTAAATGTATGAAAAAGTATGTAAACACGTGCGAGACAGATAAGCGACTAATAATCACTATTTACTAGGTTAGTGTACGTTTTACGACGCGCACTGAGTTTTGTATGTTGCTTGGGTTTCTCAATTCGTCGTTGCTTTTTAATGTTAATTTCTGTCTTTAAAACCACTTTTACAGATAAACAGAGCTAATTATTAGAAGGAAAAGGCAGATAATTCCAGTATTGCATAATTAGTTATTATTGACATGGTGAGGATATCGGCGGGAGATTGTTGGCACTTCCAATGGACAGCGATTACCATGCCAACGTTTAAAGTTTTAATAAAAACGTCAGCTCCGCCGGTTAATAAATTTAAAACCTCTCAATCATTTTGCGGCGCTGCGAAATCCAATTTCATAACTGGATTGAAACTTTTCGCATGCGTCACGTACCTATTGAAAAACTGAAAATTGAATCAAAATGTTTTTTGCGACATAGTGTACCTCCCGCACGTGACAAACTGTAAACATTGCTGCCGCATTGGAAATTTATTTTATTCAAGTAGGTACTGAACATTGCGAACTGCGAACAAAAATTGCGAAATTTGCATTTTATTTCTGAACAACGTGCTGTTAGTAACTCAAATATCGCCAATACATATTTGGTACAAGTTTCACAGTTATCTCGCTGTTTTATAAATCTTCTTATGTGACGATAACGCCGAGTCCTCGTGCCTGTTTTTAATATTTTGACATTTTGTACAATGGTGTGATGAAATTTAAAGTGCTCTTGTCGAAAAGGCATTTGATATTGATACCTACTGACAGCACTTAAACTATTATCATGACTATCTTTAAGATTATTATAATAGTTTCATATACGTTTGAATATTACATGAAGTACGAACAAATGTAGCCACCTCTGACGTCTGTCAGTTGAGATAATTTTGTCAAATATATCTGTAATCTTTTCTCCTTTACATTAGAAGGGCGGTTTGATCCTGCTTTGCTTTGAATGAATGTCCCTTGAACAATCCTTTACGACCTAAATAGTTTTGTACCATTCACTCTCGCATTTGTACTTCTGAGAATTATAGTGAATCTTAATTGGTGCCTCTTATATTAGTATATATTTGTACAGTCAAGAAATGGAAATCTTACTGTGACTATGGTAGTTCATCTAACCAATTATATTCTTAGATTCGGTAAGACAACATATTATATTTTATATCATACTTTAATGGATAAACCGACACAGAAATGTTTGTACTACAGAAAGATTACAATGCATAGGTCTCGGGTTCGAATCCCGGGTCGGACAAAGTGATATTGGATTTTTCTATTCACTATCAGCCCGGATTCAGGAATTTTGCCGGATATGGCGATAGGCTCACCCCCTATCACATCGTGGGACAGAACATACAAGGCAAAATGTGGATGTCCTGGTAGCACCTCTGCCTCCCTTTGACAAAAAGGCGTGAGTTACGTGTGCATGCGTAATATGTAAGGAAGAATACAACCTTATAAGGCGAATTGGCACACAGCACAGCAAGAAGCTTCTGTTGCGCAAACCTAGCATATTATTAGGATATTTTTATCGTTTACAATAATCATGATACATGTTTGGGACGCGTTTTAATAAGTGTTTTTATATGAAAGGGAAGGAGAAAATATGGAACGTTGCAAGGAAAATTCACGGGCACTATATCAGTGGATAATATCACAGTATTTCAATATTTTATTAATATGTAAAAAAATAATATCAATCCATGCACGATCCGTTGCACGCTTCTTCTGCGGCAGAGTGGTGTGTAAAACTTAGTCGACTTTGCTGGCCCGGTGGGGTAGTCTTCACATAACTATTTTTTTTGGGTTATTGTGCAAAATTATCGAGTATGCAGATTTCCACGACATTTTTATTATGAATACATATTGCACCAAATCATACAAGTGGAAGAATGACTTAGCTTTCAGTTCAGTCCGTAACCAACTATACAATAGGTCCGAGTTATTAAATATAACATTTATAGTTGTGTTGTGGGATTGGCCTCATGGTCTGCCTGCGTCACGCAATTCGATCACGCGAGAAAATTATGTTTTAGTCAGCAATTGCAAAATTTTCCTCTACAATTCTAATGTTAGGTGTCTTAATTCATTGATATTAGGGACGCAGAATCATTAGCATAGCCTTAGCAAGTTAGTTTGCCTTGACACCGAAGCCCGCGGCAAATATATTCTCCCTACAAATAAATAATCGCATTTATAGTGTGTAAAATACAGAATTTATATTCCAATCTCCGTTTACCTGTTAAAGTTGCAAAATTAGTGGCCGAAAATTTTAAGAATATAGTGGTTTTTCGTTATGATCCACATTTTGTCCTTAATTTCTTGATGTTTTTGTACAGTTACCACAAAGTCAAGTATCATTTGTATCTACGTTTTCCTATTAATAAAAACAATCAAATGGTATTTCCATATTTGTCATAAAAACGAGTTAGCCGGGGTTACCCTAAACCTAAAAACAGACCCCGACGTTATTGACATCAGTCATCAAGTAGAATGATAACATTTATTATTTCTGCGCGTTCAATAATCTTATTAGCTTTTGATTGAACATGTCTTATATCATATGTACGTATTACGTAATATACTCATACAGAAAGCTAACTGTCCAATATACATGGAGTGTAGACGACGCTTGTTTTGTCAGTTGTTTATCGCGAGGTCAACCACCTACATACTTTTTACGTCGGTAATTTCACAAATCCCCTAAAAGGCAATACGAATGTAAAAATATCAGCGGGCTGGCAACGCATCCTCATAAATGTCATGATTTTACCAAAATATATTCGATGCAGCATGCACGGATTAAATTGCCAATAACATTTCCATATTGCGTAAGTGATCAACTTCTGCATGTGATTGTTCGCGCCACTTCGCGTCACGTCAGTAATATTTATTTGTTTACATTTGTGTTTTTTTGCGTGCACGTGCGTGTTTCGAACATCAAACAAAATCATTTCCACATTTGCCGCTGACGCCGCCGGCGATGCACCGCCACAAAGGTTTCGCCTTCACTTCTCATGATTAAATAGTGCCTTTATTTTTTATGCGCACAAAGATTACACCTGTATGTGTTTAGCATTCACCTTTCATTGCGTACAACACATAAGGTATGCGTGTATTAGAAGTCTGTTCACGCGTCTGTGTTGAAGGTAAAGGTCTTCCGTTTCTTAATCAGTTGCGTTATGCGATTTAATTTTAATAAACAAGTTTCCGGTTAGACAACTGCATTCTTCAAAGACTGTGACGCGAATTTCTTCATTTACTAAAGAATTTTTCTACATTGTACCTCTCGCCGAAAAGTCGAGAAGTATACTTTTTGTAAATTTGATTTATGTAAACTTATCTACATAATAATTTATTTTTTGATTGTTCGTTTCTATTCATTATGCGATCTATGAAAATGCTCGCGCCATATCTCGAAGGAGAAGTGGCAATTTTCACGGCCGTAGTAAGTGAATAAATACCGCGCGACCAAATCAAATCAAATCAAATCAAAATAATCTTTATTCAAGTAGTCTTTTACAAGATCTTTTGAATCGTTAATTTCTGCCGATAAGTGGTCTATTTGTTGTAACAATGACACTAACAGTACACCGAGTTTCGATATTCGTCGCATAAGCGGATAAATGATTTATGAGCTGTTGTGTATGACACCGTAATAAGGATCGATCTGTGATTCAAACGCCACATTTAAATATGTACGAACCGCTTCGATCAACAATTGGGATGTTTCCAATATTTAATTTTGAACAGTATTTAATGATCACTGCAACATATCCATGATAAAATAAACATTAATTGCAAACAGCTTAATAATTGGTCTTAAAATGATATAGATATTAATATTTTTAGTAGCGTAGTGGAGACGCTCGCTTTCTCTTTCTCACCCACGTGCCTTATGGAAGATGACGTCAAAGCACATATTTGCAGCCTTTTCTATTCCTCCTTCCACTAAATTTGTAATACATGCAAATAAACATAAACAGATTTTTAAAGTTCTTTCTGTTTACGATTTCGCATAGTTAACTTTTTATATTAATAATAATAAAAACTGAGTCAACATCCGCCAAGATCAATATTGTTGCTCGAAGATGACCCGTTTGGAAACATACCACAACAATCAATGACATTAGCACTGGCTGTTGAGTAAGATTTTTAATATTCATATTGTCTGCAAATGCCAATGAACTTGATTGTAAAGAATAACAGTGAAGAACGTCCTCCCACGCACTATAGTGTGTCACCATACTTAGCTGATGACATTAAGATCGGAATATTCGCGTGCGCCCAATATTTTTTGTCGGGTCCGCATCGTTGTTTCCAGTTTGGAATATCTCGATGCTCGGATGCAGCAGGTTGCGAAATTCTCGGAGTGAAATGTCGTAAAAAGCGCCGAAATGTAATGTCTTGCAGCTACTTTGTGCACGGTGGTCCGTAAAGTTGCCGGGAGTCACTCTCATTGGTCCGCGGCTTCACCAAAGATTTAATTAAAATCCAATTATTACCAGTTCGCGGGCAGTGCTTGAGAGCTGGATTCCGAGCAAGACATGGGTTGGCCCACATGTAACAATATCATTAAACGCCTATTTCCATTAATTTTCCCTAAATTGGTTCGTTCGGTGTACCTGGCGTTACCCCGGTCGGTGGTAGGGTCCGTCTTTCAACGTAGTCTCATCGATAACTATTGATCTTAAGAATCGTATTAAATCACCCCTAACTATTATATTGCCTTTTGACCATATCAATCTAGTCTTTTTTGTCGACGTCAACTGTATCTTTAATACTTTATCCTTAAGACAACGAGGTCAAAACATCAGTCAACTTTCTCTCCCAAAAAATACGCCGTTATGACCTAGAAATGCAGTATTACCTTAAAAACAAACATTTCTCAATAGATTTTGTATCGGATCTAGTTAACGTTCCGCCTGTTAAGGATCTATTGCAATGTTGCAACGCGGGCGTCTTAATACGGCCTCGGAAAATATCGCTACCACTCCTTGCAAATTGCGAAACTCGCGCCATATTTTGTAACACTATAAAGTCATTTTATTAGTAAATGTTAATTGTTTGAGTAGATTAATAGTAATTTTATGTGGAATAGGCACGTGATGTAACAATGGAACAAATTATGAAAAGTGAAGAAGAATTTTCTATGGAATACAACAGTATCATTTGAATTTAGTATCAAAAATTCATTATAAATGTAATATTTTAAAAATAAATCATGCATAATAAATAGCAGGCATCAATTACTTAAATTTAAAAAGGCAACACATAATATTGAACTTATTGATTAACATACGTCTTCTTCTATACAAATGCAAATATAATTTTCTAGGAAGGACCATTGTTGGCAGAAACGTTAATAATACATACATACATACATACATACATACATACATACATAAACTCACGCCTTTATCCCCGAAGGGGTAGGCAGAGGCGCCACCAGGACACCCACATTTCGCCTTGTATGTTTCGTCCCATGATGTGATAGGGGGCGAGCCTATCGCCATATCGGGCACAAATTCCTGACTCCGGGCTGATAATGAATAGAAAAATCCAATATCACTTTGCCCGACCCGGGACTCGAACCCGAGACCTCAGCTTTGTAACGTTAATAATAAACGGGGAATAATTCACACCCGTATATCAGGGAAGTTTCCCTGCAATTACAATGCCACCTACATTGTAATTGGACGTCAATTTTACGATCGATATCTGCTCAAATTATTTATTCACAGTCCAAGTCGTAAGGACTTAAAAATGAAATTCTCCATATTTAGAAAATATTTTCCACAAAAGAGTGCATACTACAATTTGATAAAACTGTTATTTAATGTTTTAAACCATTACATGATATGAATACGGAACACCCTAAAATAATGAAATAAAACTACGATAATACGTGGTAGAATAATTTGGAAACTATAAGTGTGATGACTTCAACAGTCACAATTAATTAAGAGTTTTTCGCGCAATAATAGTGATGTTTATATCAAGACTGCGACCGAAAACGAAGCCAGGTGGTAGTATTAGTGACTTCAGATACAAAGCAACTAAAAATTTCGCAAAAAAAAATCGTTAACTTTTTTTTGTAATTTTTACTTATCGTCGTATTTGGGTGATAAATACCTTTTTTTTTCTAAAATAATGATGTACACCTTTTTATTTTTAAAGACGCAATGATATGTAAGGTGTTAATTACTATTTTCGCAAAAACTAAGGATTTACCACCTAAAAACAATGATTTTTAAAAAATTGTAAAAAATAATCTATCGTTTATTTTGCAAAATTTTTAGTTGCATTGTGTCGAAAGGCACTAAAACTACCACCCGGCTTCGTTTTCGGTCGCAGTCTTGATATACCCGGTATATCTCTAATTCTATAGTGTTTTACTTGAAATTGTTTTTTTGGAAATACCTGGATGCAGGATGCTTCCTACAGGCTGATGTGGAGACCCTTGGGAGGCCTATTTTCAACAATGTACATCCTGTGGCTATTGATAGATAGTGTTTTAACTGCCCATACAAGTAATTTTTTTTTATTCAATAGTATTTAAGGGACTTTTATATTAATAGGAAATACATGGCAGTCCTATCGTATAAATTAATATCTACACAACAAATTAAGAGAATTAAAAAAAAAAAAACAAGCCGAGTCCAAAAGCACACCGAACTAGATGCAATAATGCGCTTCTACTATCAACGAAAATAACTACTTTTCTGTTCTCAGTTATATTTATATAGGACAAAGCCATACAAGTTATACATTCTATTATTTTAGCAATAAAGAACGCTGAAGGTCGTAATGACATTACATTTAATTTTCTCGGACGATGGCATTGCTCTACTTCAGGGCAATATTAATTCTATAAATAGATGACGCGTGTCTAACGGCATGCTATTGAATGGTAATAAATGTATTAAAATAATAGCTTAGAATACAATAATATACCGACTGAGATGTTACCACTGCCTCATGTTAAATCGACGTTATGTAGTTGTTCGATTTCTTTTTTTTACTTTTGGTTTTAACTTTTTTTTGTGGCTTGTTTATGATGGTTAGCGTAAATTGACTCTATATACATAGAAAGAAGTCGCTTTAATCTTTAGCCACATGTATAGGAACAGGCTCGCATTTTTTTAATCCGAGAATAGTAAAAACGCGACTAAAGGAAATGCATTTATGGAGCTTTTATTGTATTTTATAACCAACGCCCACAGCTTTTAGTTACGGCCTAGGTTCCAATATAAATTAAAATATTATATTATATTCTAATCTTTGTTTATTAGTATTTTCATCTCCATATTCATAATGCCATTTACAATATACACTCATATATTTTTCATCTACAACCTTTCGTCTCATTAAATCATAATTCTTACCCAGATTTGTCAAACATTTCGTCATCACTTTATACCATATACGTATATTTACATATTTTGCGTATTGAAGATGGAACAGAATGACATTTCATTCAAATTAACTATTAAAACCGATATTTGTACTGCTATTAGAAGATAGTATCGAGCTGAACTGACTATAATCAAGAATTCCGCAAAATGAAACATTCGAGTGACCGGGGTTATTAATTCGGGAAGGCGTTGGTTTTGGAATATGTAATGGTGATTGTTTGGATGTAGACGCTGTCATGATCTTCAGTTTCTTGAAAAACAACAAGCAGCGTATTTCCGAAGTTGGTATCATGTTCTATGTTTAAATTGAGTTTATACAGATGACTGATGAATATAGTCATTTATCTCATTATACTCATAGTTTATCATATTGTGATCGTCAATAAAATCATACCAGACACCTGCCAGTTGAATAGAAATATGTTAATACCTGGTGGTAGAGGTTTATTTATTTATTTACACACTTTATTGTACACCACATTAAAAGAGAATAACACAGAACAGTAAATCACTTAAAGCTAATGTCATGGTTATGTATAATCCATCAACATCTCCCTGATTTAAACCGACTCGTAACTTTTGTAACAATCACTATATTGTAAACTGGTTTTGAAAAGAGCAACACAACTCTAGTGAAAACCGCTTTCCGAACCGGATGGTGGAACAAAAAATCGCTGAATCTAAATATAAATATAAATCTAAATATATGTCAGTTTTTAATAATAATGTTAGATGTTGGACGCAATTTATTTTAATAAATTAGTTATATTGCTGATGTTCCTGGAGTTCTAGACTAGGAATATTACATGTGGATTCAATAAATTATTATTTTCATTCTCATCAAAATCTGACGCGTAAGAAAATTACATTTATTGAAAAGTGTAAGTTAATAACATGAGTTAAAAAACTGCAGTCGTTTAAAAATGCTAAGTGTAATATAAATAAAGTAAACAGCATTTATAAATGCGGAACAAAGTACTATTTTAATTTGTATCACAGAACAATGAAGTAAACTATAAAACGAATGCCCGAATGTCGTATCTGATATAAATAATTTACAAATATAATATACGTATATTATGATCTAAATAATTTACAGAAATTTCAAGCAAAAACGTGGCATAATTCACATACCATTCATTTTTTAATAACATTATAAATAACTAAATTGATTGATTTTGATATAACATGGTATTACACATTTACTATATTATTGACGATAAAACATTAAAAATTTCCATTTTTATAACAAAATTAAAGATAAGACATTTCAGCATGGTACATACTACATGCGTGATCCATCGAACAATGAGGCAAATGACGACATGCAGAAGGTTGCCGAGCCAAACAAACTTTCGTCAGGTGGGGGACAAAAACTTACATGCAATAACGACATTGTCTCTCGGAACAATATTGAGTAATATTTTTTTTTTAAGCTGTACCGATAATAAAGATGATTTTTCTAAAGAATAATATACAGAAAAAGAGGTTTCTTATTATCACATACCACATTATTCTATGATAGTGTCGAAATGTCGTCTAGAGTCTAGACTGAGTATTGAATGGCATCAGGCGGCGGTAACAAGCTATTTGATACAATAATGCCGGGCTGCCATGCTTCTTCACGCATTGTTGCAGAGTTTGTTTGAAGACGCTAGTTTCACGGATTTTAGTCGATTATAAAAAGAAAACTATCGGCATTTGATATTAACATCACGCTACGACCTATCGCTGAGTCGAGTAAAAAGAATAAATATGTTTATAAACGTGTGTTTAGTCAAACTTTACAACCTGTTAATGAGTTATCACACTTATGGGTTGATTTCCCCCGGGTAAAACCGGGTCGTTTCGTTAGTGAATAATATGTATGAAACATTTTGACATATAAGATTGGAACTGCTAACAAAAAGAGCTATATCTGTACCGTTATTTCTGTTGTTGTCTCTGTCACTCTTACATATTTACACAATCTTCCATCTTTCTCTACTAGGTTCCGACGGACCCGATCGCTACAAGCGCTTGTTCAGAGATTTGTTCGCCATGAGTCCGTTTGTCCGGTGTACCGCAATGATTATATATACCTGATATATGTATATCACGAATGTTATGGACTATTGTGGTTACCACAGCGATATCTATGTTACACATAAGTCAATGGGTTACCACGGATTCACGTAAGATTATAATGTCTGTTAACTTCCAATGTCGTGTTTGTTTTGCTATTCGTGTGGCAAATGGAATAAATCTGAATCAACGCGTTACCACGAATAAGCCGTCTGGTGGAAAACAAATACCTATTTTAGATGACGTGTGGCAAAACATGAATAGTACATACTATAAACGTATATGTAGTATCATACATTATGGCACAAGTTCACTACATTCTATTTAGCCATTGATAATTATTATCTTCTATTGCGTTGTCGTGATGGTTGTGACTGTTAACTAGTGATAGACTACGCCAAGGTATTGACTAATTAAAGTATTTTGCAAGAGTCATAAATGATATAATTGATGTTAGAACTTAGAATTATAAGGCAATTGGGAGTCTATTCAATAACCAAGAAGACATTGAAAGCATACAGCCCACATTCATCATCATAACGCTGAGGGAGATATCGTGAAGAAACCTGCATAAAGCGATTTGTAAAGATTTCTATGGTATTTCCAAGCTAGTGGTGTGGACGATATGGCCTGACCCCTCTCAAACGTACTCTCAATTGTAGAGGAAATCCCTGCCCTGCATTGGCATGTATGTGGTTTGATACATATTATATTCATCATGAACCTGCTAGCTTAAAGAGAGAAATATAGGCAAACCCCCCGATATATTTATGTGGACAAACCTCTTATTATGATGTTAGGAATGCTTAGGGGAATGCCTATATTCAGTAACGGAATTCCTGTGACTAAGATCATGATGATTCATAGCATCTTGCGAAATTACCTTCCTCATACACCTCACTTGACATGTGAACCAATTTCTACGTACACTGTTATTGTTTCATTCAAAATTTTTCGTTTTATTTCCTTTAATTTAATCCCAATAAAATTTACTCCATTCTAAAAAGAGTAATATTACAACATTGCTGTACATATACAATATAGTAACGAAGTAACAGGCCGCCATGAAAATTCCCATCCTCCGATAGGTATTTTTATAAAAATCCAGCGCAAAATGCGGCGAGCGAAGTTTTGTGCGCGAAATTATTGATTGACGTATCCCGTGCTCTCAGCGGGTCTGAGTGGATAATGGCTGCGGCTTCGGGTTAGTTATTACAGCTGATTTTACCAACCAATATTCTGGCTATGCGGATTCCATAATACTAATATTATATGTGTTTTTTTACCTATTTGTCTGTCCTGAGAACAAAATTGTGTGTATTGTAAAAGGTATAATACTATTTTCATTATTTCGGCAATTTATTAGCTAATTCATTAACCAAGTCATTAAAGAACAAAGATAATAGTAATATCAATTTTTAAGTATTTTTATATTCAAATACGAATTATTAAATTAAATAGCATCTAATTATTTCACACGGCTTTGTTCTTGAAACCCGCCTGTACCGGTATTAATTTATTGCACTGCGAATTTTATTACCAGAATTTAGTGAATGTATCGTTTTAAAACTGTATATTATAAATTTATTAGTTTATTACAATATGTTTTTTAATGTTAATGTAATTCCTTATGCCATTTTGTATACAAATACATTTCCTGTAAAACCAATCAAGTTATTAGGGAACAAGAAAATTTAGAGATTTCCAGTCGGCAGGATCCCAGAAGATTTAGCGTTTATGTTCGTATTTCTAAATATACTATTATTGATACTACCAATATTTTTATGAAATAACTAAAACCTTGATGGGTGTAAATAGGGGGATGGTATTTATCCATCAAAAGAAGACAATATTGAAAAAAAAATTGTTACTCATCGGAGTCCATATAATTAAGTAGGCAGGCGCACCTGTACATAATATCATGGTTCTAAATCCACCGGCTATGCGTTGTCCATTATCATTATCATCTTTATAGTAATTTCATTAATAAACAGTAGCCTGCCTAAGGGTTTTCATAGTGACTTGTTCTAGATGGCCTGCATCCAGCTACTTCCTGCATATTTTTGCATTGTCTATAAGTTAAGTGAAAGATGTAATCTATTATTATTGTTTCAGAAACTTCCGTATCCCAAGGCCGTTGGATTTATTGTCACAAATGAATTTTGCGAGAGATTTTCCTACTATGGCATGCGAAGTAAGTTACTACTACATTTATACCTTAGTTTAATAAAAATAATCAGCAATAAATCAATATTTCAAAGATTACGAGATCAACTGTATATTTTGACTTTAAAATACTATCAATTGATGCAATTACTTCAGTAAATCCGTTGATAAAGCCTGACAAATGTGATTTGAGCGATAACCAGCGAGTGTTGTGGTGGCAACCGCTAGTTGCATTTACGGACAACAGAGTAATTATCTCCGATGCCTGCAAATTACCGACGAACAGAATGGTGAATTTGAAATTTAGGCACTGCGGTTCCGATATTATTGGCATCTAATTTGCTGCAGTGAAACACGTGTATACTCCAACAATTAATGTGCGTTCGTAAACACGAGCGGTGCGCATTTGCAATTTCTAACCTACATAAATTATCTCATTACTTTACCGATAACAAACAAGTGATTATTCTAATAAATACTACACGTGTGGAGTGGACTATTGTGGGATTAGTTTTATGTCCTATTATATCCGTATTGTTGGAAACAACGAGTGAAATGAACGATGCAGCCATAAACTATTTCAATTAAGTGAATACATTTACTAGCCCTTCAAGTATATTGCATTTTGCTTGACAGTACAAACATGACAGTAAAAATAGAGAACCCATAAATAGATAACGTAAAAATCATTCATAATGATGCAAATTTTGTAATAATACTGATTTAAAAGCAACTATTCAAAGTTAAATTTGCATAGCAAACAAATGTCGTTCTTCTTCGGATTATCTCTGATCTGACTCTTATCCCATTAGAAGATTTTGTCCAAGTTTTTATGGGGTGGGTGTCCCTTGAGTAGCAGATTGACTATTCTGTTTCGTAATTATGAAGTACTTCAGAAAATGGCAGTAGCATTTCAAAATTTTATTTATCTTGTCCATGGTTGAGTACCAGTGACCTACTTACGTCTACCGACATATAGATAAAACCATCCTCGTCCCGTTTCTCCGCCAGCTAATCTGATTAGATCTATTTACTTTGTCTTATAAAATGTTTTAATCTTGAGATCGTTTTGTAATTCGCCACTCCGGCCTACTGATAACTTTAATACACGGAATAGTCCTAAAATGTTAAAGATAGACAAATATAGCCAAATAGCTTCTCCAAACGTCGTTTGCGCGATCGACTTTATTTGGAATTTCCCTGCCAATCCCGTCCCGTTATATCCCGCCCGTCCCGTCCCATTCTCACCCAAGGCAA
Organism: Deilephila elpenor; assembly: GCA_949752805.1. Taxonomy (NCBI): domain Eukaryota; kingdom Metazoa; phylum Arthropoda; class Insecta; order Lepidoptera; family Sphingidae; genus Deilephila; species Deilephila elpenor. The sequence continues at coordinate 2,804,372 of OX457093.1, forward strand.
TCCAGTCCCATCCTATCCTTTGATAACGCTATTTTGTACTTCTAATCTGGATGGTCTATCACGTTTAAAGCCTTAACACGAAACGTCTGGAAGTTAAAAAATATAAAAATGGAACCAAATACGCGGTAGATATTATAAAAAATACGTTTCATTTCAATGTGTTACACTCGCGTAAATCTAAGAAACCATTAGCCCTAATTATGCTACAAATTAAATGTGTAATCGGCTGCCTGCACATGAAGTTTTAAACGATAATTACCCAATCCCTGATAAATTTCAATCTATCATTTTTAATTACATAGTTTTATAACTTAACTTTACCATCTGATGTAGAACGCATACATATTTTTTTCACTAGGCTATACTGTGCCACGCAGTGTGTAAGCCAGCTAACAGCAAAAATATAAAAAATATAGAATTTAAATAGTAAACTATAGCGATAATTCCTTCCTGTCCGATAACGTTGCTACTTAAATAAGTAGATTTTCCTTAAACAAAAGGATTACACGCTCCGTTGACTGTCCACTTTTTTATTCTTCTCAAACAATATTACAATATTTCTTACTTAATTTATTCCTTGAATCATTGCCAATGGTAATCGCCTCACGTCTGCTTCAATGTGAAAAATATTTTTATTTGTGTTTACTATGGAATGTGCGATGTTTTGTGCTATGTACAAACACACAAGCGGCGTGTTATTGTAATATAAAACTGTAAACAAAGCTGGTCAATTGAACAAGCGGATCACCTAAATTATCTTCAACCCAAGATTATATAACCTGAGAGCAGGGAGGAGCCACATATTCGCAAAAAGGTGACAATGGTTGCTTTATGCAAAAAACGAAATTTCTTTGAAAGCAAGTGAAGCTCTCTTAAATCTAATACTGCAAATAAAGTGATATAGAACAATGTGCCGCCGATCTCATCGTATTTAATTTATTGGATAGGCACTGTAAACGGGCAAGCGACTAGGTAAATGATTACCACCGCCCATAAACATCTCCCGACACTTGGTTGTTAAGAGACGCCCGTGTTAAGAGACGCAATCTACAATGCGCCTCAATTTTTTTATCAAAGGAGCTCAGGTGCGTTGCCGATGTTAACATGAGAGGGAAAAGAGAAGGAAGACATCTATCAAGTATCAAATAATTAAAATACGTGTGCATTTCAGCAATTCTATCGCTGTACCTGCGCGACAAACTCAAGTACAGCGACAACGGGGCGACGGTCATCTACCACGTATTCACAATGTTTGCGTATTTCTTCCCCGTGCTCGGCGCCATGATTGCAGACGGATGGCTTGGAAGATTCAGGTACTACTGCTATCTTTTGATGTCTTTTCTTTACTGATCTACAAAAGTACCCATGTCGGGCATCGTCGCCTATTAAGTCTACTAAAGAAAAAATACTATTACTTATTTTATCTAGACTGCAGACTTTCTTGCTGGTATCGGAAATACAATTTTTATCATCACTCAGTTACATTCAGTCAGTCAGTTGCATTTTTGTCACTTTGTTGTGCCAATATAACAAAAGATATACCCAAAATACATCAAATATTTGCCAGAACAGACTAACATTTGTCTCGGAACAATGATTGGTAATTCGTTTGACAAAGTTTTCTTCCAATAACACGGAGCTAACTAAATAGCGAATGTATTATACGTATGATGTGGGATGTGCAAATCCCGTCAGTCAATTTTCCAAGTAGCCTCGTGAGATATTGAACTAAGCATTGTACTCGCCAATTACGGTTGTATTACACGACTAATATCCAGTCTCTTGTGTGTACAAATTAATTGGCAGTAGCACTCTGGACGCTGATTGGTTTTCAATTGGAAAATAAGCTGATACAAAATTTAAACGCAGAAATATGGACTGCGTCTCGTTTCCGACGGCTTGTGAGCCGACGGTCCCGCGTATTATAATTCGGCAGCACGTCAAAAAATCTATCAAAAAAAATTGATTGGACAATTATTTGACTGAACATATTTTGTTTAAAAAAGTATATACCGGGTATATCAAGACTGCGACCGAAAACGAAGCCAGGTGGTAGTTTTAGTGGTTCCAAACACGATGCAAATAAAAATTTCGCCAAAACAGTGACAGATATTTTTTTAGAATTTTTTAAAAATCATCGTGTCTGGGTGGTAAAATACCTAGTTTTTGCGAAAATACTAATTAAAACCCTTACGTAACATTGCGTATTTGAAAATAAAGAGGTGTACATCTTTATTTTAGGAAAATTATGTATTTATCACCTAAATACGACGATAAGTAAAAAATTACAAAAAAAAAGTTGTTGATTTTTTTTGCGATATTTTTACTTGCGTTGTGCCTGAAGTCACTAATACTACCACCTGGCTTCGTTTTCGGTCGTAGTCTTGATATACCCTGTATTTTCATCCATTAACTACTATAACTATACTATAACTATTATTCACAAGATTATCTATCATTATTCTAATAAAAAAAGACAATACTGTAGTTGTACAAAAATCAAATATTGTATAGGAATCATATTTCCTTTAAACGTATATTCTTTCAGACATCCGTACTTTGATATCTAGGCAACTAGTTTCCGACTCGCATATGCACATATTTGTTTGTTTTGCAGAACTATTTTGTACCTGTCGCTGGTGTATGCTGCTGGCAGTGTGTTGATATCGGTGACAGCTATGCCGCCAGTCGGCCTGCCGCAACTGTACGTATTAATGGAATAATCGTGCCTCAACAAAAGAGCCATTTGCAACGACTGACTGTTCCGTGCAACATTTTGCACGTCAATGTACCTCACACTACCTTCCCACTTCATATTAGCTTTTTAATAATTTTAGCACTGTTATTAAGATTTCCTCTTACAGTTAATTCTGCGCATTCCTCTCGTGGCTTTGTTTTGACGTAATAACCACAATGTCAGCCTGTGAATTAGTGGCTAGTTCAGTTGACATTAATAACATCTGCAGGCCAGACAGTCTTATGGCTTTAACTTATGCTTAATTACTACAACTTTGCTATAATATTAGTATAATTATCTTGGTATTATTGTAGACCAATTGTAATTAATAATTTGTATTTTAGGGAGTTCACAATCCTAGCGCTACTGTTGATAGCATTCGGTACTGGTGGTATAAAACCTTGCGTGTCTGCTTTCGGAGGTGATCAGTTCAAGTTGCCAGAACAGGAGAGGTATTTGGGCTACTTCTTCTCCTTATTCTACTTTGCTATCAACGCCGGGAGCCTTCTGTCCACGTTCTTGACTCCGATACTGCGGGCTGACGTCCATTGCTTCGGCGACAACGACTGCTATTCTCTGGCATTTGGTGTTCCTGGCATCCTTATGGTTGTGTCTATTCGTAAGTTATTATTTCGAGTTTAAAAAACACCAAATTATAAAATAAGATAGTACGTATTGATACTCAAACCATCAACCAATTAGTGTATGAGTTTTGAGATACTTTTATTTCTTAAAACATCGAATATATACAGGGTATATCAAGACCGCGACCGAAAACGGAGCCAGGTGGTAGTATTAGTGACTTCAGACACAATGCAAGTAAAAATTTCGCAAAAAAAAAATTGACAATTTTTTTTTTATAATTTTTTACTTATCGACGTATTTGGGTGATAAATACATAGTTTTCCTGAAATAATTATGTATCCCTTTTTATTTTTTAAGACGCAATGGTACGATAGGGTTTAAATTACTATTTTCGCAATAACTAGGTATTTGCTACCCAAACAAAATGATTTTCAAAAAAGTGCGAAAAAAAATCTGTCGCTTATTTTGCGAAATTTTTATTTGCATTGTGTCTGTAACCACTAAAACTACCACCTGGCTTCGTTTTCGGTCGCGGTCTTGATATACCCTGTATATATTAAGAAAAATAAAACTTATTCAGTATAATTCAAGCTAACAGCAAGCTTGTGAAACGAGCTAGTGTTATATCAATAGGAAATTTAATTTTTCGGTGTTAGTTCTGCTGCGTAACCTATGATTATTCGATATGGCTGGCGGAACTGGAGCAGTAAATATACGCACCGATTTTATATTTTAACAAATATAAGCCATGTAGTTGGTGGAATGTGAATTAATCTATAAATTATACAATTTCAATAAAGTCATTAATATTATTCATCCTATGAGTGAGGTGAGGTATACTCGTAATTTCTACAAAAATATAGTACTGATGGTTCATAGCACTTACCTGGCTTGGATAGATAAAAAAATCACCTTTATAAATAACAAATTCGTCGGTATCTCTTAACTGCTAACAACGCGGTTGTAATAAAGTATATTCGAGTGAAAGTTGCTTATAATTAAGTCTGCTTTGACTATCACTAACAACTTATAACGTAATTATGAATGTAAAAACAGCATGCGCATATTAATTACACAACTTCCAAGAAAAAGATATCTGAATTTTAAGTGCACTTATTTTAAGTCGTTAAAATAAATTCGAGAATCGCTTAAGTTAACCGTACAAAACGGATATTTGCAGATCCATAAAACATTAAGATAGTCGGAAGAACTGAGTTGCCATAATGTCATCTTAATAGAAAAGTTAATCCGCCGGGTTTGTTTTAAAGACAATAGATTTTCTTTGGAAATCTTTGATTATAAAGAGAGGCTATAAGATAGAAATGTCCGCTTATTTGATTTCCTATTAATTTGATTGTGCGGTAAGAAGTCGAGCCGGAAGCCGACGGAACCCGTCGGTAAACGAACGATATTTAACGTCAGAACAAAACGTTTTATTCATCTAAAACTAAAATCTTTATTAAGATTCCGATCAATTGAGAATGTGAAATAAATTATTATCGTTATTTATCTTTCTTTGCGTCTGTTGATTTGTGTTGATTTATAGCAATGATGTAATATTATGTAAAGTCCCGTGTGGAGTGATTTCGAATGAATCTTGTGATTGTCCTAGAAATCAATATACTAAGTAATTAATTGCCTTTTAGTATTCTTCGTGGCCGGCAAGAGATTGTACGTAGTAAAAAAGCCAGCTGGAAATATATTGGGACAAGTGGCTTCTTGTGTCGGGGTAAGTGAATTTACCAACGATATCAATAATACAATAAAAACTTTGTAGTTAGTCGAATTAGATATGTACTTATAAATCAAACTAGATTTAAATTTAACCACAACAACTATTATTACTTTTATAAAAGTCAGACAATAATAGCCTACATAGTTTAAAGTTTGAACTGCATTATGTCCATCAATCGAGTCATGGATGATAAATATAAAATCGGTTACTCGACCTAACAACTTAAAATTTTATTTTAAATAAATGAAAGCATTTCGTAAGTTGTTAAACTGACTCGCCTATTAAAGAGATGTTATAAAAATAATGTTCATCACATTTTAGTTACTTCAAGCAAACGTGATCTATTTACTCTCATTTTGTCCAAGAATATAAAAAATAATGTCAATGTACCGCGCTTTGTTTAAAATTTAACAATTACTATCGTCTACTGCAAGGTTATTGAAATCGTTAAAGTCCTTGTAACAAATCTACCGAGGTCATCCTAACATGCATATTTTTGTCCACAGCATTCAGTGGTGCAATATGCAAAAAGCAAAGATAAACGTGAGCACTGGCTCGACCACGGCGACGACAAGTACGACAAGGGCCTCATCGAGGACATCAAGTCTCTCCTGAGGGTTCTTCTGCTCTTTATCCCGCTACCCGTATTTTGGGCGCTTTTTGACCAACAGGCAAGATAACGCTACATTATCGGAAACTGACCAGTTTTAGTTCAATTGGTTAAATCAATATCGAGCACCGATGCGCTGCTGGATTTCTGATTTGATTATTATTCATACAGGGTTCGAGGTGGACATTCCAAGCTGACAGAATGGAGCAAGATATAGGAAGTTGGACGCTCAAAGCCGATCAAATGCAGGTTCTCAACCCGCTTCTCATCTTAATATTTATACCTCTGTTTGAAGTGGTAAGGTTAATTCAATACGTGATATTTTTTTCTTTGTGTGGATATTTTTGGTGTATCATAATAGTTAATTCTTTTTCAGGCAATATATCCGTTTTTAACGTGGTGCAAACTGGTGCGTAAACCACTGCACAAAATGATTTGGGGTGGCATTCTGGCGGCGTGTGCATTTGTCATATCAGGCGTTGTTGAATTAAATCTTTTGGTACGTAAACAATTTACCGAGGACATCGTGGACATGGTACAACGAGGAATGTCACGAACAGGACGTGCATGAAACACTATTAAATAATATTGTAATTAATTTCAGCCCACGTATGGAACGCCAGTATCGGAAGGTTTCGCGCAGCTAAGAGTTTATAATGGCTACAATTGCAATTTCACGCTAAATACAGGCGAATTAACCACAAACGATAATGATACAAACATCTACCACATTGGTCCTTTGTCGGCGTACGAGAATTTAGATTTGAAGACTGATAGTATAATAGATTTACCTTACTACTTGCGCGGCGAAGGAAGCTGTGTAGATATTGTGCACAATGGATTTTTCCATTTAAAAGAAAAAACTGCAAACTCTTTCTTTATCGGCCGCAACGGTATTGAAAATTTCACCGATAATAATGATAAAGCCATCGATGGAGTGAAACTAAGGTGAGATAAAAATCAAATATTATATTTACTTTACAACAATCCACTTATAATACAATGTAATACTTATTATAATTCATCCCGTATACTTCTGAGCTCTTTACAATTTTCAGGCGAATAAAATTGACTGTAAATTGCATTCCAAAACGAGAACATATTATTTTCTGATATTGCATTGATCATTTTGATTTCTTTCCCTATACTCATGATGTGATCTGCTTTTGCTGTCATTGGAGGCCAGGTAACGTTTCCACGATAAGTGGCAGGCGTCGGATCACCAGTTTTTGCGAAATTACTCCAAAGCTCACTAATTTGTTTTATGAACATTCTGTCTTTACTATTCACATCTTCGCGAATGTTCACATAGCTTTCCCAGAGGGGTTCACATTTGAGTAAATAGCATATTTCATCTCCATCGGAGGCACCTTTCACTTTTACATTTATGCCGGCCATAGCAGTTGCTTTAAACGCATTAAAGATTCCATTATAATTAAATTTATATACGTACATCCTGCTGCCGCTTAGCCTTACGTAATTCTTTATAAACTTGTACACGGGATACTTTTTCAAATCGGATGTGTATCTCAGAAAACTTTCAATTGTTATGCCGTTCCTAAAGTATTTTGTTCTTATTTTATCTGATGCAATTTTATATGAATGTGTTGTGAGATTATACCGACATCCGTCTTCAAAAGGCACCATGTATTTAAAGGAATTTTCCAGCGTCTTTAACAGATGCGGATTATGTAAAAACGGTATTATTTCTGATATGCCCTCTCCGCTATTAAAGCCAATTAATATGGGTTTCATTTCACTTGACCTTTGAATGTCATCAAAAAATTGTTGTGGAGTTTTGGTTATTAAAGATGTATTTGTTTCTGGTTCAATAATAGGTACAAAAGGAACTAAAGGTTTTTGAAAATTTATCACCTCACGATTTTTAAAAATGCGTTGTGAAGCAGCAACTATGTCAGCTGTTAAAGCACGTTTAATGTGTTTGGCACCTTTCCTTTTAAGTTCTTTTTGTAGTCTATGTTTTTCTAGATCATGTGGACCTAGAAATAGAGACGGAGAATACATTGCACCGCTTTGTAAAATAATTTTCGAGAATAAATTACTAAATTTTGTCGTCAATAATAGTGACAAATATGTCGCTGCAGATCCGTTACCCATAACAGTAATGTTGTTTTTATCTCCTCCGAATACTTTCACGTTACGCTTAATCCATTTCAAAGCCATTATGATGTCTTTTAGTCCCATATTAGCGTCTGGGGCAGATTGATTTAGTTTCAAAAATCCAAACGGGCCTATTCTATGTGTTACAGTTATTAAAATAACGTCATTATCTATGAAAAAATCACCGCCATGAATATGACTAAAACTTGAGGTGAAAGCGTAGCCATGTATCCACATTATAACAGCTTTGTTTGGGTTATCGTCTTTAGGTATAGATGGCGTGTAAATGCTTAGGTGCAGGCAGTCTTCATAGCCATACACCCCATGTTTATGCACAATATGTGCTTGAGCACACGCTCCTCGATGTTCTGTTTGAGCAGCGAAAGGCTGTTTCCATTTCTTCGCGGCTACAGGATCCTTAAACCTTAGTTTTCGAACAGGAGCCCGCGCGTACGGTATTCCGTAGAAGGCAAAATAAGTTTTACCATCAAAAATGGAGATTTGTCGTGTACCGATAAGCATGCCCTGTTTCACTTGCACTGTGACATCGTATGTCTGAACTTCTAATAATAATACTAGCAAAACAACGGCAACAAAATATTTCAAGACCTCGAGCATATTAACAACGTAGTTTACATTTCTATTTAATACAGATATTGCCTTATCGATAAATGTATATTACTTTCATTCAAGTGGCAAGTGTTTTGTTTCGCAAAAATTGTAGTATGATTAAAATCCACGCTGCTGAACACAATTTTGTTTCAGATTTTTATGCAACATTGACAATGAACAAACAATAACAATAATAGACAGTAAAAAGAATAGAACAATACACTACTTATCAAGTAGCAATACAACACAAAGAACTATACAGAAAGGAAACGCTGATATTTTAATAAATGGAGATACAGTATTAAGAAATTATGAATTCAAATCTGGTGCAGTTTACACTATCAATGTGTACCAGGATACCAACGGAGTATATGTATGTATTTTGTACAGTAAATAACATAAAACACCGTAAATCAAAATGAGGCTAATTCTTTTTTAATATGTTAGATGGCAAACCCGGTGATGATCACGCCGGCGAACACCATTCACATCTTGTGGCTGGTGCCGCAGTACGTGGTGATGACCATGGGAGAGGTGATGTTCTCCGTCACCGGGCTGGAGTTCTCCTTCACACAGGCGCCGGCCAGCATGAAGTCCGTGTTACAGTCAGTCTGGCTCCTCACAGTCGCATTCGGCAATCTGATAGTCGTGCTCATCGTCGAAGGAAACTTTTTAGACGCACAGGTGAACATTGCATCCACACAGTTACCACACGCTCTGTTGTAGTACTGCTCGTTTTAAACTTTAAAACCCGATGTAGTCCGATACGGAAACTTTAAATCATCAGGGAATAAAACAATCGTACTAACCGGAACAGTTGCATAGTTTATTTTGCCACATCGGCAACGATACGCAAATCAATTCAACTTATTTATTGGCTGGTTCGGTAACAATTTTGACTGGTTTTCACGTATTACAATTTTGACTGGTTTTCATGCCAATGCAGTTTTTATTAAAAGAATGCCAATCACGAAGAGGATTTATTTATTAACACTGATCATCATGACGTTGCAAACGATCAATGCGTAAAATTGCAGTCTGGATGAAAATGTGTTCGAATTTTCTCCACGCATATTAAATTGATAATATTTTTTTTATTTTATTTATTTATTTATTAATAACCAAAGAATAAACTTATAATCTACATAAGTGTCCTGCAAAACTATACAAACAGTTTGACTGCAGGATCATTTGTGGGTAGCGTTATTAATGAAAGGAAGCATATTGACATTTTTATTTTATTCATCGACCATTTACTTTATTGGCAGCGTATAACAATCATGAGTTTGTTTCATAAATAGGGCAATGAATTATTAATTGGATGAATTTCTAACTCTACTCCTAACTTGGGAGGTATAGGTTGTTACTTGGTTATGATTTCATTACAATAAATGTCTTTAAGATATGACTATAATATACTAATATCATTGACTTTATTTCAGTGGAAGGAATTCTTCCTGTTTGCCGGTTTGATGGTGATAGACATGGCGATATTCACTGCAATGGCGTTCAGATACAAATATACTGAGCTGAAGTCAAGCACGGAAGACCTGGCAGTGGAAGAGATCAAAATGCCGGCCGTAGCTCAGAAGAACACACAAAATTCAGATAACTAGGGGTTGTGGTTGTAAAATAAAGTTATTATTGGACGTTGGGCTTGTTCATTTAATTATTATCCTGCCTCTCCTCATTCTAAAACATAATGCATCTAATTTGAGTAAGAAATTAGTATTTAAATGTACTTTATAGAAAATTCATAATACTTCGATGTCAGAGAGATTCAAGTAACATTTAAAAACGAATGCAAATTAAGCATGTTAATTATACGAGTAAGTAAAATTCTGCTAATAAAAAGCCAAAAAAACTTTCGCATGACATATCTCAACCGGACAACAAGCGGCCGGATACAATCTGTTTATTTAAACGACGTTAACACATTAAACAATTAGTTTAGGATAATTTGTGTGATGTTCCCATAGGACCCCGAGCGCAGCGTGCGCTGCTCGCATTGTGGGGACGGGAACAAACCCAGTAACCCTCACCACTCCCCGGGCTTGTACACACTGCTTGTCAAATATTGTCCACTTTTAAAAATATTCTTTTTTTATAATACATGCCCAGAATTATTCATTTGTAATGGAAATGTTCATTACTGAGTAACCTATCAGTTAAAATAAATATAGTGTTGCTTATTACATTCAATTAGCTTATGTGAGTCATTAATTTCAATGATCAACGAGGTAACTACGTCATATGACATATCAGATGCGTTGTCTCTGTCTTTAAAGTATACGAGAGGAATATGTTGCCTTTGCAATTGATACAAGAATAGAGTCAAATCAATTACATCGTAAGCTAGAAAAACAATTAGAAATATATATATATTTAAATAAAATTATATAAGTTGTCACTGAACGTTTTTAAAAACACCAACATTACAACATGTATGTTGCTCAAAAAGAATCCAATATAGATAAGCTATCTACTAATTTACATTCACAACTACGCCACCAGTTTAGCCTGGTTTAAATTGTACGAATGACATCGTTAAGCTAACTTTAATAACAGTGGAGTAAAATATTAAATAAATAAAATTGAGCTACCATTATAATTTTTATTGTCACCACGTCATGCTTATTTGAGAAACACTGGTCGCCATTGAGTGCACAAGTCTGTTGACGACTTGTTAATAATTGCGTATAATAAATGCTTAAATACAACAAACAGACAAATAAGGGCAGGGGTCTTCATAAAGGGAGCGATTTAGTTTCCGAGCTATTGAATTCAGCAGATAACTACAGGAGTGCGAATCACTCCATGTGAATGGGATGTGTGGTTGACGTACAAGCACATACAGATATGTTTGTCATTCGAAAAACGTTGGCAGAAACTTTATTTTTCTATTTGAAATATATTGTAAATATTTTTTGATGCCTGTACAAGCTCCACGTCGACTTCAGGTGTGAAAAAATAAATTAAGACTTCGGCAATATGTCGCACCTGTCACACACATAAAAATACCGCTACAGTTTATACATTTGATTGAATTTTATAACTGAAAAAGCTATACTGTATTGCTAAAACGGGTAAAACCAAGTCATGACACTTTTAGTTTTCTAAGATTTCAGAAGGTAACAACGATTAGTATATAAAATGAGTTTGATATTTTAAACAAGCTAAATATTCACTCCACTGTGCATTCCCAGCGGATTTTTACACATAATATGTAGCTGTAATGACTGACATTGTTGGACTATTTCCAAGTTAAGCTAAGGTTTTATGTAATTGACATGTACTATCGCGAAATAGTAATGACTAATTTCAAAGCCAGCTACTTACGATTTCGAGGTACAACGGATTTTTGGTAACTGTCTCATAATCTACCTTGTATCGTCTATCTAAAACCAGAGCAAAGAATTTTACACATTACATGAAAACGTACTAAATATTGTTCATCCCGATGTGTGGAAGTATTGAAATAGTAATTGTTAATTACAAAATCGACGCGGCCCGGAATGATTGCGCGGGCCCGGGCCGGGCGTGCCGGCAGCGCGGTACACCGCTAATTTTTATTGTTTAGATCGACTTTGTTGTGTAAATTATTCTGTAAGCTTCGACATCTAGGTAAAACTATACGGCGAAAGCTTTAATAACTTGTTTTAAAATGCTTTCGATACAAATATGGTGGTAAGTTTCCTTGTAAAGTCCTTATAGAAATTTATTCGAGTTATTGACAATTGAAAGCAATTATTACATGCACGTATCAATCACTGTTTGGATTATCATGTTAATTACATTATTGGAATGCAAGTATTTTTATACTTTCTGGCCGCCTAAATGTAGAAGCATGATTGTTGGTCAACTCAGTTCTGCGTATTATCGGGACCATATGATTTTGTATAGGTGGTTGTAATTTATACGCTTAGAATTGACTTGAATCCAAATATCCAAATATAATCTGACCAAAATTTCCTTAAGAATATTTAAAATACATTGAGGCCGTATTACCATCTGGATAAAGAAAGAAATAAACTAAGCTGACAAATCCGACACATATAATTATGATTAATTTAGAAAAATGTTCAAACTAGGTCTATAAAAATACATCGAAAATACACGCGTCACACCACTCGTAATAGCAGTTATTATAATAAGTTCACGACACAGATTAATTAAGTGCAGTCAGAGAAGCGTTTTGCAGAAGGCGCCAGTACATGTTCCGGGCACTTTGCGCGACACGTGGCGTGCGCGTGCAGGCCACGATGGTCGCACGCGGCCCCGCCACGCGGCCACGCGGCCTCGCACAAAGCCAGGCCAAACCACGTGCAAACCCAGGCCAAACCACGTGCAAGTCCTCGCCGGATAATCCTCGGCAAGCATATGCAGCCAAATAAATAAATTACCCAAAGCCGCTGCGGTTTATAGCCCAGAAATGCAATTTGAATGTTGGTTTTACATTTAAATTAATACTCCTGTGAAACTACGTTTGTTTTATGGGTCTGGGGGTTTGGTGTTTATTTTAATTTCTAGTCCATTAATGTAAATATAAGACCTAAGCACGTGCCAATGGCGGGGATGGGCTACTGAATTAAGTCTTATTCCAGCATTGTATCTACTAACTAAAGACATTACAAATATATGAAAATATATTTGTTATTATGTAAATATTTGTAGGATGCTTTGACTTTTTTGAAGTATAATAATATATAATATTTTTTTCACTATCGTAATCAAGATTATTCATAAGTACACATCGTGGATGATATAAGTATCGTCCTTTCGTTTAGCTAACTGGATGTGAAAGAGCTTTTGATAGGTAATAGTTTCAATGATTCATTTTATCTTTGCCCAACCGATTTTGGATGCATATGAAACCGTTGGATTCGGGAATGATGTATTTGTTTCGCGTCTGGATATTTGTGAGACCGAAAGTTTCTCATAGTTTCTGATACCCACGACACAAGACTCGATCTTATTGTGCAATCAGGACTATGTATGTGACTTACTGTTGGGTGTATTTTTTATTAGTTAGAGTATGAAACCCCATAGGTGCAGCGAACGTTAAAACCCATATTTAATTGCGGCCACAAAACTCAAGAATGAGGGAGACAGGCATAATTTGAGTATAAAAAGTTCCGCATCTAGAAGATTGAGTTTGGAAACTCACCGAGAGCTCTACACATCTTGACCTGGCGGTGAACATCTCTTGGTAACACTACAATCAACAGCCCATAACGCACAATACTGAATCGCATCGACGGGGGATCTCACGCGAAAAACTATCAAACATGTTTGGTCGGGGCGTGGTTTGGCGCGTGGCGGCCGTGCGCGCGACAGGCGCAGCGCAGCGCCCGCGACAAATCAATTACAGACTCCACTTGGGCGCAACTTCCGACGGAATTACCGCCAAATTATACTCCTCATACAAATTACTTGTTTATAGTTAAGTCGACTGGCTAATTTGTATGATTGAACGCCGCGAGCGTTCGCAGGGTGCGTCGGTAACTAGCTGGGATAAATTGCCTATATTTTTAAGGATTGATGAACTACTTTAATCAATTATAAAAAATAAATTACACAGCTCTAGAGTTTCTGTAATACAATATTATTTTTAATAAAATTCGCCGCTTTGTAATATGTGTTTATAATATATATGTTCAAAAAGTTTTACCAAAGACGTTTCAAACGTTTAGGAATATCTTGAAATATTACAGCATTAGAAATACGTTCCCCGCAGGTCGCCGCTATCTTGGCGAGGCGCGTGTATTTTATAGGCGCTGTCAAAAACATTCCTCCAGCCACCAATGAGAGAGAGGATCGCTCATCGATCCTCTAACACTCCCACTCCTCTACATACAGCTTGGAAGAGGACATAAGGGAATTATGCGAAAGACTTCGCTTCTGTAGCATTTTTACACAAGGATTTATGTTGTGCAACAAAATCACAAAATTAATCGCTATAATAATGTAAAGGAATATGTAGTTTCAGCCGTATATTTTATTACAAAGAATAGATACTGCCGGCATTCCCATATAAGTGCCTTCAGTCTCCACAACGTATTACATAAATCACGGAATCACTTTTCAGCGAAGTTGCCTATACTGTTATCTAGATGTCCTGCAAGCCCCGCCCCTTTCTTCCCTTATTATACAAAGCGCCACCTCCACAGCCAGGGGATGAAGTGCACACTGCCAAACTTGCGAAATTTGGCCAATGCAAATGAAACCTTATTCGATGAGCGGCACGATCGCTGTTCGGTGCTCCCAAATATTGTTGTCACTATACACAATCTGACAGTTGTGGAAATGGCCACCCCTAGTTGTATAAAATTATTTTACGCACTTGGTTCAGGCTCAGTCAGTTTTTGGTGGTGATTGTGAAAATAAGAAATAAATAAAATAGTCTAAACAGTGAAAATGTCCGGTGCCAGAACTCAACTCGCCGATTCTTCGACATCGCCGTCCCTCAGGTATTTATTTTGAAGAAAACAAGTTTTTGTAAAAGTTTGTCAGCCCTCCGTGAGTCGTGGTACGCGTCTGCGGGTTTTAAATTGTTCCTAGGTATTCGAGTTAGACTTGTAGACACAACTACATAGGGTTTATTGATTTCACGCGGCTCTCATGAAGCGGCCGTTAAGCGCTCCGCCAACTTGTGAGATTTATTAATTTATATTCAAATACGTTCGGGGTCGACTGCATGATGGTGGTTTTGCAGGAGTGGTACTTACGAGTTGCATTCATAATTTTTGGAACTTTGTTTTTGTTTGTTGTTGCTTGAGGAAAATCGCAGGTGTGTTCAAGCTGTGAATTTGTTCTTAGTGAAAACCGGCGGCTTGATTATTCCGGTTTGAAGTTTGCGTACGCGGACGGGTCTGATGACGAGGGTCCTGCCTTGTCCACGGAGCTGCCGTCGTGCGTGTATGCTGCGGCCAGGAGTCGCCTGCAGCTGCCGCTGGCTGCCTACGTGCACCAGCACACCAGGCAACTCCACAACGGTAAAGTAAAATATTTTACAATAATTCATAATATTCCAGCGGTTCCTAAAAACGGATTAGAAAAATATATTAATCGTACTTTCTATAAAATAAATTATTAAAAAGTTTTTAAAGTCTTGCGATAGTTGTAAAAAAACTTTTGAGCGTATGCAAAATTCTATATTGTGAAATTCGCCGTTGTTATTCTTTGCGAAATAAGTATATATTTTGTATTTGTTTCGTAAACTTTCATTCAATTGTTCTTGTACACACGGTGATCCACGGTGGGGTGGCCTAGACTCAAGAGCTTTTTTATGCGTGTACTTAGCTAATATTTTACATTTTAGTTTTTTTATTAGATACATTTTATATTGTATCTTTTTTGTTAGATCTTAAATTAAAGTGCAATTATCTAAATTATATATCTAAATTTTATATGATAATAACTATTGTATCTAATAGTTATTATCATATAAAATGGTATAAAGTAATTTGCATAGCTAATTTACCCTGTCATTATATGGTATTAGTATCTAAAGACAAAACAGAGTATATTAATTGGCTTATAAAATAGTTAATTGTTATATTTATTATCGTCTATTCAGACATTTCGAGACCCGACGGCATGTATCAAATAATATTGTTTATGTATTTCCATTATAAAGTCTTTAACGCAAAAGCTATTATTGTCTTTTCAAAATTCAAAGTAACGTATTTACGTGCACAGTCTTTGCGTCACTAATTGAAAGATTAAAACAATATTTCGTAAGACCTGTCTGGCTCATAAAAACAATTAATAAAATTATGTACTAATGTAATCTAGAATATTATTAGTGTTATAAAAATGTGTCTATTATGTGGAATGAGAACGGTATTCCCCTATTTTTTTAATATTTATTGTTAGCGGCCACATCCGACTTCTCCAAGTCATTGTCCAGTAAATTTTAGCTTTTAATTGACTCTGATGTAATAGGCACCTAATTGCGTGAAGGATTAAAATAATTCCATCTTTACAAATTTATAACAAAGGATGTTTTTTTTTAATTTGGTATAAAAACCGACTAAAAATATGCGTTTATGCATATTTTTAGCTTTTAGTGTCCTTAGCGATGTTTTACCTCCTAAACTAATATGAAAAGAGGAAAATAAAACAAGCAATGGAAACAAACATATAATACGGCATGTATTACTTTAAAGAAATAGGGATTGCAGTAATCTTGGTACTGTAACGTATCGGCCCTTAATCGCTCACTGCAGTGGACTCATTTATAATTAATAGGCCGATTGAAAAGGTATAGGCTTCGGTTTACCATCCTGATGAATTACGGGTCGGCAATCGCGGACTTGTAATGCCATAGAAATTCTTCTGAATATCTCTGTTGTATTTCGGATTCCTCTCCTTAGCTGCCAACTTTGGTACTAATGGCCAGGAATAATAATAAGTATGGAAGTTATCAAATATATTAGGGTTGTAATATTTAACCTATTGGTCTAACTACACATTAAATTGGTTGGCTATAAATGCAAAATTATGATAGAATCATTAAGATTAGTAGACAAGTGTGGAGTTAGTAGAAACTCTACCATATGTAAAATACGCATCCATACACCTAAACAAAAAATGTCGTTAGTGGACATTGACTTATATTCTACCGATAGACGAGACACGTCATAGAAATAAAGTGCCCCAGTATTTTAAACGCACACTGCAATATTACATCACTTCCCTGGTATTTTATTAAAATATTGAAACTTTAGACGATTTGCTTTCGGTTTGACGGCGAGACATTCATTTATTACATTTAAACGAATGCGATAAGGCGTACTGCACTGTCACTGTCACGAAGCAAACTGATTCATGTGCGGTGCATGCACCGCAAGTAGGTGGGACACATTTTGTGTACTGAATGTCTCATCTAGTGTCACATTGATATCGATGTTAGTGGACCTTTCTAGAAAATCCGCAGACAAGTATATTAGTATACCTTTCGTTAATTAAATAAAAAGATTATCATAGGCATTCTGTGCGCCACAATCTTTCTTAGAAAAAAAAACAATGCGTAATTGATGTTATTAGAATCGGAAAAACAACCGTAGATAGTATACCCGTAATCTTCGACAGCAACCGCCGTGCATTCGTGGAAACTGCATCACGCAACTGAATTTCGTTTTAGATTCCGATTTCAGCCTGCGTATTTATTTCAATCGCCACAATTGGGTCACACGTTGGGAGACAATCATCTTCCGCATTGTAATCACTTTGTTAATTCGTTTTCTCTGCAATTTCGATAGTGTTTTTAGCTACATGTGTAATTGATTTTTATTTGCGTTTTGTTTTACTTTTAAAACCGGTTTGACTGAAATACAAATTTTAACAAGATTCGTGTCTTTCTGTGTTGGTAACTCTGGTTCACCTTGTTTGTAGTCTTAGTTTTTTCGTGCTATTAGCTCAAACTATGGCGTTCCTATCTTTAAATTAACATTAGCGCAGTTAGTTCTACTACGCGGTCTTCTTTTAGACAAACAATCATATAAATATTTGCAAAATATGCTGCGTCTGAATTATTATATTGAAGGAAAATAACTGTTTTTGAAATATCATTACCGCAGAACTGAACTCGTGCACGGTGTTACGATAGGTTTGCCTTCAATTACTTTTTGAGACATAAGTTCGGTAAAATTTGGTGACTCCAGTGGCACATCTATCTCAGCAGATGCATAGGTCATAGGCGTTAGCTTATTTGTATCTTTATCAGCCCATATAAGTCCCACTGCAGGGCACGGGCTTCCTCTACAATCGTGAGTACGATTTAGACTGATTAAGCGGTATAGTCCAGCACGCTGGCCTAGTCCGGTTTGGTGGACTTTTACATACAATAGATTTTTTTCCGAATCGCTGTGGTATGCTCATTGTCTCTCGATGCTTTAATTTACCATTATAGTGCGTGGTTATTGACTAAAATCAATATACAGATGACTCCGAAATGACAAGAGGTGTGCTATAGAGTTGGAACCCACAACCACCGTCAATATGTTAGCAGCCGCTTCTGGTTCGTTACCAATACAAAAATTATAGGTATAATTATTTGAAAAATACATACCTAAACTCACGCGTCTTTCCCGGAAGGGATAGGCAGAACTGGTACCAGAACACCCAAATTTGAAAAATGTTACAATTAAGTAAAAATATCACATTTTTTTTCTCCTGTCACAACAAAGACACTAAAATACACCTCGTGCAATTGCAGTGCAATCTAATTAGAATATGCACCGGCGTAGAATAACTATCTTGGTCGAGACCCGATATAGACAGACTGAAGCCGAAAAGTGACGTATATTCAAGTTATTAGAAACAGCATTATTTGTGAAGAGCAATCCTAACTTATTTGTTAAAGTCTCTGAAGTTAAAAAAATCCAATACGCACTAAACAAAAAAATCAACTATGTCACGTAAAATGCAAAACAGCTTTGATGAGTAAAAGTTTCTTTGGTATGGCTCCAAAAATTTATAATAAAATACCTGACAATCTGAAGAATATGACTTTAACTAAATTTAAAAAAACGCTATTTAAAATGTTAATTGATAAGTGTTATTACAGTATTGAACAGTTCCTAAATGATGTGTTAGAATAAGTGTTTTTATTTTTCTTTATTTTTGCGTAATTATGTTTTAAATTAATGTCAATGTAAATTATCTTAAATTAATAATAACTAACTATTATCAATGTAATCCGTAACTGTAAAATTTTAAATATTAATATTTGTACGCCTTTATGGCAAAACATAGAGTTCATAATATTTATTTAAGATCATCAATGTACCTACCTATGTTATACAAATAAATTATTCTTATTCTTATTCTTATTCTTATTTTTAACCAAGATCTTTTGTATCGTTTATTAAACTTTATTCCCGATTCTTTTTAAGATAAAATTCGTTCATGCCGGTAGCTACACCATTTTTTCTACGCCGAACTACCGCTTTTTATCACACACCATGTAAAAAAATGCGTGGTGGCCTGTTGGTAACAGACCAGACGTGCCTGCCAACATGTTGCCGGTGGTCACTGGTTCAAGCCCCAGGGTAGGAAGGAAAACATCGTGAGGAAACTTGCACAACATGCGATGTATGAATTTCTATGGTACCTATCTAAGGTCCGCTAAATCGTGCTAGGCCAGCCTTGTGGACTCTATAGCCTAACTCCCCTCAATGATCTCTTTATTATAGAGGAGGCGGATACAGTGCCCCTAGCCGGAACATTTTGAAGTATCGTATAGTACTACTCGTATTATATCGTAAACGTTTCTCGCTGTCATAATTTAGTTCCAAATACGCTCACAATGGCGCTGTTTAAATTCCCATACAAAATTTTACTATTACTATTCTATAACGATACTGCAAAATGTTCCGGCTAGAGGCACAGATGTAATTAGGACCTAATAGTTATTTTCCTATGACTTAGAAGCAGTAGATATGTTTTTGGTTGCAAAGTAGGTAGGTACCCTTTGTCCTTTTCCGTACCCATGATAATATGTTAGCAAATTTCCATATGCCCAGATGAGCAACAAAAGCGTGAAAACATAACTAAGCTCAGCTAAGTCCGAAATATTAAATGTGGTTTGTTTCACAGATGGTCTGCTAGAGCCATCTCCGGAGCCAGAGTACCAGTGCAGTGGCTCCCCCTACCGCGTGCAGCGCGCGGCTGCTAACGTGCGCGAGCGACGCCGGATGCTGAGGTCCGGACCCAATGGGTATCACTTTTGTTTGTTGCATGTCATTCAATAAAACCATCATTGATATACTTTTTACCTACCTACCTAAGTTAATACCTACTTGGCCTATCTAAGTTTATTTCTCAAGTTAATTACCTACAGACTCATAGATCTTTTACGGAAACAATTCACGATCGAATTGAACTTAGAACCTATTTTTTTATTAAATACGAGAATTAATTATGAGAATCATATTGGATTTTGACATATAATAAGTTAAGTGAAAAACTTTTAAAATCAGCAGACATTCGTGGAGAACTTCGTACCTACTGTCATTATTTATTGTCAAAAATATATTGACTGAGGTGCTTAAATGTAGCGTGCCCTATGCTTATTACGGAAAGCACTATTGTACAAAATTTGAATAATTTCACTAGACAAAATATCAAAATTTAATTTACTAAGTAATAATGTATTATTTTTATCTACTACGTTCTGCCTTACAGTAGATACTAGAACAGACATCGCGATCAAAACATATATTTATTTATTTGGAGTCCGTCCATTCACTTAATTGTTGGATTATTCGTCCTAATTATAAATATGTAACAGTAATTAAATATCATGTCTCTCACAATGCCTTATTGCGTAGATACTCCCCACGCTCCCCTTGTATACTTGTGTGGGTGGTACACGTGCATTGATATCGTGATGATTGCTTTATTAACTACACTTGTTGTTTAATTAACATTACCTCGAAGGTACTGATTCAAAAAACTGTAACTATAAAAGAATCATAAGCAGAAGCTAAAACGCTGTGTGTGCTATTGTGATTTTAGCAGTATAAACTCGGCGTTCGATGAGCTGCGGGTACACGTCCCCACGTTCCCCTACGAGAAGAGACTCAGCAAGATCGACACTCTGCGCCTCGCCATCGCCTATATTGCCCTGCTGAGAGAGGTTAATGTCCAGTTTTTGCAAAACCATTGTACTAATAAAATGTACTTTTTAATTGGTATTTTAAACATGCTTTGTCCTACCTTTTGAGATGTGGTGGAGGAAAGGAAATATGATTTTATTTAATAACTAGCTTCTGCCTGCTAACTTCGTCTTCGTGATTAACTTTATTTAAAAAATATACATGTAAGTATAGATTATTTGGAATTTCCCATCCTGTCCCGTAATATCCCACCCGTCCCGTCTCATTCTCACTCATTGCATGTAATCCAGTCCCATCCCACCCTTTGAGTATAAAAAGTAACAAATATATCGTAATTCTTTCGTCATCCCAGGAGAACACTGTATTTTTCGGAATAAAAAGTAGCCTAAATATTAATACAGGGTGTCAGCTACTTCCATACTACATTTTATCGAAATCCGTTAAGCGGTTTTTGAGTTCATCACGCACAACCGCACAGACAAACAGACAATAATTCTACAATTGCAATTCTTGACAATAAATCATTGCTTTGGGTTCTATTACGTTAATACAGACCCCCCCCCCCCCGTATTAGTTTTTGTCAATTATCTTCCATAAAACAAAAATCACCCTGTATGTAAATGAAATATATACTTGTTTTCAAGTTGGACTTGCACCAATATAACTATGAAAATTGCATCTCATTTCGTGCGGTAGTTTTTGAGTAATGTGCAAGCAAACAAAAAGAAACATCCTGTATGTAAATGCAACATATACCAGTTTTTAAGTTGGACCTGCACCAATATAACTGTGAAAACTGCATCTCATTTCGTGCGGTAGTTTTTGAGTAATGTGCAAGCAAACATACAGACAGACAAAAATTCTGAAAAAAATTGGTTTCTGTTGCTGTTATAGAGACCCCTCGTGTTAAAATTTCTTAAATATCTTCCATGTACAGACATCGACCATTTACATTTTTATTATATGTATAGATAGAAGATACCGTTTATAGTCCACATCAACTACATATTATTTCGCGTACTAACTGTTTTATATTTAAACACAATGAGACCGCCATCGACTTTATTGCTTTTCTCTCCCGTCCCGTTATATCCCTTTCTGTCCCATGTCATTAGGTCCCATGACAAAAAGCATTCAACTCTGTCCTCTCCTATCTCGTAACATTCACTCGAATTTGAAAGAGTAGTAAATATGTATACATGAATTGAATTCCTGACTCATCCCTCGGTAATACTACATATTTTCTTTACTACAAAAGTATCTTATCTTATGTTTAGTAGCTTATGTTTGTCTCCATGGTCAAATATAATAAAATAAAAATTCATCAAAATCGGTTCAGCCATTTTAGCGTGAAAACGGAACATACATACATCCTGTCGAATTTACAATATTAGTACGGATAACTAATTGAAAATCTAGTTAATCAGATATGCATTTCGACCAAATCATTCCACGAACTATTCCGTTGAATCTTTCTATTCAGCCACAGAAAGTCCACTGGGCACTGGCTGACATAGACCTCCCCCAAGGACCTCTGCATTGAGTATCATGTAGGTAATAATATAATTTGATAATTTTTGGGTCAGTTCTGATCACGCGAGATGTGGTTTCATTATCATATTTCAACTACCCTGTGTATTTTAGTCTCAGAGCGATTAGAAAGAAATCTTAGTTTCTTAATTTATAGTTTTTTAATCATTCTTAGGTTGTATCTTTGTTTTTAATAAAGATCATGCGTCTCCTTGATGTGCTTAGCAATGCGATTTTAATCTAGTATATGGTATGGCATAGATATTGCGACTGCAAAAGTAATTATGATTATTCAAAGTGTGTCATGATTTTGATAATCATCACCAGAAACCAATAATAGTCTACTGTTGTACAAAGGACCTCTAAACAAGCAAGCCATAACTTCCTAGCATCTTAACTCTCGGTCATCGGACCTACAATAAATAAATAGCAACAGAAAGTAATATCTCTGACTAGCCTTAGAAAATTAGAATTTGAAAATATCCAGTCGTAAATTACATGGTGGGTCGTAATTATCGATCCTTGCCGGAATATATTTAATTCTTGCACCTCTTGTAAATACGAAATATTGCAATGTCGGGACGATACATGATTATATTTTTATAATATGCTTATTACATGGTCGAATTTTGATAAAATACATTTAGTCGATTATGCATTCAATGGTAATTCTCGTAAGTAGGTCAAGCAAGCGGCTAAAGCAACCCTGTGCTCGAAAAAAGCTCACATTTTTCTAAATTTTTGAACTATGGAAATAGGAACGCATCTCAAATATTTCCACTCTCTTTCGATACCAATCTTATCAAAATATTAAATGAATAGTACACAGCTGCTCAAACGTAACAAAAATAGAAAGATCGCTAAAGTACACAAACGCGAATGGCCGTCGCTATCTGAAGCTAGTTCTGGCAACGGTTTAATGTTTAGTCGATTTCCATGCTATGTTGAGTATGTACTATGTGTATAAATATTATATTATTTAATCATGCGTATAACTCATAAAACAGATATTTTAATAATAGGTATATTGCCACGATTTGGGTTCCATTCTTATCGACGTTATACAGCCTGTATTGCAATGGGGCCAAATCGTTCGCATCTTAGGGTCTGGTCTACAAATCAATAATTAATTGGGTTGCATTGAACGCGCCAATTTGAATCTTCGACCATTAATTTTGTACTCTCTTGCTGTCTGGTAGATTTTTTTATTGCTATAAATTAAATACATTATTGATTTAATAGTCGGATAAACGACCTAGTTAACATTGCATGAAGACTCTGGATGCAGGCCGCTTCCAACAGATTTATATGGAAAGCATATTTTCAGCAGTAGATTCCTAATTCTTGTAGATGAAGGGAGAAAGATAAATATCATATCTAAAAACTGTTTCAACAAAAATCTATTCATTTCTAGGTTCTGGACGCTGACTACGATCCGCTGACGTACGTGGAAAAATGTCTGCGAGGTGAGATAAAGGCAGATCGTGCACATTGGAATACTAGTGGTACGTTATCATATCGAAACCTACATATATTAGGTCATAGGCAGAAAAAAGTTTATCTAGCTAGGTGTACCTAATCTTGCAGGCAAGCAATGAAGGAATGGTCATAATGGCCATAGTCGTAGATATCTCGAGTTCAGTTTTCAAAATATCGCATAGGTACGTTTTTTTGAAAATCTTCCGTCTCTGTAGCCACAAGGCCAATTGCACGTTTTATTTATGGTGCAACATATATACATATAGATACCAAATTCAATATAAAACCGTTTTATGGCAATCAAAGAATAAAAATGTGAAAGCGTTTAATTATTTTTCAACTTATCCATTATCATTAACTGCGTTATTGCTCACTTGCTGGTAAACGGTAATTAACGCTGAGGACTCATTAAAAACAGGTATTAACCATTAGTTAAGGTATTCATTTTCCATAATATAATCGTCCAATATAATACATTGGACATAACAATATTTGTTCTTGGTTTTAATTAACTTTTGGTTTGAAATAGTTTTTGTATCAAATTCCAGACCTGACGGCCAGGCTGTCGTGGATCAACTGGGAGAACCTCGGCGTGAATCCGCAGCGGCGCAGCGTGCTCACGTCGCTAGCCCTCAGTTCCGACACCCTTCAGTACACACACAATTAGTTTTAATAACATAGTATAGTATCGCATTTAGGTAATAGAGTAGGTAGGTGTTTGTCTCGGGGCATTGTGTCGACTCGCAGATTCTCTATTTGGCAGACGTATTCATCGTATGTCGGTTTCCGCCGACACTTAAAACCTACTTGAGACTTGAAAGCCAACTACTTTTCTTGTTTCTGGGTATGTTAGAAGACATGGCTTGTGTACAACAAAATCACTTCTAGTGACATCATTACGGATATTAGGGGTATTTGTGACGTATAAATGTTTCCGTATTTATGTCGTATCTATATAGAGCAAGTGGCGACAACAATGTCACTAGACAAAACTTCTAGAGCGTTTATGGCGTATATGCCATTTACAGACGGGTTATCTGAGCCATTCGGGGCAGAGCTCCTAATATACCTAGCATTAATATAGCCAGTGCCGGGTTATAGCAGCGGTGCCCAAAGCACATTATAGTTTGAACTATTATAGTCATCGAATGTTTTGTCCCTTTCGAACGACTTTAGAATCCAGTTTGGGCGAAGAAGACAAAACATTCGATAATTAATATAGGTTTTAAATCTGTCTTTCATAAGACCGAATATAATTTGAAAGGGCTGTTTTTCTGTGTTAATACAACTTATTTCTAAACAAATACATACGCTTATAGGTGAGACTAGATGTGCACAAACCATATCACATGCTACTTTATTCTACGGCCAATTCGGCATTAAATAACTAAAGTAATAGAATACTTGATAGAAGTTAAAACAATAATTATTATTATTATACTAATCGTATTGTTATTCAGTATTAACCATTAACTGTAGGTAAAGCTACATTTGGTGGCGTTGCGACTCTTTTAAAATTAACGTTGTAGTCTGTAGAGGATATTATATTATAATAACTTTAAATGGTGTAATAATCTGTACAGCTACAGGCTTAGAGACATTTCAATCTGTTTATCGCATGCTTTGTTCCAAATAATAAATTGTGTTGTAGCCTTAGAAAACTGTAGTAAAATTTTGCCTCCTGTTGCCATATACATATTACATAGTTATTTCTACGAACTCAATTATACACATACATATACATTAATTAAATATGTTCCCGTATCTATATTAAAATGTACCCAAATAATAATTTATTTGTGAATTTATAACAATTATTGGCTGTTGTACCTACGCTGTTCATTTAATACCAATGTACTCGTGATCAATGAATAGGTAATACTAGTCATATTAGCTTCTCTAAAATTGTGTCCTGCATATCCACACTAAACAAATTATATATATACTAAGTACTTATATTATGTTATAGTCTAACTTAGAAGCTCAGCCGCTTCTGTTTAGCTAGTCAAAAGCTATCTGCCAAGAAGTCTTTGTCTTAAAGCGATTGGCAGACAGGAGTTAGTATTTGGGGTTTTCCGAAAGGTGTTCTTCAAGTCTGGGATAATCTAGTCATTCAACGAAAAGGGTACATACTATCGTGTTTTGACTATAACATTATATACACAGTGCCACGTTGGCAATGTCTCAGATTTTATTTTATATTACATAAGCCATCTGGTATTATTAAGATTTATATAATTTAATTCTATTCCCCTCCATATTCGCAGAGGCAAGATGTGTAATGCTTTCCGTCATGAGTAGCACATTTATTTGCAAAAAATATTTGGTCCAGATGTCTTAAAATATTATTTCATCCAGAAAAATAAAAAAAACCGATGATTTATATAATGTAGTGTGCAAGCAAACATGTGCAGGAGACATAAATAACTCAGTGCAATATTTAGGTTAAGTATTTTCAATTATTTGTATGAATGTAAGCGATACTTATAGTTCACTTAGGTAATGTAGGCGCATGCAAAGTATTTATAAATGTTGACACGATTTTACTTATAGGGGATTAAAAATATATCACAAATGCAAAATGTTATTTTATTTACTATTCATTATCAATTATTACTTAGAAAATAACTTATTACTTACTTATTATACTCTACAATTTAATGGAATCATAATATAAATAATATCGTAGGTAACATTGGCACCTTAGTGAAAAAAATAATCGAAGTGCATTTTATTGTCACAATAATAAAATTATGTAAGTAATAAAGTATTGATAACAAAATAAAATATAGAAAAAAAACAATAGAAGTGAAATGTACATGCCTACATTATGTATGAGATCCAGAATACGAATGACAAATTATATGAAATCAGATCACACTGGGATAACTACGCAAACAATTGAAAAACTGTAGAATGAGAATGAAAAGATATATAAGAAAAAATATATAAGAATATAATACAGATTGTGTATTTTTCTTACATCACCCGTACCCGCGGGAACTCGAAACAAAACGACACAACCTCATCTATACATATTTTCTAATACATACCTTAAAATATATTCGTAAAATGTATATCGAATTGCAATAACCAGTTTAATCGTAATTTACTTCGGAAGCTATTTATTAATAATCTTTAATTGGAAATACAGTCTTCAATGAACATCAGCTTAGGCACTTTCGGCTGCATTCAAATTAAATGCTCCCGAGATGTAAATCAATAAAAAAATAAATTCACTGTTGATTAATATTATTATGGATTAATTAAATAAAATATTAAATATTATTACACAATGACTAGTATAAATAACGCCTTACAAAAATAAATGCAGGGAATACAATTAAATAAATTCTAAACATTATTGCTCTTATATCACTTTATTACGCGTTCATTCAAGGCCAATCCTCTAGAGTATTATTGGCCCTATGCCATTGAATGCCCGTGCCAGTGGGTGCATGAGCCGAAGGCAATAGCACATGTCGTATAAACGTCCTCCCTTGCGTCAACCCTAAAAACATCCTCCAATTTTTCCCCCTCCCAAAATCGTACGGATTCCTAAATTTCTTCTTAGTTTTCTTCAATTTAGCGTTAATGTGAGCCTCGATGCTCGTTTCTCCCCGTGAAATATTCTTCGCGTGCATGATGGTGAGACTTCCAAGGGCGAGGAGTACTGAGACGCAGGTGACAGCCATGAAGACGACAGCTTTCCGCTTCCACGGGTGCGCGGCGATGCGCTGCGTCTCTGTGATTGGTGGCATTGGCAAGTCGTGCTCGCGCGGGAAGTTGAACGAATCGTACTCGACTATACCCTTCACTGGCACGAAGATACCACTCTGGTTAAGATGCACTGGGTGCCCGATGAGGTCGGGATCGTTGTTTGGGATAATACCACCTGAAAATAATAATACAAAAGTTAAGCGCTGACCCGATGTCGAAACAACTAACAAACCATAACTGCAACTCAAGTGTTTTATGTATGTAAATAACACGCCGCGTTTGCGATAGATATTTGTAGCTTGCCAAATTCAGACTGATAAATAAATAACAATATGAGGACTCACCTGTATCATTCAACCAAAGCACTTGATAGCCTATGTCTATCCCGGCCACTATTACAAAAGTGACTCCGGCGACCATATACAGCATATATAGGTAGAAATAACGGGCGTTCTTATACCCCACGCAGTTATTGAGCCAGGGGCAGTGGTGGTCCATGCCCAGGACACAGCAGTCACAAACCGAGCAATGGTGAGTCCGAGGCGGCTTTGGTGTTATACACTTCTTGCATATGCCTGCTGCTTTCTTTATCATCAAACCCTGAAAAGACAAGTTCTTTAGCATTTTTCTGTTCTACATTGTCTATATACAGTTGGTAGCCGCAATCCGCATAGATGACAAAACAAAATGACTTTCCTTTTTTGAAGTACACCATTTCCTTCAATATTTAATATCTCAGATGTATTGATTCTAATTTTTCTTTGATTATATCAAGCCCAAACTTCATTGAATGGGCTCCAGCGCTTGGTCTTGCTATGCCGTTGTATCTACAGTGCATGATTTGCTTTTAGCATTATTTAATAAAATGTCCATACTGCTGTATTCAGACTTTGATTGTCTATGAAATAGTTACTTAGTTAAGATATTATTTGTAGTATTTGCACTAAAAAATGATTAAATGGAGCTTAAATGCCTTGTAACTAATAACACCAATAATAGACGAGGATCGTGCAGATAGAATAACAGAAACTAAACAATTTAGAAGGTGGTATGAGTGTAATAACCACCATTTAATACATTTATTACTTTTTATTTCATTAAATTTTCCACTAAAATAGGTATAATCTGCATCTTTATAAAATAGATTTGTAACTTACATGTGGAGGATAGCCTGGTGGTGTTACAACACCCATGTAATAATGGAATACAATATTCAAAAGCAACCAGTTGCCAAAGACAACTAGGAACACTGATGTGTACTGACATCTTTGCCACCAGTATGGCAGTCCAACCCAGTAAGCGATCAACACTACTGCTAACGTCAACACAGTCACACAGAATACGAACACCTGAAATGAAACAGGTAAATATAAAGCACATTTCACAACAGATAAGCCCATCGGTGTGTTCAAGCTATTGCGAATATTATTTTGTACTTAGTATGTATATTTAAAAAAAAAGTGTTTTATGCTATTTCAACCCAGAGTAGTTTAAAAATACTGATAGTAACTACCCATCATTCAAACTCCAGTTATACGGCACAGTTTGTGGTATCATTGTTCAACTCTGAAGACATATTATAATCAACTATATGTTGTCTCAAGAGAACTAATCAATAAAGAGTAGAATTTAATGTAAGCCAATGTTACACTTAAAATTAAGATCTAACTATAAGCATTTAGTATTAAATCTATAATTACCTTGCCTAAATATTTAGCAAAGTTGTCAACAAACCAAAATATTGGCTCCAGGAAGAAGTCAACTACATAACTCTGGCTCATGTGTTCATTGTATGTTAGTGACCGGGCTGTGAGTATTGCCTGTTGATATTTCCATGTAACATTGTCCCTGCAACATACATATTGTAAAAAATATTGCTGCAGCAATTTTAGAGATGGGTAACAACATAGGGATGGGATAAGGCAAAGAACATGCTATATGTGCTGCATTATGGGCACAGCCATTTCTAGTTTGAATGATAATGTGACTGTGTTTAATGTTTTGTGGTGTATAATAAACTGATTATTACTTTACTATACACCACACTTGTTAAACAATATACTTAGTATTTCTGGTTATTCCAAGAATTCTAAGCATTACTCACTTAGGAAATAGAGTTTATCAAAGCATAAATGTGTTAAGGTTATGAACATATAGTAAACACAATTTAAAAATAAAATCCAGCTTACTTTATACCCTTAAACAATTAAAATAACCAGGTTACAGCATTTTATCTAACACTGGTTTTCACTAGATTAATACTTATTAAATAGACGATATTATTTTTGTAAAGTCAGGTTGGTACCTTTATTAAAATAAGTGCTAGTAGCTGTTTCTTACTTAATAATTAATTATGTTGATAGTTGGGAAAAACAATATTTTAAGAAATGGCATTTATTTAAGAACATTTACCGGCATGACTATATGGACAATTTATACAAAACTCACTTTATTGCTTTTCCTAGTCCCCTAAATGGAAACCTCCATCGTATTACAACCATAACGAACTAAGCTGATGTAGATATTCACTCGTTTAAACGAAATAAATTGCATGTGCACTGCCCTAAATACTACACTTTACACAGAATTAACTAGACACAAATACTAGAGAATTAGCTACTTCAATTACTATCAAGTCACATAAATAAATACAAATCACATTAATTCCTAATACATGATTCTTGTGCCCCCAAATCGAAATATCGGCATCTCGGCTGGTCGAAGCAAACTTCACAGCCATTCACAGCAAAGACCTCTTGCTTGACAGCTGGACGCAGGTTGATGTTGACATGTTTGTTTAATGTTTAGCTCTCAAAAATAATCTGTGCCCTCTCACCAAGGGATAAGAATTCGAGTTTCCCCTCTTTACTCGTAACATTCATAGATAATAACTTAGCATCTCAATAAAGTTATTTTAAATTCAATTAGGTAAAGCTTTTCGTAGAAAAATATCTAGAGTCTAGATTCTAGAAGCAAACCTAAGCCGTATAGCCTATTGGCATTTGACAAAGGATTAACAAGAAAAAATAATATTGGCGGGAATTTTGATTGTAGATTCTGTGACGGTAGCTACGACTATCATGTACGACTGATTACTATAAATAACAAATAAAAGGCTCTTTTTTATTGCATCCACAATGGATAAGCACAATATACTATTTATATCTCGATCATCTTTGTACAATATACTTTTCAGTAGATTGAAGTCTACACGGATCCCTGGGATAGTAAAGATGGTAAAAACACAATATTTATATACATTTGCGCAAAGAATCTTCGACAAAGAATAGATCAAAGCCGTCAAAGTTATCCTGCAAATTGCTAGGTGACAATCGAATGTTTTGTCCCTAAGGTTTTGTCCCTTTCGAATGACTTTTGAATTCAGTTTATGCAAAGAAGACGAATACATTCGATAACAAAAATAAATTTAATTCAAACATGTATAAATAGGGCCGATATAAATAAGGAGTATAGTTAAATTAAAAGGTAAGTAATAGAAATAAAACACATATTACAGAATTTCTTTTATTAATCAAATTCTTAATAACTAGCCTTCGTCATGTCTTCAGTAGATTGGGCGTTGCAAAATTAGTTGAACTGGAAATATGATGATTTTCACCAATACCGAGACATATTATCCTAAATATACATATGTATGGCAACATCAAAATTCCACCAAAATTAATAGTTCCACTAAAATTAATTTATATTATAAGTCCCAGAGCCTTAGTGTTACTGGCTGAACAGACTTGGGTTAACTAGGTTTACAAAAACATTCTTTGCATTAAATATGAAACCTATTTCAACTTTAAATGAGTAAAAATGTGTTTCTTTTTGTTCTTTGTCAAATCGGTATCAACATATTCATTTCTTTATAGTTTGTGAGTAAATACATTTTTACAAAACTAGATAAATTATAATTCCGCAAAATAGAGTAATTTTTGGAGTACGATTTGCAAGTATGTCTTTATTAACTCAAAAAAAACAAACAAACATATACCGAAGTTATTTTACTAATATTATTTAATTAAATGTGAATTGCCTAATTGTTTATTGTTGAATAAATATATTGCAGTTAAGAGATCGGAACGTTTTTCACTTAAATTATTTGGCATTTAGGGGGGTCGCGACGTCAACAAACACCGCTATAGATGAAGACTATGGCGAAAAACCAGTTAATTCAATAAAAAGCGATGGGTTTATGTTTCTTGTAATAAACAAAAGTATTAGCCGTACGTTTTGAATTTATAATCTTCTTTTATTAAATTTTCACATCAAATCAGACAATTATTTTTTAAAGTACAAAATACTACTTATATTAAAATGACAATTGTAGTGTGAATATTAAATGTAGAAGTGCAATACCTATATTAAATCGAATGACTATAGTGTGTATTTAATTACATAAATGTTATAGTGAATTTATTGTCACTGTTTCATTTAACAATGTCACTTGCCATTTACGTGTTAATAATACAAACTTTATATTCGAGGAATCGACAAGTATTTGAAATGAGTATCATAAAAATCAATGACTTATCCAAGCTTTTTGATGATCTATCGGTGATCACGATACTGTTCGTTAACACACGTACTGATACATTTTCTTATCGTCTCTTAGAAATATTTTTTATGATAGTATTAGATAGATAGTTCACTATTTTTATATTACTTGTTTCATTCAAGAATACGTTGTCTATATACAGATGATTTTTTTCGCTATTCCTCATATTTCGGACTCAGCTATTTAAACAATTCGCCTGTATATATGTGTATCATTTAAATAAGTTACTTCGGCAGATTATACACACCAACGACCAAACAAGCGGTTACTTTTTAGTGGTGAATGCCAATTTCATAAAGATCTTATTGCCTTATAATTAGATTTCTAATGCAGCAGTTAACTTATGTAAATGATACTACTATAACTCCCTCAAGTTTTGACATTACATTTGTTATCACTATATAATTTCCGAATTTAACACGTTAGTATTTCTTAATTTATATCAACATTAATTTTTGGTCCGAACCTTTACAACAACTACCTCCTTCGTAAAATCATTTTTTTTATATTGTACGTGTGTAATGAACAGCACAATGGCTGTAAAAATCTGTACCTGCACATTTATTTTTACTATTAAAATTATTTACAGTAAAATGATTCCTGGGCCAATTACATTACTTTGGCAATACTGTAATTGAAGACCATGGAATTCCTGGCATACAAATTAATACTATGTTCAATTGGGTATTCTACCCATTTTCAAAAAGTCTTTTAAGTTGTTCCTAAGATTAAGACAAACTATTTAAAAAAATATCAAATTTTTATTCGCTCGGCAAGTCCAATAAAAAACCATTTAAAATTTAAATTTTAAATTTATGCGCGCAAATATGTGAAAACGCTAGGCGCCATGTTCCTTTAAAATGATACGTCACTCAACCAGTAAACAACCTGTGTTTGTATGAGCTCTTGGACACCGGAGGGGGTATTCTACTTACGGAATGACGTAGAATCGTTATCCATCATGGCGGCAGCCGTTTCACATATTTTAAGGACAGATAAAAAAATTGAAATTTTCAAAACGAATTATAAAATTTATTCCTTGGAAATAAAAACTGAAATTAACATATACTTATTGCTTAATGCTCTACTATATACATTTATAGTTTTTAGATTTTTTCTTTCTTATAGTAAAATACCCAATTGCAATTAAGCAGATCATAAAGCTTGGATGCAAGAACCTTAAACCTAGACAGAGATTAGTTAAGAATCAACCCATTTTATGCAGAGATCATGTTTATTTTTGATGTAATGCGGAATGGTATAATATATTAAGTACTGTGCGGGATTAAGAAAACATCAAATGGAATTTACCACTTATGTAAAGGGAGTAGATGCTAATTCTAAATTCAAGTTATGTTCATAGTGAGAACTTCACTTGTGATGTTTAAATAATGTATCTATTATACCATATTATTCTTTACAGTAAAAGTCAAATAAAGTCAATTTTGTAAAATGTATCTTTACGCTAAGGTAATTTTGTAAAAAAAATATAATAAAATATGATAAATCTGTTACAGAATTCTTTTCTACGAAATATTGTGAGGCGGTATTTTATTACTGCTCTTTTCAAGAACGTGTTACTTCAAATGTATAATGTTACACTAATATATTTTTTTAAATTTTGTTTTTCATGTATATGTTATATAAGTACGAAAAGAAAACAAAACAACTATAGTAACTTTGCTGATGAGATCGTAGTGTTTGCCTCGTACCACTCTAAATTAACCGAGTGCTACACACAAATCGTTACATATTCATTTCGCGCCTCCTTCAATAAGTCCGTGGATGCAATATCGCTTCACATCTCGATTATAAATACCGTCTACGTTGTCTAGCTTACTGGTACACTCAAAAATCTACTCGTTTACTAACACCTATGTATTGTATACAAATAAATATTAATTACACACTAGTTATTCTATATTTAATCACGATAGAAAAAATATACGAAGTATATAAAGGTGCACTTAGTAATCACATATTTTTTTATATCGATATAAAGGAAAACACTAACATCTAGCTTTAAATGCAACGGAACATAACTTATAAGTCTGTAGAAACTAATACAAACATTTAGAAAATAGTGTACAGTCTTACAAAGCCGTTACCAATACAAAAATATTTAATCATAAAGATTGAATGTATTTTCATATTGTTGGGCAATCTATTACATTTACGCTCCCATAAAGTTTACAATATTGAATCACAAATCATTACAGAATGTAAACAAGATGATAATATTATACGGAAAATAGGCCAGCTAACATCTACATATCGATCGTGAGCACTACTGAAAAGTTAAAGAGAGTAATAGATTAGATAGTTTTAAGAGTTTAGATCACAATTAGAACCCTGCAATTTATCAAAGACTTATTCCAGTCGCGGCTGAATGTAGACAGTAAATTTATTAATACAAAGAAGTATTGTCGAAACAAGAAATACCCTTTGTGTTTTGTCGTTTCAAAACAAGTAAGAGTTCTAAGAGAAGTACACTAATACAAATACCTGACCAGATTATATGCATAATAATGACGGTAAACGGAATATCCCCATTAATATAGAAAGTTTCCATGACTCATAATAATTCAATATTTTGATATTTTTACCGTTAATGAAAACAGTTTTTTATTACATAACCCAGACAAATAAGGGCAAAAAGGGTCAACCTCAGAATGAGAGGTAATAAGTTGGATACTTGTATAAACCTTTATTTATGGTATTCTAAACTGTGCCTCAAAAATCTCATAAAATCTCGGCGCTGCGTCGCGAGTTATCAAAGGTCCCAAAAATCAGGTATTTGCAAATATCTCGCTCCCTATCATTTTTATGCTATTTGCATCTAAATTAAAAATTGTAGAGCATTACACTCTCTACAAATGTTGTTTCAACCATTTTTTTTGTGTTATTAACCGTTTTTGAGAGAGAGAGAGCGTAGAGCGCGCGACGCTAAGCCATACATTGTACAATACACAGTCAACTGTGAGTCAGGCATTATTTATTAGTTAAATACATCAATAAAATAATAATTCTCATTTATCATATATTCGTGTACAAATATAGGCGATCCCTGTTAAGGCCCGTTTTTTAATTTCTATCACAATAGAAAGACAGGGATTTGTCAAATCGTGCTGCATCTATCAAAACAACTGGTAATAAGTCTCATATCCACAGAATCCAGCAGGCAACAGTACAGCAATATAATATTCTATTTGTTCAAATGTTTATGATTACGGCTTTTCTGAGTCCCAAGTTTCGCTTGTGTTGCATTTGGCTCGTGTTGTCATCGTAATCGATCGATTATTTTGTAGTTCAGAATGAGGGTTGTCTTTAAAATAAGAATCATCTTCCTTAATACGCGAAAACCCATACATTATACGTTTTTTTGTTAACTCATTGCTACAATAATCAAACAAACATTTCATGTGCCTCAACTTTAGTTTTCTTCCAATTAAAGTGGAAACTGAAAAAAGCCCCGCATGTACTGCTTAGATGACCAAAAACTTCTCATGTTCAACACAGAAAAGAACAAACACTTTTATGAAATTTAACGATATTAAATGAATATTATAGAGAGATGAAACCATCAAAATGAAGCCAATATAAAAATATTATTTATAAACTAGAGCTTACTTGGTGCATTAAATAATAAATATTGGGAAGAATTGTTTTTAGTAACTCAATATAATTATACAACACGCGACGCTGCACCGAGATTATATGAGATTTTTGTGATAGTGTTTAGAATATCAAATTAAAGGTTAATACAAGTTTATCAGAAACCCTCAATTGACTGGGCTAACATAGTTGATAGTG
This sequence comes from Deilephila elpenor, assembly GCA_949752805.1. NCBI lineage: Eukaryota > Metazoa > Arthropoda > Insecta > Lepidoptera > Sphingidae > Deilephila > Deilephila elpenor. Next base: position 2,840,504 of record OX457093.1, read on the forward strand.
TTTATCTAATTCTTCATTGGATTCCGTGTAAAACTTATTATGCCCTACAAGTCTGAAAAATATCGTAAGCTTTTTGTAAATATACATCATCAATATTTTAATTGGAAAATGCATACAATCCGGTCTACAATAATTAATATTAAATACAGATAGAGATACCAATATTGTGCTACAGTTTTAGTTCCCTTTGTTACTTACATTGACATGTTAGTTTAAGTATCGAAATCTACGGGCCGCGTCGGGCTCACTACACAGTACTACGATATATCGACACATGACAAATTCCATAAATAACTAACCAGTTCCGAGTCTAGCTTGTTAGACTCTTCTACAGCAGAGTACTTAATCCAAAAATATAGTGAATAGTTTAGGAGCCACGCCGGAGCCACTCCTCCGTAGTGTTGAGGGCTTGGCGCACTTCTACTTCGGTGGTGGTGTTCATCGTTAAGTGGTCAATTGCTTCCAGCGTGCGGTATATGGCCGTCATGCGCTTCAACAGGTTCTGCGTGGACAGTATCAGTACCTGCAAATTAAATACATAAAATTCATAAATAAATGTTGTATTCCAATTTCCTCATATTTTGTCAATGCGTTTATTCTGTTTATCAGTACTAGTTATATTTTATTAAGAAAAGTTTAATTTATTTGCTGTGTATACAGTTATGTAATGGCATTTTCTTCACAGCTGTGTAAATACATTACAACTTCTACCCAAAGAACCCTGGCAGGCTATACGATTGGTCTCACCTTAATTTCGGACTTGAATGGCAGGATGGCGATCAGCCACCACAGCCAGGCGGGTCCATCGGGAGTCTCCCACCAGTGGCTGTTCAACGCGTCCATTTGAGGCATACTTCCGAAAGTGGCCTCGATCTGCGAGTATATGGACTTGTCCATGCTATTGAGCCAGAGGAGAGCCTTGTAGCAGATCTGCGCGGCGGCCACGCGGAGCTCCCACACTATGAGCGAGTCAGTTGGCACAATGTCCTTCAGTGTCTCAATGCGCGCCATCTCACATCTAGAAAAATAAAGAACTTGGTATTATTGATAGATTTAATATATTTTATCCACCTGCAAATGTCTCACTCGAACAATAATAATAAAATTCATCTCAACTAAGTGTTATTGCCTAAAGGATCAAACTGATAGCGCGTGGAACAGTAAAATTGGGGATTCAGTCTATTGGATATCAAAAGTTTTTTTTTTTTTTTTTATTGCAATGAATGACGAGACTAGCAAGCCGTTCGCCTGATGGTAAGCGATACGACCCTTCATAAACAGTAGCAACATTCCACTGCGCTCGCAATCCTGAGACATAAGATGTTAAGTCTCAATATGTCCACTATTCAGTTTACATTCGCAGTATTCAGACATAAAACACATCAATGGTACAAACATCGCTGGTAGCAATACTTTAACAAAATAAGACAATGATACCACAAAATAATTAAAATACACGTATAATATTTAAACATAGCGCGGTGATATACACGCGTTGGCACTGGTTCCACACACCTGATGCTGTAAATTTATCATTGACAAATAATTCTAATAGCTCTCAGTGTTTGTGAACTCAGTTGTTTTTTATAAACTTTATTACATAACTGTCTGCGACGGGATGGATGTTCAATGACGTTCGACACAGCTCGCGGCCGATTTTAAAATATTTTTATTGACATTTTATGTGTCCCGGTTATAGCGGTTTTATTAGATATCGCTCAATAACGAACTAACCCGTCTCTAATGTCTCGGCCTATGACTCGGAATCTGGACACGCCGACTGTGGATAATATAGAGCGGCCGTCTTCTAATTGCACGCAGTCGCACACTTTCAGTATCTGAAAACAATAAAATATCTTCATTTTATTGTCATATTTAAATAAGTTAAGAAATCATAAATATTATACTTGGCGAAAAATATTAAAATCAGTTCATACACTATACCCAGAACATTATCGATAGCGATTGGCGATAACGTTCGTGTGATTTCGCACGTTTGCTATATCGCGGTATATACCTATTTATGTAATGAATGAACCAAAACAAACAATCAATTATCGCGATAAATTACGTATCGTCTGCAATCAATATTCGAGGGAACCTTCGATCGTGCGCCTACAATTTAAGCAAATATTTGTTGTTCCACACATGTTTTCTTATTGTGGGTTTCAAACATCGGTTTAAAGGTATACCCAACAGCGAAGAGGTATAAATCACCACGATAACATTCTATATAGTTCCAAATAGTTTTTAAACAGATGCCAAGTATCAGAAAATGATTTGATACGCGGCATTTAAACGTGATTTACGACTCACCGTGCCGTAGGTGGAGTAGGAGCGGTCCCTCTCGCACGCCACCATGCCGAACTTCCGCGAGCCGGATTCTAGAACGCGCCGCACCATCAACCAGTACCGCGGATCGAATATGAACAGGGGGCATGGGATTCTGGAAGAAATATAAAAAATTATTAAACGCCCAGTGGTCTCAAGGTATGTATGAATTGCCAATCGGAAGGTCCTGAAGCGTAAAATCCCTCCAGATTATCTCGATGTTAACATAATATTTGGAATTATTATTTCGTTCATCCAACTGCTATTTATCAAGTTTTAATTCGGAAGTAAAGTCAAAAATAATCATTAGAACCCTAAAAGTTAAAAATCTTTATTACGTGGGAGGCCGCAATACAATATCAGTCAATATATTACTACTCGTAGTCGTGAATATCTATAAGCTCCGGGTTGGACTGGTGCAATAAACGCCCAAGTCGGGAAATAAAGTTAGTGTGAGTTTTGCTCGAAGAACTAGGTTTGGATATTTTCCAAAAAGGTCAATGTCAGAAAGGCAAACGTAACTCAAACATAAAGCCAAATCGGTAACATGTGAAGTACGTTACGCGTGTCCTGTGGGCTAAACGATGTTACATGAAAAGAAAAATAGAATCCAGCCTGACATGTCTAGTGGTACATTTGTAGACCACCAATATAAAATAGATTAACACGCAGTTTTATATTGATTTATAACAATAATTGTTTGCAAACTGTTATCCAACCATTTGATCTAGTTGAAAATGACATATATTCACAACGTTACGTACGTGTCAATACCTACGTTCACTTAGAATACAAATGAGATCGTTGTCACAATATTTTAGAAATACAACACTATTTATTTACGGTGCCTAAAATGATACATGCTATTTATTCGTCATCTTTATGACGCCCATTTTTTTGAATATGTATTTTGTATGCTGATATGTGTAATCGAAATATACTTGTTATTTGGAACTTGCCAAAAATCTATGAGTCAATCCTTTCAAGGAATTTTGGCTGTGCAAATATTGTTTTGTGAAGTGAACATTAATATCGCGTTTACCACAAAATAATATATGTTTTTATGAAACGCTTACAAATAATATTTCTTAATTAGAGTGCATAACATATGGATGCAAGTTAGAAAATGACCTATACCAAGTAATGAAATAAAAGGAGTTTCTTCCGCGGTTTGGTTAGCAAGGACAAAGGGGGGTATGGTCGCGTAACGTAGAGAGTTGTCGGGATGCTTTTGTCCTCTGTAATAAATTATATTATGCGTAACTTCATACAAAATTACGCAAGGAAAGAAAGTAGTTCTAGAAGAAATTGAAAGTACTTAGTACTTCTATGATATTATTAAATCAAAATGTGACGGTACTTCAGCTTTTTAATTTTCTTTTTCCCTGGAGAGTGGAGTACTTAACCACTCCAAATGATATCATTTTATTTTTATTATTGCATAGTTCCCGCGAACTCGCAAACAGATTCACTGCCGCCCAGGAATACCACAACGCTTGGATCATGAATGTGTTGCCAGGTCACGGAATTGGGAAGAGGGTGGGAAGAAGAAATGGGATTGGGAAACGCGACAGAATAGCTGTGGCTTCACGTCTATTTTCTGTGAGACAGTGGTACCCCCCCCCCCCCCCCCCCCCCCCACCCCACACACACACACACACACACACACACACACACGAGTCTGCTCATTCATGCTGAGTCATGACTAACAAGAGCGTGGCTCTACCACTTCAATTCAAGTTATCGACAATTGTTTTTCAAAGGTCAAATACCCCGGGGAAATAACTTATACGCCAATGAAAATAACAAACAAATAATGTGTGCAAATAGTGTATTTACACATAATAATAAACTTGACACATACTTTATTGAGTAAACCTATATGCTACAAATTTAACCTGTAAATATAAAACTCCATATAAAGTTACGTTTTAAAATTGGTGGATCGAGCAATTTCATAAAAGAAATCCGGAAATCAGGTACGCTCAAAATAAGACAAAGGAGGAGTGTAAAATCTCATCTAAATTGAGAAGGATATATTGAAAATCTCAAGTCAACTTGAAAAACATATTCGTCATTACAGTGAAAAGAATAACATGGCGTAAACATGAACAATCAGAGCATTAACGATATAGTTTTTGCATGAAATACATCGCATGGGAATAGAGAAGATGATCACCAAATCTCAACAAGAAGGAGAGGGAGTCCAAATTATAAGCAAAGTATGTCACATAATTACCAAACGCTCCCCAAAACGGTGATAGGTACAAATAGTCAAATGTAAAGGCAAGCATCAATTACAGAGCGTTCAACTTTAATGAACAACGTACTGCAAAGTGAAGTCGTCCATTAAGTACACGCAATTTCCATGTAATTTTGACCTCGTTCCCCCTTAGTCACACTCGGCCGACTCCCGAGCCCTAGCTATTATTACGAGACAGTTATGACACATTCCACCGCATTGTCCCAACTGGTCACTCATTGATAACGTCACGCCAACACTATTCACTTAGTCAATTACAATAAAACCGTATTACATTAAGTAATTTCGCCCATTAGTGTTGGTACGTACTCGTATTGTTTAGTGTCCATTTTAATTATCGAGATAATTGCAATTAACTTGGAAAATGTATAAAATATTATCAAATATATAGCGGAATGTGAATTATCTAACTGTTTTTTTTATTAAATAAATAAACACGTTAATTCACTACGAACTGGTGAGAATGAGGTGAACACTCTGCCAGTTGTCTTTACAGATAACCTCGTGAAGGTACATTTGTATAATTGTAATGATAATAAATTAAAAACTATTTTAAGCTTTAAAGACAGTAATGACAGTCGGTGACATTTCGCAGTGACGGGCGTGCGACGCGAGGGCGCGGATATACATATATCAAATCGAACCGAAACGCGTGCAAGGTTAATGAAAAGACATACAGATCGATGAGTTTCGTAAGTGTAATGTTACTGGCCTTCGTGTCTATAAAAAGTGTAGTACTTACGCTGGATAAGCGACGGTGCAGACAAATATCGGAATGACGTCAGGGTCTAACGGCGGCGGAGGACTCAACGCATCGATGGACGTGAGCGCGGCGGCCACAAACGCAGTCTCTCTAGTCTGCAGCCGAAGATTAACATTATTAACTCAATTAGCTCCGCAGTGGGCACAGGGCGACGTTACCTAACCCAGTTCACTCTGCTGATTAACAAGCAATAAAGCTTCGCAAATGACTTATTGTTTCATAATCCATGTTTAACAGATTGGTAATACTCAGGTAATGTCTCGGACAGGCTCATTCTTATAAGATTCAAAAGGATGTAATCAACCAATTGGAAACGTCAGTTGCAAAGGGTTATCGAACTGGATTTAGTTCAAACAGTGTATATCGAATTTAAAGACGTAACTAGATTGTAAGGACCTTATGATATTCTAATAACAGAACAAAGAAGTAACTTTATTTGTTTGCCATAAGGCCACTCGATGTAATACTCGTAGTGTACAAAGTAGCCTTTGAAACAAATATGAATTGTAAACAATGAGTCTATAATTATACGAGAAACCGTTTTGTTTTCACTGAAATTAAACTGCACGAACTGTTAAGCGATAACGTTGATGATGAATTAAATATCAAATTGCATTCATGAATATCTTCAAGTGTCTACATGGAAGCAGTGTGCAGTCCTTCGTACATGACCTTTTATTAGGACAATGTCGACAGTAGTAGCTCACTAATTAGTGTAATACAATAAGTAAGTGGTTGCAAAACTCACTCACCACGGCTAAATTGAAGTTGTCCAGTGAGCGGAGGCAGAGCGCGCACTTCTTCCTGTAGTCGAGCGAGCGCTCGATGCAGGTGCGGCAGTACGTGTGTCCGCACGTGGTGGTGACGGGCTCCTTGAACGTGCTGCAGCACAGCACGCACTCCAGGTCCGCGCTCGTCAGCCACGCCGCCGCTGACTGCTCGCGCACGCCGCGGTACAGCTCACGTGTCAACCGCCGACTCTCCTTCTTACCACTCATTATTGTTATGATCTGAAAAACAAAAAAGTATACTTATTGTTTCCCAAACACCCGCGCTTTAACTTCTTCCTGAACGTCACGTGTAAATATTTCGGTTGGGTAAAGGGCCACCAGCGGCCAAACATTTCTATTTTTAAGTATCAATTAATTTTTGACAACTTTGCATCATTTTCCACGTGTTCGTGGAGTCTTTTTCAAGTACCGACCTGCGCAAGTAATGTGCGGGCATGTTTTGCCACCGCTTCCGTGGAGGCGGCCACGTGAGCTAAATGCGGCGCCGCCTCGCGGTACCGTCCCAGAGTGATAAGCTTACGGCCCATTTCATAACGAGCCTGGAAAACATACAATATTTATAAATTATATTAAACGGATATTCATCATCCTCGGCAGCGAGATAAACACGACCAATGCATAACATACAATTATATTCGTCAGCGATATTTTATCATTTATTTATGTAGGAATCCTTAGTAAATAAAATTCAATGGACAAACGATGAGAGTTGAGTTTAATCAAACAGAGATGGTCCTTTCCCACGTTTGCATATTAAGTAATGGACGATTCAGAGCTGAATGTTATTGTTCAAATGGGACAGACGTAACGTCGTGACTGACAATTCGGTTAGAAGGCGCTGCATTGCCGAGGAGAGCACTCTCACTAATTGGATTATGTTAGTGGCAGAAGCGTATGTGTTTCCATTACCTGCATTGACATAGGGAGTGATTGCGCCGCGTCGGCGTAGCGACTCATCTCCCCCGCTTGCACAGCAGAGGAGCGCGCCAGGCGTCGGTAGCGCTTAGAATTGCACCACGACGCCCGCTGCAGACCCGCTGAATAAGTAATGTCAAGGTAAATGCTACACTTCCTGCTTCCCGAAGGTAGTAACATTGGAATATATATCGAGAAGGCCACACCGCCGCATAAAATCTATTTATTCTTGCAATTTAAATTCGCAATGCGTTTATATTTTGTTATGCAATAGTCTAGAAAAATAACAGGTTTGTGATTCAACCTACCGCCGCGCCGCAGAAAAAAGTTACAAGGTACGCTTTGTTCACGAATCGAGTGAACTAGAAGTGCTGACCTGTTTCATAACCGGCCCTTCACAGAATATTTTAGAAACATCCGACAAAAGATTCCGAGACAAAGTCACCCTTTTGAATATATAGAGAAGCGACCACAATTGGGTGAAAACAATACTTTGTAAATCAGTTTTTCGTGTAAAACGTGATTCTATTGTGATTTGACGCTCGCGCTCTTATAAAGTTTTAATACATTTTTAAATAAAGAAGCCCAATACATCTTGTGACATTTTGTCCGCATGGCTACATAATACTTATGTAACTTAGCAATGAAGTCAGAGTTTGCGTTTCATTACGTAATGCTTTGGCGCAAGTCACAAACTACACGCGCTGCTACGATACCTATTACCTACACAACTGCGGAGTTGTTTGAATTAATTTTCGCAAAAAGACGAACATTCACTACTTATTTTCATTTTATAATAATTGTTCAACTATACTTCCATGTGCTTTAAGTATTCCCGTGTGCTGGCTTAACACGAAAAGTACATTATACTATTTTTGTTACGACCTACCGGCTGCCTGACTCCGTTAACCTATTTATTATTTTAATATTCTATTATAACAATTAATAACATTTGTTTATTGGTAATCTATTCTTAGTATCTATTGCGAAAAATCGCTAACAGCTCGTAATTTGCGCACTTCACCGTGGATATCATTCAAGTTCGCCGGCGATGCATTTAATAACGACCTAAACCTTTCATGACCAAAAGCCTACTCAAATGTATTTTAATAACAGATACAACTTGCCACTGGACTATTATAAAACTATCACTGCCTGTGTAACTTAAAATATAGCTGGGGCGTTATTGCGTCTTGGATTTAATTGACGTAATAAGTCTTTTTGTTTTGCGTGTTACATACCTATTCTATCTACATGGACATATAACGTTCTCGACCGCCGGTCCACTAGTATCATACCTGGGTTGAGAGTCATAATGTCCGATTCCACGGTCGTAATCCAATTTATGTGAGTTTCTGCTTTGAAAAACAATACTTTCGCGATTGGATAACTTCCAAAAGCGACGTCAGGACCAAGACGTCACGTTGTTGTCGCTACTACACTGTTGTCCCAACATACGAAAGGGATAAATAAATACGAAATTGAATAAGAGAACATTTATGTACTGATTTTTAGCTCGTTTTTATAACCTGTGTTTCCTAACGCTGCTGCACTATGAATTGGCCTATTTTTACTGTACAGCATACTGCGCTCACCTGAGCGTATAACAACTAATAATATATTCATAGGGGTTTCATTAAGCCGTGTTAATATTATGTACTACGTCGAGGACAAAAGGCTTCAAGTAGTGGCCAAGACGACCCGAAATCAAGTGATAAGCGTGGAACACGATACAAGCGTCAATAACGAATATTATTTCTCTACATAAACATTTCTACTTTGTAATTTACAAGATATTGAAATTTTTCCATAGGTGTGGTGTTGATATATAAAAGTGAATGAACGAGTATTCGACACGGACTTCTTTTATTCTAAATTTATAAAAATAAAATAAGTCGATTTCCGCTGTTTTACGACAAAGTTCTAAACCTATTATTCCACGGTCGGGCATTACAGTTTATATAATAAATTAAACAGCTGTCCTCGCGCGTATTTTATAATTAAATACTTATTACATAACATAACTCTGTAAGTAATCTTTTGTTATTCAACGTACGTAGTCATAAAATTGTTGTTGCAAATAAACTACTTATTTTTTTTTAATGATTACTATTAAGTGGTGTATAACCTTGATACGGTGAAGCTCCGGATTGGGTTCACAAGGGTGATACCACTTGGGATTTTTAAATGGCCTTATTTTTTACAAATAATTTCCAAATTTGCGACAAGCTAGCGAGGTAAGAAACGGTACAATGGTTGGGACATCGGGGTCAGTGGCGCGCCCTTGGGAGGTGGGCTGTGCCGGCCACTGTGCACGTATCGACGATGATTCACGAGGCCGCTCGGCTTGGCGCACGTAATGAGTGGAGGCAGAACAAGACCTATATACCGCGCGTAACGTAACCTGCGACCCGGCCAGCGTTCTCCATTGCATCGTCGACAATGTTCTTACATAATCGCAATGTAACAAACAAATGGCCGATTTACATAATAGCCTTGTTGGAGCGCGATTATCGCCGCAGACGCCCACGCGATGCCTACGTGGGACTGTAGTTTGAAACGCTCCGTTACAATTATTTGAGACCTACGCTGTCTGTCTGTATCCCACACTCCTGCGGGGTCGATAACACGTTAACTGCGGCTCAGAATATGTGTTTTCACGGGCGTAAAGTGTTTGCGCATTTCAGGCCAGGCGTTTTACTTCAATACATAATACAACGAATCCGTACGAATGGATGTATGTTAAACTTTTTGCATAACAGAAAGATTTCGGCTTACTTTATGTGCGTCCGCGTGGCTAATGTTATACCCTTTCGACACATGATCAAATCTCGGCCACATTTGATTGACATTTACAACATACACATTTGTCCTAGATTAATCGATGCGGTTATGAAATACTAAGTGTTTAAAATTCTTTGTGCAAATCTTAAAAGTAATTTACCCGTAAGTTACATCTATTGTATTGCTTACAAGTGGAAATTTCGTTGAATATTAAAACAATGTCAAACAAGAGGTCGGCGGGTGCTAGGTTTAATGACTGCAGTCGGGTACCCTTGGGAAGGACGTCTCGGTGATCAAATATCCCGAGATCTCCTAGATTAAATATTACGAGTTCATTGTTGAAGAATATATCAGTCGATTTCAGTCGACGGGACAATATCATAAAAGTCAACCTTCTACAGTGGGAATATTATATGCATATAAGAATTTTAGGTATTTAAATTATGGATTACTTTTCAACATTACATACCTTTTATCCCCAATTTCCATATTTCAAACCTAGAAAATTATCAACCATACATTTTTATCCCTAGTCCAAAGTACTTAGCGGAGGAATTTTCAATGATCCTTTGTTATATATAAGCCGCTTTTGATGAAAAACTCCTGTGATCCATTTGATAATGCTCGAGACTTAGATCTACTCAAAGTCGGATTAGCCATAATATAGCAGAAATAACGTAATACGTTACGGGCTCTACGCGTCGTCTACGGATCCTAACTCCCACCCCCGCCTAAGCGTATTTTCTTTGAAGTGAATCTTCATTATGTAAAAAGCATTTCTTTGCTCTTTAAGCTTGGGAGGCTATAGTCTTTTTTTATTGCAATAAATGGCTAGACGAGCCTGCTGCCTGATGGTAAGCGATACGACCGCTCATGGACAGTAGCAAAACTAAATAACACCATGAATTATAAGGCAATGCTTGGCATTCCACTGCGCTCGCCATCCTGAGACGTAAGATGTTAAGTCCAGTAGTTACTCTGGCTACAATGTCTTTCACACAACAATGCATTTACACTGCTATTTGGCGGGAGACATAGACATTGCGGTGGTACCTACCCAAGCGACCTCTCAGATATGAGGGACCTACCACCAGTAGTGCAAACCAAAAGCCATCGACATAAAGTAAAACTGGATGCAGCGGAGGCTGTGCGTTGTCTGTCAGTCATTACAGTTTTAATAAGTAAACCAATCCACGGTGCATGTAAAATCTTAAATTCATCGATTTCTGAGTCTGCAGATTCCTTATGATATCCAAGTATAAACAAACTCGTGTGTTACATTTTTAAATATTTTGCTGACGACCTAAATACTTTGCTCGTATGAAATCTGAATTATTTCATGCGCGGAGCATGTTATAACATTACGCTCATTTTGGCTTGAATTGTGACGATTTCACACACGAATGGTAGATCGGAAAGGGGGAGAGGGGATGTAATGCTTATAGCTTCGCCACGCACGAAAGTTCGTATATTATCAGACACTTTTAAGACCGTGTCTGTGTTCAAACATTACGTGATTAAACAGTACCCAAATAATATTATACAGAAATAAAACTTACGCTACGAGGGGATCAGAGCGACAAACGCCAAGCCTAATTGGCGTTAGCTAGGTTATAGTTTTGTGAATAAATACACATATATTATGTTTAATGTAGAATGGAGACGAGGATTTATAACAAACTATATAATTACCAAAGGCGCGTGCCCAGAATCGAATCTACTATCTATAGCCAGCCATTCTTCACCCATGTAGGTTAAAAAACGCATCTGACATAACGTTACACGAAATCCTTCTTAATCAGGGTGACGCAAGTCGGACTATGATTGTTCTTATACTGGGAATATTATTAAGGTTTAATTAAAAGTTAGGTTTAAAAGTTAGGTCATTTGCAACTGAAAACTTGATAAAATGAAAATCTGAGAAAATAATACCAAGTGTAGTGGTATTTTTGAATCTTGATAAAATGCGCCAATTTTGACAAAGCTTGCCACAGACAGTATATAAGTCATCTAAAAGCTATTGACGTGTAACGAAATTTGGAAATGCAAATAGAATTGAAAAAATATTAACTAACGCATTGTTTGAGATGTTTTCATCAATCATTTATACTCGTAACGTAATAGTATTAACATGTCCAATGTTATAAAATATGAAGATAGAAAACCTATTCTCATTTATTTCGATGGACTCGCTAGAAGATCGTAGATAATCTTGAGTACATATCAGTGGCGTGCCTAGGGTTTTGGAGTAGGGCAAGCCGAATATTTTTTTACGTTTAATTAATATTGTTTTAGAAACACAAAGTTACTAAGAACGAAGAAAATTAATTTATAATACGTCGGCAAACCTACCACACAATCAATATTAAGATTAAAACAATTAATATAGATTACTTGTGAACATGTATCCGTAACTATTCATTACATTTCTATTGCCGTCACTATTCTGTGGTGCCGTGGTCGACTTCGAGGCTTACCGAAATTGCAAGCAGAAATTATTATTAACGCATTCATGTTTAAATGTTTTTCTGAATTTAAAATAATAGATTGCCTTTTGAAAGGACCACCTAATTTAATGAAAATTTAAAGCATTATAATCCAAACAATCTAACACACAAGACGTGTCGTTTAAAAACATATGAATCACGATTGTTTAATAGCTTTAAAGGGAGTATGTAGTAATAAAAGTACCTACGTAGTTTATTATACTGAACTGAAGAAATTTCTATTGTGATTTATCACGACTTACTAAATGTACAAACCCGGCATATGTTTCGCGCCGGTTTATTTTTCAATATAATTGAATGAATTTACCTTTTTACCGGCAATGAACGCTTTCACCATCGCACTCAAACCACCACAGAAAACAATACAACTCATAATAGTATCAAAAAGTTTAAATAACTTAAAAAACTAAACATTAACCTTAAACAAAACACATTCACAACTCATAAAATATCATAATTGATAATACAAATGAAGTTAGTAGAAAAATGTGCTGTATTGCCAGTAAACGTGAAATAAACAATACAAAAGATACAATTTATTAAAAGAAATATTAAAACTTCATTATTTGTTCTAAAAAAAATACTAGATATAATTTCTAAAAGGAACCAACTTAATTTATTAACAATTGATATAATTGATTTAACAAATAATCACGTGACGACCATGCAACGCACGATGTTTTTACATCACCAAGGCCGAAGCCGGGCATATCGTCTAGAGTAAACTGCTATATAACATATCTATAGCTATACATTCGTAGCGATCGAGTAATATCATTTCCCCATACAATTCACGCGTTGCTAGAAGCCCCGTAAAAGCACACGAGAGAGAAAAGGATAGATGTATGTGCTGTGTGCTCCGTCTTTTCAAGTTCAATATAGTTTTAATGAATGAATATTACGCGCATGGAATTACGCGGCGCTTCGGCGCTGGCGTCTCATTGAATCGAGGCGCGGTAAATTCAAAAAATTAAAATGTTAGATGTTTTCTAATAAATGACTGTTGTATTGAATGTAATAGTTTGTATTCAGTATGGAGTATATATGTATTATGTAGGGCAAGCCGGGCTTTTGGGCTTGTATGGAAGTACCGCCACTAGTACATATATATTTTCAGTACGACACGACGCGATGACCCTACGTGTCAAAGTTGATCAATAAAGGATGAAAAAATCCTACTACGTGAAATTTGATCATATTTCTTGAAAAATTTACTTAGTTTGATTTAATTTGGTATGTGGTTCACAAGCTTATCTATTTCACACTGCAAAAATTAAAATAATAAATTAACGAAATCACAGGTTACAATGCTACAGAGTGTTGGTCAAATTTGTTTTTTTTTAATGTTTTCTAGAATAATAAATAAATACACCCAACAGTCACATACATAGTCCTGACCCCACACTAAGATCGTGTCTTGTGTCGTGGGTATCAGAAGCTACGAGAGACTTTTCGGTCTCGCAAACACCCAGACCCGAAACAAATACCTGTGGATCACCCAAATATTTGTTTCGGTGCGGGGATCGAACCCGCGGCCTCTCGTTTCACAGGCGGCGTCTAACCAACTGCGCCACGGAGGCTGTCAGAATGGCTTTAACTTGAAAACTATAAGGGATATGAAATTTTTTTCTTTGTTGTTGCTGTGTCGTCATAGCTAGCTATATCTCCCTATACTGGTTTATCGCCTAGTTGTGGGACACACTGTATAGTTGGCGACGTTAGTCTCCGCCTCACGACTGTGACATGATATTCTATTCTCTGTGAAGTGGTAATATCGCTGTAATGAGACGTAAGTGCCATGGCGGGCTGTATTGATCGTCTGTAAAATTGCAGTCTTTTAAGATTTGTTACTTAGGGTCATTGACATTTTATAAAAGAATTTATTCATATTATTAATTGAGTATCCATTATGAATCAATTATTTCAGCACGTCCTTTATTACTTAAACATTTCTTCATTGTGAATTCCGTTCTGATTTTTGCACAATTTGATATCATGATTATACAGTCGAAGTGCTATTGAAATTTTAACGTTCCATTTGTTAGTTGCCTTGTAACTTTGCAATTGATTACAGAAATTCCACAAACTTCAGTATTCGTATTTATAAGGGAAAAACAATATGGAAAGTTATTTTCCCAAGACAATATCGACGAATATCTTGTGCCGCAGATATGTGGTAACTTATTGATAACTCTATTATTGGAATACATATTTTAAACGTATTATATTATGAACTTTGGATCATAATAATGTCTGTATTTTTTGGGAGGATTATTTCATCTGGAGACTAAAATGGAAATTTATTTAGATTTCAATGTAATTGGCATTCTTATTGCATCATCAAAGAAAGTTTTGATATTAAATATATTGCATTATTAAGAATTAGGGTATTTATCGCGTGCATCGCACCATAACACAATGCATCCGTGCCTTCTGCCTACGCTCGATCGACGCTGTCACGTTTATCTAAATCCAACTCGGGCGGCCAGTGTCTGCCCCACTTCACTGAGCAAGTGATACACTGAATTTTATATCGCAAATTGTAACCTTGTATATATCAGGCACATATCGGCCACTGCCGCTATGGAACTCCTATACCATTGGTATACCTTAATCTTAGCTCAAAGTTGATTGAAGAATATCACAATTTTAATATTTGGCACTCTTGAACGATGAAGATCTTAGAGACAATTTAGTGCAACAATAAAATTAATTAAAATTAACAAATTCGAAAGGTCAAAAATGAATACCTTGAACTGCCTACAACCTCCGTGTTCCCAGTATTTCGCTCCAAATAAGGCTTTAACATAATTGTGTTACTCTTCTAAGTATGGTAACCATTTGGTTTTAATATTTTACATAAAACGTCTATCTCACTAGTCCCTATCACATGATGTGTTTGATACAATATTGTGTCTATAAATATAGCTCAAACATTTTTCCTATCAGTATTACAAGCGCCACCCCGACGTCATTCCGGGAAACCACCCGTGTCTCAGCAAAAAATTTGCGAAATGAATTCCTACCACGCCGATGGTGACGCTAATTGTACAATATTATATTTCATAGGAAACTCGTGTGAAAATGTGTAAAATAATTTAGAATTATAAAGACTATTAGAGCGCAATTCTCGTGATAGAGATCATAGTAAACAACATTGTCGCATTAGCAATTTCAATGTAAGTATATAGCCAGATTAAATCACAAACATGTGTATATTTTAAACTATTGTTAGTATGATGACATCAAATTTATTTGTTATAGCTTGGCAAGCAACGTAATCAACAATCTCATATAAAAACGCATTCGCAGGGAGCAAAATACTCACAGAAACAATATAAGCATGCAAAAAAAAGTCAAAGACAATAAACTATTAAACTAGCGCAAATCAAAGAAAAATACCGTGCGAGTTAAAACATGAGAGTGACACAACACAAATAATAAACACAAGTTGCAGAGACGTTGCCAACAGTTCTACATATTACTTCATCCTTTATGTCACCATAGTGCCGTAGACCGTATGAGCACTGTGCACATTCTATGAACGTGAAATAAGAATACTCTACTACACTTGTTTGGCCAATCATTACTTAGTCAATATATTTGTTAATTAAATTTTTTCAACGAACACAAAAGCGATTATACCATAAATGCATGACATTCGCAAACTTACATGAAAAACATACAAATAAAATA
Source organism: Deilephila elpenor (assembly GCA_949752805.1). Classification (NCBI taxonomy): domain Eukaryota; kingdom Metazoa; phylum Arthropoda; class Insecta; order Lepidoptera; family Sphingidae; genus Deilephila; species Deilephila elpenor. The sequence continues at coordinate 2,856,554 of OX457093.1, forward strand.
AAAAAAACATGACACAAATAAAATTTGATTGCACTGACCTGGTGTTGCCGATGTGGATGCAATCGACTCCTTAGACCACGACGATCGAAGCGACGCCAATAATTTCTCCCTACGAAGAAAATATCATTTATTATATGTCTCTGATAGAATATTTCACATAAAGTCACTTTTCACAATAGTTTCAATACCTGGAAAGGGCACAATGGCGTATCATCTTTGCAATAATGTCTTGAACCAGCGTATTTACGTGCAAGCTCTCCGGTTCGGGAACTCCACAGGAGCACGCGCCTTTATCTATGATGCACCTAAACAAATAACTTATGAATATATTGTTCACAGTTAATATAAAACACATAGTCAAACGGGGACTACATACTTCGTACATCGCGTGTGACCGCATTGTCCAGTCACAGGAAGAATAGGTATGAGCCCGCAATCAGGGCAGCACATTTCTTGTTCATTCGGTATTTTGTTATAGTAGGCGTGTCTAATTATTTTGCTCGCTAGTTTCTTGGCGGCGGCAGTAGGCTGCTGCAGTATCGTCGGCACCGATAGCACTCGAAATGAGTTCAAAGGTAAGCTCAAGTCATCATCTGAATTAGCTTCACACGACGACACGTTCAAATTCTCCTCTCTAAACGAATTTGACTCATCTGCTTCTACGTTGTACGCTTTCAAACATTTGTCGTCAGCTTCTACATCAATACCGTCAGTCAGGATAATATTGGTCCCCTGTGTTGTCTCGGCAGAGAGGCGACATAATTCTGTCGAGGATACGTTTGTGATGGATGAATGATGAGATTCTATTTCTAATAATGGTTGGTTCAGTGCGTCTGTTGATGTCTCCACGCGTTGCCGTGGTGGTTCCGCGCCGCTAATGTATGAATCGTACACATTGCTTGTCTCCTGCCATGGCGGGCGTATTTGTTCTTCTGTTCTATTTAGCTCTAAGCTTCTACGGATGCGCCTCGCGTTTCTTCTCTGGCGGGACAGAGTCCGTGACTGCCATTGCAATTCGTTGCTTAAAAGTGGCATTTCTAGAGGTACAAGAGACAAAGGTAACGAGAATCGCTGAGCTGCTAAACTAACAGGTGTCAACGAGGAGCTCGTGTGTAGCGGAGACATAGGTGTTGGTGTCTGCGGCATTAGTACCTGTAAACAAAAATATATTATGACTCTCTGCACTTTAACGACACTCCGATTACTTTTATCAAAGTCACTTTCATTTTAACAAATATCCGGAGCCACCATATCAACAAATGTGAAGTTATATAACGTAAACAATAAATAATGTTATCAGCCACTCGACCTAACACAAGGGTGTGATAAAATATCCAAATACGTTTACTTCGCGTACGTGAGAATACGTTGGCAAACATCACCTTTAATCATAGCACGAAAATGTTTTTGTCATTGCACTGATGTGATAGATAGTACATACGAATACAATTTCGAATAATTATGTGAGTCACCGTACCGTTTACGGTGGACGAGCGACTTCAACAACCGGCGCGTAGTGTGTGGGTATAGCCGTTATCGTTATGATTTACGAAGAATATTCAATTTGGATGGTAATTTGGCCGGGCAATCGAGAAACTGTGTGAAATGGTTGAACTTGGCCCAATGCGCGCACGAACCGGTTGTGGCGGCAAGCGGCACCGCGCGGCGCTTCCTACGCAGACGCGTTGCACTCCCAGCCGCCGCCGCGCCGCGCAGCGCCGTGATAATATAGCGGCCGATTTATGTAATCGCCACGCTCTGCCTCAACGCCGCGTCGCGTCGCGCCGCCTGAACCCGTCTATTGTTTGGCGATTCGTCCATTAAAAAGATTTTACAATGCTCCCGGTTATACACAACCATAAATTTGTATTTAATGTTTGCAACTTAAAGACTAATAATATATTAGACGAATTCCGATATATTTCTTACTTTTTTATACTCATATGAATGGGATGTGTCTGGATTACATGACAACCATGAGAACCTCGGTTCCCTCTCCAGGTTGGTTTATTCTGTTTACAAAATTACAAATAAATACCTCAGAACTGAATTTGTGGCTGACATGGCTATGGGGTCATCCTCTATTAAATAGTGCAAGGGAAAAACTCAATAAATGCATGTAAGTGTATGAAAGGACATGTTAACACTTAGCTCATAAAACGTTAAGCGATCGATAATACATATACAAATTCGCAGGTCTTCAAAAAAAAATCCGCCTTCATGGTTACAGGGCGAACTCGCGGTGGGGTTTGTCATTCCAAAAATCACACTTCCAACAAGCATTATCATATGATACAAACAAATGATAGCTTTTGAAAATCCGTAACCGGTTATTTTCAAGATGTAGCATGCATTTAAACATCATTCAGACGAAACATCAACATAGATACATTATTCGGATTATCTTGTATGAAAATATTGCATGTTGATAGTTTTATCGATGCAACCTAACTCTACATTAAGTATTTTGACACGTTTGTAGTGGTCGTTTTGTAGTTTAATAAAACCATGCTGCCACTAGCCTGTAAACACTTGAATCCATAATGTTCCACTTCGCTCTTGTAAGTGGAGCTCACGTATAAATGAAATCGTTCGTTGCGCAAAACATTACACAGGATTGGCAACTGTTTAAAACTAAGTAGAATATATGCGGAAAGCTTTTTATAATAGAGATTGATATTGGCCCATTAACATCTTGGTATTGAACATTGGGGCCCCACCTTTTTAGATGGGCTGGAATGGCCCTTGGTCCATCACGTCAAAAGTAGAATTGTTGAATGATTTATTATCGGAGCCATTCTAAAAAGTGACTATAACCGTCTACTAGTAAGTGCAGAGCAGTCCAGATGGAATATACTCCCACAAGACAAGGGTCGCTCATCAGTCGACATAATTATGCCAGCATGCATAGCCTGACCCCGAAATACGTCAAACGTATCGGGTCAGTATGACGAATTTTTCATAATGCATGCGGTGGGCACCATCACGCATAATAGTTATTAACGCAACTTGTGGCCGCTTCCATTAAATGAAAATAGCCTGCACTGACCGCTTAACATGTTTTCCAAGGCAGGGAGTGATTGGATATTTGTGTTATCAAAAGTGGGCGTTTGCTATGTTCGAAACTGTCTCACCAGTGCTAAATTCATAAGTTGCTCAGTTGTTTCTTGACACTAAGGTGGAAAGACCCAGGATTATAGGAAGGGGGGAACACGAGTGACGGCAAAAAATTTCACAATTTGACGGTGCGGCACAAAAAAGAGTTTGCGAACATTTTGGTTCGCGCCGAGATGGTTTTGATTAAGCTATGACTTCGCAAGCCAGCAAGCGTGGTTGAAATGAAATGAAATATGAACTGTTTAATTTGTACCTTAATCAATGACGTCACCACAAAGTGAACACGCTGACAACACAAGATGAAATAAAAGGTGACCAAACAATATTTTCACACTACAATCTACGCACCGATAAATGGTGCAAGCGCGATAATGTTACGTGAGGATAGGTATCACAATAAAAATATATTCAAAACTGTAGACTGCGAAATAAATCATATAATCGTGGTAAACAAGGCCGAAGCCCGTGGAAAACAAAACTGGAGACTGCATAATAAGCTTCCACGGAAGGCAACATATTTATTTAGTAGCCTATAGCCATTGTATAAACATTTTCTTTAGGCCTTGAAAGTACTTGCAAACTGGATTTCAAAATTTTATTTTATATAATAACTCTGCTCAGTGTTTATTTTTTGTCGGCTGGACCGGGGTGTTTTAAAGGAAAAATTATGTGAATCGACAAAATGTCCGGGCAGATTGCCGTAGAAACAAGGATAATTTATAGAATAATCGATTTTTTATCAATAACGGCGATAGGTTTTCTCGGGCAAACCTTGGGATTAACGTTTAAGATTTTAATACAATGTTTGCAACGACATTTCATTGTAAAACGAAAATGCCTCATAAACAAGTGAGAGAATTTACAGACAAGTTTCTTGAAAGGTCGTAATTTATACCATATAAAATAATACATTAGCCCATACGCTCCTACTGCTGAGCAAAGAACAACTGCGCAAGCAAGAGATCAATAGAGAGGGCTTAGGCCATTATCTAACACGCCGGGCTATCACAGTTTGGAAGACTTAACATACAATAGAAATACTTGTAAAAAGTGCTACGATATGTAGGTGTCCTCTTAATGGTCTCCCTTTACGTCGATTTAGTAATAATTAAAAATTGAATGTCTCCTTTAAAACATTTGTGTTTAGCTTGTCGTGATTGTTAACAGCTGTTACGTTACATACAAAGCATAAAATGTGTTTTAAGCCGACTTAGCGGCACGATATCGAATATCGATAGCTCGGTTGAGTTACGACACACGCCACCGAGATGAAGTGTCGAAAAACGTTTGGCTAAGCATCAACGCAATAATACGAATACATAACAGTGACATTGTAACAGGGCACCATCCTAGGCTTATCTAAGCCGCCGTATAAAATTACGCTATATGTGCAATTTGCATGAGAGCAGCTAGTTATCACTCTCCCGTGCCATCAGGCTAAATGCAAGACAAAGCGGCAACAATATTCACATTTACAATATTATATAACAAGTAATTAAATATATGGATCGTAATAGTAGGTTAATGAGTTTGCGGTTTGAGTAACTCAAAAACATGGCACGATATTTTGCCTCGAGTGATTGAGTGTCATCATTGCCAGATTGCAACAATGAAACACTTTATGCTTATTGGCAAAAAATATTATACATTTTTAAATCTATACATAGCATAAATTTGTAACTGATCGATGTCTGAAAATGGAAGATATTTGAGAAAATGGATTGTGGGGGGCCTTTATAAACGTAATAGAACCATGGTAGCTACAACAATAACCGTTAGAATTTTTATCTGTTTGTACGGCAGTGCGCGATGATCTCAGAAACAGCGAAACGGATTTCGATGAATGGTACGGAGGTAGCTGACAGCCTGACACCCTTGATTGGCATATAGGCTACCTTTATATCCCAAAAATATTTAGTGTTCTCACGGGATAAGAAAGGAATTCACATATATTTGTATCTTTTTTTTAACTCATAGGGGTGGGATGTGACAGTAGCGGACAGTATTACATCGCCTATAGGACAGACGGGACAGGATATAACGGGACTAAAGGGGACAAGCAGTACATAGGATGGCATTCACTATGAGTTTAAATATTAATAAAAACGTACCTACGCGAAAATAGTATTATGTTACTAATGTGGACTGGACTTAAAAAGTATCTATACCCAAGCGGAGCCGGGCCGGACCATAGTATAAATATACTGCAATAACTTGGAAAAAGCTGCACGAAATGAAATCGTAACAGCGAAAATATAAATAACAGCAAAGATTGCAATTTAAAAGTCATTACGTTGAATTTACTCGCCTGCGTCAGCCTGCCCTTTCGAGCCCTTCTCCGGCCTTCAGTGCTCCTTTATAGTTTTTCAAGGTTTAACCGCGGAAAATTTGCTGGAATTACGTACCTACACAGTACGTACATACGAACATCATTCAACGACGTAACCCTCTTGTAAAGCTTTGGCGACCTACAAAATAAAGTTTGAAAAGTAAGGTTTCATGGTTTACGTAATTAGATGGTCACCAGATGTACGAACGTCACCGTACCCTCATCAACCGACTGAATGAACGTGATCAAATGTTTCAAGACATTATTGAGCCCATTATGAAGTTTAAGGTTTTATTTAGCAACAGGAAAATTCCAGTCGTATTCCGTCAACACATTATTTTTACTCGATTATATTTTGCAAAACCGGGAACGAAACGTGATCGGCACCTAGTGTGGATTATCAGCACCTAGCCTTATACTTCATTATCGATTTTATGTATCTTTTTTCAATAACAAATTAGTCATAAACGCAGGGTTTTCATTAATTTTACTACTTGCCCTTATCGAACGTCACATTATTTTTATACACGTGGCAGAGGTTCGATTTGCTATTTTAAGAGCGGCCGTTTGCCAAATTTAAACCTTTTGTGTGAATTTATACACCAGTCCCGGCGTTGTGATAAAATACTTTTGCTAAACTACGTGGCAACCGTCGCAAATTTTAACACCCCTTTACAAAAATTATGCTTGGGGGAAACCTATGTTCACCTGGGGACCATGTACATATGTTCTAAGATTATGTTCATGAAACTTGCATGATTCCGACTACATCCGATTTTGCATACCTACATACATACATAAACTCACGCCTTTATCCCCGAAGGGGTAGGCAGAGGCGCCACCAGGACACCCACATTTCGCCTTGTATGTTCAGTCCCACGATGTGATAGGGGGCGAGCCTGTCGCCATATCGGGCACAAATTCCTGACTCCGGGCTGATAATGAATAGAAAAATTCAATATCACTTTGCCCGACCCGGGACTCGAACCCGAGACCTCAGCTTTGTAACCGTACCGTAATACAACTACGCCACCGAGGCAGTCCAATTTTGCATCAGCTCATAAATGTATCACCTGACTACAATGCCACTTTATACTATAAATGAGTCTGGGCTAATGATTCCTTCCAAACCACCACCGGTGACTTAACTGACTGGTGATTACGAGCCACTGACAGAACCGCGATTATCGCACTTAAACGAGGCCCTAAATATGTCTATCAATACTTTGCCAGCGTTCAGGTTTCTTTTATAATTTGACATTCGCAGGCCCGATTTTGCAGCAAATTAAATATTTTATATAAATAGTTCGGCAAGACTTAAAATTCCCCCAGACATGCATTATACAGCAGCCGTGTAGTTTCAGGTTTATCTTACAATGGGCTGTTTCCTTCGTACAAACATCAAGACCATATCCAAGCCCCGTCCTACTATTGTACTTCAATTGTGCTATATTAGAAACCTTCACACAATAGTTACTGTGCAAACAACTCGACGAACGAACGTATACCACACAAACAAACCTCCATTTTTAAATTTAGGACTTACTCATACATGCACTTTTGTTCAGCATGTACAGAAGACGAATAGTTTTTAATAAATATCGCTTTTAACAATATGCTGTAACTTTACTTAAAGAACGTTAAAAGTAGCCAGAAGATTAAATAATATAAAGAACATTTAAGTAGTACATTCTAAATTGTTTTTAAGTTTATACGAGTTGCAACAAAATGTAGGGCCACGTTTTGCAATCAACTTGTTGACATCAACCCGCATTGAAGATACTTGTTGCTGGATACCTCACGACTGATATTAGACGATCGATACATTCGGCACGTGAGTCGCGACTAAGAGCCAATTGCACAAACTATCTTTGCCCAAGTTATCGTCGAAAGTTAGTTCATGCAACTGGGTCTTAATGGAGACGTGCCTAACAAATTAACGCGCGGTATTTGGAAACCTTCTAATTAAGAAAGCACTAATAAATAAAATAAATTATCTACCTAATAGAATGTAAATCATAAACGTGTTACGAACTTTGTACGCAGTGTCAGTGTGCCCATTTTGAGACAACGTAGACAGTTTTTTGCGATACTGCTGTTTTGGGGGCTCAATTTTTTTTTGACGGTAGTTTCTAATTTCTAAATGGGACAAACTATCAATAATGAAGAAATTGGTCGTATAAATCGTGATGAAATAACTATGCCTGCCTTCTCCTTCGACAAAATTGAGTAATTTATCTCGAAGAAGTACAAACTCATTAAATGATTTCTTAATGTACATAATATGTGCTTGCAACTTCAGTATGCTCGTCTATTCTTTTATAGTTCAACTACGTAAGGCGCCCGAAATTAATCATAGACTGTTGGTAACATTGCTTACAACGTTTCTTGCGCAAAGCGAAGTAAGCGGCATAGTTATATAACTCGACCTAGTGGCACACTGACTCTGTACCGACTGTGGAGCACCGAGCACGGCATGAAGGCAGGCGGCAGGCGCGCCGCACGCCACGCTTGCACTCGCGACTCGTTCCACCGCGTACTTACATTGGCCGCCGTGCCGCGCTGGCCCGCTATCGCAACACCACTATTGCAATGCGCCTTCGTTAAAAACTACAGCCACTTTAAACACAATACATTACCTACTAAATTTACTTGTTTCTTTAATTAGCCAAAATATTTAAAGTTCATTGCGGACTAGATACCAACTACATTACCCATGTCAAACCGTATGGGCGTATTATGAACTTAAAAGGGCAATGACATCTCTCGCCAAAACGGCGGGTCTGCAATACAGTTAGGACAGTGACACAACATGGAACTTCAAATTAACGATCAATTTATGTTGTTTCTATCATAACATTGAATTAATAAACTTTGTATGCTAATGCATAACATTGCGCGCTATTGTTTAATATTTATATATTAACATTGTTATGTAAGCAGTGTTATAAAAATAAGAAGTAGCCTTGTGCTCGGGTCATCGTTACTGACTTATTTATTTATTTATTTTTATTTTTTTAAGGCAAGAAAAGTCAAAAACTAAATATGTAATGGCACGTTTGATTAAAATTTGGCGCCAACTCCATGAGTACACTATTAGTAACATTACACTATACAACGTTATGTTACCCGCGTCGTAAATAATGGCGGTGCGTTTTACCTACCCGTGCAGGTTGGAGGCGCCAATTGATGTCATGATTTTATTTAAAAAAAAAACTATGATCACGAAGCAACAACGATGTAAGCCAACGTGCGCTTGGAACGACAAGCCGCTACTGTACTAAGGTGTACGGCGTACCGTTTGCCGCGACTCCCGACGGGCTGCTCCGCCGGCCGGGTCCCGCATGCGCGTTGCCCGTCACCCGGGGAGTCTAGAGTCTTGACTGAAACACTAACGCGGCGCCCAATGTTTATCGGCGCTAAACGTTTCCCAAAAAATTCTAATATCGCCCGTAAATCATTAGCGTCTGCCATCCTAGGACCGACATCGTGTGTTACGGTTCAAGGTAACGTTTGATTTGTACAGCAAATGTCAATAACATATACATATAAATCGCACAAACAACAAAGGGTCTTAAAATATCTTTTAAAATACATGTTTATGTATAGTCTACAAACTTATCAAAGTCGAGTGTATGTGCACATGAATATGTGATTATTCATTAAGTTATATCAACTGTAATGACATCATAAGAGGGTAGTGTCATTGAACGTTTCATTTTTAATGTGTGGTCGAATGATTCACGATTCCGATTAATTTTATCGATCTCAGGTGTGTCAGTCCACATCATGAAGTCGGCGCTAATAATTCATATTTGTCGCTAATGATATGAATATTGATCAATACTGTCCATCTAAAAACTTTTAAAGTGAGCATAATTTATAGTTCATCTACGAAAAGATCTTCGGCCGCCGAAAGAGCTGTTGAGCAAAAGAACAGGAATAGTTTTTTGCTTGTCACATTTTCTTACATTGGGCATGTTAGTAATATTAGGTTATGAGTATAAAAACTTATTGTTTATATATAATATATCAAGCAAAAAACAGTCATTTTTTATTTTATTTCGAGTTCCAAAAGTCACACCCCAACTTAAGGTTTAGTTATTTGTTCTTTTAGATTAGTTATTTATTGCATAATGCCGAAATTTCGTCTTTACTACTAAAACTTGATATGAAATAATATTTATTTATTTATTTATATCCTTTATTGTACACTATATTTAAGCTTAATCCCAAGTTTAATGTGCTCCATAGTTATGGAGCACATAACAATGGAGCACATTAAATACATTAAATCACTCGTAATATGTATAGGTAGTTACCTATACATATTACGAGTGACCAATAAGTAATAAATTGTCAATTTCTTGAACAACTTTAAAGATTGTATTTTACTTTTATTATTATAATGCTATTTTACATCTGCTCACCATTTAAATTAAGAGCAAAACCTTAGCTCATGGAGTATTCACAAAAAGACAAAAAATATGAGTTATCTTACTAGCACAATCAGTTATTCTAATGGAAGTAGATTTATAAATAGCAACTAGAAAGAGAGTAAATATAGAATATGTTGGAATAAAAGAATAAAGTAAACCAAAATTAATTACTTTGGAATATGTATGACGGATTTTTTTTTAATAATTATGATCATTTCATTTTTTTTTAAATTGGTTAATTGAATTTTAATCATGGTTTATTTATTTACTTAGTGCAAGTGCCGCAAGTTGATCTGTACAACTATTTAATAACAGAAGTTAATGATAATTTAAAACAATCTTGTAAAGAATTGGAAATTTTCAACTTTGCACATAAGTTTACTTGATAATTTGCATTTTTATGTCTATTTAAGTTTCCATTATAAGGGTAAGTAACACTACGAATAATAAAGTCAAAACTTCAATGATATATGATTTTAAGTGAGTACAGATACATGAATAATTCTATGAATTAATGATATTGTAACAATAAATAAATAATATATTGTACATGTTGCATAACCATGTACATACAACAACTAATTGTATGATAATATTTCCATAAATAATTTAAATAATGTTGTTATTTATTCATGGAGATTATGTAACATCCAAAAGAGGCAATAACATTTATTAATTTAATCAGCACTTATTCCGGATGAAAAATATATATTTTGAAATGTTACACCTATAGTTGAATAGTAAAAAGGTATAACTATTGGAGGTTCATTTATTTTCTGTTTATTTATGGTTGGTGTCAGTAATAAAAAAAATTGCTGCAAATTTATAAATTAGACTAGGATATTAGTATATTCTACACTGCATTACAAAATCAACTAATGAAAATTATGGTGGGTAAATATAAAACCTTATTCTTTGTGTTTCAGTGTTGATTCACTTGTTTGTATTCTATAGGGATTAAGATATTATGTCTGTTTTTCAGAACATGACATAATCAACTTGTACACATTGATAATGTATTTTTGTTCTAATCAATTTCATATTTTCTAATACATAAAATGCCTAAATAAGCAATTCAGTCACATATTATGTAGTTCATTGTTATATTGTGTACTATGTTCAAATTTAAATTATGTAACAATTATGCAATTAGCTATTTATTGCGGCGGCTCGTCGGTGAGCATCTCGAGATAGGACCGGCGTCGGCGTCGGCGTCGGCGCCGGCTGTTGTACGCCGCCTACCGCTATTCTGCGTCGTGTTTACGTGAAGTGTTTACACGCAGCGTTTCGGCTGCGTGTCACGCCGCCTTTGTCACACACATCAGTCATCCTGCTTAAATCATCCCCGTACCTTGTAGCCTTATATAATTTCCTTACGTAATGACCGCGTGGCGAGGATACCCGCCTCCCTCGCTCCGCCGGGAGCCTTCGAATCGCCAATTACGTAATACCGATGACAATTTAACGAAATTCATCTCGAACGCGTACACATGTTTAGCCGGCATGTCCCGAAGATTTATAAGTATACGTTTGAGGATATTTTTTCTACTCACCCCGTCAGATATGTCTTCGTAACCGCCAGACGGCGGCCTCATAATCCGATTTTTTTGGATAATATATTATTACGGGATAAACAACACCGATACTCCGTAACTAAAAATATAATGAACTCACAATACGATCACCGCACAACACGCGCCAACATCGACTGAATGATTTGGCGGACTGCGGAATGACAGAATGTGAGCCCGCGTCAAGAGTCGAAGGCTGAACGAACGTAACGCACAGATTATATTAACATGTTATAATCCGGCCGCTCAGAGAATGCGTTCCTGAAAGGTTGTAATCGAACGGACGACGTAACTTTGAAGTGTCGTTGCAAATGCAACGACAGCAAATGTAAATACATTATCGAACAATTTTATTTATTTACCCTACTTACGAAATAAAACATCATAAAAAATTATATAATATGTAAATTTAGGTTAAATTTTATCACTTTGGACTAAATTTAACGGTTAATAAAAATAAAAATATTATATTTATAAGTTCATACCACGCCGTTACAAGGTTATGTCAACTGTTCATTTCTGGAGTGATGTGGCCAAAAAATAGCAGACTATTATAACGTTATTTTCCGTTATAATATAAAATAATACATTTGTGTTTTTAATAATGTATAACGTAATAATTAAACGGATCTAACTCTTTATTTCACCTGGCAGCAATATAATATCTTTCACATTTGTGAATTTTGTTTAAATTTGGCATTGAAGTTTACGTTTTTATTAAAATATTTCAAATAAGAACATTTAATATTAACTTATATTATTTACTTATAATTGATTTAATAATAAGATCATTCACCAATTGTAAAGTGTGACGTAAATTTTAAAAAGTCACGTGACCAACCGTTTTGGTGACAATATTTTTAGTAATAAAGAAAAACATGTTTATTCGTTATAAAGATCTCTTTAAAAATATATTAACGGTTGGAAGATTTAAAGAATGATTATACCTAGATTTTAAAACACTTTATAGAAAATAGTCAAGTATCCAATTTTTCTAACTTGCTACTTTTACTGGGAATAATTCAAAAGTTTAGCAAAATGATAATTCTTTCCCATCACTACTCATGATCAACTGACATGTGTCAGGAACGCATTCTCTGAGCGGCCGGATTATAATTGGGTATTTGACTGTTGTGGCAATAAATTATAAAATGTGTTGCATATGATAGCTTTTTGGTAAACAATAATTATAGGTATTTCTATTTACATTTATCTAAATTATAATTATTTAAATTGTCTAAAAATAAGTTTGCCATTTTTTATCTGTTGATTAAATGTAACAAAACACGACAAGCTGTCATTGTGCAGCGTGTGATGTCACGATTTACAATTTTCATTCATCTCTGCCACATATGGCCATGATTAATAAACGATCTTCGTTTCTATCTAAAGATCGATCGTGAAAATAAACCAATGGGCTCAAGGTATTGCCGACACGCTCACATTTGATGTGTTCTGATTGGTCTATTTTCCGGATCGATCCTTAGATAGGGATTGGGATTGCTTATTAATTTTGGGTGTAAGATCATTCACCATTTATAAAGCGTGACGTAACTTTTTCAAAGTCACGTGACCTACCGTTTTGGTGACATATATGATGATAAAACTGAAAAATATGTTTATTCGTTATAAACAACTCTTTAAAAATAAATTAATAGTTTGAAGAGGTATAGAGTGATTATATCTAGACTTTAAAACACTTTTCAGAAATTAGTCAAATAGCCAATTGTTATGAAATCACTCAATCATCACACTTAAAATAACTTTTTTGCTTAGATTATATACACGTCTAGATGACACATCACACCTCACCGCACGGCTCAAATAAAGTCTACCAAATTTAGTAGGCTCGCTTCTCACGTACGTCAGTGTCATTTGAACTAATTAAGGATAACGTGCTCCTGAAAAATAATCCATTATGCCGGCGTGTGTTGTCAAATTGTGTCGCAGTTATGTGGGAAAACTGTATAATAACATCAAAATCACTTTTCATCGGTAAGTTTTGTTATTCAACAACTATTACTGCAAGAAAATACGATTTTTTAAGTCGTATTTTTGAAGGTGAGTTTCATTAGCCAGTGTTGTCACTTTATTACTAGGGAGATTTGCTGAAACTATGGGAAACAAAATTCAAATAACATTACATCATTTTTCGGTCAAAATAACATTATTATTTTTAAGGTGTAATTATTTATTTGATCAGTAAATAATAACTTACCTACATATAATATAAATTAAATACATGACGTCACCCACTAAATAGTAATTTTGTTTGTTCTTTCTTATATTTTGGGTTTTAGATATCCTACGGATTCCGTAGTAGCAAATCGTTGGACAGACATTATACAGCAGACACGAAATGAAAACCATTGGAAACCTCACAAGACCTCAGTTGTGTGTTCCGAACATTTTTCTGATGCTGATTTATATTTTACAAAAAACGGATTACGGAGGCTAAAGAAGGGTTCGGTACCGAGCAAGGTACGATGTGCCTATTATATTAGATCATTTTTTTAATACATTCATAAACTCACGCTTTCATCCCAGAAGGAGTACGCAAAGGTGCTAGGACACCCTCATTTCACCTTGCATGTTCCGTCCCACGATGTGATAAGTAGCGAGCCTATCGCCATATCGCGCACAATTTTCCTGACTTTGTGCTGATAATGAATAGAAAAATCCAATATTACTTTGCAGAACCCGGGATTCGAACCCGAGACCTCAATTTGTAACCGTACTCTAGTACAACTACGTAATTTTTTAATCTAAACAGTCGTAAAGTATGGATTTTAATGACACACATCTTAATGTGTTTAGATTATTTAATGCAGGATAATCTTTATTTTTTTATAATCTCAATTCTCAAATAATAATATAATTACTTTAAATAAACCTGAGTACTTTACTTAACCTATTTTGTTTAACGTTCATATTATCAAATAATGTAGAAAAGGTAAATAAATCTGGAGTAGGCATCCCTAAACACACACACCTTGACAGTTGGATTACAATAATTACACGATCGATACTCACACATATCAAAGAAAGTGAGGACACTTTTAGCGCATCGTTTGTTGGTATTGCTCAATCTAGACGAGTATATAATCTAAGCTTTTTTGCTTATAATTCTGATATTATTTATAATAAACTGCACCATATATGTCCCTAATCTACTCTCGATTGTGGAGGAGGCCAGTGCTCTGCAAATGGACGTATTTGGGCTGACACCGAGACTGATATTATAAACGGTATATATTTAAATATTAGTTTGGGGCCTGAGGGACCTGTACATTATTCGTCCAATATTCCTTTATATATTTTTGGTATATTTCAAGAATGAGGCAGCCAACTGTCCCTTCTTCATGTTATTTGTTTTTTTCTTTTTATCAAAATAAAGCCGTTGACCACCGTAGCCTAGCACGGTTTTTAATTTTCAAACCAACATTGAGTTTAATTTCGACATTTTACAACATTTTACGAAAAGCCCCTATCAGAAAAATCCCTATCCAAGTTTAATTATTATTTTTAAAGGTAATTCAAATAGTGCAAATAAATTTAAATTTAAATAAATAAATACACCCAACAGTCACATACATAGTCCTGACCCCACACTAAGATCGAGTCTTGTGTCGTGGGTATCAGGAACTACGAGAGACTTTTCGGTCTCATAAACACCCAGACCCGAAACAAATACTTGTGGTTCCCACAAACATTTGTCTCGGTGCGGGGATCGAACCCGCAGCCTCTCGTTTCACAGGCGGCGTCTAACCAACTGCGCCACGGAGGCTGTAAATATAATAATGTATTAGTGTATAGTTTCATTACTCTGTATTATTTTTGTAACACTGTATGTTCCCTTAAAATAATAAAATAATAATGTGATCAAGGTTCTTTTTACTAAGTAGGTACTATTGAAAAAAAAGACACCCAATAATTTTTAACAGCTTGAGATACATTCTAAAATGAAGAATGTTCATGGGTCTGCAAAATCAGCAGTAACTTTTTACCGTTAAACCTATGAATGGAGAAACACCCCTGATTTTATTTCATTTGAATCAATACAATTGTTTTGAACTCGTGATTATTTTAATCATGCATTATATAAAGACTGTGTGACGCGCTATGCCCGCGTGACACCACAGTAAAGGTGGTTGCTTCATAACCCGCTCTCACAGTACAGTTAGGCTAATTCATTGCTACACTTATTTCTTAGTTTGTGCCTCAATAACGTTTTTTAATTTTATGTAAATGTATACATAATGTGTCACGTTTCGGGTTCAGTCAGTGTACACGTGATAAACATCCCTCTACAGTGGATACTGTATTAGAACCGCATGCACTTGCCAGTAGGTAGCACTGCACCTGCAGTCACTTTGTATGTCGTACCAGTATAAAAATGATTCTAGCTTTTAAATCTATGACCTCACATCCTACAATCCACCTGCCCCTAAACTCTAAACATAAACTCCGAAAATGTTAGATTGAATTGAAGACATTTTATAAAATTAATAAAAAAAGATAAAACAAAAATAATAATTTGGTAAATTAAAAAAAGTGAAAAAGCTATATCACGTATGTGAATTTAATTTTTAATTAATGCATAGAACAGTTCTTAATATCCTAAATCCCGGCGACATTGTTAAGGGATATTTTTAAGCGAAACTAGAATTAACTCTGAGCAACTCCAGGCGATATACTCTTGACTCTTCTCTTTATTAACACTTCAGGTCTTAGATTATATACACGTCCAGGTGTTGTTCAATTTAGGAAGGGTTAAAGCGTCATACTCGTTGCATTTGATTGAAGATTTGTGACTTGAGAGACATACTTTTCGAATATAGAGTTAACGTACTCTTAGGATCTTTACTTCAGAGTAAAGCTATCGGTAGAGAATTTCAAAGGTTCGAAAAGCATTACTTTAAGTACGCTACGCTGTGCTCTTTCAATATGCATTATATGCCTTGGCAGCATTGCCCCACACACTAACCCAATATGTATTTAATGATTGACATAATGCAAAATATACGAGCTTTCGTGCGTTAAACGATGGCGTCAAGATTTTTGATCAACGCAAAATCTTCATAATACCAAAACTCCTGCGTTTTGAAATATTTGTTTCGACCATTGACGAATTACAGCTCAATGGTTTCGACATATTCAACAAATTGGCGACACAAACGTGACTGGTCACATACGTAATCGGGAACGCAGCGCGTACAGTCCAGTGACGAGTTCCAACAACAAACTGACGTCACCACGCCTAGCGGAAATCTCGCGCGCAAAATAGCTTTCATAATTTATATCTCGGAACGTCGTATCGTAGAATTTGTCTACTAATATTTTTTTTTATTTTAATAGAGCATACTATACGGATAAATCTAATGGGAGTATTCTCCATTGTTGCACTTAAAAGACTGCAAGCGTGTGAACTTGCGTGCGTACATGTAAATGTGCTGGACAACAGTCAAATAATAGAATTCATATGAAACTATCATTGCACAAATTTTGTTTACATTTCCTGTAAGCTATTATGCAAAAAGAAGAAAGCGATAGTCTATTTTACATCGTACTAGGACTGCCTAAACGGAAGTCACAGGTTAAAGCCTAGGGAAGCACTTATGACCTTTTAAAGATAATATGTGGGTTACAATAGTAATTTTATCGATAACTTAAAGGTGACTGAAAATATCGGGTGTAAATCCGAACATCTGAATCAGATCCACACCTGAATTCCGAAGCTATTTAAGGCCTGTGTTTTCGCAACATACTAGGCTCCAGGACGAAGTTTCAATTCTCTCACAAACCTAGAAAAGCCCATGGGTGAGTATTCTGAAGCAAATGATACAGACAGGATTATAAATATTGGCTATGTATAAAATGTTATTTAAACAGTATAACAGCTGAACACATAACACAGAATATCTGTAAATTGTTTTTTTTTTGCACGCCAAAGTTAATTGGCTATTTGACTAATTTCTGAAAAGTGTTTTAAAGTCTAGATATAATCACTCTATACCTCTTCAAACTATTAATTTATTTTTAAAGAGTTGTTTATAACGAATAAACATATTTTTCAGTTTTATCATCATATATGTCACCAAAACGGTAGGTCACGTGACTTTCAAAAAGTTACGTCACGCTTTATAAATGGTGAATGATCTTTGTGGCAGAGATGAATGAAAATTGTAAATCGTGACATCACACGCTGCACAATGACAGCTTGTCGTGTTTTGTTACATTTAATCAACAGATAAAAAATGGCAAACTTATTTTAGACAATTTAAATATTTATAATTTAGATAAATGTAAATAAAAATACCTATAATTATTGTTTACTAAAAAGCTATCATATGCAACACATTTTATAATTGATTGCCACAACAGTCAAATACCCAATTGCACCACCGAAATCAAGGTATCGTATAATTTCGTTCGTAAAAATATTAAATTTATAAATATTAAATTGTTGTATATGTATGATATAAATTAGATATATGCCTACCAAAGGTATTATACATTAGTGTTATAAACCGGACATTATTTTATTAAAATGACCATGTGTCGGTTAATGTGTACATACCACAATATTGTACGAAATAATCAGTATCAGTACACGGACTAATAAATAAGAGTATCAGTACCTATCAGCCCTGAAACACCCCACTGCAGGACACGGACCTCCTCTACAATCGAGAGTATACTTGATAGGTCATATAAAATGATAACATCACAATTAATTATTTTGTAAGATAACTAATATATTATAAACTATAAACTAATATAAATATCACTAACTATGAATATATAAATTAATATATAACTAATATAAGAATTAACTTATTTTGTAAGATATAAATTAAAATATAATATTATTAAATGCAGAGACTGTATTTTAAATATGTAATTATATGTTCTTATTATATAATTTTTAGTACTACTTAGTATTTTAAAGACAAAATCTGTTAAATTAACTTATTTTTGAAAACAAATATGTTTTTAATTTAGCTTGGTATCATTTTTTCTTGCGATTGTAGCGACACAACAATAGTATTAACCATGTAGCGCGCTTTTGATTAACAGAATTTATCGTAAAATATAATAAAAACATAAAATAGTGGTTACTTTTACGGTTTAAACTATATATGTTGATATATAAAATATATAATTCAACCTTTTTATGTATATTTAAAAGTGGACTGGGAGTATCTAATAGCAAATAACCGGAAATCAATCTCAGTATTGCGTTTGAGTGATCCTAAATATTTTTAATATATAAGCAGAATTTGTTTAAAGCAGAAGAATATATAAAAAAAAATAGGTCTTTATTCACCAAATATTTTCAAACCGTGGTCTAAGTGACATTCAGGCTGTATGCAGGGCGTAGGCCCTCATTCACTCATAATTAAAAAAAAAAATTGTCTTTGATTTTTCGTGCGAAAGTAGGTACAGTGATTTGTTCAATAAACACAGATTTTTGTTGTTAGAACCGATTAATGTTACTCTTCGAGTAAGTCAGTGGTACTTGTTCAGTATTAATTTAATCTGCTTCGAATTCGTCGGGTACGTAAAATTACCATATAGTACGTGCATTTTATGTATATTGTTGCCGAGTCTGACGCAGTGGCCTGGTACACAGCTCATTTTCCAATTACCTATGCATACGAGAGCTGCGGTGATGTGTTGTGCAGTGATTGTTATCAATTGAGTCGAAGTGTTAGTATTGACGTATAGTGATATTCACATTATTCATTTTAGGCGTTGCATTTGCGAGTGTAGTGAGGATATATCGAGTTCCAGTCCGTTCACAGTTAGCACGAATACTACAATGTGTGACGGATAGATATCCATCAGGAATTTTACCAAAGGCGCGATCTGATTCTGAGCATCATGGAAGACGACGGGGACGATAAAGATGACACAAAGAGGTGGGATTTTGTGAAATGAATATTTTTTAGCAGTGATACTGAATTTGATCAATACCTTCGCGATTATTAATAATTCTCAAATGATTAGAAAACAAACATATCGTGCCTTATGTATTCCGACAGTTTCACAATCCACATTTCTGTAATTTTTTTAAGGCATATTGGAATCTTTTTGGAAATTTTGTAATTTGCATTTTGTTTAAATATTTGATTCATTGAGAAATTTCAAATGTTTATGGTCTAGACAGTTTTCTGTAGGACAACCCAGCTATATCTACATTATATTTGAGTGTAATTTGTATTGCATGCAGGAGGACAAGGAATTTGAGTGAGAAAAAGAGACGGGACCAATTCAATATGCTTGTCAATGAACTCAGCTCAATGGTTTCTACCAATAACAGGAAGATGGACAAGTCAACAGTCCTCAAATCAACCATATCCTTCCTCAAGAACCATAATGGTATATAATTTGATATAAAATATTATTTGTACTGCTACATAATTACAAACAGATTCATACAACATAATAAATTATATTATTTGATATTAAACTTTGTTGTGGTAGTCTTCCATTTGAAGGTAAGAACAGAAATAAATATTCAAGAAAGCCGTGATAATATAATATTTTGCATCATAATGTTTAATACCTAACACTTCATAATGCTGCTGACTTACAAGAAATCATACTGAATGTTACAAGAGATGTAAGATCTACATCGCTACATATATTGGATCTTTTCAATATTGATTAGATAGCGGTGATCTTATCCCACAAATGGGATAGCTTTGTCATTTGGTGTATAGGTTCTTAGAAAACTCATTAATCATATAACTAACAGTTTTTAAAGTAATATTAATTTTTGGCTAAAATCCACAAAACATTGTGCTTATGTTAGCCGCTAGTATTTTTATTAAATAACCAATAAATATATGATTTGAGTGTGTGTTTTTATGTTATAGAAACAACAGTAAGATCTCGAGCGCATGACATACAAGATGATTGGAAACCAACATTTTTGTCCAATGAAGAGTTTACTTATTTAGTTCTCGAAGCATTGGAGGGTTTTATTATGGTGTTCTCGGCAAGTGGACAGATATATTATGTGTCTGAAAGCATAACATCGCTGTTGGGGCACAATCCAGTATGTTGACATATTTCATGTATGGTTTTATCATTGTTAATTCACATAGAGATGTATATTTTTTAAGGATAAAGCTCAATTATGTCTTGAATCGTTTGCCTGCAACAGTAAAATGCCTAAAATTGCACAGTATTTATATATTTTATCTAGAAATGATAGAGAGACTGTGGTGCTAAGAGGGTGATAGCTGGGAGATAGTATTTATGTTGGAATACATAAATAATCATAGTGCTAAAGATTTAACTCGAAACAAATTTTCCCCAAAGTGAATTTTAGTAAATAAATTACAATAAAAGTATGTAACAAATTGCAGTGCTAGATATAAAATCTGGTTGTTGTCCATATTTGATTGTCTATAAATTTCCAGGCTTGTTTGGTGAACAAAAGCATTTTTGATTTGGTCTTTGAAGAGGATCGTTCCAATTTATACAACATTCTGCAAAACCCTGCCACCATCTTAGACCCTTCGCAGACTGTTGGCAAAGGTCAGTAATTTTCTGTTACAATATTACTTTGTTTGTTACTATAATTGTTATTTTCTTGTTGTTTTTAATGGCGAATTGTGTAGAATTATGGTTGTTGCTGTGCAATAATAACATTTTCAAGCTATGCGTTTTATGACTTATTTCAATTATGTAAAATTTAGGAAAAATAATTGTTGCTAGCAAAGCGAATGTGTTGCCAATTATTATCAGAAAACTTATAAGTTATAAGTGGCTTATAAGTATAGACCATAGTATCACCAATACTATATTCATTCAATTTTAGATACTTCTACGGTCGGAACTATGCTTGAAGTTCCGACATAACTTACACTGGGAGTGACCAGGATTGGTAACTAAAAGTGTTTTGCTTAGAATTAATTAAACTATTGTCTTTGAAGGTATAATGGCTGTGTTGCCAATTTGAGAATGAAAGGTAGTTGGATCACTTCCGGCACAGGCAAAGTTTACAAAATAACATATTATATTTATATTCTTGCTGTGTTCTATAGCGAATTTTTGTAGGCAAACGTTTTATTCACTAAGTAGCTAGCAGTCCATCTGACAGTTAACCAATCTAGTGATGCAACGGAAATTGTATAATGAAGATAGAAATAGAATGAGCACTATCCTGTATCGAAACAGAAGTGCGAATACCAAGTTGTATTATTTCTAATATTATTCAAATCTAAATATACGGAATTATATCCTGGAAAAATTGTTCAGGCCCCAGTTTTGCTCAGTAATATGGTCCAGTATTATAAATAGGAAATATTATAAGAAGTAAATCAATTGATAATGAAATCATTGTGGCATATTTTTGATATATAATAAAAAGCGATTACTAGAGCGCTGCCACGGTCCTTATGCTTCTGTTGGCGTGTACTAGTAAGCATCTATAAGTACCGAAATTCTCTTTATAATGATTAGTTAGAGGATTAGAAAAAGGGAGGAAGAAATGAAGAGGAGAGGCTGTTCCGAAATTAGCACTTCTAGCTTCTATGGAGAAGTTTGCTACGAAGCTATTGTTCAGTTTTTGGTGCTGTTCTGGTCGATGTTGCTACGGCGCACCCTCCCAAACCCATACAAAAAACTTAAAATAAAACAAAATATAAACTTGTAACGTCCTTTCATTCCCCACCGACCGCGCCCTTCGCAACGCCGCTACTGGGAAGTAGGTATCGATTATTAGGAATCCTCTGGAGATCACTTGCGAAAATACATAAACTATTCTTTGCCCAATATCTTATACAGTATAGTCACGGAAATATGGTATAAAACTGCGTTCTGTATGCAAATTGCACGCAAATATAAAAAATATATGTTTTATTCGTAAAAACAAGAATGACTCGCGGCGGTCTCACGTGGTTAAATTTATTCTTGAATCTAATTTTTATTGTTAACATGTTTTGGCATTCATGGTTTTTGTTTTATATTCAGTATTGGGCTTAAAGTTTGTCGACAGAATCTATTTATAGTGTGACAGTTAAGTATTTGTTTCAGCATGAAATTTATGAAATTTCATAAGGTATTTTAAACATGTTATTCTAGAACTTCAAAGCTTTTTATGCCACAACTAATTTCATTATAGTGAAACAATAAATAATATAGAAGGTACGTTCCCTTATTTGGCCATATTCTGCGTCAATTGTATGTAAACTGAATAACATGAAGTTTTAAGTGTGATGCTCAGGTCGGGCCCTCTACATTGTTAGTGTTTTGTTTGGTAAACATGATTTCACGATAAAATACGAGTAGAAGTGTGTTCATGGGTTTAACAATAATATTATGTGATGTTATTGTCTGCTGTGAATAGTAATTGCTTTCCGTGCACATATACATATGTATAGCATACCATTGTCGTCAGTCAGAACGAGACGCCTATCATTGTTAGTTGATCGAGTTAGCCTCAATTCGTGTGGACATGTTGCTAGCAGGACAACATCACAATTTTGATCGGCAATGACCCACAGCCCGAGGTGTATGATCTACTCTTGATAGAACACTTGAGATTTCAGCCGTTGAACGTGCAATCAAATAAACACAGCACGCGGAGTCCTCACCCCACACAGATATGCGTCATACCAATCAGGAACGGCGTGACTCTGTTGTCTCACACAAGAAGTACTTCTAGACCTCATTTAAGCCCAGACTATTCAATGTGTTACAATAATGCCAGCCCTATAAATTTAGTAGAATTCATACATCCTCAACATTACTTGAAATGATAATAATTATCCCGGTTTCTTCATAACATTTTTCGCCATAAGAGGAAGTCTCGAAAAGGCTAAATATTGGGCGAAATAACCAAAGTTGGGTAACAAAGCAGACCTTGGCTTACGGCCGGTATAGCTTTACATAGAAAAAAAATGGTCGTAAATAACTGTAAAAAATAGGTAATTATAAGTCCAAGGCTGTTCGAGGAATTTTTTCACATTTATAAATAATTGGAGGTACAGTTTATCCATATCGATCGTTCCGCAATTAGGCTATCGGCCAATTAGTGTAGCAATATCGAAATAAGCTTATTTTCGGTCTGGATTAGCGGATTTCAATCAATACCCTCCCACTGAAAATATTTACCAATTAAGAAGGATACTGTCTATTTAAAGAAATATCTTTTAAACTCATTTTTCTAACGAACTTTCTTGCAATAAAACAAAATTGTTGCTCAAAATAGCCGTTTAACGCCCAAATACTGGAACGCAACTTAAATATAACTTGCGCTTAACTACGTTAATCCCGATTAAATGTACTGGCTAAGTGAGCCGTGCGCTGTTAAGAGCACCTTATTATTTGAATGTCGTTCCAGTATTCGGGCTGACTGCTGACTATCATCATAATCAGCCCGTTGCAGTCCAGTGCTAGACTTAGGCCTCTCTCAAGGTACGCCACAGAGCCCGGTCTGCTGCTTTATGCATTCAGTAACTGCGGGCCTTCTTGTGCAAGTCGTCTCGCCATCTGGCCAGAGGGCGTCCCACGCTACGTTTACCAAGACGTAATCTCCACTCCAGCACACGCTTACTCCAGCATAAGTCGCAGAACAGATTAACCATCTGTACTGCGACATATGTGGCAATCACGTCAACCTACTAACTTTTAGAGCTTTGCTGGTCACCATGGTTCTCTGGTTACTGCTGACTATATATAATATATTTTGCAAACGCCCGTGCCGACAAACTAGAAAAAGGTATTGCACAAGATCGGTTAGCAATTTCTTAGAGAAATAAAAATAGATTCTGCTCCGTCAAAGTTAGATGACTGGTCGATATTACTTGACGCTACAAGAGGTTGTTTCGTCGAGAAATAAATAATATTTAGCTTATTCTTTGATCCTAATATTCAAATAGCTATAAATAAAGTGACTAGGTACATAAAATTGTATTGCTAATCATATTTTTACAATTTATATAACAACAATCCATATCATCCACAATCATGGATATCATTTAATGTCTATGTTACCGGAAATGTATGAAGTCTAGGAATTGTATACATTTCCTAGGAAATGTATACAATTCCGAAGCTATTTAGGAAATGTATAAAATATTCTTTCAATAATTATTTTATACATACATATCCTAGGAAATGTATAAATTTCCTAGGCATTGTATAAAATTCCAATATCGTATTAGGAAATGTATAAGAATAATGGTTTCTGTAATAAAACACGTTGAAATAAAACTATTTTATACGGATTTTATCGCGATTTGGTTTAGTCCGCCCCGTGACCACGAAAGCTGTAAAGTAATCGAAACGTCGGGAAGTTAAAAAAATTAAAAATTAAACCAAATCGCGATAAAATCCGTATAAAATAGTTTTATTTCAATGTGTAACATTCGAGTAAATCTAAGAAACCATTATAAAACACTTTGTTCAAATGAGAGTAATATTTTTTATCACAGGTAACAATCATAGCGTTAAATTCTATAATACTCGTATCTTCATATTACCTATGTTATTAATTAAAAATAACCCTTCCGGTGTCCAAGAAGCTCATTTCGGGCTCCCTGTCAAGATTTATGTGACATTCTCCATTGTTCTCCAATGGTAGGTAGGTAGGTTAGGTTAGGTTAGGTTAGGTTATTTTAGGTTAATTGATATCTTAAATATCTTACATTTCCGATTACTATTTAGGAAATGTATAGATTTCCTAGGAAATGTGTGTAATGTAATTTATTTTACACATTTCCGGGCGATTTTAGGAATTACATAGATTTCCTAGGAATTGTATACAATGACGGATTACATACATTTCCGTTAACATCTACATTATGAGCCCAAGGTGAATAATTATTGTGACTAGCTGTGAAAATGTATACAATTATTTTTATATTTTTTTATATATTCCATTCCAGTTTTTTAATCTTCTGAATTACTATTGAACTATACTACTAAATATTGAAAAACTTGATTGAGTATCTAATAAGTTCTTGGGGGTAAATACTCCATAATGTTATGCTCTCTATTTGAACGCTTACCTAACACTTACATCTTATTTCCTTATATCTCACAAGTCACGACTCACAAGCTGTAATGGTCGATCGATTAAAATTGTGCTGTGAATTTACATTTTTTTCCTGACACAGTTTTATAACTGATGCCAAGTTTTTAGAATCCTTACACACTCAACAACTTTGCATAAACTTTCGTAGGCCACCAACCGTCTAAAACAAAGACATTTGACGAGGCAGTTTTTGAGTTTTCTTATAATTTGTTTACGATACCTACTTACTTTCGTAAAAATGTATTAAACGAAATGTTAAAAGAAAAAAGTAATTTAAATACTTTTTAAAAACCAAATGCGAGTTGCTGAGGGTTTCGTACCGTACAATTACGCCTCAAACCACACAACTGTAAGAAGTTTCCAACTGCAAAAAATATATGTATTTGTATAACTTTTCGGACTTTGTGATTTATTGTTATATGTTTATAAGAAATTGCGTCGTTGCTTTTTGCAAAATTTGGTGGTTTTAAGTCAATGGGGAGTATCTTATATGTATTTTTGACAGAGAGTCATACAGGCAATAAGGTTATTCTATAAGAGCTTATATTTTTACTTTTATGTTACGTAATGAAATATAATTGGCAAAAGAGCTATTTATGTTTAAGTCTAAGAAAACATAATCTGGTCTTAAAGGCCATCTATTTTTAACATGAAGAGCCAGAAAATGTAAATTCTGCCGTGTATTTTAACAGCAATTAACTCCTTGAGGATGATTTTCCTTGTTCTTTGATCACAGAAAACGAGGTGAGGTTCCAGTGTCATCTCCGCCAAGGACCCTTGGAGTTCAGGGATGAGACCGCGTATGAACTAGTCGAATTCAATGGATACTTCCGTATGTACTATATGAGGTGTTATTTGCTATTTGGTTATGGTTTATTGACTTTTTTACCATGTTTCTGTGAAACATTTACAGGGACCAACATGGAGCAGGTTACTAACGAAGACCTCAGTAGATATCAACAGGATCCTGAATCCAGGTATTTATTACTTTCATCTCAGTCTCCGTGGGGCAATTTGCTGAGACCCGGCTGTAGAACGAGAAGCCGCGGGTTCTAGCATCTAGGTATATTTTGTTATGCCTAATAATATTCAATTTGGGCCTGAAGATACAAAGAACGAAAAACGGTTTATTTAGTGCTGTAAGACTGAAAAATCTCTCGTAGATAAGATACGATACAAACTTTTATTTTAATATCGATTCAGAACGATGTTTAAACTGCTGCGTGTATTTATTGTTAATCGAATTATTTGTCAACATTTCTCTGATTTTTTTGCGTGATTTTAGTACTTAACCCACACAGCTTTTAAATAATTAATGTAATTCGTAGGTTGCTGTTCGTATGCACGGGACGCCTGTACACGCCCGAGTTGATCCGCGACGTGTCGCTCGTGGACTCAAACCGCAGTGAGTTCACGTCACGCCACAGCCTCGAGTGGAAGTTCCTGTTCCTCGACCACCGCGCGCCGCCCATCATAGGATACCTGCCGTTTGAAGTGCTGGGAACATCAGGATACGACTACTATCACTTTGACGACCTGGAGAAAGTGGTCACGTGCCATGAAGCATGTAAATATTGTTGTATATTTGCCCTTTTTTAAAAAAGGAGGAGGTTCTCAATTCGTTAGAATTGAGATCTAGAGGCGTGAACCGATTTGGAAGATTCATGTTTGTTTCAAAGGTTGGCCATACTTTCCAGGTGATCGAAATAATGTATGATTCGATAATCATTTAAATTTAATTGCAATCGTTGGGCGGTTTAAAAAAAATCAACAATATTAAGCTACAATACATTAATTTTTTATCGCAGTCCAGCTGTCCTGCCTCTGGTCTAATTTAATTTAAAATACATGTATTAGTAGGATCGAAACTTCATGTTTTAGTAATATTGAACGCTAAAATGGCGCATGGTTTTACTCTAATTTCCTTAACTGTGGTAGCATTTAATGGTATTAATTGATTTAGAGTTTCAATTTAGCCAGGAGCAATAAAATTTAATTAGTAATATTTCTTATATCTTTTGGGTTTGTAATCTTCAGGACATCGAATGTCTGGCACGATTACTGTTTATGGTCAATTTTACGAGTAGTTACACTTATATTCCCCATCATATAAAAGGGGTACTAAGTATCATGGCTAAAACGAGTAATTAGAGCAACTCTGTTAATCAGTGATGCAGAAAGGCGAGCTGACGTCGTGCTACTACCGGTTTCTGACCAAGGGCCAACAATGGATCTGGCTGCAGACGCGCTTCTACATCACCTACCATCAGTGGAACTCAAAGCCGGAGTTTGTCGTGTGCACTCACCGTGTTGTTAGGTATGCTTATATTGACATGCACTTATATTGTGGGAATGGGCCGATTTAATGGATGTCAAAATATCGACGTCATACGACCGCTTTGCCATCGTGTTACGTTCGATGAATGAGATTTCAGTTTTCCTGTTTCCGTATTACTTCCTTACCATTACGTAGCCAAGTGACGTACGTACGATGTAAGTTATATAAATGTTGCTGGGCGGCGGTAATCACTTACCATGAATTGAGATAGCTACTGGGTATAAAAATCTTGAATGAATTAACGGTAAACTATAAATGTACTCCCAGCTATGCGGACACGGTGAAGGGCACCAAGCAGGAGGACCGCGAGCCCGAGATCATCACCGAGGTTGAGGTGACTCAAGAAGTGATGAAGGAGACGCCCACCGAGGAATTACTCGTTCCCATGTCACCCTCCTACATGTCCGAGGCCAGCGACGCCTTCGCCAACACCTACCAGACTATTTCACAGGTAACATAGACAACAGATAACCCGCACTAGGCCAGCGTAGTAGACTATATGGCCTAATCTTTATCAATCGTTTTCTCGCTTGTAGAGGAGGCTCGTGACCTGCAGTCGGATGTTTATGGGTAGATATAGTCACAGTACTGGTAAAGCGAAATAAAGTTGGTAAACTTAGCGTGGGACGCCCTCTGGCCAGATGGTGGGACGAGTTGTGCAAGAGGGCCGGCAGCGACTGGGTGCATAAAGCAGCAGACCGGGCTCTGTGGTGTACCTTGGGAGAGGCCTATGTCCAGCAGTGGTTTGCAACGGGCTGATGACGACGTTCTTTTTAAATTTATTAAGTTTGACAGGGTTTTTGTCTATATGGACACACCAACCCTATTGTACCTAAATAATACTAGTTATAAAACAGAAGAAAAATTTATTTAGTTTAAGCTCTGTCGCTATTTGGGCATGACTAGATAAGACCCACATCTTATCTATTTAGTTTAAATTTAGTAATGAATTCCGCCTTTTTTTTCTATTTCTTATACACTACATCATATTGCAAGTTTTCTGATGATGGTGATGTAGTTTAGTCGTGGAGGTTAAACTGTAATTTGGGTAAATTTGAATAAGTAAGCGGTGGTAGTGTGAAAGGTAACGATTCGTGTGTATCAGCCGGCGTCAGTTCGGTCGGCATCTGGCGGCAGCACGGCGGGCACGGTGGCCACGACGGGCACGGTGGCCACGGCGGGCGCGTCGTGGCCCCGCGCCTCGCACGCGCGCTTCACCGGCTCCGACACCGCCTCCGTGTCCGGCGACTCCAGGTCGTCCACCCACAGGAACAGCTCCAGAGAGGTAGTGTCTCGTGCCTAGTGTATGTCGTGTGCAGTAGTACAAACGTGAAGGTGGAAAGGTGCGGTGAAATGAAGGTTTTTGAAAAATAAAATTATAAACAATAAGTTAGCAAAGACCAATAAGGAAAGAAAATGATGTGTTCAAAGTTTTGGTGTTTATTTATCGGCGGTGTCGTTGATTTATCCAAATCGGTTTAGCCGTTTTCAAATTTATTAAAATACGAAATAAATAGAGGGTTGAATCTAGATCTTATGAGTATGAATCAATTATAATCAATATGTTCTCAAAAGTTGATCTATTCTGCGTCCATTTCACCACGGTTATCGTCTTATGAACTACTATTGATTTTGTTTGTTTGTAGCACAACCGGACGTGATGTTATTACTTTATTTGTAACGTTATCTGTTCAAGATATATCAGTTACAATATTAAGGATTTTATTTCTTTCTGTTTCTGATACGATTGAGTTTTATCAGTCTGGTTTTACTATTTCATAAAAATATACCTTAAAGTATCGAAATCTTGTTATTCATAAAAGTTTTGTAGTATACATTTTCAGTCTCAAAATATTTTTTGTCTTATAGATTAATTATGAATTTTGTCCAATTATAGTGTGCGAACACGGCGTGTGCGAGTAACTATGTATACGGGCATAGTGATGGTAAGGTGGTGATGGTCCCGCAGCAAAAGGCCTCGGAGCAGGTGCTGGCCCCGCAGCACGGCATGGGCACGCAGTACCTGGACCCCGCGCCTTACGTGGGCGCCGTGAGCGTGCCGGGGGTACTGCCCCTCCCCATCCACGCCCTGCCGCCGCTCCCCGTCATCGTGTCTCAGGACCAGGCGCAGATACAGGTGAGTTTCGCGAACATTGCACGCCTATGTACGCAATTCAACTACGTATTATTTAAATAATACCAAATTATTAATTGATATCTTTGATTAAAATTAAAATTTGTAGCTCCAAATATTAATGTTTTTTTAAAAAATAATTTGTATATTAAAATATTAAGCTTAAAGTGCAATCAAAGCAGACATGCATGAGTTAGTTGCCTTGGAATTATGTATTAATTTTGTATGTCATAAATTAACATGCTGATTGGCGATGTCATCTGTGATGAACGGATTGATTAATGTTTAGATGACACAGACTGGCGCGCTTTAATCAGCTTGATAGTTTAGTGTTACAGCCTCCACTCGAGCTACTCTTTGCGTCTACTGTTCACGGCTTGCCGCGGAAACTAATGCTTATAATCGACGGTCGTAGCTTACACCGGGCTTGGGTATCACGCACTCTTAAATTCGGCTTCTTAACGCACATTCTGTTGTGTAATTTCATCAAAAACTATTAGCTAATTTTTGGATAGTCGAAATCAATAGCTTTACATAGCACATTAATCAGTGTTCGCACCGCACAGTTGAGGAAGCGAGATAGACGCTAATCACCCATGCAGAGGCAAAGAGTAGGTGGAGTCGGCCGGCCGTATGCTGCTTGTGTTAAACTATTGATAATACATTGTGTGTTATTTCATAATTCAAGGTACACGACCTTTATCTGATCTTCAATCCGCCAATAGAGCCAGTCGAGCTAATAGAGCCCACCCTTTATGTTTAATTTGATTAGTGTTGGAGTTTACTGTGTATTTATTTTATTTCCGTATGGACACAATGAGTATCGACGACTCACCTGTATAAAGTGATACGAGTTAGTGGCTGTGGCAGGAGCAGTTGCAACGGAAACACGAGGAGTTGCAGCAGATGATTGTTCGCCAGCAAGAGGAGTTGCGCCAAGTGAAAGAACAGTTGCTGTTGGCCAGGCTTGGTATATTACAGCCGCTCTTAAACGTGAGTGTGGGAGACATCCCTCGTGACTAATTTGACATCATGCCACTGCCATTGATCGGTGGCACAGCATCACTAGCTAACCAAACACCCGCAATTGGATTTGCGCGTCCAACTCCCCCATGTTTATTTTTATTTCACACATTAATGTCAAAGTAACACTAGCGCTTTTGAGTTCCTTTTTTTTATTTCTTTTATATAAAATTAACCTTCATCAGGTGCAAAATCCATTTGCGAATCCCGAAGAGGTACAACAAAACCCACGTTTACCGGCACAAATAGTTTACGAGCGGTCGACGACGCGTGCGGTAGCCGGCTACCCGCCGCCGCCGCCGCCGCACTCCTCGGCGCCCCACCACATGCCGCAGTGAGCGCACCGGCGCTGCTGTGGCGGTGTGTAGGCAGTGCTACGGGCTCACGCATGGCATGATAGCGGTCACGAGGCGAGTCCGCCGGACACCTCCGCCGCACCAATGTTACAGGTTACATCTGCTTTGTGTGCAATTGTCTCTGTGCGGCTGCTGCACACGCATCCTTTGTACTTCTGTGTGTAATCACGTACGCGATGTACAAGGTGCATTATTTTCGTGCTTGTATGTGAACGTGTAAGTGCGGCGTCAGAAACCTCCATGTGTATTGTACAGTGACGGCTGTAAATATTTTATGTTTTTTAATATGTTATATTTTTTACCAAAGGGCTGTGTGATTTGTGACGTACTGTTTATTTCGCTGATTTTGTTAATCGAAGGCGTTCATTCGCCTTGGCACATTCAAACACTTAAGTTAAAATGGCGAGCGTGATGTTCGCATTTATCCGTTAAGAGTTAAAATTCAATGTAATGGAACATAAAACGTGCCATGTAGTTGACAGTGTCTGATCTCGCAATGAATATGTAAATATCTAGATAATTTTGGGGAGTTGATGTCATTTAGTATTAGAGGAGAATCGGGGTAGGAGGCAGATCGAGGCGGAGTGATTCGCCGAGAAGAGTTGCTGGGCAGGTAGTCTGTGTTGACGTACTGAGTTGCATTCCTCAAGTTTTTACCCAAGGGGACGGGTTTGTGAGTCGTCTATGTTTCTCTCCATATTCTGTAGTAATGTAACCTCTACGTCTTCTCAGATTTACTCGGCAGCTCTACTGCATAGGCTGGGATACGTACATGTAACTCATGTACGTCGTATGTGTTTGCTAAATAACACAATATTTAGAGGAATATAAAAGATGTTTAGATGAAAATATATGGTACAATATATAACGTTATGTATACAAATCATTTATGATTATTTTTTTTGTATAAGTTTGATTTTGTTATAGTTTATGGGATGGAATTTTATGCCGTTGTTAGTGTATTGTATATTTTATTATTGTTACGTTGCATTAGCTTTGGTTGTCTCGTACTGTTTTATTGCGTATACGAGTTTTAATTATGCAGTATTTGAGGTGTGTTTTGTGATATCGATTTTTGATATATCGACGCTTAGTTGACAAATTGTGTAAATCAGAACCAATGTTTACAGAAGAGCCGAAATTATTTGAGGCTTACATTAATATCGGCCTTAATGATTACCGAAGTAATTTGTAACTAAATTTTAATTAACTACTTAATTACATGCGCCACGGCGCTTACTAAACGACGTCTGGGTTCTATCGCATCAAACACTGCAAGTATGCAACGCTGTAGTTGTAATTACATTTAAGTACATTTAAATTAAGTTAGACAATATAGCATACTGTGAAACTCATCAACATTCGCTGCGAAGAAGTTAGTTGTTCCGCATCCAGTAAGTAGCATGTTTTTCACCCGCAGATTGGGATTTATAGAGATTTTGTACAAGAGATAGAATTTACAAGTGTGTTTGTGTCCTAGTGTATAATAGGAGATTATAGCACAAAATATATTCTATCTTTTTGCACGTACCGCCATCTGTGACTTGAGTACGAATATTCGGTTCTGGGTAAAACTTTAATAGTGAGCAATGTCCTGAATAAATATATGACGTAGGAAATATACAATCAGTCCACGTATGAAAGGGAAGCCGACAGGAATCGGGTAACAAGGTTTCGCCTCTGATGGAGTCCTATTTATTTCACATAGACTATCAGTTTGGTATATCCCTTTAAGGTAATTATTACAGGCGTGATATAACGTTTCCATACTTTGTTTTTGAATGTAAATATAAACAGAAGATGCAAAAATAGGCAAAAAAACATACGTGGAATATATGAGCACAGTGCAAAAGTAAAGACATCATTTAATATTAATTCTACTGCAAGTTACAGGTGGGGTACCTGTCTCTGTACATTCCTTATGTAACATCCTGTGATTTCCCGAGCTTATTAATATTATTGTCCATGTACAAGGTTTGCACGCTGCGGGCGTTATACATACCTCCAGCGTTTATGCTCAGTTTTCTATCGATAGTTATGTATAGTGTTTCAACTTTTATATATTACACCGAGCGAGCTTGTTGGAGTTATACGAGTATTTGATATAAAGAGTGGTGGGGATATGACGTCATAGATTGAAGCCGTATACAGAGTGTTCGTCAGCAGTTGTACACCATAAAATAAATAAATTATATTCAGTGGTATAACCGCGATTTTATTTACAATTTTGCCAAGGTTATGTTTGTTTTTATTTACAGTAAAAATATTATTTATGTTTTTGTTATGATAATTTATAATATTTGTAATTTCGCTAACCCACACATAGCCAGGATGATGGTGTATATTGCCTAACACCTCTATTACTCTCGATTGTAGAGGAGGCCCGTGCCCTCGAGTACATGGGCTGACATAAATTTATAATACCATATCTTCACCACTGTGTAATGCATCCGGCTTACAAACAACAGCCCGAACGCAGCTACATTAAGTTTTTACATTGTTAGTATGTGTGGCTTACCGTTGTTTTATTACGTTTTTGTTTGCTTTTATAAAAATGGGATGATTTGAAGCATATGCATGAACTTTAATACATCGGTGAGAACATACGTGGTTTTTAAAATTAGGGTTTATTTCACAAATAACTGTTGAACAGTGCAAATGATAATGGTCTTAAAACTGGACTCGTTTATAACTTTGTGCATAAATCATCCCATTGAGCAGATAATTTTGTTTATTTAGATATTTAATTACTTATTGGTTATACATATAAA
Source organism: Deilephila elpenor (assembly GCA_949752805.1). Taxonomy (NCBI): domain Eukaryota; kingdom Metazoa; phylum Arthropoda; class Insecta; order Lepidoptera; family Sphingidae; genus Deilephila; species Deilephila elpenor. The sequence continues at coordinate 2,890,688 of OX457093.1, forward strand.
TGTTTAGATACGCCCTTTTACGAATCGAGTGCAATATACAGGGTATATCAAGACCGCGACCGAAAACGAAGCCAGGAGGTAGTATTAGTGATATCAAATACAATGCAAGTAAAAATTTTACAAAAAAAAATCGTCAATTTTTTTTTGTTATTTTTACATATCGAGTGATTAAAGATAGTTTTTCTAAAATAATGACGTACATTGCTTAATTTTTAAACACGCAATGGTACTTAAGGGTTTAAATTACTATTTTTTCAAAAACTAGGTGTTTACCCCTCAAAAACCACGATTTTTAAAAAATTGTAAAAAAATATATGTTGTTTATTTTGCAAAATTTTTAGTTGCATTGTGTTTGTAGCCGCTATGACTACCACCTGGCTTCGTTTTCGGTCGCGGTCTTGATATACCCTGTATAATATACATAATATAATACCTATTACTTGTGCAATACAAGTCTAGTTGTGAGATAAGTTTACACTTCACACCTGAAAGATATAATTTAAATCATGAAAATAAAAAAAGTACAGCCAAAGATGAATTTAATATTATGATCTGAATACATATTTTACTAGTATTATATCGGAGTTTATTTGTTAATGTTTTGTTTGAAAAAAATATATATTATAAAGATAAAAAACGGCAGTGTAGAATTTGTTTTTAAATCAGTTATACTGTTTAAAGTTTAGTTTTATTATAAATAACGCATATTATTATATGATTAGTATTTACAAATATATTACATTGAGGGCGTATCTAAACATTTATATGGATTTTAGGGACCGTTTTGTGAAGAAATTATCCAAGTCACAGGAACATATTTAACTAATTCAGATTTTTACAACGCATTCGATTTTTGTTCCTATATGATAAAATACTTTCTAATTGCCATAACAAAATGAATGTTAGCCACAGATCATTTTGGAACACTCGATATCAATTATCTGATTTTAGATAGTTTTAATAATTTCCGCACAAGTCGGTCTATTCAGTACTGTAATTGGTGCAGGCTGTGAATGTGTTATAAATCTTGCCACACGAAGTAAAGAAATCGCCACCAGCAATTCACCACTCAGAAGTTGTACCCGTATAGAAGTGACTTAAAGAAAATACTATTAAAATTCATTTTATTCTGCAAATTTATTTTGCATCACACTACTTCCAACATACGAAAAATAATTCAAACAAATAGCAATCGAGATTTGAATTATCTCTATTATTAAATGTGATTGTCAGAACAATAATATTTATATGAAACGAAGCTACACTTTGTTTAAATTTAATTATTCATGTTTTTGGTATAGTGTGTAGTTTCACCATGATTTGCTATCCATATTATTGTTTTTATTTACCCATTGATTTCATTGGCTATTTTCCAATTATTCCTTAAATTATTTTCAATGCAAGTTTCGAGTCAATGTATTATGACTTGACGACGACGTAGGTATAAGTCACTGTATTTACATTATATTCATATCGTAGTAAGTATCCGTCTATATCTATGTGTTAAGGCTATTGTATACGTATTTATCGTGAGAATTGTCTTATACGACCCATTCAGTAGTTTTCGTGTGGTGTTATTCATATTTTTGAGCCATATATTGATGTTTATAAATTAGCCATCTTGTCCTTTTGATAAAAATTGATACATTTATGTAAAATTAGAGTAACGAAAACGTGTAAACACGGATGTGCTGCTTTGTAACCGTCGGATAATGTTTTATAGTGCAATAACAATATGAAAGATTTTATTTGGCATCATAAAGACGGCCATGGGTTTGTTTTTAATGTTATTTGTTATTTTAACGCATTCTTTACATTTTATAAATATATTGAATAATTCAGTTTAGGTGCAATATTGAGAAGTGTAAAATGGGTGGCGACATTGTTAACGGCATTTTTTTTGCAATATGCGGTTATTTTTAAGCTTACATATATTTACCATTGTTTAAAGTTTCCCGCTTATTTTACACTTTAAAAACAGAGATATAAATATCTTGTGTCGACATAATGTGTGTCGTTTTACAGTGAGGTGTAAGATTGAAATGTACCTTATTTCATTTTATTGTTTATAGAATTGTCTGAGGAAAGTAAAATAATAATCAGGGCAAGTAAGAACGAACATAATCGTGTATATGATTAAAATATTTTTGTACTACTTTACAAACCCTTTCGTGAAGTTCAGAATTATGGAAATGTTCTCTCAAGTATCCCTAAGGATAGCTATGTAGCAAATGTAAGTGTGTAATATATAGTTTGTACATTAAAATGGACCAAGGAGTGCAGAAATGAACCAACCTGCAGAGATATTAAAAATATCTAATTTTAAAGTCGAGTTCATTTTCGTCTTAGCGATAACAAGAACCAGTACGGCCAGAATGAATGAAGACTAAGAATATATTTGAATGGTATGACATCACTATTTTGGTTTTAGCCAGATTGTGGGTTGGAACATTTCTGCACATCCCAATCCATTTATTGAACAATCTCTATCGTACTGTTAAATAGGGTGAATACTGAGCGGGGTAACGGAGTGGGTATAGTAAAGGATGAAATCTATTACCACTTTTTTCAATATGAGTTTTTTGTTAGTTACCCGTATGTCTTTGAAAGAGGTATCAATTTCTCTACATCTTTAGATTGAAATTGGACGAATAATAGCTTGATCTATGCTGATATGATATTAATTGAGAATAGGGTTTTAGAGATAAAATTCAAATTCGAATTAAGTCGGCCTCTTTTTTACATCATTTCAATTTGCTTTTGTGTCATTTGAAAATGTTACAATTTGCTTTAATAACTGGCCTTTTTTTGTTTTCAGTCTTTGTACGAAATATCATTTCTACAATATATAGGCAATGATAGCAATCTTCGTGGCCCTTTTTTCTGTATTCACTCTATTTAACAGTATGTTTTTAACAATCGTTGTTTATCTCGTACCTGCAAAGTTAAACGTATTGGTTGTATTAATAAAACAATACATTTTAAGCTTTTTAATGTAATTTTATAATGCATCACGTATGCATCAAGTTGTTATTATTGTCACAGCGAATGTCACAGTGCAATAATAATAGCTTGGACAGAAAAATATTTCTTTGTTTATCTGTACATATTCTCTGTTATAAATTTATGATATGTATAGATTAACAAACCATAATTTAAACACCAGTGAAACTTTGATGTAATCACTGTTTTGTTTCTTGAGATTGCTTGAAGCCGCTCAGAATAATAGTGGTGTTTATGGAGTTTGCATAAATTTAAAACTTTAAATTCTTCAACTTTATTATTTTAAATATGCCACGAACAATAATATGATGTCGTGAGTCTTGTGCTAATAAAGAAAATAATCTAAAGTAAAATCGCACTACGTGTGTTGTCATAACGGTTTATATGAGTTAGATCTCATCTCGCCAACTAAGAAAAAATGAGAATTCTTTTTTGGTAAACAATGCATAAATTCCCCAATATACTCGTAATATTGAATGGGTAAAGTATTGGGAATTGTCAGTATGTGACTTTCGTTTCTAAATAGTTGTTTTACGAGAATGCGACTGAGACTTGGGGGGGATTAAAATTGTTGACAATATTTGAGAATATTCGTATAATATTTTGTATACACATAAAAAATAGTTTTGAAATTGTTACAAGAAACATGTACGGACTGAACTGTTCCAGTCTGCTGCAGGAATGTCATGAGCGCGGATTTTTAATGTAATTTAAAGTGCAAAATAATTACGCACTTGATTGTTAGCAGTGCTGAGAGAGTGTCCACCTGGGAGACCCTGATATGCGCTGGAGACATTCTTGTGAAGTCATGCCAAATAGTTAACCATGGATATTATATTTAACTTTAATAATTACGTTATACGTTTATTTAAATACAAATTCATGTTACGTTAGTGTCATAATATTAGTTTATATTAACGATTAAGTAAATCCATCAGAAGTTATATTTTTTTAGAATTATTGCGGTGCTGTGGGAATATATGTGACTGCGTCTTATAATTGTATGTTTTAGCACATCTGTGTATTTGGAGCGATTTTATATGTAAGTGTAATGTAGGAAATGTAACTTTGAATAAAACATATTAGTATATTTTGTAATATTTGAGAAGCCTACTCACACTGTTGCCTGGGTGTGTGTATGAAATCGCTCTACTTATAACAGTTGACAGAGGCCCACGAACTGCTCGTGTCCATCCTCTGCCGTTGAGGAGACTGCAGGGTAGCGAATGCCAAATGTAGGACTCGTGCGGTGATATTGTGAGTAGTTTTAGTGAATATTCATTGATGTTATAGTAAATCAGCGCTGGAATATGTACACCGAATCCTTGTTGGATGTATGTGGAAAATAAATAAAAAGACCGTCTATAGTAAATTTGTAGTACAATTTTATTTTTAACCATGGCACAATTCCCTATACTTTTAATTCTTATCATTTAACCAATATTTTTTCTGGAGTGTTTGTCAGGAATCTAATAAATATATTCACAGTATTCATATTAGGCTACGTTTTGTTCTCTGCTCATCCGCCAGTAATGGTGTTTATTGTTCATTAGTTCTTCGTGAGTGCCGCTTTCCACGATTTTACCTAGAAGCAAGAAAATATATCACATTAAAAACATACACATCCTAGAATCCTAGAATAGAACTCCGAATAGTTTTCATACTGATGGATACGGCACGGCAATTACCTACACTGCTCCAAATTAGGTTGGCGCCGTCTACACAAAGCATCAACTGAGAACAGACAATATCTCTCAGGCTGTTTGACCTAATATCACCCTGTTCTATAACATGACCATTAGCTTAAACAACATACATATGTATGTGCCGGCAACTTCTTTACTTTTATATTAGTACCTAAACTTGCTTTCAATTGCGCTCAACAGCTTGGTTGTAAAAATACTTTAAATACCTTTATCAACTACGCATATCAAGTCTGCATTCTTGATGGTGGAGAGACGATGCGCTATAGTGATACACGTGCGGCCCTTGGCGGCTTTGTCCAAGGCGTCTGTTACAGTCTGAAAACAAATGAGTTTTATCGAGGTTTAATTTCGTGCTTATAGTATGTTCTTTTTAATACTTAATCAAACCAACCAACTATACTGCAACTGGTGGTAATTGCATTCTACTACACGAATATGGCAACCTATGATTTGTTACCTTTTCGCTATTAGCATCTAAAGCCGAAGTGGCTTCGTCGAGGAGCAGCAGCCTCGGCGTCCTGACCAGAGCTCGCGCGATGCAAATGCGTTGCTTCTGCCCTCCAGACAGCTGGGCACCGTTGGAACCTAGGCTTGTATCGTAACCCTATGAAGATACATAACAAATATAATTCTTAAAAGTAAAAATAGAAAGCGTATGGCGGTAGGCGGCATATTATCTACAGGAATACTGCTTACATGATCTCGAGTCAAGATAAAAGCAGGAGTACGTTGGCACATAATCAATTATTGGGTCTTAACATACCTGGGCCTAGAACTTGATTACATCCGAATCCGTTGAAATCATTAATGAAGATTTAAAAGTAAATTATTGATAACTCCGCGAAGGTGTTTAGTAAGAATATCTTAGTACCTAAATAGTAAGAAGTAACAAATAAAAAGTAAACGAGATATTTAATATTGCTTTGTCGTAGGTAGATAACTTCAATCAAAACAAATAGTGCACTCAAACAAACTGAACACCATGCTAATAACATGAATTAATGAGAAATTAGGTACCTTAGGCAGCGATACGACGAAGCTGTGTATGTTAGCTGCTTTGGCGGCGGCGACAATCTCGTGCATGGTGACCTTGCGGTTGTTGTCTCCGTAGGCGATGTTCTCGGCGATGCTGCGGTCGAAGAGCACGGGCTCCTGCTGCACCACGCCCAGCTGCCGCCGCAGCCGGGGCAGCGTCAGCATCGTCCGGATGTCGCGGCTGTCCAGTTTCTGTGCGAACGATACAATATACATCTTATGTTAATATTTAAGCTGCATTTAGGAGTAAGTATTTATTTAAAGCAGCTATGTCTCTTACGTGGCTTTGCCCAAGGCTGCTTGGTATAGAAAAATAATACATTACACGTAAATCGGTACCTGTAGCAAAATAATCGTTTTCGTAGAGAATGCTATAAGTACATAAGTATCACGGGCAAAACAAGAGTAATTATACTGCACAGGCCGACGTGGTTTTGGGCGGGTGGGGCTCCCTTTAGGCGCGCTGCACTCTGCATTTATGATATACCTGCTGTAAGGCTGCTCCGGCTAATACCTTTATAATTGATAGATTGGAAGTGTTCACAAAAGAGTTTATTAACTTCAAACTGGTATTTAAATTAGGTAAAACATAATTCCTATTCATCCTCCCCTTCACATTCTTTAATTCTAATTTCTCTCTCTCTAAGTCTTCGTTCTCTCTCGAACTCCTTCATTCGGATCACATAGTCCTCGTGTTCACAGTTAAGATAAGCCTCTCTCTCGTGATGGCAGCGGTATAGAAGCGGCATGTTGTTGTATCGGCAGACCGTGTAATCCATTAGGAAATGAGCACAATAATCACGATACTTGGGAGGTATTCTTGCAGATATGAGGTCCTCTTCACATATGACCATCTCGCGCTTGGCCCTCGTGTAGTCAAAGCCAACGGTCTCGTCGAAAGTAGGTGTGTCGTTCATCTTAAGATCCAGGTGTCTAGTAAAAGCAGTCCCAAATATTTGCCCCATTTTCAAATTTTCATCGAAATAAATGATAATATTAAATTGTCACTTGCGATGTCACATTTAGTTGGTAAGTTTTTGACAAGTGAATTGATTTTTCATTAATAAAAAAAGGTAATAAAACCACTTAGTCCTCTTTTACTACACTTGTAACCTGCGTGGTCCTTGTCCCTGAGTATAACCTACTATAATAATAAAATAGGGATATGAGGGCATGCATGCGCCTTATAAAAGTACAGTTTAGGTACATATAATTATTGTCTCGCACGATCGTGCGATATTTGATCATATACCTACCCACCTAAAAATATTCAATAAGACAGTGACACTACGCCGGTCGACTCGACCCTTAGCATCACACCTACACCTACTATAACTTCGCAATAAATGTCATACGTACGATGGATCCGGAGTCGGGGTCGTAGAACCTCTGCATGAGCTGCAGGATGGTGGATTTGCCGCAGCCGGAGGAGCCCACCAGCGCCACCGTCTTGCCTGCCTCCACGGTCAAGTCGATGCCTCTGATTACTTGCTGCTGCTTGCGGGTGGGATAGCTGAACTCCAAGTCTTTGAGCGAGAAACTGCCTGTGGCGACCTGGTAAAATTATTTACATGTTAGTAAATGAACACACATACAAGCAGAGGTGCTAGCGTAAACCACAATTTACCGGCCTTCTCTCCGTACCAAAATATAATTAAGGACGAGTTTACCATTATGCGAAGCAAAAAAAAACGAATAATGGGTAATTTATACGTAATTTTTTAATTGATACATTTTCACAAAAGGACTTGAGAATCGAACCAAGAGTCTCGCGGTTCAGCCAATATATATGCACCGGCTAGAGTCTAGACCAATAACAGTAGATGAAATTGATAAAGTTATTAATGGTAAAATCTGGGGCAAACTATTGGCATATGCCGTACCCAGTCCTTCTGATCACGAACGTTGTCCTCGGTCCTGACGGCGGGAACCCTGCTGATGAGCGACAGGATCCTGGCGCCGCACTGCTTCGCAGACTTGAACCCGGGCGCGTACACCAGCGACTGTCCTAACATGTACGCGCCGTACATCACGGCTTCGTTCACTCTGTAAAAAACATATTATTACTTACAATATTTTAATATGCTTTGTTAATTTAAGTAATATTGGCTTTAATCCTACATACGTTACACTGCTGAGCACGAACAAAAACAACTAAGGAATAAAAATGAGTCATTGACCTAACAAACGGAAAAATCGTCAAAGTATACGATAATTAATTTCCAATACACACTATTGTATGTTTTATAGGTATTGTTTGTCGAAGACAGAGAATTACGATTGCTTTGGGTATTTTGTAAACAATAGTTTGTGGGTAAATATTTGTAATTTTATGACTGGTTTCTGGGCATATACCTAATCATTGTGTAACTAGGTCGATTGCTCTAAGTGACTAGTAAATTAGATGAATTTCCGATTAGTGCAGTCTAAAGCCCTGGTCTGCCGAACGGTACGCGCGGCAATGCGTTACGTGCAATGCGGTGTCAGACTCGGTTTTGTATGAAAAACGTCATCATTTGTCTTTTGTTTTGGAGCGGTAAGCGTCAGCCAGCCGCAATGGTGAAGGGTCAACTTATATAGTGTATTATCTATGGGTCAACTCATTGATGATATTTTGGTCTTTGATAGAACTGACAGCGGTTTGCGGTGCTGGACGCAGACGTATATGAAAATACACCGCACAGCCAGACGTCATTCTCGTCAAATCGCCGCCGCGTGCGACGTTGCGGAATGGATTTATTTGTCGATAATTTTACAGTAATAACGCAGGAGCCCCTGTGTTTTATATCAAGATAGAAATAACACATTAACAAATGATAATAAAAGCCACCATTTTTTTTTTCATATAAGCATCAAAATGCAACCGCAATTGCATCTGATGTATTACAATTTTAAATCCAATTACAATATCCACCAGCAAGAAATAATCAGCTCCTGCCGTCAAACACTATTATACTAGCCTGCTCGAAAGCATATTTATGTAGGCTGAACCTGAAACGCGTAATATTTGCATTTCATTTACGAGTTTACCACCTTCGTGTACGGTGGTCGGAGCAATTACGAAAATATTACTAGTTCATCCGATGAGCGTATTATAATAATACATTACAGTTGAATAATGTGCAAATAGCATCTCGTGTTGCTATTGGGTGTGGCAAATGGATCAATCTAGGAATTATTTCAGTACTTTCCGCTCAATGTTTCTTAAATTTTTACGTACATATAAAAAAACTAATTCACAGCTTATACCATACGTCCCTTGGTTATATTAGTCCGTGTTGCTTTACATCTAGCTTCTCCAGCCAATATTTATCAATATTTAATTGTCTTTCAATTTGTAATGGAGGCAAATAGACAATTCTTTTTTTTAAATCCCACTATTTAGTTCCTTTTTGATAAAGCTGCGGATTTCAACAAGTTAATGTGCTGAGATCTATAACATCTTCTATTGGCTGGAGGTTGTGTAGATATACAAAGTTGATACGACCGATGGGCATTTTTTTAAACTGCATATACTAGGTACCATTTCCAAGTTCTGTACTAAAAATCAATTAAATAGGAGCACTAGTTGAGTCATAAGTGATTTTGTACGTTTTTGCTCCATTTGAACACGATGTAGCTTTTCTAACAGCTGATTACGTATAACGCACAGGTCAAACACCTTAAAACGATAGATCCTACTAAAATCTACGCGCTGTTGCCGCTCTTACACAAGTCACATAAATAAGTACAACTAAATTACTTAAAAAGTTGGCGATGCAAATAAGGAAGCAATAAATACACACCTGCACTTTCATTACGAGAGAGACAAATCATAGCAAAACATCCCGCGCGTAAAAGAAATAGAAATAGGTCAGTGTGTTGCTATTGCATCTTAACAAATAAAAATTGTTTGTTAAAGAAATTGTTATTTTAGTGCGCCGTCGCTATCCTTTCGGAATGGATGTAACACGGAAACTCCTGCGCCGCCGCGCCGCGCCGCTTTTATCTTGTCGATCTCGCGCCGACAATTGTGATTTTGTATTGTTGTTGACTGTTTTTATTGTCGAGGACACGTAATTAAATTGTGTTTGTGTTTGTAATTAAACTGTTTAACAATGCCTCGTGTAACTTACACCGCGTCAGAATATTCTTTAATCATTGGTCAGAATTTACTGCTTGGTTTTTATTTACGGCGAATGCCATGGAAACACAGCTTTAGCTCTGTGTACATACCGCGAAAGGTATGGTGACAGCCACAATTGCCCCAGGAACGCCCGCACAATAACATTGGCAGTACAAAGATACGAGACAACAAAAGTATAGTGCCTTATCAGGAGGGAGTGCCAGCGCGGCAAATACCCGCTGCTTGGAAAGAACGAATTTTAGACTTAAAACTACCTTCAAAACTACGTAACTACGCGCGGTGCGCCGGCGCGCGGCGTCTCGCCACGACACGACGATAACACAGGCCCCGCGCGACGTTGCCAGTTCAGTTCATCAATGGTCAGTAAAATTTATTTACAAAGGATGGTTGCGTTTTACTCTTATTTGTAGGTTATTTAGTTTGCTTGATACAAACAAAATCTCATTTTTGGTATCATTGATTTTTGTGCCGTGTCGAATTAATACTAAGGACGTATAGTATACGTAGTGTAATTTAATGCCCATCTGTCGTATCAACGCGGTATATACTTACTACCTACCTATACCTACGTATATTATTTGAGCTCCGTATTGTGAATTAAGATAAAAATTACAATTAAATGATTATTGTAAAAAGTGTCCATCAGTATTGATCCAGGTTTTGCTTGTGATCATTTATAACATAATAATTTATTTTTATAATTATATTACAATTTGTTTTTATGAAATTACGATACAATTAGCGATAATTTAAGAGTAGGTATCTATACAAGTCCAGTGAAATATAACTTGATCAAAGAATAGGTTTATTAGCAGAAAAAAATAAAATAATATGGTTAATAACATTACATGAGAAAATATAAACGAATTATGTCACGTATCAATATTTGAGAAAATGGTCTTATGTGCCTTTTTACCGACTTCGTTTAGAATGACGCACAAACAATTTTTTAAGAAATTATATATATTTTAGAACTCAAATAATTGTTATCCGTTGTCATGGAGACCCGTGAAGACTTCAATGCAAAATTGTCATAATAACATTTGTTGTCAAGTTTCGGCTCTCCCATTGGTCAACGGATTTACGCACAGAGTGAAACCTATCTGTGAAACCTCCTTAGTTGCTTGAACTGCGTTGCTTGCCGCAGTGCCGCACATACCGTTCGTCAGACCAGGGCTTAAACTGTTTTTACCAACATAAACGACATAATAATAATGACTTACAGCAGCACTGTCTTGTACTCTAACTCTCCGCTGGCGATGAGCGTGGTGCCGTACAGCGTGGCGCACCCGAACGACAAGAAAGGCACGTACACTCCCAAGCCCAGGACTAATCCCCTCCACCTCGTCTTCTTCACCACGGCCTCCGACGCCTCCCGCAAAGCCTCTTGGAACTTCTTCAGAAACATTGACTCCACACCTGTAACATATGTATTGAAATTATTTTTATTTGCTGACTGAAACACTGAACATTCTTTAAAAAAAGATATAACACAAAAATTATAATAGGTATACTATACGGTATTTTGACAAAAACGCAGTCAAATATAGTTTTTGGCACAAAATTGCGATTGTCAACGTATCGGATGTCTTAACATCTGCACTTATGCAGTGCGGTCCAAATGGGATAACCACGTGCCATAAATGTTGTATTATGATTAGACATAAAAATATGGTAATACCTATATCCTGTCCTATCCTATATCCTATATACCTGTGTGTATATGGTTGCTTAAACGAATGAAAAAATAATTTATTGTTTACCTAAACTTTGAACTGTTTTGATACTGACAACGGCTTCAGTGGATACAGCGGTCGCGGATTCCATGGCTTCACGCTCGTCTTGTTGCGACTTGCTAGATAATGATCCTTCGAGCCAGATACTTCCTACCATCTGTAATAGACATATAAACACATGTTTTTAAATACTTGGACGGCATTGTGAATAATCACCTTTTAAAATTCAAACTTGCGAAACTATAATTTTTTGGTATAGTTAAATTCTACCGGTCGGAAAATGGTGACTTCACCAGCCTTGGTCAGTTCTTATTGTTCGCGACTGTTTTATTTGGACCACAAATAAATCTGTAAATCATAATATTCCTTACGATTGGCAAGAAGGCTGTGGCGACGAGCGTGAGTTTCCAGTTGTAGCCCAGGCCCATGAGGAAACCGACGAGCACGGAGCTGAAGCCCTGCAGGATGATGCCAATGCGCAGCCCCGTGGCGCCCTGGATCTCGGCCGTATCGCCACTTAGCCGCGCACAAATGGCGCCCACCGCGTTGCTCTCTTTATCGAAGTAGCCTATTTCCTGGAGATTATGTTATATGTAAGTTTATTGTTGTAAATGCACCTTTCACGTTATGGTGGAATAACGTTAAATTATTTTTAGCACGTGGGATGACGATTTTGAGACGATGATTCCTTCTGGTTTCTGCTGTAAATAATATTAATAAAACAATTAAAACTTAATCGGTTATTTTATACTATAGCGTGATTTTTCTGTTGTTTACTTTAAAAAAATATATATACAAAGAGAGTTCACACAATTTTATTTCATGTATTCCTTAAATGTTGGTTAGAATGGAGACTATAGAATGACACAATAACATCCTTTCCTTCTTTCATCTAGCTTACTTGTCTCAAAAGTGCTTCGAAGTACTGGTATCGCAGGCGGGTTGTCATCTTGAGGCCGGCACTGGTGAAGGTGGAGCTCTGCAGGCACATGGTGATGCCCGCCACCGCGGCCACGACCAAGAACAGGCCCGAGTACAGGTCCGCCAGATATACCATTAAACCTCTATCCGACATGGCAAATATCTAAAATAAAAAAAAAATAGCTAGAATATTAGTTCCAATAATTTTCATTCTGTGGCGCATTTGTTAAGGCTGTGAAATGAGATGTCGTGTGTTGGATCATATATTTGTGATAGCTTTCTGCTCCCAGATAAATATTTGTGTGATCCACAGGTGCTTGTTTTGGGTCTGGGTGTTTGTGAGACCGAAAAGACCCTTGCCGTTTCTGATACCCACGATACATGACTCAAATTTAATTCAAAAGTCGTTCGAATGGGACGAATCACTATAGCACTAAGGTGGAAGCACAGGCGGAGGTATGTTTAGACTTTAGATCGAAAGAATTGGATTAGGTCGGAAATTGAAAAACAAAATATTACACCGGCTTTGAAGGTACACGAGTCTAGATAACTATTAGATAGGATAATATAGTAACATGTCATAATGTAACAAGCGGCTTACCGCGCTGGTGTAACCGAACAACACGGCAAATGCTGGGAAACAGGCGCCTTGAGTAAGAGCTGCAAATGCACCGATAGTCAGCTCCACCCATTCTGGTGCATTCAGTTTAAGAAGATCCCAGTCACTGACAGGTTTCATTTCCTCCTGGAAACGAATGAAAGTTTTACACCACTATACAAATACAGAAATCTCGACTAGAGCTAGTATAGCGTAGTTGAATGTAGAGGTCCATTACAGCAGTTACCATTGGATTGGTTTGTGCTGTTAACGATTTTGACTACACACAGATTATCCTGCTCTTTCACCCATCACTACAATGCCGTTCAGCTAGTACTGATACCAAAAATAGCACATCTAACCGAGCACTTAGCTATGCATGTACTTTTGATTGACCGTCCTTTAGCTATAATATTGATTACTTGTTACGAGTATTTTAAGTTGTAAGTTTTTCTAAAATAAATTAATAAAAAAAAATCGGTACATTAGCTTGTCTTTAAGCCCGAATGAAATTAACAATTAAGTATTAAGAATTATTTAGAAGCGAATTAAAAAAACAAGGCTAATGAGAATTATATTTCAAAATGCCTAACAGATTTTTAGTCAATGTTATCTTCCTATGGTTATATTGTCAGATAGATAAGTGTGCATGTTAACTTTAGAACAGACATGTGTCAGTACCTCTTCAGGTTCTTTTTCCTCATCTGGGTAGTCATAATCGGCGTTACACACGTAGCTCTGTATGCTAGCAGACACTACTGAAGATATTGAACCCCTGCGTGACATCCATTCTTGAGAGTCTGAAATTACTTAAAATCTTGTCATAACTGAATGAATTAAGTATATTTGCACCTATATTAGATCCGTTTTTTTTGGGTATAAGCGCACAGAATTTAGATGACACGTAATGTGTACAAATAAGTAGTAAGTACCTCTCATCGAGTGATGTCTCCTGAGCCGTCGCGTGGATCCTGACTTCTGTATTTCTGGGCGCGGCACTGGTATGATATCAATATTTTCTGCCACATCGGGTTCCTCTGGCAACGGTTCAATTTCATCTAGTTCCGGATTCTCCTTGCCTGTTGATACTAGTTTGTAGTAAAACCCTAAAAACGTAACAAACATTGTTATATGTGTATACATCTAATTATGAAAATAATTATGTATAAGACGTTAAGATACGTATACTTTACCTTTTTTCTTCAAAAGATCTGAGTGTGTTCCTTGTTCTACAATGACCCCTTGATCCATACATATAATGCGGTCGCAGTTTACAATCGTGGATAATCTGTAAAAAGTAACTTATATTGCTTAGCTAACCAACCAAAAACTTTGTAGGACGTAAATTATATAAAAAAATATATTTGTGGAACTTGTAAATATCCGGCCAGTGTTTGAAATAATTGTTGAATAGAAAAGTCTATTTTTTAGCATGTCGTAGAGCCAGTTTCCATGCCCGTTTACAAAATATCTACTAAGTTTCTTTATTTAAATAAAAAATGGTGTGTTACTTTATAAGTATTTACCTAAGACATACATACATAAATTCACGCCTTTATCCCCAAAGGGGTAGGCAGAGGGGCCACCAGTACACCCACATTTCGCCTTGTATGTTCGGTCCCACGATGTGATACGGGGCGAGATTATTATTTATTACTTACCTAAGGATATTTTAATATAAATGTAAATCATTGTATTTACCTGTGAGAGACCATGATTGTGGTTCGTCCTATGCTGGCTTTGTCCAGAGCTGCTTGCACTTGTTTTTCCGAATAAGGATCTAGCGCAGAAGTGGCTTCGTCGAACAACAACACGGCGGGGTCTCGAAGAAGAGATCGAGCTATGGCTATGCGTTGTTTCTGTCCACCAGACAATGACGCTCCTCGCTCTCCAATTACGGTGTCGTATCCCTTTAATAAAGGAAATGTTTCACTATTACTACGATTTCTAATACCGCTTAGGGTCAGACCATCAAACAGTTTTGACCATAAGCTAAACTATAAATGATATTGATTTGACATGGCCAATATTAAATTTATGGATAAACACAATCTTTGCTTCTGGGCCTATGTAAACTGTATGATATACAGGATGTCCCAGAACGAGACGAAAAACCGGTAACCAGAGATAGACCCTTGGTCTAAAAAGCTATGTTGACGCATTTTATCAAGATTATATGCTCAACGTAGGTTTTTAAATTTAATAGATTTTTAAATTTTTGCTCGATGGGCTGTATCTGGAAAACTATAGGGGATAAGACTATACTTTTTTGTTTCTGTGCTTTCATAGTTTGTTCTATCTCTAGTTACTGGTTTATCCTCTAGTTCTGGGACATCCAGTGTGTATGTATAAATAATAATAGTTACGTTTGGTAGTCTTGATACAAAATCATGGGCGTACGCCATTTCAGCTACTTTTTGCACGTCCTGCCTGGTCGCTTCTGGAAATCCTATTGCAATGTTGTCGTGTATGGAACCACGGAATAACACCGGCTCTTGACCTACTACGCCTGCAATAGTCATTTCATTATTTTAATTATTTTGCTACAGTAAAACAGAATGTTCTTAAGTATAAATAACTAACCCAAGGATGATCTGAGCCAACTAATGTTGATAGTTTTGATGTCTCGTCCGTCTAAATTAACGGCTCCAGAGTGAGGATCGTACAGTCTTTGCAGCAATTGTAATATTGTCGATTTGCCACAACCTGAAGAGCCCACCAAAGCTACGCATTCTCCAGGTTTTATATGGAGGGAAAACCCTTTTAGAATCTGCAATTAATTTAATATTAATATTGTAAAATTTAAATGGTATTGTAGCGTTAAATCACTATAATATGACACTTGTGGTACCTTGATATCTGGTCGTGAGGGGTAGGAGAAGTTAACGTCTTCGAACTTAATATCTCCGATAACTCTGCGTGGGGTTAGGCCTTCGGGAGATAAGCTATCTATTTTCGGCTCTCTTTCCAATATACTGAATATACTGGCGGCAGCTCCCCGCGCCGCAGCGAACACTTCCACGTGAGGCACGCACAGCGTGATCGACTGAGTCGCCATGTATATCGAGAACAATATCTGAAAACAAACATTCCGTTTACAGATGCATTAAATAATTATACTTTTTGTTATCTTATAACTAATTTGAACCTTGCCTGTAATTAAATATTCGAGGTTAAAAGATATTAAAAGCAATAAAGCGTTTGTAATATTTGTCGCCATGTGTACGAATGTAATTCTGTGCGGATTAATCTATACTATTATGCAAACATTTTTAATGGCGCACAAATTAGTTTTATGTGATTGACTCACGGAGAAAACAATGCCGGTAACGTATTTTCTCTCGCTGTCTGGCTTGTCGAGGTCCATGAGGACGAGCCGTGTGCCGTAGGTCAGGCCGATGGCGTTGAGTGAGTAGGTGAGGATCCAGTTGAAGCCGTTCCCTAGTCCTGTGTACAAGCCTCGCTTACGTCCGTACTGCTCTGCTGGGAGCAGCAGATTCTTATATCTGCGGAATGAGATTTCATTTGTTAAAATTTCCATAGATCTTCATAGTTATTTCAGTTCGAAGATAGTGATCGATTATCCTATAAAAGACGTCATCAAAGTCACCATATCAGAGAAAATGGAATGTCTTGGTATTCGGGGCTTACACTTCACAATACTAGAACGCTACTTATGCACTAATTACGGTGTTTCTGTTATATGTATATTGGGCCTCAGTTTTCCTCATCTATATATATTTCTATGATCTGTGTGTAGATCTGTGTGTGTGATAAAACAGTGCTTTTATTTAATGGTTATTAATGGGATCAAATCTTTCATTATGATCAAAGTGGTTTAACTATAGTAACACGGTGAGTGATGATAACGTTTTAATGCAATTAGTAAAATGTAATTAAAATAAAATACATAGTTTCTACTTTTAAAAACTCTAGAAACTTAGATGAAGATTAAACATTATTAGTTAAAACTATTCCTCATGTTGAATCTTTAAGATAATCTTATATCAGATTTTTATTTTATATTGAGATTAAGATGGCGCACTGGTCTTTTGTGGACTCCTAATAACTTTTCACCTGGAGCTAATGTTAAGCGCTATTCCTGGCCATAATCTTTGTTCTCTTTTTTCATTGATGTTATGCAATTTAGCACAAGCAAGTAAATATTGACTCTGTGATAACATTATCCTTATCAATTATTTACAAACCTTTTGTGTAGAGAATAGGTATTTATTTTCCGCGAGACTTTACTCTAAGATGCTGCTAAATAACTGACGAATACATTGCAAAGTGTTCACATAAATTGAGTTAGTGTCTATAGTTTGGTCAGGTACTAACCTTTCTACTTCTTTGCCTTCACCACCGAAAGCAACGACAGTTCTGACAGACTTGAGTGCTTCTTCTGCATGCTTACCAGCGAGACTATACGATTCCATCTCGTGTATTGAAGATTTGGTTTGGTACTGCAAGCGGACATGAAATCAGTTATATTTGGTCATATTTTAGATTTCCATTATTATTTATTATTTTAATACTTACGTTGGATAAATACACAGAGGCAGCAATAGAGAACGGCATGACAGCAATGCAAGCCAGCGATAGTTCCCAACCTAAGGGAAATGATGTGGAAATACACAACACGGACGTTCCTACTAAGTTAGCCACCACTGCTAGTTTATCACCCATGCCTTCTTTGAGTTTCATCAAATTTCTGGAACAATGAGTATTAAATATTATATATCAGTTTATAGCCGTAGAATTTACAATGTATGTGTATTTCAATACTACAGATATGATACTCACTCTGACATTTTGGATGCTAAGTTGAACTCGGAATTTGTGTCGTACCATGTCATGTCTTGTCGAAGGACGGCTCTTAGGAAAAGCATGCGTATCCTTGTAATCTAAGAAAGAGAAAAACCTTGTGTTTATACAGGGTATATCAAGACCGCGACCGAAAACGAAGCCAGTTGGTAGTTATAGCGGCTACAGACACAATGCAACTAAAAATTTTGCAAAATAAGCGACGGTTTTTTTTTTACAATTTTTTAAAAGTCATGGTTTTTGAGGGGTAAATACCTAGTTTTTGCAAAAATAGTAATTTAAACCCTTACGTACCATTGCGTGTTTAAAAATTAAGCGATGTACGTCATTATTTTAGAAAAACTATGTTTAATCACTCAAATATGACGATATGTAAAAAATAACAAAAAAAAAAAATGAAGATTTTTTTTTGGTAAAATTTTTACTTGCTTTGTGTTTGATATCACTAATACTACCTCCTGGCTTCGTTTTCGGTCGCGGTCTTGATATACCCTGTATTAATAGAGGACATACCGCACCTAGTACCTCATAATAATTGTCAACAGTATGAAATAAAGTTGACATTTTGTACTCTTATATTACTACATCTTTTTCTTTGATCGACGAGGCAAGTCGTGGGTTAATTATTTGGCGAAAAATAATATGTGTGTTAAAAACTATACATCAAATGAAAAAAAAAAACTGGCAAGAGCTAAGAAACCATCACTTTTGCTAATTCTTTTTTTGTTATGTTTATTATGGTCAGAAGTAGGATCTTATGAAAGAAAAAATAAAGAAAGTTGCGCGCAACATTAGAAAAAAAATTAAGAAAACCTTATTACTATATTATTTTTTCGAACGCTAAACTGTAGTAACTTCATGTTTTTTTTTTAACTATGATTTCTGCATATTCCAAGCAGTCACAATTGATGGGAAGAAAAATAAAGCCAGGCAGATTTTATCTCCGTTTTTGAACTTCGAGCACTCCATCTAGATAGTATATAATCCAAGCTACAATATTGCAAAAATGAATTAAATGCAATATTTCAGTGTGTAGTACATTACTACTACAGTAAACAGGTTCATTGACTCACCACTAGAAACTATAATACAAGTTCAATTGTTATGATATTTAGAATAAATGTTTATTCGCTGAGAAGATATGTACTAATAAAGGGTTTGGTTACAGCACTTTGTTGTGTCAACCTGTAAAGCTCCCCTTTCGGTACCCCGGAGGAGGCTGAAAACTGAAAGGCGCGAAAACAGTAAAAAATCCGGAAAAAATTAAACGCTTCACAAAGCAATTAAAAAATATTGTTCCTCAACATAAAATGTATAGTTAAATGCGACATACCAAATAGTTTTGAGTTGTAACGTCTCGGAAACTTCGATTAGAGTAAGGATCTTACGTGTAGACTCGTGATTACCACAAGACTGGTGCTTAAGTATAAAATATACCAAAACTAAAATCTTAATAAATGCGTATTTTAATGCTTCGATTTCACAGATTTTTTGGTATATCTTAGATATGGGGCATAGTGAATGTGGTTTGGTTAAATGCCCCTAGGTTATATGAAAGGACAACGAATCGGTATCATGACATTCAGATTGAGTAACTAGTGAATGAGTGTCTATACATCGAACAACACAGCTATTGATAATGTGGTTTGATAAACAGTTAATGTAATGAACAAGGAGTCACGTGCAGGTCTGGGAGTATCAGAAAGGTACATTAACTTATTGGGTATCAATGATATAATAAGGTAGTTAACTCAGCTTTAATAAGATTTAGATATTATCATAGATATATTAGTTATTGTCAACGGGATTTAAGAAGACAATATAAAAAGAAGAAACCTATGGAGCTTTTCCATTTAAACATTTTTTGGGTCGATCCACTAATGAAATAATTCATAATTAAATTCTAAAAAATCGTGGTCATGTTTTCAGGCAAAAAATATTCCATATTGTACCGTTGCCATCAATGGATGAATAAAATTGTTGCATAACCAATAACATTCAACAATAAACAGTTTTATTGGAATCAATTCATTGAAAGTACGTCAATTGATGCCTAGTGCTTATGTTTACATATATTTATGTTTAGATATTCAACACGCATTGTAGTATTTTTATTTGACACAGGAAATTATCTGTATCTGTATCAGCCCATATACGTGCCACTGCAGGGCACGACCCTCCTCTACAATCAAATCTTAAAAATCAATTAAAAATTATATAAATGTATATGATTACTATATCTACAATTGGAAGGGGTTAGGCCATATAGTCGCCACGTCGTGGCCACGCTGGCATAGTGCGTATTTGCATACCATAGAAATTCTTACAAATCGCAATGGTATGCAGGTTTTCTCACGATGTATCTTTCACCGTTTTCCAGACGCGGCTACCAGCATGTTTATGGTGGTCGCGGGTTCAAATCCCAGGGCACACCTCTGTCTTTTCGGAATCAAGTGTATATTCCTAGTCACCACGCAGGAAATAATATTATGTCGTGGAAATTATTTTTCTATGTTACTTTGTGTATGTTGCATAATGTTAATAACATGAAAAAGATTATGTTTAATGGTTTACCTACATTTCGGCGCGGAAAGAGGTTTTTGCGTAAATAAGAGCAAAGATAATAGCATAATCGTCTTATCTTTGTATTTAATTATACTTTTCAGGAAGAAGTGTATGATGCTCGTGTTAGATTATGTGAAATAAGATTATTTCATAAACAACTCACGTAATAGAAAGCTAATTATATCACATTTCAAAAACTTCTACAACTTTTGATATTTTAAGGCATTGGAAACAATAAGAATTGTTTAGTTATCTCTATTTATTATTCGTGGTAATAAAATATGTATATATTGGAAAGTGAGCTACAAGTACCTACCTGGTTCAAAGCACTCCAGCTTATAAGAGCAACGGAGATGACGCTGCAGAAGATGGACAGCCCAAGGCTGAGCAGCATGCCGTACGCCATCGCGATGGCGTCTTCCAAAAGAGCCTCCATATTCTCTTCATGCGACGCGTTGAATCTGGAATCAATGTCGATAATAATAATCATTCAGCCATTTGCACGGAGAGTTTCCTGCCTGATTTCTGTCGAGAATTGTATGCCATTATCGCATGCGATTATCTCTATAGAATTATCGTATTTAAATGTTTACGCCAAAAGCTTACACGATTCAGCTTTTTAATATCGTTACGATAATCGTGTCTTTGAGACGAGACTCTGTCCCTGTGCTGCTGGGGCTTTAAGCCTTCAGCTTTTATGAAATACGCACGCTTTCGTCAAACATTGTCACTTTGTCCATAAATGCAGCTATTTCCATGAAGCATTGTAGCATTTGAGTAGTGACAAGCTGCATGTGTTTATATGCAAGCTGCAAGCAAGCGTAAAACAAATGACGGAAACGTGCTTATGAAGGTTATGCTTTTCAGCCATCGCGATTGAAATAGTTGCTGTTCGGCCCTTTAATATTCTTAGTTGTCTTGCGCACCCAAGGTTGTTAGTAAAGATACGAACTATTTTGGAAGTAGTCGTAACCAACCAATACCAATGTATTCATTCACACACGTGCGAACGTAATTCATTGTAGTGACGCTGATAGAAGTGTCTTCGCCTATTGCAATCAAGTAGGAAGGTCAAAAAAATTATTGCTCTTGACACATATATAAAAATATTCTTTATCGACGTAAATGTACTCTGTTACAGTCCACCACGGTGGGTTTGAGAATGAATGAGATTTACAGAATTCTATTTGGTCTAGTGATAGAATTTTGAGTCTTCTTTAAGGTGTACCTGATGCCGTCCATTGGCATTGTCAATATAATTATCATAGTTTGATATTATTACAAGTGCTTTCAAGGAAATTATGTTTCACGAAATTTTGATATAAGACTTTCATTTTCCCCCTCTATTTTGGTATTAATTTTGAGTTTTGGTAATTTTGGTAAAATTAATTTGGTATTATTATAAGCCTCAAATAATTAATTTTGCGGATACGATCGAATAGAATCTACGCACTACGTAGTACATCGGTTTAACTGTCTCTCTATATCTCATCTCAAAGAATAGAAACTAATTGATAGCAATTAATAAAGATCGTTTAGTTACATGCATATGCTTCAATTAAAGAGCTCGTTTTGTATTAAAGCTAGACTGCGGATACGACATATCTCATGATGTTTGCAGTTGTTATGGCTGGCTCTGTTGCTCAACCTCATGAAATCTTGATGTATCTAGTTATTCCTATTAAGGTTATTTTTATTAAGCTATATATATACGAGTATATCCTAATAATTTAGTCGCCTCGTTGGACCAATGGCAATGAATGAATGAATGGCAGACATGGTGAAGTTATGGCACCCATTCATAGGTCAAATGGTTCACCTCAGGAGGTATTTTGTTTGGAGCAATATACTAATATGGGAAGTCAAAATATCGGTGCCATTATTCGCACTTCTGCCTACCCTCGCGAGTATACAAGCGCGTTCGTGTTGTTAAATTAAGTTTCAGATGAATACGAAAGTGTATAGTCAGTTACTGTCTACTGGAGACCTACGGATTCACATAATTTTTCTTACAGTTACTTTGTACCTGAAAATACGCGATTCTGGCTAATTAGATCGACCATTATTATTAATTAAAACTATGGTAACGAAGTCGAGAACAAATGTTTTCTTTTTCTCGTCTTAATTGTGTGTTGTATCTCACTACTGGGCAAAGATATTTTTATCTATACCTTTGCCTGATCTTCATGAGCTGTAGCCTTCGATAAACAGTTGTATTAATGATCACAGGCCTTGGTTGCCTTTTGGTTAGATTGCATTCAGCTACTCTTTTTACGCATTGTATATCTTATGCGTAGTAGTACCATTGGAACTCAATTTTATCCAGGTGGGACCTACTACCAGTGCCTAGGATACATGTAAATATTACGTGACAATAAAACAATTAATGCTTGTTTAGATAGCCACGTTGTTTCTCTTGGTAATTGTACTTGTATTATTTTATTGCCGCGTATTGTAACAATGTGGAGGCGCCAGATACTTGAGCTCTATCTTTATGAACGGTATTTAATAATAGCAATCATTAGACGGTGTGTAAGTATTTTGTTTACGTCTCGTGATTTCTTATCGACATCTAAATACAAGCGACTTTCTTCAAATTTATCCTTACTGTTATTTATTATATGTCTTATAATTTATCCTATGTTTGAAGTTTTTCACAAGACTTTTTTAAATCTGGCGTATCAATGGCGGAATTCCTACTAATATTATAAATGTGAATGTAAGTTTGTTTGATACGCTTTCACGCGAAAACTACTCAACCGATCATCATAAAACTTTGTACACATATTTTTGGAGCTATTAGAAGTAACATAGGATACTTTTTATCCTGAAAAGTTTAGTGTTCCCGTGGGACGAAGAAGGAATTCCGATATATTTGCTACTTTTTTATACTCAAAAAGATGGGATGGAACTGGATTACATTCCATTAGTGAGATAGAGACGGGATGGGTGGGATATAACGGGACGGGATGGGACGGTATGGGAGATTTCAAATAAAGTTAACCACGAAACGAAATTTGCGGGCAGAAGCTAGTTATAAATGAAGTAATGTTTGTGTACTCACAATCTTCTTCCGCCGCCAAAAAAAGTTGTAAGTGGCAAGTAAGTCGAGACGTGGTTCTGAAACGTGGTCCTCTCAACGAAGGATGTGCTGAGTTCTCCGATCTGCACCAGGTTGTAGCATATGCCACCGCCGCTGAGCAGACCGAAGATCACACCAAGAATCGTTGCACATATTTCCAGGCACGACCCGTAGCGGAACTGGGAACAAAACCATGGTCAATGTTCGCAATATATTAAAAATGAAATATATTTTTGGATTTTAGTGTGATGTCGTTTTTACGAACTTTACAAAGAAGCATCATTACTTATAAGAAGGAATTTTGTCTTTTCATGGGCTAAGTAGTTGAGAATTTCTGTTACTCTATAATATATACGTATGATTATTTTTAGGACGAAATAACAACTATGAATACCAACTATAAAAATCAAGATATTGTTCTTCTACTTTACATCAACAAACAAAAAAATTATAAATTGGAATTCAAATGACTGAATTTAAGAATTTGATGATATTTTGTGTATGTTGAAAATCTGAGATTGTCGTCTGATTTCTCTCTACAATAAGTTTGGAAGGAGAAGTAGGTATGCATCTTCTTCCAAACCATCACTCAAATCGTTTTGTAAGATTTTCATTTTTGACTATTCAAGCCACACTTCCAGTGGCTGAAGATTATGCTGAAAATGATGGCGATTATTATTGAATCAAAAAACATTGTATTATGTTTCTAATACTTACAATTTTGAAATATGAAATATTGGCGTAAGCGTCCGATTCACTGAAACAAACATATAATTTTGATTTAAACAGAGCAAAATAGCTATTTATTATTATTGGAAATAGTTTATTTTTAATAATTTAGTTTTTTTTGTGATAAAATCAACGGCAACTACTGCCTTGATAATACAAAGAAAATCTTGCTTTATATTACAGCAACATAACAAATGAAATATACATGGGATCAGAACAATGTACACAACGGCTTAATATTTTATTATATTCGTCTTCTAAGACGCAGGAAGATAACAAGATAAGCAGATAACGTTATTATATAGTGATACTAAACATTACCTATTAATATCATCACAAATAGTTTTAAGTGAAGTATTATTGTCATTATTTATTTACATACATACATAAACTCACGCTTCTCTCCCAGAAGGGGTAGGCAGAGGTGCTACCAGGACAATCACATTTCCCAATGCCCATCGTCAAATCGGGCACAAATTACCGACTCCGGGATGATAATGAATAGAAAAATCCAATACCAATTTTGACTAACTCGCGATTCGAACTCGGGACCTCAGCTTTGTAATCGTACCGTAGTACAATTAAGACAATGAGGCAAACTATTTATCTATATAAATAAATAAAAAAAATCAGGAATATAAATTAGCTCTACATTCTATATGTAATAATTCGATTGACAAGCAGCGGCTGCGCATTGTGTCTACGCCTGTGAACAATTAATATCATATTTCGTTCCTATAAAGGAGAATATATTTTGCTGGTAAATCGGAACTAGCAGATTCAAACTGAGGGCACACACCACTTACTTTTTGCAGTTAAAGGCGAGTGTATTTTTAGTCAATCATCGCTTGCTTCACCGGTGAAGAAAAAAAATACGGTTGACCATGCATATATAACAGTTTTTATATGAATTTCAAAGATATGAGAAGCAAAGCAACAGTATCAGGCCGTCATAGTACCTAGACTAAAACAGCTAACCTCGAAAGGACTGATGTCCGGCGGGCTGCTCGTAAAAAATATGGCAACACCCCCGAAAAGTCATGTTACTTTGACCCCGCCTATGTCTAGAATAAATAAAGGTAGATAAGAACATCCACCATTCAATTGCAGCCTGGTAGCTTATAAAATGTTGATGGTACTACGTCAGTCGTCACGTGCATGAACACGATACTTCATACTAAATCTCGATGTAGTCGAGTGAATGGTGAAGAAACGCCTTCGGGACGAAAACCTGAAGAAACTTAAGATTTTATTTTTGTAGATAGTTGAGATCAGCGAATTTTACTGTGTGATTTATCAGTTGTAATACATGAAGTTAACATATACCTTCCCCAATTGATTCCGGAAAAGTATGCACTCAGACATTTTCTCTGTTTTGTTCACTTCACTATCTGTGGGTGCATCTCAATAAATAAAATAAATATATTTTGGACATATAATTTTATAAATGTTCAATCACTTATACGTTAAATTTATCCTTTAATTGTTTTCCCATTCACTTTGACAATATCTAAAATGGATAATTTCACTTAAAACACAATAAAAGATCACAACACCGGTCCGCTCTCCTTTTGGTCCTAAAACCATCGAAATGTTGATAACTTTCGCACCATAAGCTGCTTCATATAAATAACAACCAAAGTCGACCATGAAAATTATTTAAAATCGCAATCGAAGTATTTTCTTCGTATTTTAGTGAAAATATATTTATACGTAATACAAGGAATTCCGAATAACAGAAATAATTAAAAAAAAAATCGTGTAGACAATAAGACATGTATGCAGAAGATTTTTAATTAAACTATCTTCCTTCAATAAAATTAATTGCATAATTATAATTAATTCGCTTCATAAAATCGCATAGCGAAATAAACAAACTTACGAGGCTTTTTCTTTTTTGGCGCCCATGGTGATGTGTTTAATGTGTGCGATATTCTTGTTCCGTTATTCTTGTTATGCGTGGTGTGCGCCTCTCGCGGAGGCTCGCGCTGTATTGAGTGCGCCCCGGAGTGTTTCAGCGTCACCCCGGCACATGTGGCGGCTGCACGCGAACTACTATTATTTATACACGTTTCACGCGACTAATCATGTCCTAACTCATATTTACTTACCAAAATCTCGTTACGTTTAGAATTTCCCATCACTGAAGTAATATGAAAATTTGTGCAATACCTCTGCTTTTTCATGTATTTTGATTTTATGCTTTTGTATACCGAAATGTTTTTCTTCTTTATATTATTTTCTTTGGTTGTTAGTCCCCCTGCCTATAAAGTGAAATATATGAAATATAATTTGATTAGTTTAAAATTATAAACACTAACTAAAACAAGTGTTTTGTATTCTATAGTTGGCAGAAAATAATTATTGCCATTTTAAAAGATTTTTAAAATATTGGTGCGAATGTTTTCGAATAATGGGCTCCTATTATTACACCTCGACGAGCTAAATTCCTAATCTAGGTATATTGAAAATTGTGGCTGCCATTTGGAATTTTTTACTTACTGATTCGATCGGCTAAATTCAACAAGGTAATAAAATTCCTCATCCTTCAATGAGATTGAAAGATGCATTGAATCCAAACGATTAATCATTGCGCAATCCTATATTAACTCTATATGGCAAATAATATTGCGCAATCTAATTTATCGTCTAGAAGTCGCCGGACAGGCGCTGATCCAGCCTTCAAAAAAGGTTGTGGTCACAGCCACCCAAAAATCAGCCAAGTGGGAGTCAGCTTGCTCATGATCCATAATATAGTGCATTCTTATGAAGGAGATGTTTATAAAATATGAACTAATATACATATGCACATATAAAGCTTAAAAGTTTGTGTGTACGCTAAAACATTATTATAAATCTGGAGAACTGGTTTGTTTTAACGCACTAATGTCAAATACTACCTACATTTTCTTTAGATTTTATCGAAAGGTATAGGGTATCATACATCACACTACGTAAGAAACAATGAAAAATGTTACAAAACGGGAGAACTCCTTTTGAGAGCTTCAGTTGCGTAGACGGTTTAAGTTACGCAACAATCGTACGCAGCAAACAAAAACGTATAGGGGAGACCAGGGGTGAACATCACGTTTTTTTAATTTTCTCGTAATATCTCACAAACTTTATTAGATCACAAAATACTAATTAAAACACGTGGTATATTAGTCTTTCGGATATGTATTTACAACAACTTGCAACCAAGTTTTCTTAATACATACTTTGGAAAAAAAAAGACAAAATAAAAACAGTGTATTTTGTTACAATCATCCCTATTCCCTACCCCTACCCACAAATTCGTTTGTGGCATTTCGTTACTTCGACAGTCTCCGTGATGCAGTTAGTTTGACGCCGGCTGGGAAACATGTAACAAATATATGTGTGAACCACAGGTATTTCCTAACTATAAAAAAAAAATGTTAATTTAAAACAGGCTAAGAAGTTTAATTAATATTGGGTAAAATGTTTCATTTAAAGAATACATAAAGCACCAATAGTCCAATACCTATAAACCTTACAATTCGAATAACAAATTTATTCGAAATGTATGTGTATCCGTAATATTTAAAACAAAACAGGAGTTGAAAATAATATGTGCGTAGAGCTACACTTTAACCTTGACTTACAACATTAGTGGGCAAGGTCAATTCAAGCGTTGCCACTGTTCCTAAGACATCTAGAGGTAGACTTTGCGTGTCGTTTGGTCATTCAGTAGCCAGTGACTCAATCGAAGAAACTGCAATCCCTTAATAAAGGCCATAAGGTTGTCTCGCCACAAGCTCATGAGATTAAATTGTATTTTTATTTTTTGTTGTCTCAAATTTTGTTGTTAATGTTCGTTAATATAGTTTACATATACAGGGGATATCCAGACTGCGAACGAAAGCTAAGCCAGGCGGCAGTATTAGTGATTTCAGAAACAATGCAACAAAGTTTTTCGTATTATATTTTTGTAATTTCTTACTTATCGTCGTATTTGGGTGGTAAATACATAGATTTCCTAAAATTGTAATGTACCTACCCCTTTTTGTTTTGAACGACGCAATGATACGCAAAGGTTTAAATAATTAATTTAGCAAAACTATGTATTTACCACCCCAACACGATGCTATTTAAAAATTGCAAAACAATTGACCGAAGGCAAAATATGCTATAAACTGCTTAGAAAATCTTAGGTAATGGGTGTTAAGCAGTCCACCTTCTATGGCTTCTTTGATGATGCTGAAACAAACATCAAAGGATGTAAATCCCTTCATAGATATTCCCGACAAATTAACTCACTGGGTCATTATTACATTCTATAAAAAAATTAACATTTCTTTTATGATTAAGTCTGCAAACCAATTCATTATTTTCTGAAATAGTGTATGTAAACTTATAATGATTAAATACGTAGTATTTTTAATTATTCGGAAAAATGCGAATTTTTGATATTTGTGAATGAATAACATGACGTGGAAGATAACGCTCTCTGCTTGGCTCGTGGGTTTCGAGTATCAACAGGCGTCGGAAGATTACTGCCAGACAAGTGATATTAAAACACATCATAAACTCAATGTTTAATTATTTATTTGCTAACGAAATGTGGAAAAGATTTGTCCTGTTTAAGTTGCTATTTATGGCTATAACTTTCCTCTATACAAAATTTTCGAAAGCCGGAAAAGATTTTCATGACAGATTAACCTCAAATGAACATAGAATAAGGGAAACATATTTCAAACGTCCATGTTGTGACCAACAATTACATATAGAAACTCCAGAGGCAAATTACGAGTAAATCAATTTAGGACAAGTAAGTCCGCAGGTTCAACTACGAGGCGAGGCCAAACGCCCAACAAAGCTCGGTTGGATAGCTTTCCGTAGTATCTCCTTGTCTCCAACACCTCAGAGCATAAAGGCAAAGTGTCTACTTGTCGTAAGGTTGCCAGTGCCAACATACGGCGCTAAAACATAGCCTCACACTACAGGCATGAAAAGAAGACTGAAAATTACCCAACGAGCTATGAAAAGGGTTATTATTACTATTATATCGCATTACAAATGAAGAGATGAACTTATACGATTTTACTATGCCACTTAACAAACTGGCAAGGAGCAATAAATATTACGACAGAAATAAAATAAATACACCGAACAGTCACATACATAGTCCTGACCCCACACTAAGATCTAGTCTTGTATCGCGGGTATCAGGAACTACGAGAGACTTTTCGGTCTCACAAACACCCAGACTCGAAACAAATATCTGTGGATCATATAAACATTTGTGTCGGTGCGGCGATTGAACCCGCGGCCCCACACAGCAAGCGTCCAACCAACTGCGCCACGGAGGCTGTCAATATTAGTTTTTGACTTGGAAAAAACCTATTATTTTTCCTTAAATGTAGAATTTCCTGAAGTTGACGTCATATTGATGGCCGGCTATAAAGTTTAGCTAATAATTGTGCAATATACAGATAAAATTAGAACAAACCCGTAAAGACAAGGATAAGGTAATATGGAGGAAAGGCACAGAAATTATTGTTTATAGTGTATATGACAACTAAATGATTTAATTATGCCTAAAATTCGCAATGTCACAATGAAATGTAAATTGTACGTAATCTTTGTATGCGTGTTTTGTGATTCCACTTGAGACGAGTTACGCAATTTTATGATCGGTACTTAGTGAGTCACACGGAAAACGGAAAGTGTAACAACAGATCGATACGTTTCTCTTCCTAAAACTGGCAACTGTTGTTAGAAAAAATATGTATAATAAGATATTTCGTTATGGTATTTTGTTTGTTACATTAATATACATAATACAGGGTATATCAAGACTGCGATCGAAAATGAAGCCAGGTGGTAGTATTAGTGACTTCAGACACAAAGCAACTAATAATTTCGTAAAAAAAATCGTCAACTTTTTTTTGGTAATTTTTTACTTATCGTCGTATTTGGGTAATAAATACATAGTTTTTCTAAAATAATGATGTAGACCTTTTTATTTTTAAAGTCGCAATGGTACGTTAGGGTTTAAATTATTATTTTCGCAATAACTAGGTATTTACTACCCAAACAAAATGATTTAAAAAATTAAAAAAAAAAACAAACTGTCGCTTAATTTGCGAAATTTTTATTTGCATTGTGCCTGTAACCACTAAAACTACCACCCGGCTTCGTTTTCGGTCGCAGTCTTGATATACCCGATATATGTTATTATATATGTTAGGTATTTCGTTATGCCGTTACTGTCGTTTTTGCCGAATATACAAATATTAGTTTGTATATCATTGTGCAATAATCCGTGTCACCTTACAAAGAATTTTACTAAAATATATGTTTACTCCTCTTACATCTTAATCAAAAACTCAAAAAACTTAAGTGCAGGATGAAGAGTGAGAGTCCGTATTTTCAGATCTTTAAGAAAGTAACTCATCATTTTTACAAAACCGTGACCACATCCAGGCTCTTCCTAATATTATTTCAATTTATTTTTGAAGTGAAACTTCTTTATCGGGGTTGGAAAAAATTTTTCGTTACGCGTCACATTCTTCCGTTACGCGGCATCTTTTTTTATTTAGTAAATTAGTACCCACTTCAGTAAGCCACACCCCCAACCGTTTCCAAGCCCCACCCAAAATTTTAAGTCCCACCCACTTTTTTGTAATTTGATCCTTACCCCCCCTCTGGCCTTCCCCCACCCTAAATCCAAAACAGTGCCCAATAGCCTCCCCACGAAACCTCCCCCCCCCCGCTTACCCCCACCCTAAAAATTTTACCTCACCCCCCTACTCATATCTCAGGCATTATCCATCGTAGACCCACCGACCTTGGGTTCATTGGAACCGGCTCGGTGAGGGCTACAATCCTGCCGCAACAGAATTGCCGAATTACCCCTCCACAACTTTCCCCACCCAAAAATATTTTAAGGTGCCCAATAGCCTCCCCACGAAACCTAACCCCCCCGCCCCTACCCCCACCTAAATTTTTTACCTCACCCCCCTATTCCTATCTCCGCCAATATCCATCGTAGACCCATCGACCCTGGGTTCATTAGAACCGGCTCGGTGAGGCCTACAATCCTGCCCCAACAGAATTCCCGAATTCCCCCTCTACAACTTTCCCCACCCAAAAATATTTTAAGGTGCCCAATAGCCCCCCCACGAAACCTAACCCCCCCCCCCGCCCCTACCCCCACCTAAAATTTTTACCTCACCCCCCCTAAACCTATCTCGGCCAATAAAGGTCGTGGACCCACCGAGCTTGGTATCCTCGGAACCGTCTCGGTGAGGGCTACAAATTGGCCCCGATAGAAATCCCAAATTCCCTCAAAAATTTCCCCCCTCCTAAACTTAAACTTTATTTAATTTAGCTTTATTTTACCAATTCTGTAAATTTGTAAATAGTAGATCATTTTTCGAAAAATGATGTCATAAAGAAGTTTCACTTCTTACGTGTGTACACTAATACACACACACATTTTTTTTTAATACAGGGTATATCAAGACTGCGACCGAAAACGAAGCCAGGTGGTAGTATTAGTGACTTCAGACAAAAGGCAAGTAAAAAGGTTCTTATAGGGTCGCCAAAGAGCGAGTAACACCACTGGTGATGCAGACGTAACTACTTACCATCAATACTTATTTGCCTCCTTTGTAGTCTAAAAATAAACTTCTTGCACCCGTCGCGATGTCATCTGTATTCTGCCTTGGTTGAAAATCCTACGCTGCAATTCAATACTATAGTAGAACTACGTATGAGATATTTATGGTCTCTTGGCTACTTATTTATTCATATTTATTTATATACACTTTATTGCACATATATAAAAATACAAATAAAATGAACATCACATAAAAAGTACAATTGGCAGTCTTATCGCTCGAAGGAAATGTCTTACAGACAACCATGGGATGGATTTAAGAAAAGGATTAGCAGAGCTACTTGTTAATTGGCGTAGGTCAGTCGTTAACTTTTTCCCAGACTGGTCTCATTTGTAATCGATTTAATCAAATACTGAATTGTAACATTTCTATAGCTTGTTAAGTAACTTTCAATTCACTTTGGGGACAAAAAGGTAGGTGGCAACTTTGCGACAGCGAGAGACTTTGCCTTTATGAGGATACGGGTAAGAAATTCTTCTACAGCAAGCTGAATAGAGTTAGGTTCGGCCACTGACCTCACTTTCAACTATAAACCGTTTAACCAACTTGTGCGAAATAGATATAGTCGGCGATGTTTTTGGGAGCGGAGTTGCCGTCTGTAAATGGGATAGACAGAATACGAGTTGGATGTAATAGTCGATTTGTCCATGTTTTAAGGCTCATCAGTCAAAAAAACTTATTCCGACTTTCGAAAATATTGTATAAAGAAAAATTCTCGCCAGAAATAGCAATTAAAACAGGATTTATTTTTTCAATATTTGCTTAGCAAAATAAATAATTATACATTGAGTTTATGACGTGTTTTAATATCAGTTGTCTAGGCATAATCTTGCACCGACGCGTCGCCTGTTGACACTCGAAGCCCACGAGCCAAGTAGAGAGCGTTATCTTCCACGTCATGTTATTCATTCACAGAAATAAGAATTCCACCATTTTTATAAATAGTTTTACATACTCTTACCAAGTCAATGTATAATTGTAACTTTATTCAGATTATTTCAGAGGAGCCGGTATAA
This sequence comes from Deilephila elpenor, assembly GCA_949752805.1. Lineage (NCBI taxonomy): Eukaryota > Metazoa > Arthropoda > Insecta > Lepidoptera > Sphingidae > Deilephila > Deilephila elpenor. Next base: position 2,923,675 of record OX457093.1, read on the forward strand.
TGAAATGGCTAATAAATAAATGTTATTTTTTTATGGCATGAAATATTCACCCAGCGAGTCAAGTTGTCGTGAATATCTTGAAAGGTATTTAAGTCCTTAAATGATGGCTTCATTTTCATCAGCCACAGAAAGTTAGCCGCTGAACAAAACTTACCCTAAAGATCTCCGGAGTAGCCTTTTTCACAACCAGATACAGTTTGCTTTGGGCTATTTACCACGATCTTCGTTAGCTCGTATTTGTGTATACTCATCTTACACTCAAATAAGACATATTAAACATGAGGATAGTCAATAGTTAGGTTATTTCACCTGTAGATTATGCCTGTATCATTCATACTTAGAGATCAAAAGAAACTCAAAACGTTTCATTATTCAAGTTTTTACTTTTAATAAAAGGAAATTAGAAGGTGTTGCAAACGTCCAAATTGAATCCAGACTCAACATAAAAGCACAATACAATATTGTGTAATCAACGTTACGTAAATAAACTTATATGTAAGGAATAAATTAATATTTCACAGCGACGTAGTTGCTCTCTCAGAAATTTGGTGCTGGCTGTTATTCGATTGTTTGGGCTGGATGCTGTAACAGCCTAATTTCATCGTCGGTCATTACGAGTACTAACGATTACTTGTGATTGACGAACAAATTAATTAATTAATCAGTGTTTTTACAAGTGCGTGCGTGAGCTTGACTTGAGGGCCCACGAAAACATTATTGCAGTGTTACTGAATTCCGCGGGTAAAAAAAATCATATAACTAATGTGCTTTATAATATTTGTGAAAATTGACAATATGAATTATGTACGTCCTAAATTTACAATAGTCAACTGTAAAAAAGGGGGATGCGGGAATTTGTAGTGAATCAAACTAATAAAAATGTCTTAATTGACGACTTATATGTTTAATCTATCATCTATTGGAGTGTGGCGAACTTTGGGACTACAAATACAACTATGGAGGTATTGTTTGAGATATGATTTTATAATGTAGACAAGAATTTATACACTTAATCTAATAGTATTAACATGTCCAATATATTAAAATTTGAAGAAAGAAAAACTATAGTTATTATTTTGACAACAGCGCTTTCGGCGTAGACGGCTTATATTATAGGTTGTAGATAGTTGTTCTATGCAGGCCGATAAACATAGCCCAGTATAGAAGTAAGCCAAGCTTAACTTACGAAAAAGTGCTCATCCCGTTGTATTGTGCATCATTTTCTTCCCAAACCTACCTTCTTTTTAATGAACTAGTCTCTTGATAGTGTTGCCAAGTTCTCTGTACAGTTAAAGGACTTACATTCAGCCGCTGAGACACGTAAATTTGCGAGCAACCTTCTTCAAGTAGGGCTATAATTTTAGCGACCTTATCACTTTTTAAGTTATGTCAGCAAGAGGTATTTAATGAATAAAGAAGTATTCAATTGTCTTAATTGAAGAAAATATCGAAAAAGTATTAAAATTAGGAAATAATAATAAGCAAAAAACAGTTTCAACAATTCCAGTTGAAACTGTAAATCCACCAGTTACCAGTTCCATCAGTAAAGCAATGTCACAGTATTTTTTTTTGTTATCGGTAGCATAGTTGTAGTACGGCACGATTACAAAGCCGAGGTCTCGGGTTCGAATCCCGGGTCAGAAAATGTGATACTGGAATATTCTATTCATTATTAGCCCGGAGTCAGGAATTTGTGCCGAATATGGCGATAAGCTCGCCCAATATTACATTATGAGACGGAACCATACAAGGCGAAATATTGGTGTCCTCGTAGCAAATCTGCCTACCCCTTCTTTAAAAAAGGCATTAGTTTAAGATGATGATAAGGAATCATGTCAGGATGCTTCAAATAAAATACAATACATCATTAATTATTTAATAAATAAATGTAAATGTCTTTATGCGAGGTTGTTTGCCTCTTTAGTTCATTGTTTTGTCACCCGCTTTATTAGGGAGGGAAGTGGACAATAATTTATTTCCAACTTCTCCTATTAATTTAACTTTTTGATTGATTTCGTTGCGGGTTAAAGACAAGTTAGACATTCCCGGAGACGCGCTGAGCTTCAATGCTCAGTGTCATTAATATGCGTGCCACTGTTGATCCTGGCTTACAGGAGTTGCAGTGGCGGGTGTGAGGGCGGGACAGTCTCCTAATTATTTAATAAAACCTTTTTCTTGTAATATTCACTAAGCTTGAATAAAATTTTTAAGTGTCCGTTTTTTTGCAAAATGTTTTATTTCTTTTATTGGTGCAATTCTTATTTGCTAATATATTTTATTATTAAAATCAATCAGTATTTTACAAAAACAATAATATTTTAAATAGATGAGTTAAGGGAAACACTAAGTTTCCGCGCTTGTTATTGCGTTATAAAGTTTATGTCTATTATCGCAGGCTTACACGGCGAGGAAAAGTAAACAAGTCACGTCGATATTTAATCTGCTTCAATTGCCGCGGTACTTATACCAGATAGGTAATGTGCGCGCCACAATTATTTCTTACTTTGTATTGTATTTTCGATGAGCAGCCTGCTTATATGCCAATTTAATTATATCTATTTTATATCTACGTAACGTATAAGTAGAAGTCTATATCAAATCAATAAACTTTGTGCACCTTTTGAACAATACCTTTTTGTAGAGCACATGTAGATGGTTTTACTTGTCAAGTATTGCATTGCCTTGAAATGTATATTATAGTGACGACATACCGGTTAAACTACTAGGTAGGCTTCTACCTTAACTTTTTTACATAGGGCTTCCAAATGGAGTAATACTTCAGGCATAACCACGCGCTTGGCTTGGCCTATTGGCCTATTGGCGCGCTTGGAAATAGGACTATGCGGTACCCGTGTAGTGCTAGATACTATCCATCTTGTGTTTACGATCCTATGATTACACTGCTCAGTACTTTACTGCAGGCTAATTCACGTAATTAAATAAGTTCAGTTGCAGTGCAGTTGCAGTTAAGTTTCGATCAAAATAGCCCTTTTTGTATTCTCGTAATTTAAACAACCGCTGTCAGATACGCTCGCATCAAGTTCGCGTCACGCGAGTGCTTTAGCGTATTCTACTGCTGCGCGTTTTATACATGCGTGATTCAGATCGCAACTTGATCGGTTTTACCTATTCATTTGACGTCTGCAATGACAATTAAGTCCAACCAACGTGCAGCACATGCGCAGTTTATGCATATCTTACGTGCAGCTAAACAATTACAAGAATACCATTTTGACGTACGTACCATTACCTAAGACGTAAACCTAATCGCAACTGCATCGTAACTTGATCGGCGCGTCAAGAAATGACGTGAATTAGCCTACTGGCCGCAACATCTGCCAATTAGCGTATTTACTTGATGGTTAAAATAAGGTTAAAATCTCAACCTCCTTTTTTATTTTTAAGATAAAAATACGTTGATACTTCAGCGGGAGGCAGGGCGTTGGTTTGTTTATGTCATTCACTAAACCTGCACGTAGATACTCGATACTTCATTTTCAGTAGTGAAATCGACAGAAGATACTCGGCATTTCTACTTGGCAATTGTCGTTAATCAAAAAGTATGTAATCAACGGTTTACTTGAAGATGGTGAACGAGGCTCTTTAACTTATAAAAGGGATCAGCTACAAAATGAGTGCCTACACGATAGTGAACGGCAAACTAAAACTAGATTAGATAAATATGAACTATTTGTTTAACGTTAATATTGCCGGCGAATAAGCTCGTCAGTAACAATATCTTTAGTTTAATGTACTGAAGATAAACTATATACTTACAAAGAAAATGTTAGTGGCTTCCTGTCGATACATATCTCAACCTATTGAATGGATTGGGTTGAAATTAGGCACACATATAGAACAGATTTTGAATACTCCATCACTAAACGAGGTTTAAGAGGATTTAAAATATAAATTACAGGAATACTCGTGTCATTTATAAATATCATATCAATATCAATATACATGTGTTTTGAGCTTTTTCATAATAAACCCTTCTCTGGATTAAAAGACATATTTTTTTAAAGAGTTTATAAATGATTTATTTAATTTATTATATACGTTATTTTTCAGATTTGTAGTGTACTGTACTGTACCAGTCCATACGTCACACTGCAGGGTACGGGCCTACTCTACAGGGTATATCAAGACTGCGACCGAAAACGAAGCTAGGAGGTCTTATAAGTGACTTCAGACATAATTTCGCAAAAAAAAAAATCGTCAACTTTTTTTTGGTAATTTTTAATGTATCGTCGCATTTGGGTGATAAATACACAGTTTTCCTAAATAATTGATGTACACCTTTTTTTTTAAGACGCAATTGTACGATAGGGTATAAATTACTATTTTCGCAATAACTAGGTATTTACTATCCAAACACGATGATTTTTAAAAACCTGCAAAAAAATCTGTCACTTATGCGAAATTTTTATTTGCATTGTGTCTGTAACTACTAAAACTACCACCCGGCTTCGTTTTCGGTCGCAGTCTTGGTATACCCGGTATAATCGAGGGTAAGATTGAGAGTGGTTAGGCCATATAGTCCACCACGCTGGCGTCGTGCTTGTTGGAGGACTTAACGTATCATATTTTTTTTACAAATCGCTATGGTATGCAGGTATCCTCACGGTGTTTTCCTTCGTCGTTATAGTGCGCGGTGATTGACTATCAATACACACATGACTTCGAAAAGACAGAGGTTCTGGGATTTGATTTGAACCCGTGACCACTGTGAACATGTAAGCCGCGTCTAGACCTTTACCAACAGGCCACCACGACTTTTAAGATTTGCCGGTACGTTAATGACGTAGACGTCCTCAATTTGATAGCTATTATGCCATCAAAAAGAAAAGTTGTAAAACAAACCAAGACTCGCAATACAGTTCTTCTACCGTAATAAAAAGTTGTGAGATTCACGTAATACTAAGCCGGGTAATTTATTCATTCCCTGCTTCAGGGACCTTCTGTCTTCAGTTATTACATAATAAGTTTACCTAACAACATCTCAGAGTCACCACATCAATATTAAAAATGTTTGAATTGAAATAGTTTGACTTCGATTTGGCCTTGTGACTTTTTTTTAACACTTTATACAAATAGTTTATAGGATATATATTTATTTATTCAAAAATGCTTTCCTTACAACTATTTTTTCGATTGCTGATGTTATTTATAATGGGCGGTGCATACTTACCATTAGGTCACTCGCTTATTAAATTTGGGTAATAAATACAAAATGTAATATTTAAATACAAATTTATTTAAACGTATAATTATACTACAATATATTTTTACTAAAACCTTACAGAGTATTTCGAGAATAGGCTTCAGCTACTACTAAAATATATCTACATAGAACCTAATAGCTTACATACTAATTTACGTGGAATAACTATACTGTACAAATAGTTTACTAAGGAGTAGAATTAATGACAATTTAAGGCTGAGAATGAAAAAAATAAATCAAATAGAGATATAAGTTTAAACATATTTGATTGGTATATTGATACATTGTAAATTGTATATATTGTAACGCATAAAGTAATAATTTAAAAACGCCTGGTGGATATAACTACGGTTTTATTTAGATTAATAAAATAATTTTGGTAACGGTGTACCTTAATTTCCCGTTTCATACTGTAAATAACTTCTAACATTTTCAAGTGTAAAAGCAACATTTTGTTTACAAGGTATATCTAGAATGCGACCGAAACGAAGCCGGGTGGTAATTTTATTGACTTCAGACACAATGCAACTATTTCGAAATAAGAAGCGACAATTGCTTGTTACAATTTTTTAAGTATCGTCGTGTTTAGGTGGTAAATCCTTTCGCATCATTTAGTCCTTAAAAATAAAAGGGTTAAAATTGTTATTTCAGCAATAACTACGTATTCGCCAACCAAACACGACAATACTTAAATAATTGCAAAAAATGTGATATAATTTTTTTTTAAACTTTTAGTTCCATTGTCTTTAAAGTCACTGAAATTACCACCTGGCTTCGTTTTCGGACGCAGTCTGGACATACCCTATATAAAATTAGTATATTTAAAATAGCATGTACTGTTCAGTTTTATTAAAAAATATATATATAATAAAAGATGATTATACTGACACCTTCATCCACTTGATAGCATAGTATACTATGTGCTTCTGATTGAATACTGAGTGGCGATATACTTTATTACATAATTATGTCGGCCTAGTTCTGGTTCACGCTGGAATCACTTATTTTATTTTATTTATTTGAACAAAAATCATTATTACAAAAAATATATGCTAATAGACATCGTAAAATATAATAGTTTAGTTTATGGTAATGGCGTAACCGATGGCTTCTACAGTGAATGTATAAAGTGAGTAGTTATTCCACGAGTGGTAGTTTAGGCGAGGTTCTGTCCCTTGCACATGCGCCAGTAGGAGCCCTTTATGCTGACCAGCTCGGCGTGGGTGCCGCGCTCCACGATCTTACCTGCACACACATACAATCAGTCCTGTTCATCCAGGAGGAGCTTCAAACATGGAAATCGCTCAATGCGATATGGCCACACATTGTTCCATTTTATTTAATTCCTATGTATTTTGAGATGTACAAAAAAGAGTATAAATCAAGTATGTACCGAAACACATACATGATCTTAATACTAACTCAGGTATTAGGAAAAAGAAAGTTTCAGGACTACGGTAACAAACACCGACACAAATACATACAAATGGATTGCACAAACATTTGTGACAAATATATTGTTGTACTAGGTTTTGCTTCCAACTTGGTTCGAGGGTTTGAGATAACTTGAGAACAGAGCTTTTCCTAAATAACAGGTTTACGTTCAAGACATCTAAGATCCCTATTTAGATCATTCAAGCATTAAGTTTGAATGTAGTCAAGTTGGTTGGCTGAGTATTTAAGTCCAAACAGCAGTAATAAATGCACTGTTGTGTTCCGGTTTGAAGGACATTGTAGCCAGAGTAACTACTGGACATAATGAGACTTAACATCTTATGTAAGCATCGCTTTGTTATTTATGGTTTTGTTTGGTTTTCTATTTTCCATGAGCGGTCGTAGGGTATAGCTTACCATCAGGCGAATGGCATGCTCGTCTCGCCATTTATCGCTATAAAAAATAGTATCTTTATGAAGATGTTACCTTTATCTACGACGCAGATGAGGTCTGAGTCCTTGATGGTGGAGAGGCGGTGCGCGATGGTGATGCACGTGCGCCCTTTCGCCGCCTTCTCCAACGCCTCAGCCACAACCTGCACCAAACAAATGCATATACTCACGCCTCTAGTAGCCGGTCAGGGCGGCTAGGTATTAAGGCAATGGAAGAAAATGTAATTTTAAATGACTTCATTGAACATATCTATATTGAAAATATTTTCGATATAGAAGATTCGTTATGCGATTAGATATATTTTCACTCGTGGGATGAGTTAAAATGTTAGCACCTTTGTATACAGGCTGATATTGTCATATGTTATTTAATTTAAACCACATGTTTCTTACCACCCTAGGTAGCATAGTACCAAGTTTGAAAAAAAGCTGCCGGGTAGTATTGTGAAAAGTCACGTTATTAGTTTTTAGTTAGTTAGGCTTTTGATCAACCCGCACAGGTACTAGTTTTTGCGGCTCAGGTAAGTTCCCTAACCGAACTGAAGTTGAGCTATGCGGTAAAAATACTTGTATCTTTACGGGGTGGCCAAAAAACGTGAAAACTAAAATCACTATTTTTGACAAAAAACAATGAAATGCTATATGCCAATATCATCCTGTACATGTGTATAAATCACGTAAAGTCGCGTCATCAAGTTGTACGTAAATCAGTTTCTCTTTCTGCCCCAAACCAAACTTACAATATAGGTTAGTGCAATGTGTCTCCTTTTCCCATGCCCCGCAATTAGCTTACAATTTTACGCACTCCCTCTGAGTGACATGCACCCCTTTCGGGAAGCAATACTCTGTGGAAAATTGACCGAACGATTGAATTGAGCGAGTGAATGTCATATACAACTGAGCTTTTGACAAAATGCTTGAATGACGGAATGAATATAAGAGTAGATTATTATGCAACAGGTTGGCGAATGGGAATGAATAATTGGAATGGATGATGGATTGATTGAATGATTGATTGAATGGTTGAATGACGGGCGTTACCCGCTCGCTGTTGGCGTCCAGTGCGGAGGTGGCCTCGTCGAGGAGCAGCAGGCGCGGCGAGCGGATGAGAGCGCGGGCGATGCACACGCGCTGCTTCTGCCCGCCCGACAACTGCGCGCCGCTTGAGCCCAGGTTAGTCTCGTACCCCTGCGCACCACGCACCATGACACGCCCGTAATGAAGAGTCCCTACTACTCGATCTCTACCGGCTTTTTTGACATTGATGCACTTTAAAACTAGTGATCGAGTGTTCATAATTACATATTGTAAACTAACAAAAATGTTATTAGGGACTTCCGTTTCTCTTTTGGAATATTTTCACCCTTTGCAATTATAAAATACTGTACATGCACAACATTAAATGTAATCAAAACCGTAACTTGATAATTGAAAGCATGCCCCTAGGGTTTCGGGACCGACTGGCGTCTTTTGTGCCTAGGTGCCGGTGTATTCCCGCGTGACTAATAAGTAAATAATTAATTGAATTCATAACATGTTTTACATCATTTAGGTTTTCCCCTACCTTCCCGTTTGTAAGGGAGCGTTTAAGTGGAGAAGAAATTTTCGTGTCACACTTTTCAACACTGATTTACAATGATAACAATTAACCATAACATCATTACCAACTTTGTGTGATACAAAACAATTATTTTAAACCAATATTTTTTATGATTTAAATCCAAACGTAAAAATTTGAAATGGCTCACGATGACATTTTTCGTGGCGCATTTAATTGATTGAACGCCTGGGGGAAAACGAGAGACCGCGGTTTTGAGCCCTGCAGCGAGAGATGATTGTATAGCCAATAATAATTTCGCATCAAAATATTGTGAGAAAGGTCTCCCAGATTTACGTGAATGTCACAAATTGAAATAAAACCATTTTGTAAGGTTTGGGACCGCGCCCACGACCACGAAAGATGTGAGAATAATTGAAACGCCGGGATGTTAAAAAATGTAAAATGAAATAAAAGCCGCGATAATATCCAAAATTTTAATTTTACTGAAATGTCACTTCAGATTTCCACAAGATCTGCTACCGATACACGACTTGTTTTCTCCCTGTGGCGTTCCAACTGTGTGTTTGAATGTTGGTGTATTTATTTATATAGGTGGGAAAGCTTTCGTTCAATATATGCTTTTGCCTAGATCCTATAACTAGGATAATGCTCAGCTTTATTAAAGGATTTTTAGCTTTACGTTAGATATTCTTCAGTTATAAATGAAATATTTAAACAATCATAAATGTTATTCATTATTGAACTGTTTATGTTCCTTACAAAATGTAAGCAAGGCGTTAATAATATTTGAGGGCAAGTGCATCTATGCTGAACTATGGCTACGGCTAAATAAGTTACGACCTTCAAATCGGTACTAGTTCAAGTTAATACCATTAAAAAGAAAGTCAAGGAGAATAAAAATGGGTGCGTGTACTTATGTACGCGCGTGAGAAGTTATACTTTTTTGGCATCGTTAAAAAATAGTTTTTAATTGCATGCAAATAATTAATTACAATTAAATAATAGAAGGATTGGAAAAGGATAATCAACAAAGTTCAGTTTAAATTTGAAAAATTAAATAAATAAATATTTATTTTCTTACATTAAGTCTAACATAAATTGTCTTATTATTCGAATTGTATTTTTAATTAAATGATGTCCACTTCCATAGTATCTTCCGGTAATGTCTGAATCGGAACTTCAGTTATCAGTATAACTAAAATATGATACGATAAATTCAAAAATTGAATTTAAGGTTGGTAATTTTTTAAATATTTTTATTGATTTCTTTATTTAATAATCACTTTTCATTTTTATCAAAAAAAAATCATTAAATTTATTTAGTTATTTTTATAAATATTTATTATTTATTCAATTTAATAGCAAATATTAAAAATTAATATTATAATTTGATGTTCAATTTTAATTTATATCACAAACTTTTTATTAAATGTTTAATTAAATTTATTTCTTTATTTTGTAAATATTAAATGACCAATAATAAGTATTTAACATTAATAATTTAATAATATTTAGTGTTAATTATATTAAATAAAAGTATTTTAATTTATATCAATAAATAATACATACGGATAGTTAACCTCAATTATATTGGAGCATTTGAAAAAGTATATAAGCACAATCCGACCGATCTCCTTTCTGAACTCACGCATAAATATTTGACAACCAATTTAAATGTCAATCCTTTTTCATAAGTGACATTATTCTACATATTTAAAATCAAAAATACGCCATTATACGAATATTGTGGATATATGTTGTCGATTCGAAACATTTATTTAAATACGTTCTTTAATTTGAGGGAAGAGTTTACTGTATCGACGGTATGAACATGAAATGTTTGACAGTTGTGAAATATACAACTTGAACATAGTTATCATGCCACCTAGAACTAACTTCATACTGTTAATTATTTTGTGGCACAGATGCGCGCGCATCTTAAAATTTCACTCTCATCATTTTTTTATAACGCGCCTAAAGAAGTATAACTTCAAAAATATTGCAAACTCAAAGCCAATATCGGATAAATCCTGCACATCGCTTAATATTATTAAAAGCAATGGACTGCAAAAAGAGGGCAATAAAAGAACGTAGCTCGTATTGCCAGATTGATTACAAAATTGACGGGATCCTAAAAAGATGTGCATTTACTTAGTTGAACAATGTTGATACTTAACCCTGAAAAGATTGTGAAAGATCGTTCTGAAAAGCTGTAAATGACACCGAGCGGGATAGCGCCAGATAAAGAAATATACGAATTGTCTGTCTACCATTAAAGTTAAATATAAATAAGTACAGTGTTACCAACCTTAGGCAGTGAGACGATGAAGCTGTGTATGTTGGCGGCTTTGGCTGCGGCGACGATCTCGTGCATGGTGACCTTGCGGTTGTTGTCTCCGTAGGCGATGTTCTCGGCGATGCTGCGGTCGAAGAGCACGGGCTCCTGCTGCACCACGCCCAGTTGCCGCCGCAGCCGGGGCAGCGTCATTGACGACCGCGTGTCGCGACCGTCCAGCTCCTAAAAATGTCCGCTTACCAACACCAGTACCACTTCCCCTTTGTATTGTGAAGTTACATTTTCATATTGAGTAATATTGAGTAATCAGTCTAATGAAATCTAAAAATAATGAGGCCCTGTATAACGTCCAGGTATCAGGAGCGTGCTACTATCCAGATAATAACGCGTATTACAAATACTAATATATGCCTACCATTTCCCATTTTTGTTGTGAAGTTACTTGTTTATAATCTAGAATACGACTATCTATCTATCTATCTATATCAGCCCATATACGTCCCACTGCAGGGCACGGGCCTACTCTACAATCGAGAGAATCGATTGAGAGTGGTTAGGCCATATAGTCCACCACGCTGGCCTAGTGCGGGTTGGCGGACTTACATACCGTAGAAATTCTTCAAAATCGCTACGGTATGCAGGTTTCCTCACGATGTTTTCCTTCACCGTTAAAGTGCGTGGTGATTGACTATCAATACACACATAATTCCGAAAAGTCAGAGGTGTGCCCTGGGATTTGAACCCGCGACCACCGTGAACATGTAGGCGGCCGCGTCTGGTCCGTTACCAACAGGCCACCACGTACTTAGTATACGACTACCGATGGGGTATTCCACTCAATGTGAGATTTTCGATGTATAAAATCTTTGTGTCGGCCCGAGTTAAAACCGGGACCCGAAATTTCGATAAGCCGGCTTTAGACCTTCATATAAGCCACAATCAATATTGAATGTTCATCAGAAGCGTTACAGTAAATAACTTGTAACAGCCATTAAAACCTACTAAGTGGCAGAGGTAATTTTTTATCTTTAAATATCCGTTCAAACTATTTAAAATATCTTTAACCTTGAGTCACAAAACTATGATGTGGCAAACTTTGAAGGCACGGTTCAGTCAGGATACCTTGAGATTGTTGAAATGGTTAGGGTTTATTAAAACCGAGTGTCGGGGAATTCTGATAATCACTATATTTTTATATATTCTATATTTTGCTCCAAAATCATTCGTTTAACCCCCATGTCAATTCGCTCGCCAACTCTCTTTAAGGAAATTAGTGAAAACAATCGGACGGGAAGTCTTTTGGATTTAGGCGAATAGGCTATACACAAAGTGAGGGATGTTTTATTTTGTCAATTAAGCCAATAGTATACTGAACACGTGATATAAATCAGATGATATGAAAACGCTAGATATATAGAGGCTAATATAAATAATTTAAGAAACTAAAAGATACACTTTAGTAAAAGACCCAAATAAAAAGTAAACCATTACTAATGAGTTTAACGCCGAATACTCAAACGCCACTTGTACCTATTATGTTGCTCTTAACTACTCAAGTCCCGCTTGTATGTACTGATTAAATGGGACGTGCGCAGTTAAGTGCGACCTAATATTTAAGTGGCGTATGAGTATTCGGGCGTTAGATTGGAAAATGGGGTGAGTAAAATTCAATTGATTTTACTATTATACATTTAACTTTTATTTTTATACATTGTACCTATTAGGAATAGATTGTGGGATTTTATAACCAAAGACAATATAAAGAAAAAAATCTCTTTTTAATGTTTGTTAAATAAATTGAAAAGGTTTTTTTTAGTAGATGCAGAGAAGTACCCCCGGTACTTCAAAGGCAAACAATTCGATAAGACACGATACAATATTCCTACAAATGTCGAAGCTTGTGGAAAAAATGTTAAATTTATTATCAAGACTGGTTTAAAAATTATGTCATTCGTAACTAAAACTTAATTTTGGGACACCCTGTATGTATAGTATATTTATGTATACATAGACATGACAGCCATTGTTATTCATGTCCACGGAAGGCAGGAGTACGAATTATTCACTTTTATAAAAATCAAAGGCGCTTATCTAATAGTTCCTATCAAAGATAATGAGATAATTCTTATCTCTTGTTGTATTTTCATCCGTCTTGCAAAATTTCGAATAATCGAAAATCGAATTCAAAGATTCCGTTATTATTATTCAATGTATACAGTAAGGTAATAAAAGCGTGTTAAAATGATAGAATAAAGAGATTTATATGTTCTGCCGTGTTTGGGAATGGTAGATCCATAAGCTGTTCCTTCTCATACGATCTACAGGTGTCAATATTACAAAATCTATGAAAAAACGATGTCCAGTAAAAAACTGATTTCAGGCTTTGTAGGTGTCACAATAAATACAACTTAAAATACAACTAGGTATATATAATCTTTTATACCGGGTGAAGTTGTTCTGGTTTCGAAATACTTACATACATACAGTAACTTACGTCTTTTTCTCTGAAGGGGTGGGCAGAGGTGTTAAAGAGACACTCAAGTGTGGCTTGGCGTGTTTCATCCTACAATGTGACGGGGGGCAAACCTATCGCCATATCGGGCACGATTTTCTGACTCCGGTCTGATAGTGAATAGAAAAATCCAATATCACTTTGCCCGACCCGGGATTCGATTCCGAGACCTTAGCGTTGTAGTCATACTATAGAAAACAGCGCCACTAAGGCAGTTCAAAATTCTTACTTTATAAAATAAAACAATACAGGATTTAGTAGATACTCCCCCATGCATGCTTAGGGCTTACTGAATAGGTGCCTTATTACTTTATTAATTGACCACTAGATGGCAGTGGCGTAGGAAATTGAAGACCTAAGCATAGATGACCGGGCGGTCACACCATAAGTTGTATGGCATTTAAAAATGTCAAACTAATCGGTGTAGCATTTAACAATAATTTTTAATCTTAAAGCGACTATTGGATGCAGTAAAAAAAAATTCTAGATAAAACACTTTATTTTGATTCTGTTTTTAATCAATTTCAACTATCTTTTCTTAAAAGTATAGGAATGATGTTAGTCTAGTCAATATAAAGTAGTTTGGCATATATTTAATATACTGAGAACTAAATAATATTTAGTCCCGTCACTCCATCTCTAGTTTATCCCAAAAATTCTTGATAGAGACCATGAAACAAAACTGCTATGACTGCCATCTATACGTTTTCATAAGAAACGCCAAATAGACTGCCCGCCCCACGTCGACCGAACGATTCACTTTATGAGGTTGGTAGTAGCTAGTGGGATCAATAACAACGTACCAGGTTGTGTAACCTAACAATGTGTAGTCCGCTGTGTTGTGGGCGGGGCGAGAAAAACTTTTAGACGTGTTATACTGCGAGTTCTCCTATGGTACAAACGAAACTGCAATTATTATTTAAGCATGTAAAAGCGTGTAAACAATACTTGACTTGTTAAATTTTCAACGTTTTAATTTAATTTCAAAATAACTGACTTGTTATACAAATAAATCTACAATTTAATATTATTTATTTGTTTTTTAACAAACGGAATGCACTTTCTCACTTGCTCGTAACAAGGTAAGGTTTGCCTTGCGGCCGGGCCCGGCTTCGCCTGGGTCCAGATAGTTTTTGCGTCCAGTCCACATCAACAACATATTATTATTTCGCGTACTAACTGTTTTATATTTAAATTCAATGTGAACGCCGTCAACTATATTGCTTTTCTCGTCCCGTCCCTTTATATACCGTTCTGTCCCTCCACATACTGTCACATCGCGGGACAGTGATTATTGTTTTCTCGCATGTTCTCGTTCTGCTGTGAGCGAAGGGAGTGAGTCAATATTCACGTGCAATACTAGCATTTGCACGCGACATTGTCTGCGGGTACATAATGACGTGGGCGCAGAAAGAAAACTGCCTCACATTGTTGCAACTATTAAATTGTGATCATTTTTATACCGTATTCGAAAATTTTCGCGTAATTCTTATATTCCGGTTCACCTTTAAAATTCTCCTCTATTTCACTTCCATATTAGAACACTTCTAGAAATTATTAGTGCCATAATTTTTGTTCTTATATATTTTTATTTCTATATAATATTTTCAAACTTTATCCTCCTTCAGGGTTATAAAATAAGTCTATAAAAAGCGGAGTGAGCTCAAAAATAATTGTTGTAAGCACCTCCTAAATGACTAATTTACTCCATTTTCTCCTAAACTAATTTACAAATCTTTTTAATTAGGTAACATTAAAAAGATTCACTCCATGAGGTCCGTGTAGTATGCCACACCAGATATTTGCGTAAAGTTCAACATATACAAAAAATAGTATGTTGCAACTCACAATGTACCCGGAGTCAGGGTCGTAGAGCCGCTGCATGAGCTGCAGGATGGTGGACTTGCCGCAGCCGGAGGAGCCCACCAACGCCACCGTCTTGCCTGCCTCCACCTTTAGCTCCACGCCCTTCAGCACGCGCTGCTGCGGCCGCGAGGGGTAGCTAAACTCCACGTCGCGGATGTTCAAATTACCTGATGCGTACTGCAAACATTCATTGGTATTTATTCCTTAATAAATAAAGTACTAATAAATAAATTGTACCCAACAGTCACACATATAGTCCTAATCCCACACTAAAATCGAGTTTTGTGTTGAGGGTTTCAGTGACTACAAGAGACTTTTCAAATTCAAATTCAAATTCAAATATGTTTTATTGTGGTACATAGGATGGTGTTATAACTATGACCCGCCGTATTGGCATACAATAATGGAACTTAAATCTAATAAAAATTAAAAATCTATCTTTAAAACTATATAAATACTATAGAAAACAAACTAAAAGTATTATTACATTTCAATTATCACTAAGAAAATCATTCAAACTATAATACCATTTATTAATTAGAAATTTAAACAATGTACCTTTATAATTATTGATATCATTTAATTCTCTAATAGATTTTGGTAGTTTATTATATATTTCAGGAACTAGATGGAACACACTTTTATGAAATAATGCAGTCAATTTTCGGTCTTACAAACTTCAAAAAATAAATAAATTGGTAGGTCTCTCATATGTGAGAGGCCGCCTGGTCAGGAACCACTGGAATGTCTATTTTTCCCTCCAAACAGTAGTGTAAATACACTGATGTGTTTCTGTTTCTGTTTGAACATTGTAGCCAAAGTAGAAAGTAACTACTGGTCATAACGAGACTTAGCATCTTAAATGTGGTGTTTTTTGGTTTTGGGACTGTCCAAGAGCGGTCGAATCGCTTACTATCGACGAATGGCATGCTCGTCTCGACATTCATTGCAATAAAAAAAACAACATTCTAATTCTAATATAATAATTACTGTTAGAAATCTCAATAGAATTATTCATTGTAAAGTGGGCCCGTTCCCAGCCTTTCTTCACTATGATTCTTAGGGTCAGTTCACACCGAGACGATTTTTAATAGAATGACTCATAATTTACTACATCAAAGGATACACATTACATTTGTGAATTGAGAATACGTTGCACCACGTAGCGTTGCGCCTCGGGCTGCCTCGCGGCGTAGCGCGGCGCGTTGCTACGCCGCGAGGCGCATTTTAAAATCACGACGTCTACGTTCGCCATGCCCACTCACTACCGACTGGTCACTTTATCTATCTTTAACAAGAGGTTAAAATAGCTACCATTGCTATGTTGATACAATTCTGTGATTCGATAAACAAAGATATAAATTATATTTATTTATCTTACCTTGATATCTATAAATATATGTAACTTATCTACATTTCTAACTTTGTTTACTGAAAATAAAATGCGTCGAAATATCAAATGAAATCTTTTGAAAATAGATAGATAATAGAGACCGTCGGTAAATGCGCCTCACGACGTTGCAAAGCGTATCGCGGGTGCTCGAATTCACTGGCCTTTTCCAGTATCGTAGCGTCACGTCTCGGTGTGAACTAACCCTTAGTCATCTCAATTTAATTCTTCATAGAGAAGAGTCGTGCAGTAGAACCTATATATTAAGTCGTATATGCACCAAAATAATTCATAATTACATATACTACAACAATAATATCGAAATCCAATAGTTTTTACTTTTTTTATTCCTAAAGTACAGCAAGTTCACTGCTTCCCCGAAGTGTTTCCACGACGACCTGATTCCACAGTACTCTGCCCTCATTATATTAGATTGCACTGAAAGTCCCTTCGGTTTATTCTGATCTTCCGTATACAATTGCTTCTTGATCTTCCGGTTCTAGTATTAGACCGGTAGTGAGAAGCATAATGGTGGACCCAAACCGCAGTTACTTTTTGTTGAGCAACGTTTCCAAATATTACTCTATGTTATTTAATGTTAGTACACGTTTCCGTGTTATTAAATGTTAAGTAATGTTACCTAACATGTGGTAACAATCGATAACTTTGTCATATATTAATATTACTTTTATTGTGTCATTTTTGTTGTTGATGGTATGGACGCTATGAGCAACATTCAATAAATAACAAGTAGCAACTAAATAAAAAAATATAATAAAAAGAAAAAGAAAGTAAAGAAAAGCAAAAAAATAAGGCAGTTCGTGTTGCTGAGGGAGTTTCTTGCGCCATTTCTTCTTTACAGCTACAACACGTTCCGAAGCGGTGGTAGCAGAAATTAACGATTCAATAGATCTTGTAAAAGACTACTTGAATAAAGAATATTTTGATTCGATTTGATATGTGTCGCACAATGTTGCTCAACAAAAAATAACAGCGGTGTGGATGCGCCATATACATTGATATCTGAATGTAGAGTAAAGCGTGGGTTACCCAGTCCTTCTTGTCGCGGATGCCGTCCTCGGTGCGGATCTTGGGCGTGCGGTTGATGAGCGCGAGGATCCTGGCGCCGCACGCCTTGGCCGAGTTGAAGCTGGGCGCGTACACCAGCGACTGGCCCAGCATGTACGCGCCGTACATTATCGCCTCGTTCACGCTGGCTCACGTGACGTTAATACAATGTTAATACATTGACATTTATTGTTTTTTGTTATGCGGAAGTGGAATTAATCAATACATTTAATAAATTTGTAACCGATCGATGTCTGTACATGGAGATAAACGAGAAAAACTAATATGGGGGGCCTGTATTAACGTAATAGAACCTAAAACAATAATTTTTAGGATTGTTGTCTTTCTGTGCGGTTGTGCGCGATGAACTAATTAACGTAATTTGGTTTCTTAGATTTACGCGAATGTTACACATTGAAATAAAACTATATTTTACGGATTTTACAGTAAAGCTGTAAAATAATCGAAACGTCGGGAAGTTAAAAAATGTAAATATTAAACCAAATCCCGATAAAATTCGCTGAAATCCTGGATTAAAACTTAGGGTACTTTTTATTCCGAAAATTTAGTTATCCCGTGGGAGGAGGAAGGAATTCCGATATCTTTGTTATTTTTATACTCAATGGGATGGAACTAGATTACATGCCTTGAGTAAGAATGGGACGGTAAAGGCGGAATATAACGGGACAGGATGCAAAATTCCATATAAAGTAAATTTCAAATAAAGTTAATCACGCAGACGAAATTTGCGGGCAGAGGCTAGTAGCAAATATAATATGCTAAGGAACTCTGATTCTTTTTTGCAGTAATAATATTTCCTGGATCATAACTTTAACCTACATTTGCGCTCTAGACAAATCGTGAGTATAACATGCAGTGGGTGCTATAAGAACTATAATTATAATTTATGACTCGACACGTGCGGAAAAGTTTGTCTGGACTTTGTCTTACTGGATGTTTTTTATTGTAATATTGATGGCCCATTTCCCATTGTCCGTTTATATAAACTGTTCACGATATCGGACTCCGATATTTTTTCGGCACCGATAAAAATATCGGTTCGTATTTTGCAATGGCACTGTTTGTTCGTACCCCTTACATACTACGAATGGTTTTATAAAATCGAAATATTTATTTAATTTAGTGTGTAAAATGTTGCGCATTATTTAGCTTCGGACACTTTTTTCTATACCACCCGGTTAACAAAGCTGTTTTCGTCAGAGAAGAACGGACACAAAAATAACGTTGCTCTTTTTAAAACCAGTTTACACAGATTATGCATGACTCATAGCTCAGTTTATTGGTCGTATTGATACGAGTACTTACAGCATCACAATCTTGTACTCGATCTCTCCTTGCGCGACGAGCACGGCGCCGTACACGGTGGCGCTGCAGTACGCCATGAAGGGCACGTACACGCCCAGCCCGAAGATGAGGCCGCGCCACCTGGTCTTCCTGGCCACCGCCGCCGCCGCCGTCGCCAGCGCCGCCTCGAACTTACCCAGGAACAGCTGCTCGATGCCTAACACCAGGGTCAAAGAATGGTCTATTACAACGGCATTAAGTCCTCAGGAACAACTGCCAGATGCCTCATACCAGGATGATAATTTGGTCTGTACGGCTATAAGCCCATATAAACTGATTGAAGATTCGATTTTCAAGCCAAAGCCAAACACAAAGTGAATTATCAACATGGGGATAAAACCTAGGACTTCATCCATACATTTTCACTGGATCAATGAATATTGATGAAATTTAATTTAACTAGAACTATTCTGAAAATTTATCTAAAACAGCTGCTCGAAACTGGAACTCAGGGGTCCATGCTGCCACTATACGAAGATTTCGAAAATATATTTACCCAAGCTTTGCACGGTTTTGATGCTGACGACAGCTTCGGTGGCGATTGCGGTGGCCGACTCCATCGCTTTGCGCTCGTCCACCTGCGACTTCTGCGAGATGATCCCCTCCAACCAGATGCTGCCCACCATCTGCAGGCATACTTCATTACTGACTACTTACAACATAACTATGAAGTATAAAGCATACAAACAATGTGTTAGCAAAAAAAGTGCAATGGCTGAGAAACCAAAGAAAGAGCACACGAAAGTATCTTGCGTTTTCGGTTCACCTCTATATATCAGGATACAAACAAGTCTTCATAATCGAGTCGACCAGTGAGAAATAATCAACTCACGTCGGGACATTCTCTACCATCATGTGTATTGTATTTATACATCATCAACTAATACGGTACCAGAGGCATGAAGACAGTAGCAACAAGGGTGAGCTTCCAGTTGTAGCTGATGGCCATGATGAAGCCGACGACCACGGAGCTGAAGCCCTGCAGGATGAGGCCGATGCGCAGCCCCGTAGCGCCCTGCACCTCCGCCGTGTCGCCGCTCAGCCGCGCACAGATGGCGCCCACCGTGTTCGACTCCTTGTCGAAGTACCCCATCTCCTGCACATTGTAATATACAATCAATAGTATTAACATCACAGTAAATCAAGCCTGTCGAGTTGGAGAACAGCTACCACGAGACACTTTTCGATCTCAGACTTTTGTTTTTCTAATGTTGATGTGATTTATTGGATTCGAAGTCGCATAAAAAAGCAATATTATAAATTAATCTATAGCATAACATTGACGTTACGGTATGCTGGACAAGTTTTCATAGTTATTCACAGAACGAATATTTTTGCATGATAATTTCGTAGCTCGATTCCTGACGGCTTCCTTCTTTAGCTGCCCTTTTAAAATTCCATATCTTGCTACTGGTGGGTAAAAAGCCTACCTGTTTAAGTATAGATCCAAAGTACTGGTATCGGAGCCGGGTGGTCATCTTCAGACCGGCGGTGGTGAAGGTGGAGCTTTGCAGACACATGGACACGCCGGCGATAGCCGCCACCACCACGAACATGCCCGAGTACAGGTCTGCCAGGTAGACAATCTCTGCGCGGTTGTCTACCACGAATATCTAAATATAATATGAGAATTAAATAATTATCACAAACACCCAACCGTCACATACAATATGTTCTGACCTTCCACTAAGATATATGTAAGTGTCGTGTCGGGCATGTGTCGTGGGTATCAGAAACTACGAGAAACTCGATCTAATACGTGGGGATCATACAAACATGTCGGTCTAGAGATCAATCCCTCGGGCTATCCATCCTCTCAATTTCGGGTAAGAAAACTTCAGACAGAAGTTCATTCATTCAAGAAATTTTATAATATTTCGTTAGATCACAGTGCCCCCCTCGAGGTATACCAGCGTGATGTGTTCTTACCCCAGTGGACAATCCGAAGAGCAGAGCAAAGACGGGGAAGCAAGCTCCTTGAATGAATGCGGCGAGCGAGCCCAACGTGATGTACGGCCACTCCGGCCCGTTCAGCTTCAGTAGCTGCCAGTCGCTTACAGACTTCACCTCCTAGGGACAACGAAAATAAAAAATGGAAATACTTTATCGAATTCATAAAATTTCATATATCATTTAGATTCAGTCACTTTTCTCCACCACTCACCCGGTTCATAAAGTTGTTTTTGTTAGAAAACAACGTGCAAATTAGTACTGAATTTTTTCTATGAATACATCCGGCGCCTATCTTTAAAGTTAGCTAATGGATCAGCTTCATAATGCACTGTTTTGAATATTGCTGATCAGATTGATATTATTTATTATTAGTAATTATGTATTTTTTGGAGAGCGGTCAATTTTGTATCACTATTGTACTATTGTTTATTTTTCGAAGACTTCAGTTATTTACTATAGTTATAATTATAATAATAAATTACCTCGTCCTCATCGTCATTTTCCTCTTCAGATTCATAATCCGAGTTGAACACGAAGTTCTGAATGCCGGTGGACATCACCGAGGAGATAGAGCCGCGCGGCGTCATCCAATCGTGCGAATCTAATGCACAACACAATATTTACAAGCCCTGTTATTTTTTCTAACTTTCACATAGAATATTAGAATAAAAGCGTTGGAAAATCTGGAGTAGGCTTATAAATGTATCGCATTTCAAGTAAACCGATTTAATTACGGTAGAACAGCGAGATAAATCCATCTTTTACTCATTGAATCTTCTTTTGGATTACACGTTTATTATTAGCCGTTTTGTAGTCACACAATGTATCTATATCAGTCCATATACCTACGTCCCACTGCACGGCACGAGCCCCCTCTACAATCGAGAGAACGATTGAGAGCGATTAGGCCATATAGTCCGCCAAGCGGGCCTTGTGTAGGTTGGCGGACTTTACATACCATAGAAATTCTTTTAAATCGCTACGGTATGTAGGTTTCCTGACACAATTTATTGTATGTATGGACAAACCTTTTTTCAAGGAGTGGTGTCTGTGTATCTTCCTATTAGACCGTCTTTTAACGTCGACTCGCGGCGCGGACATCA
Organism: Deilephila elpenor; assembly: GCA_949752805.1. Taxonomy (NCBI): domain Eukaryota; kingdom Metazoa; phylum Arthropoda; class Insecta; order Lepidoptera; family Sphingidae; genus Deilephila; species Deilephila elpenor. The sequence continues at coordinate 2,945,900 of OX457093.1, forward strand.
GTTCGATGGCGTCGTCGTCGACGTTCTCTTCTAAAACTGGTTCAATCTCCGCCGGGTCTTTATTGTTATCTCCCGATGTTACTAGCTTGTAGTAGAAACCTGAATGTAATATAAAAATATTATTGTTTCATTTATGTGGTTGATACATGAGAATTGCGAACTGCGAATGGTATTATTGGCACCTCTACCTCTCTATTAGATGGCTCTTGCGTTCAAAAGGAGCGGACACATAGAGGTTTTATGTGGTGTACTAACCTTGCGTCTTCATAAGTTCGTCGTGAGTGCCTTCTTCGACTATGGCTCCTTGATCCATGCAGATGATTCGGTCTACATTCTTTATTGTAGACAATCTGAAAATATGTCAATATTATAAAATATCACTTTTGTTCGTCTAGGTCCAATTAATATTATTTAAATCTTTGTAAGAAAGTGTTAAGGGAAATAATATTTTTTAAAGCTGTACGGAAGACACAGCTATAGGAATCCCTAAACCTTAACCAAATATTTGCTTTTAAAATCTTTGTTTACCACATGTAACTGTATAACTTGGATAGGATCAGTACTCACCTGTGCGAGACCATAATGGTGGTCCTGCCGACACTGGCGCGGTCCAGGGCGGCCTGCACCTGTCTCTCGGACTGCGTGTCCAGCGCCGACGTGGCCTCGTCCAGCAACAGCACCGCCGGTTCGCGGAGAAGGGACCGGGCGATGGCGATGCGCTGCTTCTGGCCCCCGGATAGAGTGGCCCCACGCTCGCCTATTATTGTCTCGTAGCCCTGGGGATTGTTTCTTAGTTTGTCTGTCTCTCTTTGGGTCTAAGAAGTTTCATGGACTGCTTCAAGAATTTCTATTTCGAATTGTTGGAATTAGTTTATATTTATCACAGATTGTTTAATTACAGTATGAAATTGAATACTTTGTCCAGATGGATTAAAACGCTGTTAACTACAACAAGAGTACCTACTATTGTTCAGCAATATAACATTTTTAAGGCTCTTTGTGTTTGGAAAATATATTTATTATGTCACCGCAACATTCGCAAGCATGACATTGCATTTCTGCCTTTTTTGGGGTACTTGAAAGGGCTTAACGGCTTTTATCCCCTCAAAAAAATCGATGTATAACAAGTTTGTATAACTTACGTTAGGCAAATTGATGATAAAATCATGAGCGTAAGCCATATCCGCCACTCTCTGCACCTCCTCCCGGGTAGCCTCGGGGCAACCTATCGCGATGTTGTCGTGGATCGTGCCCCGGAACAAAACCGGCTCCTGCCCAACCACGCCTGTCGGAAATAAGTGTTAATACCATATATGTCACTCGTCTACATCTACGGTATATAACTTACCCAGTGACGAGCGCAGCCAGCTCAAGTTGAGACTCTTGAGGTCTTTTCCGTCGAGCTTCACCGACCCAGAATGTGGGTCGTACAGTCTCTGCAATAGTTGGATGATTGTGCTCTTGCCACAGCCCGAGGAACCCACCAACGCCACGCACTCTCCCGCACGGATGTGCAGCGAGAATGCTTTGAGAACCTACAAACAATCTCAACTTTAATTCTCACTTGTATGTTGGGTCACGAATTTTTGCATACGTGACAATAGAAACTCTACTTAGACGGCACTATACTTAAAATTAAGTCACCATATTATGCGACGATAAAAACGTTATGGCGAAAACTACATGATTCGATTACCCCGTATCTAGAGAAAAATAAATTGGTACCTTCACTTCAGGTCTAGATGGATAGCAGAAGTGTACGTCTTCTAATATGATTTCTCCTATGACCCTACGTGGGGAGAGTCCTTTGGGGTTGAGGCTGTCGATCTTGGGTTCCCTTTCTAGTAAGTGGAAGATGCTGCTGGCAGCGCCGCGTGCAGCCGAGAATACTTCCACGTGCGGCACGCAGAATGTTATCGATTGGGTCGCCATGTACATAGAGAAAAGAATCTGAAAAAATATACTGGTTGTGATCGATTGGTATCGAAATTGAATATTACTTCGATTTATTGAGAATAGTACGTTGCATTGTATTGGGACAGTGAAAGATGAATGATAGAATTCAGAGGTCGTAAAGAGTGAGGAAAATCCATATTCATCAGTAGAAAGCTATAGGCTGATGCTAGTGGTCTGTTATGCCTATGTGATAAAAGAGACTTACACTGTACATATCTCCGACGGAATACTTCCTGTCATCAGCAAACTTGTCGAGATCGCCGAGCACGAGCCTCGTGCCATACGTGAGGCCGATGGCGTTGAGCGAGTACGTGAGCACCCAGTTAAACCCGTTGCCCAGCCCGGTGAAGAAGCCTCGGCGGCGCCCGTAGCGCTCGGCTGGCTCCAGTAGACGCTTGTATCTAAATAAAAAAATATTCAAATAACTTGCTTTACAGGCCTTTTTTGACTTATATAACCTGATACAGATTTCAGTATAGGCCAGCATTTCATTTCTAGTTATGTGTATGTATATCGGGTTTCCAGTAGTTGGGTATAAATATAGGTTGCTCCGTTCTTATCATCAGATACTTCGTAGTCTTATGTCGTACCAGAAAACAATGCCCTCAAGATGGATGAACAACTTTATAATGATACTAAGAAGTCCCTAAAAATTTAGAGTGTACATTCATTAGTGAAAACAACGATGAATCTGTTTTACTTACCTTTCGACTTCCTTGTTTTCTCCTCCAAATGCTACTACGGTCCTAACTCCTTTTAGAACTTCCTCTGCTTGTTTACCAGCTTGACTGTAAGATTCCATCTCGCGTATTGAAGACTTGGCTTGATACTAAGTTGAAAAAATATTATTACTTTACACAATTCTACTGAATCAGAAAAAAGACGGGTTTTAGATCTTTTCAAAGTATATATTTTTAGCGGGTCGTAGGCCAGAGGATCCATTAATTGTCATTTTATTTTTATAAAAATAATTGAATATTGCCTTATTATTCTACCGACAGCGCGTACAAGCTGTGAAAAGTGATGTACTGAGCTCTATTCCTATACATCACGTGTGAGTAGCTTAGATGTACAGTTTGTATAAGAATAACTTACATTAGAAAGTACAACGGAGGCAGCGACGGAGAAGGGCACGACAGAAGCGCAGGCCAGGGTGAGCTCCCAGCCCAGCGGGAAGGCGGTGCACAGGCAAATGATGGAGGTGCCCACCAGGTTCGACACCACCGCCAGCTTGTCACCCATGCCCTCCTTCATGTTCATCAAGTTCCTGCAGACACGCAAAGTTATTTTATACTAGCGGCCCGGCTCAGCTTCACCCGGGTGAAGATAGTTTTTGAGTCTGATTCATATTTAAACTCAATGGGACCGTCGTGGACTCTATTGCTTATAGTGTCCCGTCCCGTTATATCTCGTTGTGTCCTATGACGAAAAGCATGCGATCCTGTCCTCTCTTGATCCGTGCCATGCATTCAAAAGTTTCAAAAGTCAAATATGTATTACTGAATTCCTTGCTCATCCCACAGGAACACTACATATTTTCGGTATAAAAAGCAACCTATGTGTTAATCCAGAGTGTCAGCTACCCCTATACCAAATTTCCTCATAACCGGTATAGCATACATACAAACTTTCGCGTTTATGATATTAGTAAGGATAGTAAGGATTATTAAGACATATATGGGTTTGTCGTTATACGTTCCACTGCAGCGGGGCCTTTCTACAATGAAGAAGAGTTAGGCCTAAGTTATTTCATAATTAGGCGTAACAATAGGTCATTGACGAATAAAAGCTACAGAAATCGCAATACTACTCATTACAATTGCTTGCCCAGTTGGTTAGATGCCAACTAATGAAAACGAGGCCGTGGTTCGATTTCTGTGCGAGACAAAATTTTGTGTGCTCTAGTATTTGTTTCGAATCTGGGTATTTGTAAAAACTCATTCATACCCACTACACAAGATTTGTATCTTAGGTTGAGGACTGGACTGTGCATGTGACTGTTTATCTTGATTTAGATTGTTTCTTTAATGCATCGCATTGTGTACGGCGTAGCAATAGGTCCAAATGCAATTAACAATACTAAAATAATTTCAAATAAAATCTGCCGATTATGGACTGGCGCAAGTGGCCCATAGCCTCTGCTAAACCTTTCAGGGATACAAAAATCACAACATTAACGTTATATTAACATACTTACATAAGAAGCTGGAAGGTTTATACCTGAAAATAAATGCACTTTTTTTTCATCCTCGCTCTAGGCGGTGTGCCGGATTTTTATCGGCTAAAAACCGCATGTTGCTGTATCGGCACTATGGAGCAAGTTTCTCCAGTGCGTAGCTTGTAGAAGCACTACTCACAGAAAGTTGTTTCTTACTCGTCTAAGGTGTTATTTAGCGAAAATAAATGTGAACAAAATATTTTTTGTTTAAAGTTTTAGCAATAACAGTAATTATACCAAACATTTGGGCGGTTACGCGAACGTAATTCGAGGCACTCTTCGCTCTGGGATATCCGGTGCCGCCCATAATGCGTGTGACGGTTACTGGGGGGTTTTTAATCAGTATGCCGGCAATTAATTAGGGATCCAGCTCAGCCACAACATCGTAGTGTGCTGGTATGGAATGCTAAAGACACTGACATACCTCTTTCGGCCTCTCCCGGGATACCGAAAGGGGAGCTCAAACAAGAAATTCCCAACATTTACATTATCCTGCGCCCAAACTAAGATACGTTTTAATTGTTATGTATATAATATTACAAAAAATCGATCTCATTGCACTGCATTTCATTGCATTGCAGAAGCAAAACATATATCTGTTGGTTTCATTTGTTTCGATGCGCAAAGCAGGGTTAAAATCGTGTCCTCCCATTTCGTAGTTCGTTCCATTCGTCTGAATCAATCACAGAGATTCAATTGACATTTGTACCACATGGTTAAGATAGCTCTCAATCAAACCATACTTATGCTAACTAAATAATTATATACAGAGTTATCATCCCATTATTTTAATTTCTAATAAATTTATCCGTCATATTAGATATAAACTGATTGAGTAGGTATAAAATTGAAGCAATTAGTAAATTTTATTGATACAACTGTCTTTTAATTACATTGTGTTGTATTTTATTTGATCGAGTTGTACATCTTGAGTCGCTATTGTACTAAACAGAAGTTAAAAGATCCCCGTCTATATAATACAAAGAGTGGCGTCGCGTGTGCCGACGATTAGGTTCATGACTCCAATCTAAGATATACATTGTACGCAATTTAACATGCTGTTGTGCGTCTAGATCGACAGGCGATCACTAATATACGAATAGCGACGATAAAAACGCACTTAAGGCGCTAATTAGGAATTATCTTTCTACGCTCGAACAGTTATATCGATAACGAACACACTGGCTTTAATTACTTCACTTATTTCAGAATTACACTGCTTAAACGAAGACGCAAATCGACGAATTTTATGCGAATGATTTATCGAAAACGAGTTTTACAAAGTTTCGATACGGAGTCAACAGCTATCGATTTATTTCCTGACAGACAATGATTATAATAAATATCAATATTGGCCCGAGTACGTCGTCGTAATTAATTACGAAGTGAAACAAAACAATACTTACTCTGACATTTTCGAAGCCAAGTTGAACTCTGTGTCTGTATCGAACCAGGACATGTCTTGTCGAAGAACGGACCTCAAGAACAGTGTTCTTATTCTTGTAATCTAAAACAAAAGTACCTTTTTTAAAACTCATTTGATTGTCGAGGTCTACATTATAAAGAAATACTCCCAAATCACACACAGTCCTGGCCTCGGAAGAAGAGACTGGGTGTAACAAAATATGATTGACTTTCTGGTCTCCCAAAAAGCAAACTCGAAACAAACATTTATGGGCCACATAAACATTATTTTTCGATAACGTGATATATATAAACAATCAGAGCCAAAGTCGATGTTTAATACATCTAACGTAGTCTGGAAGTACTGAATTAAACTAAAACAACTGCCAAATACGTTACGAAATACTAGTATAGTAGTTATTAATTTCTGCAGACGACATCGTATTTCAAAATCTATGAGAGGTCGTACGTGCAAGGTCACATTTATTATTTTCGTTAAAAGCGCGAAGCTCGGCCCGGCGAGTCAATGGGCAGTGAGGCCGTCAATTTAGATAAATTGCTTTTGTTTACAACACATTTTGCTGTCATTAAGTTGTTTAATATATCAGCTGGATAATTTATAAAGTTGCAGCGTATTATATGTTCTATTTATATAAACATATACAGTTTGAGTTGCATAGCTTTTATACTTTCCGTTTTATTGATATCTAAACAACCCTGATTTCGTCATTCACTCACTGATGATTATGAAAATTAATTCATAATGTCTTGGAAAGTTCTAAAATTCGGTATTTAAGCCAGTATTAGCACACAAATAACGAGAAACATTCTAAAACTTGAAACTTTCATCTCCCAACCCCTTAAACTAGGGGATGGAAGTTTGTATATGAGACTTTTGCAAATTTTAATATTTGGGGTCTGAAAATTGATATAGGAAAATTGATATCCTTGTTATGAAGAAAAAAATTGAGTAATTTCGCGTGTTTAATATTAAATATTATGTCTTGTTATTTTTTCTAAATAAATGCAGACCATTGCCAAGCAGTTTCTTTAGAGTCCAAATAAACAGGCAAATACATAGTTTTTGCTAAAATTATAATTTATTTTAAATCTGCAAGGGTACGCAAGGGGTTAAAAAGAGTAATATTCAATTCCTATTGCAAATGTATTCAACTTCGTAATTGGAAATAGTTATATAGTTTTATTTAGTTTTAAGTTTATGGAAATAGCACAGTTTAATAATATTGATGGAGCGTTCACGTCCACGACATCTACACTCAGATGGAGTAGCGAGCAAATCCTAGTATTGCATCTGAAAGTTGACTCAAAGCACAACGAGAACCCGCTCGAAAACAATGGAGATTCTGTCCCGCGCCCAAATTAACTTTTATTAGTAATATCCGCCCGGGGTCCAAACACAACGATATCTTCTATATCTCAGTCTGGGAGAGCTATAAGGTCACAGTCCATTAAAGCCACCCGGCACCCGGCCTGTACCGCCTCGTTGCTCGCTATCCACTCGTTGTCGACAGGTGGTCCCCTGGTGTGTAGTCCAGTAGAGTGTAGACCTCTCGTAGTCAACGAGTGGAATTTGCGGGGTCCACGAATTTCCGAGTATCGGTAGGCACCAGGTCTATACGTGTGTTTGGTTATGTCAAATTTTACAATTCGTAAATTGGCTCTCATAGCTGTCACGCTCTATGAAGATGAAAATGAAAGACGCAACAACAAAAGCTTCTTGGGTGTTCGAAATGTTTAAATATATAAAAAATCAGGGTGGATATGGGTAATAGGGTGAATATCGCCGATATGTCCTTGCGTGAATACTAACAGCCCGGCCTGGCTTCCCCGGTTGCAGATACTTTTTGCATTCCCGTCCACATCAAAAATATATTATTTCCCGTAATAACTGTTTTATAATTAAACTCAGCGTGACTACCCTCGTCTATATATTACTTCTCTAGTCCCATTCCGTTACATTACATCTTGTCCCGTCTTTTTCTGTCAACTCATGGCATGCAATCCTGATCTCTCCTGTACCAATTCATACGCCGTATACTATATTTTTCTATCTCTTTGAGCTTAAAAGAGTAGCAAATATATTTGAACACACAACATAATTTATTTTCGGGTTAAAAGTAGCCTGTTTGTGTATCAGCTGCCTCCATCCTCCGCCCTCCTAAGCCTACTCCGCGCTCTTAAGTGTGTTCGATCACCGCGCAGAGATGATTTGTTGTATAGCAAACAAATATTTGCGCATTTGTTTCAGGTCTGGATGTTAGAGTAATAAAGCCGCACCATGACTCTACCCTTGAAAAGTATTTTCAAGCTCGCATAAAGATAACTTAAACACAAATAGACGGATCATTGGAGACAGCCCGACGTTGTATTTAAACAAATTATGAAAACTTAATAATTCCTAATTAGTAAAGCAATTAATTATCATCAAAGCACACCGTAATTAAATTCAATCGTGGTGCCATCTCTTAACGAATATACAAACTACATAGTAAATTGTGTGGAGAGGACAATCACTAGAGGGCCGACAGCGACTGTATGTATAAATTAGCAGACCGGGCTCTGTGGCGTACCTCTGGAGAGGCCTATGTCCAGCAGTGGACTACAATAGGCTGATGATGATGATGATTTTAATTATGTTTACTGTTGGAACTGATGATGCAATTACGAACGTTTTCTAAGTTGGGATTTTCCGATATTTCGTATATTAATATTTTATAAGACCGTACTTTTGACAAATTTCACTTGACTACGACTTTAGCAGTAAAGTAAATACATATATTTAATTCACGAAATAAAATTAGCAGAAAAACTACGATGGTCCTGGTATGAAATGAACTTGTACTGAGAGGTATTGGACTTGGGGATGCAGTGACGATTTCTTTGTAACCTCTCAGTTAAGCCGAAATTGCTCAGGATTCAGCGCAGTTTTCCGAGGAAAAAGCATGTGAGGAATTTTTGCATGTTTCTTTTTTTTTATAATAAGTAGAATATAGTTGCTATATTTAATTTCACTGTATAGTAAAATACATCATCTGAGTCTGAAGTGAATGAGTCAAGTTTATAATGGTTAATTTTTTTTGCGTACTGGACTTTCAACTGTTACTTTTTGATTTCTTAATCCGAACTGACGAAAATCTTTAATTAGCGCTGTGATATACGCGCAGGCCCGAATGTTTCTAGCTAAACGCTTTTAGCAGCATAGTCCTTTTAAAGCTAAGTAGATCCTAGAGGTAGTGGATGTCAAAGCGCGAGAAAAAAAAGATATCTTACAAAAATTAAACATAATGTTTCCTATTTTTACGTGCTGAATTCTTAGCTCAACAATGAATTCTAGTGTACGTCTAGTTTTTAAAATAAATCACATATTTTCTGTGATTGTGTATTTAATAGACCAATTATTATAGAGTTACGTATACATGTATAAATTTCCCAGGAAATTAAAAAAAATAGCAATATTAATAAGCCTAGAATTGTGAACATAAAAAGTTAATTTTTCAGACCTTTTGAATCTTGGCCGTGACAGTCTATTAAAACTGTTGTTAAATGATTGCATCACTTCCATTCTGTTACAAATCTAAGAGGCGCGCTGTAGATTTAATGTTTGTATAGATTTCAGTATTAGGGCAAGTTAAGACCTAAAATATCAACTCAAAACAATTAAAGTGTTAATAAATCTACGTGGTACTCTCCTTCGGGTGGTATAGAAGTTGTATCGGTACCAATGAACATTATAAAATGTATTAGATATATAGAAACGTGTGCTCTTCATTCAATATGAAAGTCACAATCAAAACAAACACTTGTAAATTGCACATCAATTGTCTCAGAGCGGCAATTGAACTGCGTGTCTGCTCCAACTCAATGCGAACATACATTTTGTCGAGCATGTTTATTACGCATGGCAGGCACGCATTACAAAACATTATAATAGACTAAATTTTTATAGTATTGATGTTGATTAGCTACCGTATCTCGGCAGAGTTGTAGCGACATCTATCAGAAAACTGAGTTTTTGTTTGCAGTTATGGACGAACATTTCAAGGCACACTGGAACTACACTAGAACTCGAAATATTGAGAATGATGAGGCTAGATGGAAATGTGTCACAGTTGTTCTGGGATAATCATATTTGTTGTATCATTGGGTGTTCATTTTGGGTGTATTTTGCTAACAATTAATTTCAGTATTAGAAATGATGTAGTATTCCACATTATCTACTAGCAATTTGTATTTTCATACTGTCAAGTGACCTACTAGTTTCGCTGTGTTAGGATCCGTCTATAATCACAGATAGGTCTGTTGTTACCACCTATCATGATATTTTGACAGTGTATGCAATTTCATGGTATACCGGGTCCATCAAGACTTTTGAATTTTTTAAATGTCATCTTGTTTGGGTGGTAAATACCTAGTTTTTGCGAAAATAGTAATTTAAACCCTTGCGTACCATTGCATCTTTAAAAATAAACAGGTGTGCATTATTATTTTAGTAAAACTATATATTTATCACCCAAATACGACAATCAGTAAAAAATTCCAAAAAAACTTCAATATTTTTGGTCTTGATATACCATGTATTATTAGCTACCTATATAGTTAAGGTCTAACTCACTGGACAATGTCAGTCACTATTACTGATATCACCGACATCACACAATGAGAACCTTAATGTACTCAAAAAAAAGATTATTACCAATATAATAGGACCGATAGTTGGAAAGAGACTTACTAACTTGCTGAGTCTATATTGATTAATATGTCAAGGGTTGTATTTTTTGTGGGCAGTTTTAATAGATGACAAGGAAAGTGAGGCTTCGTATTTGAGATTTTTAATGTTCCGAAACAAAAAAAGTTTTATACTTAAATATAATAATTTATACGATTTCATAATCAAGGGATTAACTAATGATAAAATCTCAGGTTCAATAAATTGATTTTTTAAATGTACGAAATACCTGTCTCAGCGCGCTCCAGCTGATGAGCCCGACGGCCAGCATGCAGAACACGATGGACACGCCGATGCTGATGAACATCCCTATAGCCATGGCCTGGGCATCTTCGATCAGGGCTTTCATGTTCTCCTCGTAACTCGCGTTCATTCTGTCCATAAACAATTTTTATATGGATATAGCATTGGGACGACACAGAATCGGCAATTTTAACGCTTTAAACAAACTTGTAGTTTAAAGAAACAATAATAAACCTGCCTCAGATCAGAGTTGAGTAGTTTCACTCACTTATAAGCCCGCAAACCAGCACTAGGCCAGGGTGATGGACTATATAACCAAACCCTCCCAATCATACTATCGATTGAAGAGCAGAGCCGTGCCCTGCAGTGGGACATGCATAGGTGGTCCCATAATGAATTGGCCTAACTAAGAAATAATAAATATTTTGAAATAAAACCAATTTTATATTTTAAAGCACATGTTTCAATGGACATTTGTAAAAAAACGTCTAAATTTATATCTTACAAAAATTGTAAATGGGCATCATAACTTTTCATCGTAAGAAAATGTTACTCCCTGTAATTTCCGTCTAAAATTTGGAGATAAATAACAATTGAATAAGCTGATATCGGGCCTGTAAAGTGGATGTTCTGTTGCAATGAGCCTGCAATAACAAAGTTTGACACCCTCCCGGCTCACAGGCGATATGAATGAGGGCGCTTCGTGGAGCAATAGGGCACTTTTAGACAGTTTTCCTCTGCGATTCTCCTTTAAGACGTCACGAAGTTTATGTAATAATAAAGTAAAATATTCGCTGGTTACGACTGTATTTCTATCCTTAAACGGAACCATCAAAGCAATAAGAAAATCCCAAAAGATTGTGTGCACATGATTTCAGAAGTACCCTACTTCTTTTTGAGCACTTCTGAGTCATACTTATATTGTTGAGTACTTCTTTAGGTTGAACGTCATGACCAATCTCTTCAACGGTTTCTCTCCCGAGGCGAAACTCTTTCACCCAATTTTTCACTGCGCTTTAAGAGGTGGGAGACTTACACACACAATTTTTTTTATTCGTGCAGGAGATAAGGCTTTTATTAAACAAAAAAATTATGTCGCTCCGACACGTGATTATCGACACTTTGAAAAAAAATACGTGACTCTTGTTCAAATCACTGTTAAATAGAGACTAGACTTGCCAAGGCGATGGATAAATAATGCATAAAGTATTCGGTTTCCATCCACCAGCCAAAGGACGTCCACTGCTGAACATAGGCCTCTCCCAATGATTTCCACAGTGACCACTGTGGAAGTATTCGGTTTATATAGCATTAATTGATATCTCGAGTAGAACTCTGTGAGGCCAGTTCATTATGGTAACGATATGGACCAACCTTGTATATGGGCTTATACAGACTCACTTATTCATTAAAGTAAAGAACAGATAAAACTTTAAATAAAAATGAAGACTAGAAGAAACCATTAAAATCGAAATATCCAGCGAAGTATGAAACAGTTATACGATAACAGTTATAGATGGTACAATTTTTAGTGCCTATAATAATATTTTTGGTGCAGGAGAAGTCAAAACTTAGCAAGAGAGACGTCTTATCCATAGTGAGTTTATAAACGTGTTTTAGTTATCAAATGTTTTGTCCATTTCGAACGAGGTTTGAATTTAGTTTGACCGAAGAAGACAAAATATTCAATAGATAAAATAAAGACCTATTTAAGATAAAATAGGTTTAAAACTGACTATGAATAAGACGTATGGTCTCTATTTAGCTCTACGCAACGAGCTTTAAATATTGAATATTAAAACATATATTTTTTAAAGTACATTTATGTTTTAATAGACAATATAAAAGTAGTTCTAAAGAACTCACAATCTCCGCCCGCCGCCGAATGCCGCAGTCAACGGCAAATAACTGGACAACTGCTGTTGATACTTGGTCCTCTCCACGAAGGTAGTGCTGAGCTCTCCGATTTGCACCAAGTTGTAAGCCACGCCGCCGCCACTCAATAGCCCGAACAAAATTCCCAGAAACGTCGCCATTAATTCCACGCATTTTGCGTATCGGAACTGAGTACGAAAGAAGACGATTCAATTTATTATATATTTAATTACTCCAATCATTTGACTGTTGAGTAAATGGGACCTTCGAATGCAGCATGAAATATTTTCTTTCATCGTTTTCACATTGACTTTTAAATCTTTAACCCATCACAAAATGACTATTCTTAGAGATGCCTCATATACCAGTATTCGCAATTTGTCATACTGGCAGGCAGGTCCCTTCCAGGTCCAGGGTCATTCCGTTGGCAATTCCGTTTGGACCAGGTCCTGCCCGGTATCTGGTTCGATAATAGTTGATTTCGATCGCATTGCATTTAGAATCGGGTGTAATGCCGGTGAGGGTTTTTCACCAATTTGGATGTTCTATAAGGCGATTTGTGAGACGTTTACACATGAAGCAGAAATTGGTATGTTTGTTTTGGATTGCTTACAATACGTTAACGGGGTCAGAAAGTTTTCCAATAGTGAACAGACCATGTTATAGGAATAGACTTCACAGAAAATAAAAAAAAGGAAGATAACGGCGAGGTAATGTTTTTTGGCCAGGGATTGTTTTGACGGAAATGTACAAAATTTTCCATTAGTAAAACATTCACTTGAATTCCTTCAACGAGCGCTTTCATCACTATTACACCATTACAATGACTAACTATCACACAGTTTGTTGCTTTGACTGTTTAAATAAATAACAGTACCTATATGGAGTGATCGAAAAGGAACCAAGTCAGTTTGAGGCAAATATTGATCGATTTCAATGGAAATGATAAAGGTTTTTCAGCGGCGCGGCTGTCCAATTTGCTTCAATGCAATTATTTACGGTGCGCATATTTGCTTTTGGCATTACTTATTGATGGACTTTTGCACCTCGAGCGTCATATTTGCTCCCAGCGAATTTTATAAGAACAATTTAGTTGTTACTATCTATTATTGGCACGATTTTGCATATTTTTTTAGGGGGTGATACCCTTGAATATGTATAAACTGATACTATTTTGCTAATTATCACAGTTCTATATGGTTCATTATGATAAGAAGGGCTTTTTATACGTAACTATATATCTGTGTTGTAAAAGGAACTAGGGTCGAGTCAAGCATGCATCAACAGATTTGTGATGTCATTAATTAACTTCTGCCACAGGGAAATGACAACAATGAAACGGCCGGGAATATGTCCGAGTATTAAATTGATATTTACATGTGTTGTATACTTAACTTTTTGTATTAATATTTGTATAAAAATATGCTAATGTATTAAATTAATGAGCCACTAACAAACATGTAGACCTACGACTTCTTCTCTTATCAAAAAGCATTATCTTTAATATTATTATTATGCAATGTATGTAATTAGATAAAAATATGTGTATGACGACATATTTGGACAACATCCAAATTATAAATAACAATTATACTCACTATTTGAAAGTAGGAAATCTGAGGTGGAGGTGGCGGTTCTTCCTTTTTCCTGCAAAATACAATAATTAAACCTATATACAAGTTATAAATACAATTCGCTCGGCCGCAAAAAGCATACACATAGACCATTTAAAATAGATTCTAAATTTAAAGCTTTGAGCGCCAATATTTTACAATTATTTCAAACACCGAATATTTTTATTCGTTTTTTAATTGATAACAAATCGCTGAATATTTATAGAACGTACTGGCCCCTTTTACTTTTGGTGCCCATTCTGTTGGAAAAATATTAGTGTATTTAAAAATAACACGAGGAATGGAGCGTGCGCTCCCGACCGTCGCTGCCGATCGATTGCACGGCGCTGCAAAATACTTCCACTTCAGGAGCAAAAAAGACTCAATGAATGGTTATTTACCGTTATTAGTATAGGCTCCCAGTGGTTATGTGCAGGTCAAACGTTCCTTACGTGCACTATGTATGTGTGACACATATATGTACATTATACTATGTAGGCTACGCATCACTTCCTTATTATTAAACAAGGTGCCAACATGCATTAACAATTGACGTCATCAAACATTGTTCACTCTGTAGCCAGCTTTCAAGCATTTGTGCACAATATTAACAGGTGATGTCGGTTTTTCGTGTTTATTAAGTAACATAAATAAGTGACCACCATTTTGAAAGAATAAATATGTTGTTAAAACTATTATAATGCCATTAAATTATCTTACAAAAGATTCAATGCCTATATGATTTTTAAGTTCAATCTTATTGGATATATGACCTATTTATTACAACTAGTGCAATTTCTGTCCGCATCGAGTTATTTGTAAAACAGCTTTACTTTGAAAAAATTCGCATGTGTACTCGTAATCTAGTGGCTTTAGGGGATCCTATTATAAACAAAGACTTCGTATAGCTCGATAAGTTAAGAGAGAGAGAGAGAGAGAGAGAAACTAGTACTACTAATATAGTTTGCCGGTCCCGGGAAATCATGTGTTTTTCATGGTTATTTGGGTGATTTGTATAATCGCAATATGAGTTTCTAGTTTATGCCCATCATGTTGATAGATTCCCTTCTAGTCACGTCATGGTATGGACTGTGAGTGATAGAAGTGGCACTTGCACCCAGCCCTTCGGGGATACGTTCGTTCCGGAGGTTTCATAGAAACTTGTAATTGCTTTTTGAAGTTATAATTCTTTTGTAACGTTTGGATATGTATGAGGGTAACATTTTAAAGATAATTTACAACACGTGTTTAAGATCAATGGATATAAAAAAAAACAAATATATGTACATACATATGATATTTATGATGAAAATAAAAATGGCAGTGAATGATAGCCCATTGTAAAAATCCGTGACATTAGTGTTTTTTTATTGATCCGATTGGTCTCAAAATCGATATCTGAAGGATCCTTTTCTATGATAATTTAAATTTAGAGTCAGAATTGGAATTAATAACAGTGGAGATAAAACGATGTGTATTTATTCGTATATACACGTGTCTTTACATGATTTTAAATTAAATATTACGATGGTGGATGATAGGCCGTTGTAAAAATAAGTGCACTTTATCTTAAAAAGTAGTATAACTTACAGTGCGTATAAAAGTACACACACGTTTCTTTTTTGTAATTGAGACGACAATTTGAGTACAATTCACCTAATGATAAGTGCATTACTATGCAGATTGAAACATACTATTGCTATATCGCCGGTCAACGAGAAAACAGGGCACCACCGCTGATTTCTCAGACTTAATTTATATGGATATACATAGGATAAAGTGAAAACGCGACTCACTAACATAGGCCACTATGATGGATCCTTAACCACTGCATAATATCTTACCATTAAGATTCAACTACACATGGAATCAAGACTTTTCCAGACATTGTTGCTAGGGAGCGCATTATTGTCACTATTAGCGTTTCAATTGATATCGTTTAATGGGTGATAGGTGATACGGGAACTATTTTGAATTACTTTGTTTGTGCTTAGGTGTTGCTACGACACGTATGACACAAGTGGTTATAGTTAAAAGCAAGTTTCGGGGTACTTTGAGGTACTTTAAATACTTGTCATCTCCGTCGTCTTCCCTGTAATAGTTCATTGAATATAGGATTTCCCTTGGATTGTCAACATTATATTGGAGGACTTTACTCAGTACGGTTGGCACGCTTGGGTGAGCGGGTTGGCGAGAGCAAAGCATAGCTTCTCGCGTTGATGATGTTGCTACCCATCGTCAGCTCATCATTTAGCTACGCCATCTGTGTGATGGTTATTCCACGCTATATTCGGGCGGCACAGCCCTGTCCGTTACCCAGCTATATAATTATTAGTAATATTGAGCGTAGTG
The DNA here is from genome assembly GCA_949752805.1 of Deilephila elpenor. NCBI lineage: Eukaryota > Metazoa > Arthropoda > Insecta > Lepidoptera > Sphingidae > Deilephila > Deilephila elpenor. The sequence continues at coordinate 2,962,308 of OX457093.1, forward strand.
GGGAGGATAGAATTAAAAAAAATGAAATAGTTGTACGAAGCAATCATAGTTGATAAACACACAATATAAAAAATAATCAAGGATAGTGTATTTCATAGTTTCCGCTGATACGCAAGTCATGGATACGTCTCCCAATCATATATAAATTGACGGTCAGCATTTAAGAGTCGGTAATTTACAATCAATTGAGCAGCGTCGCGCTCACGCCTGCGTCAATCGCTAGCTGATATATTCATTGCCGTGTTATTATTATACAACTGAAATAACCACTTGAATACTTGTGTTTGACTATGACTATTGTTGACTGCAGCTTCTAGCAGTACTAGCAGCTTCTAGTAGGCTGCAATTAGCTAGAATAGACATAAATTTATATTTGACAACCTCAATAAGTTTAATTTGCACCATTCCGCCCACACACCTGTCATAGCACCTCCAATGAGCCAGAGACGAGCACTGAAATTATACCGAAGCACTACATCGAGTATTAGTCGTAAGCTCGGCGAGTCTCTTTGCTCTTCTACTCGACGAGCATATCGCCATGCCGGGTACAAATTGCAATCGCGAGCAACCGATTTAAGATTTTCATACAAACAAACATAAACTCACACTTTTTTCCCAGACGTGGTAGGCAGAGGTGCTACCATAACACCCACGTTTCGCCTTGCGTCTTCCGCCCACGATGTGATAGGGGGCGAGCCTATCGCCATGTCGGACACAAATTGCGGGCTGATATTGAATAGAAAAATCCAATATTACTCTGCTCAACCCGGGATTAAAACCCGAACCCTCATCGTTTTGAAAGTACTATAGTATAACTGCGCTACCGAAGCAGTGGATTAAGATTTCTCTAGCTAAAATACTCAAACAAAATAACTTGCCTGAACTGGAAATCAGATTTAGAAAGAAATAACTTTCTATTTATTTGCTTCAAAAAAGGGGAACATCAATAATAGATTGATCAAAATCATCTCGAAATGTGAAAGCGCCTAATTATGTAATATTATTAAAACACAGTCTTTTAAATATTCATGTTGCCTAGCGAAGCCCTATACCAGCATACCAACCAAAAACCTCTATGGAGCCTTTGGGACAGAGTCTAGGCCCAGAATGGCCCCGCCTCTCCGGATTTTCCATATGGAATTATTAGGTACCAAATGTACTAAGTATAATATAGGTACCTATATATTTTCAACTAACTATTATCACCTTATGCTTTTACGTAGAGACTGCCGAAACCGGAGCAAAAACAAATTTCTTATGTTGAAATAGCAAATTTTCACAATATTTTGTTTCCGTTACTAAATACTTCATTAAAGTGATAAATAAACAACAAAATTAAAATATAGTAGTACGTCTTAAAATTTGTCGCCTAAATTGTATGTATTCAGTACTCCACATTGTAAAATTATTCGCGCCAAAAATATAGTAAATAGTTTTAAAGTCTAAGGCCCTGCGCAGACGACAAACTATCCGTGACGCACTTTTTAGTCTGTGAAAATAGAACCTATGCAATTATATGCAGTAACGCACACGACGCGCAAAAAGTCCGGCGCACAAAAAATCCGTGTAATTCGGGAGGACCGCACCGCGCCGCGGCGCGCCGCTTCGCACAAAAAGCGTGTGAAAAAAATTTAACGTTTGCTTCAACGCCCGCTAACGCAGACGGCGCACTCTTTAGTCGGCAATCTGCATTTGCTAGGGGTGGGTGGACGTAACGCACGCGATCTATTATCATGGCGCCAGAGGTCGATGTAACTATGTTAATTCAAGAAATACAAAACAGACCAGCAATTTATGATACTTCTAAGGCAGAATATCATGATAGACATTTAAAAAGAAAAGTGTGGGAAGAAGTGTGCTGTAATGTTTATTCCGCTCCTGTTTGGACATGTATGACGTCTAAAGAAAAAACAAAATACGATAAGTTTAAGTTTTTATTGGACTTTTTAGTAGTAATTGGATATAAAACTTGCAAAACTATAAAAAAACGATTAGATGAAAAGCATAGAGGTTATTTGTTTATTTTTTCTTATGCAAAAATTAGGGATGGGTATCGATATTGAATGATAATGAACGAATGACAGTTATCGTTTAATGAATCGATACAAGATTCAATATATCAAAATCGCTTTGACTATTATGTATAACACCTATACCTTGGTATTTTGAACAAAATAATTAATTAATTAACTTCTTTTTCTGTACTTCATGTACAAAATAATACTTCGCGATCTCTGCACGATTTCCATAGCGTCTACGTCCCTACAGCTCTGCCGACAAAATGATCGAAGATGTGCGTCGTGTGCGTTGAGTCTGTGAAAAATCCGCGACCGACTTTTTGCGCGCCATGCAGCCTTTTTGTGCGCCGCAGACTCGATCGCACAAAAAGTGTGCCGTCTGCGCAGGGCCTAAGGAATTTGAGTCATAGAGCCTTAATGATTTATATGTTTATTTATGTCAGCCTTAAATATGTAATTGTTCTTCATTTAAATTATTTTTCAACTTAGGAAGAAAAATATAATTGAAGATGGCTGTCTTAAAAACTGACTATCAATTAAAATAAACGTACATATTTAATAAATTACACAGAGCAGAATTTCAATAGTGTAATGTTTAGAAATTGATTTAATTAAACTGAGAAGGACCGTTCTGGAGCGATTCTATATTGTCTTGCTAATTGTAAGTTATTCGGATCTGCGCAAGAAAATAAATTTGATCATAAAAAGTTCTCAGTAAAAGGAGTATCCGTTCACAGTAGCTTAGAATCTATAAAAAAGACTATTATATAGGAAATTTGTACGTTTTATTACATTTAGATAACATTCGTCGTCGTATAACATAATATAGAATGTTTGTTAACACTTGACAATTTACAAAAGCGGACTAAATGCCCCTAGCCTTAACAATTAACCTTATGCGATGCAGTTGTGAAATGAAGAAGGTTATCTGTTTGTAAAATTAATGTAAATATTTGCTATTCATTTAGGGGATAAATTGTTTTAAACTGGTTAACAAATAAACAGCTCTGTATTTCAATAAAATTGTATACCTTCAGCTCTTTTGATTTATTCACATTGGCCACATTGTCTACAAAATTGGCTTTCGTTTTTTAATGTTTTTTTGTTCTATAATATTATCGTAATATACAGGTATAAACAAGTCTAATTTTGATTAGAATTGAAGCAGTTTTATTTGTATTCATAATTTTACACAATTGTCTATAATATCATAATTTCTTTTATCATAATCTTCCTCAGCCACTTTACGTTCACTATAGCACATGAGCCTCCTCCAAAGATTTGCACGATGTATAATGATAGAGATTTTCACATTAAGTACTAAAATATACTTTATTTCGTTAAAGCGAAGACATTTTGAGATAAAAGTCACGAAAAAATAAAATAAATATTTACAAGAAAATCTAAATCTCAGTCACCCTGCGTATCTGAGCTTGTCTGGACGGTGTCAATATTAAATATTTACAAAATTATACGTTAGCAAATATACAGATAACGGAAAAGTTGAGTTTATAATAATTCAGAATGTTAGCATCCAAGTTCGCCTTACAGTGAAAAATAACAAAAAACCGTTGTTTTCGAAGCAAGCTACTGCAGCAAGTAAAATGCAACTGTTGGTAATAAATATTATATTATTTTGAAAATATTATTGAGTAACACATAGAAAATTTTTGAAATTATAGGTACTAGACTCGACTCATTATAAAATCTATAAGAAAATAATACAATTAATGAGTTATTTATTAAGTCTAATGAGATAGTTTGAAAATTAAACCTTAAAAAATTATTTTTATCATACTTTTTTCTTTAATGAAAATTACTGCTATTCTTCTAATGAAAATTATTTATTTACTCGAATTCGATTGGAAGGCTCCTTTAGAATATTTTATAGCGCTTTCATGTTGTACAAAATTGCAATTATATTTTTACAGGCGTTGTACAAAAACGTACTCCTTAGTTTATTTTATAATACCACCTAATTACAACAATTGACTATGTTGTTATAATATAATAGAATATGTTTATATTTTTAATTTTTTTTAACTACAACTACAAATTATCCTTTATACACCTGTATGATAGATGGACATATAGAAAATCTACGGGCTAAATATGGCTAAATAATTATACCTACCTTCTTGAGTCTGAATATGTATAAACTAAACGTGGCTGAATGTGGTTTTCCTTTTTAAGTAGTTTACGGTGGTTACTATCCGGGTGAATAAAATATTCTATGACTCGCTTTTTTTTCAAATGTAGTTTCGTGTGATAGGTGTGACGGTACTAGGAAATATTCGATAGTACGATACTATGATTTGATCTAGATATGATCTACTATGTTAATGATTTGATTGCTAAAAAATCGATATCAACAATAACTTCTTCTTTTTTTTACATTGCGAGTTAGTAAGCTTCCGTCAATTTACTACTGCTCGGGTTTTTACATAACATAATACAGGGTATATCAAGACTTTATGAGCAATCATAACAGATAGTTGACATAAATTTAACACATACAATACGTTTAAAACAATTTAATACGTTTCGTTTAATAAATTGGCTATCGATAAATCCCAACCCTAAAGAGCAGCGGTGTGTATACCTACTTACAAACTAGGTAAAAACTGCACGGTCTGAGTCCAGTGAAAGCAGACAGGCGAACAAACGCAGGCCCTACGTGCGCTGCCGATATGTAGTGGTCCCGCAGCCAACCACCACGGCATGTACAGCATCTTTACAATAAAATACGTAGGTATCACCATAATCAAGCTGCAAGAGCAATCCTAAATTTTGCAAGAGGTAAAAATAAAGTTCAATAAAATGCCAACAGATGGCTCTGTATACTCAAACTAAAATTGTGTTAAAAGTTTCAGTACCTACTTACTTCGAAATACGAATACTAAGCGATGTTTTGGTGTATTTATTAATAGAAAAAAATACTTATTATGAACATAATATATACTCAGTCTATCGCCGTCCACTGGTGGACGTAAGTATCATCAGTCCCAAATATGCACCAAGATCGATAATGGCTCCTCAGATATTCTTTATTATAAAAAGGTCAAAGTTATCAAATTGTGTACAGAATATGGATGCAATTTTAATACTTGTTATTTTATTAATTACTTAAAAAATAAGACATCCTATAATTACCAAATTTGTTTAGTTCATTAACCGACTTCTAAAATAGGAGGTTTTTAATTCGTCGGAATCTTTTTTTTTTTTGTTGCATGTTTAATAAAAAATAGAACCATATATCGGAAATATCGATGATGTTGTGAACTGTCAAGAGATTGAATCGAAATCTTGTTTTATATTAAGGCTATTGTTCGTTCCATTAGACAGCGTCCGTAATATAAATATAATGATGACCTCAGACATCTCATACATTGAATAACTTCATTCATATTAATGGTTCCTTAGATTTACGCGATTGTTACACATTGAAATAATACTATTTTTTACGGTTTCCGCCCCGTGACCACAAAAGCTGGAAAGCAATCGAAACGTAGGGATGTTCAAAATGTCAAATGTAACCAAATCCGCGATATAATCCATAAAAATAGTTTTATTTCAATTCAATCATCTTGTAACTCTCAAGTCTGAAGTCTGGGAAGTCGGTTAAATCCTTAGTCTAATAGGAACGCTATTTTTATACGGTTCTATAAAAATATCTTCTGCTTATGGTATATTTAAACAGGATCGACGGAAGGCATATTAAAGAGACGAATTTGACAAGGTTACGGCAGGAGCTGAACCAGGTAGGGGTCTTTAACAGGGAAATAATTCACTACCCCATAGTTCCGATTTATAAACAGCATAGGAAGAGCTACGGTATTATTTTATAGTGAACAAATAATTTTGCAAAGATTTTCCTCACATTGGAAACGATAAGTAAAAATGCATACTCTACGAAGTGATTTCAAAAGGGCAGATATGCGACCGATCCTTGGGCGGGTCTGACCTACGACCTCTGGCTTCCGTCCCAGCAATCCATTCCGCTTCTAACTAGATTATCGCTTGTTTAAATTATTCCATTAATTTTTATAAATCATACAGGCCCGGTCTACATTACTATAGGCCCAATTAATTAATTTGCACTATAAAATGTTCATTGGGAAACATTTAAACAATCTGTTAGGTACTTCGATTATTTATTCTTACAATAAAAATTAAAATAAAGTAGTATTAAATAATATCATTAAATTATGCTGCCGTCGGTTGTAAATATGAAACGGACAAGACTCTTTATACAATGATTAAATACAAAACGCGAAATCCAACCTCACAATTCACAAATCATTTACAATCAATAAGGTTCCTGAATCCATTTACAATAATTACTAATTTCATTTAACAACATCAAAACACGATATGTCTCAAACCGTAACCGTCTTTTTTATTACCCTATTCCAAACATGAAATTAAAAAAAGCAATATATTTACTACATACTTCAAACTAGGTAAATAAAAATACTCCTTAATAATTTCTGTAAAAAATATCAATGTATTTACCGTACAGTGTACTATCGGCTCCGCGACCGCAACAGGTACATCTGCGATCCGACCTGTTCCGGCTACAAGTCCGCTGATAATAACCGATACTTCATACTCGAAAGTGATTTAGATATTGTTTCTAGAGCTATGCACTTTCATTTACATCTGCCGCTGCGTCTATTGAACTACATACATACATAAACTCACTCTCTTTTCCCAGAAGGGGTAGGTAAAGTGCAACCAGGAACTTATGTTTCGTCTTGTATTTTCCGTCCCATTATGTGATAGGAAACGAGCCTATCGCCATATCGGACACAATTTTCTGACTCCGGGCTGATAATGAATAGAAAAATCCAAAATCACTTTGCCCGACCCGGGATTCGAACCCGAGAATTTGCAATCATACCATAGTACAACTGCGGCACCGAGTTCTAATTAATACAAATCGAAATATAAATTGAAAAAGAAAATAAGACAAATTTACTGCCTCCTTGGTGCATTTGGTAAGACGCTGCCCGTGAAACGAGAGGCCGTGGGTTCGATTCCCGTGGCGAAACAAATGTTTGTGTAATCTACAGGTAGGAATTTGTTTCGTGTTTGGGTGTTTGTGAGACTGAAAAGTCTCTGGTAGTTTCTGGTACACACGACAAAAGACTCGATTTTAATGTAGGGTCGGGACTATGTATTTGACTGTATGTATGTGGGGTGTATTTATTTTATAGTCTTCTTAAAGAAAACGAATAAAGATTATAAAGAAGTTTCAACAAGGTTACGACTGGGTCATATTCATAGCTTCGACCACACAGTAAAATAAGTGCCCTGTGCCGTGGACACCACAAACTATACGCATATTTTCGATACCAAAACACCCAAACTATAAGATGAGTGAAAACTCTAAATCACTACGTACTATTACGTCACTGAAACTACGAAATAATATCAAAACTTTTCACATGACAACTTTTTTTTAAATTATATTATTAATAATAAAAATAAGGGGCCGTTAGTTATATGAAAATAATTGGTTATGTATTTAATAAATAACTATGGTAAATAAATAATTCATCATTTTTATTTGATAGACTGAATTCATCTTAGAAACGAATAATATACACATAGGTACTAGTGCTACAAATTGAGCGAAAATTGAATTTGAATATCACCATAGGTGGTGAGTATAAAAAGAAGGCGAACAAGCTTAAAGAAAATTATTTTCAAACATAATAACATAATCTCCACTTCGCCCGTGCATCATCGTTTCTTATCAAGAATATTCAAAAAAACACCTTTATTATTTAATTTTACTTGTATAAAATGATCGGCCGATTTAATTGAAGAAATCCTTGGAGGACGCATATGTTCAGTAGTGGAGTTGCTGGGGTTGAGAGCTTGAGAATAATGATGTTGATACAATAGCAGCTCATAACAAAGACTCAATCCATAAAAGTGTCGTGAATATAAAGAAACCAACATTTTAATAAAACAAAATTAACTTAAATTGCTAATTTATAAGCGTCCATGAATTAAATCGTTGCGTAATTTATCATTATATCTTATGACAATACTCAAAAAAGAACGCCAAGTCTGTTGACAATAAAAACAAAACTAAATTACATACTTGGCATGAATATTTATTAAATCGACGTCGCATGCAACATCTTTACTCCAAAATTAAGCGAAACAAAATTGTTAATCAACTTATTGGCCCGATAGTGAGACTTTACTGGTTATAGGAGTTAAAGAAAGAAAAGATCCGTAATTTATAAAATAGTGCAAAAGATAAATACATAATTGCCATCGTACAGATCTTATAGGTGGTAGACGGTGAAATCCTTAGTTCTAACATCAGTTTAAAATATTATCTTGCAACTTAAAGGGTGGTCTTAGACACACAGTGACTTATCAAAGAAAGAGTGTATGATCTGTCGACATTATTGTAAAATTCATCAAGACTTCTTTATAAACTATTTCTTTCTTCCTCTTCTACATTTATCACTCTTACTGTAATTGAATATAATATTTTGACAGGATATATAATGACGTATTAACAATTTCTCAATTGATTTTTAGCTTCACGCGAAACATTAAGGCTCAAATGTTAATTTTCATTTGTTTAATTGGAAGTTCTTGGGGGCTGTACTTAAGAGGTAGGTAACCTTTAAAAGCCCACGCGTTCTACAACTAGACCGATGACGCATGCTCATTATGTTTAATTAGGTTAATCACTTTTCATTCGATCAAACTACATTGGCTACTGTTACAAAGTAAAAATACGCGCTGCTTTTACAAGCTATGTTCATTTTTTCCTGCAGCTTGAATAGGACTTGATTATCTTTCTCAGATTTCTGAAGTAACAGCACCGCAGCCGTGTTTCAGTCAGTTAACGAAATCTATTTCATCCTTTAAGTTCGGTTATGATAGTGTGAAAGTGTGGTATAGACACTTTGACTTACAACTAAACCATGTAATTATTAAAAGGTAATTAAAATATAAAGCTACATAACTTAAGGATCGATTCCACTGGAGTAGTACCACTATTAAAACAACGAAGTGAATCAACAGTTTTACTTTCGTTGTTGATTCGCTGAGTAAGATTGCCGAGGTCAAAAGCTGATCTCAAATTATTGGGATCTCTTCGTATAGCAACCAACATACCGGGTATATCAAGACTGCGACCGAAAACGAAGCCAGGTAGTATTTGTGACTTCTGACACAATGCAACTAAGCTTTCGCAAAAAATCTTTTTTTTTTTTTTAATTTTTACTTGTCGTATTTGGGTGATAAATACATAGGTTTTCTAAAATAATGACGTACACCTTTTTATTTTTAAAGACGCAATGGTACATTAGGGATTACATTTTTCGCAAAAACTAGGTATTAACCACCCAAACACTATGATTTTTAAAGAATCCAAAAAAAATTGTTGTTTTTTTTGCAATATTTTTAGTTGCATTGTGTTTGTAACAATTAAAACTACCTCGTGGCTTCGTTTTCGGTTGCAGTCTTGATATATCCGGTATAAGTGTATGGCGTTTCGGGTTGACTATGTGTATATCAGGATTTAGTCTCTCCATCTCACGAAGATAGACCCTCTATCTGTACTCCACATACCATCAGATGCATAGTTGCTTTGACGAGTTAGTATGAAAATATTGATTAAAAGGCTACTCTCAAATAATCCCACTTTTCCTACATGTTGTTACGTGACGTGCATCATGTACCAGACCACGAAACTCGTTCATCGCGGCACTGCGTCTGTATCAATATGATACCGTAGTTCATAAGACAGGTTAATGACCTGATTACAATTAACCATTTACAACTTTTGACTTGAATAAGAAGAGACCTGACTTAAAAAAGTTGTAGTAAGTTGCTTGGTTCGCTTCTAAAAGTTTGCTGCAATAATTTTAAAAAGAGGCATTCCTGTTGAACACAAGGTGTTAATGATAATAAATACATTGATAAAAGCATAATTCATTAATAATTCCCGAAAGAAATAAAAATAATCACACAAAAATACTAGGAGACTGTCCCGCCCTCACACCCGCCACTGCAACTCCTGTAAGCCAGGATCAACAGTGGCACGCATTTAATGACACTGAGCATTGAAGCTTAGCGAGTCTCCGGGAATGTCTAACTTGTCTCTAACCCGCAACGAAATCAATCAAAAAGTTAAATTAATAGGAGGAGTTGGAAATAAATTATTGTCCTCTTCCCTCCTTAATAAAGCGGGTGACAAAACAATGAACTAAAGAGGTAAATAAAGACAATAAAACCTTGAATAAAGACATTTACAGCCAGAGAAGCCATTAGAGGTACACAAAAATACTAGGAGACTGTCCCGCCCTCACACCCGCCACTGCAACTCCTGTAAGCCAGGATCAACAGTGGCACGCATTTAATGACACTGAGCATTGAAGCTTAGCGAGTCTCCGGGAATGTCTAACTTGTCTCTAACCCGCAACGAAATCAATCAAAAAGTTAAATTAATAGGAGGAGTTGGAAATAAATTATTGTCCTCTTCCCTCCTTAATAAAGCGGGTGACAAAACAATGAACTAAAGAGGTAAATAAAGACAATAAAACCTTGAATAAAGACATTTACAGCCAGAGAAGCCATTAGAGGTACACAAAAATACTAGGAGACTGTCCCGCCCTCACACCCGCCACTGCAACTCCTGTAAGCCAGGATCAACAGTGGCACGCATTTAATGACACTGAGCATTGAAGCTTAGCGAGTCTCCGGGAATGTCTAACTTGTCTCTAACCCGCAACGAAATCAATCAAAAAGTTAAATTAATAGGAGGAGTTGGAAATAAATTATTGTCCTCTTCCCTCCTTAATAAAGCGGGTGACAAAACAATGAACTAAAGAGGTAAATAAAGACAATAAAACCTTGAATAAAGACATTTACAGCCAGAGAAGCCATTAGAGGTACACAAAAATACTAGGAGACTGTCCCGCCCTCACACCCGCCACTGCAACTCCTGTAAGCCAGGATCAACAGTGGCACGCATTTAATGACACTGAGCATTGAAGCTTAGCGAGTCTCCGGGAATGTCTAACTTGTCTCTAACCCGCAACGAAATCAATCAAAAAGTTAAATTAATAGGAGGAGTTGGAAATAAATTATTGTCCTCTTCCCTCCTTAATAAAGCGGGTGACAAAACAATGAACTAAAGAGGTAAATAAAGACAATAAAACCTTGAATAAAGACATTTACAGCCAGAGAAGCCATTAGAGGTACACAAAAATACTAGGAGACTGTCCCGCCCTCACACCCGCCACTGCAACTCCTGTAAGCCAGGATCAACAGTGGCACGCATATTAATGACACTGAGCATTGAAGCTCAGCGCGTCTCCGGGAATGTCTAACTTGTCTTTAACCCGCAACGAAATCAATCAAAAAATTAAATTAATAGGAGGAGTTGGAAATAAATTATTGTCCACTTCCCTCCCTAATAAAGCGGGTGACAAAACAATGAACTAAAGAGGCAAACAACCTCGCATAAAGACATTTACAGCCAGAGAAGCCAGCTGTAAAGCACCACGGAATAGTGATTATTACATTTAAATGGGACCTAATATGTAAGCTGTTATACTTGATTCCAATAATAGGTATGGCAAAATCGCCGGAAAGCACGGAAATTCTTCCTAGTCTCCACAAGGTCCATGTAGTATACAACACCAGATGTTATTTGCATACTATCTAGCATGGTTTTACGCTCATTCTGCCAAAGACTACACTCCCAAAGTACATGATGCGCGGACTGCTCATATTCGCAATAAGGTGTTGAACATGAGCACGCAGGCGAATCAACGAGCTTAAATGAGTACAGTTTAGACTTAAAGTTACCATGGCCCGTAAGAAACTGTGATACGTAATAATCGATATCTAGCCAAGTCTTTGTCAAACGATCACGCACGCATGGAAAATATTGGTATAGATGCCGACCCTTCAAAGATACATCCCATCTATTCTGCCATTCATCTATTAATTCGTTATATACAACTGAGAGCGGCTTAAATAATCTGTCTACTTTTACAAGTTCACGTGAATTTAAGAATCTTTTGTCCATATTATCTCTAGTTGAGTAATACATCGCGGCGCGACGTTGTACCTCCAGGTCAACTGGAAGTACACCCGCTAGGACAGGCAACGCTTCGGTACTAACAGTCCTATACGCCTTACACAAGAATATCAACGCCAAACGTTGGCTCTGGAGCAATTTCCTTCGCACAGCACTGATAGTAGCCCTATCGGCCCATACGGGGGATCCGTAAGTAATACATCCTAAGTAAGTAGCTCCATAGATGGTTTTTAATGTATTGAAAGATAGCCCCCACGTTGATTTTGATATTCTTGTCAAAGCAAAAAAGTAATTTTTAGATTTTTCCCCGACTTTCTTAATATGTTCAAGAAAGGAAAAATTCCTTTCCAAAATTAGACCAAGATAACAAACTGATTCTTTTTTCTTTACGGTGATATTATTAAATTTAATTCGCGGCGGTGATTTAAGAATTCCTTTTAGAAGTAATTGGACCGTTTTATGTGGTGCGAACTGTAAGCGATTTCGATCGCCCCAATCAGATATTAATTTTAAACACGTGTCGGCCATATTTTCGAGTCCCGACCTACTGTTTGACTCAATAAGCAAGAGGCCATCGTCCGCATATCCAATCAAAGAACACCCTGACGGTAAGGGAATTGTAAGAAAATCGTCGAAGCCCAAATTCCATAAATAAGGACCCAAGACCGAGCCTTGTGGACAGCCCATCGTCAGTGGCTTCGACACTGCATGGTGTCCAAGTTTAAGTTTTGTTGTTCCGTGCGAGAAATACGAGTATATAAGTGAATATATATTTTTAAAGCAACCTCGCAATTTCAACTTAAGAAGCAGCATTGGCCACCAAGCATTGTCGAAAGCACCGGAGATGTCCAGGAAAATACCGAGTACATATTTGCGTATCGATGTACTTACTCTTCTCCTAACCGAAATTGCCGCGTCAATAGTCGACCTACCCATAGTAAAACCGAACTGTTTTTCATGGAATTTTGGTCCACCTGGTAGCAATCGAGGGACGGTAAGACGTTCTAAAAGTTTACCTAGCGACGGCAAGAGTGTAATGGGTCTGTAAGACTTAGGATCTTGAGGAGATTTATCGCCACTCTTGGGTATTATCCGAATGAAACCGGTACGCCAGACTCGCGGAAATACCCCTTCAGCAATACATCGATTAAAAACAGTTAGCACTGCATTGCCGGCCGATTTACACGCTTCTTTGATCATTTTGTTGGATATTTTATCATCACCGGAAGCCTTGTTTAGGGGCAAAGATCGAACTATTTCACTAAATTCATCAAATGATGAGAGATTTGAATCGCAAGAGTTTGGCAGTTCCGCGGCCCACATCCTAATCTGCTTGTGGTATTCTGTGTCATTCCCAACATTATCGTCCGGTATTAACGATTGTAACAAAGCTTCCGTTGTCTCCTCAATGCCAGTTGTGTAGTTGTTATTAATTTTTATATTCTCAATATAAGCCAAATTGATTGACCTATTAGCTTTAAACTCATGGTATAAAGGAGACCACGGACCTTCACTATCTAACCGGGCTACAATTTTTCGTAATAAATTGCCTTTCGATTTTTGTACAGCCGCTCTATAATGTGATCTGGCAACTCTCAGTTCATTAAAAGCAGATGTAATTGCTTCCCCTGTAATACGGCGTTTTTTAAGCCCGTTGAACCGCCTACGCGCTCTGCGAAAAGTTCGACGTAGTTGGACTAGTAAGTCATTCCACCAATCACACCTCCGAGTCTTTGTGATGGGACCTCGACCAATGGTAACGTCCGCGCAATACGTAAACGTGTCCGACATAATCTCGGCACAAGTTTCAGCTGACAGATCATCGCGAGCGAAGTCCCTGGCATGCTGAGCAAATAAAGAGCTAAATAAATCCCAGTTGGCACCTATAGACTTATATCTAAAATTACAATTTATATGTACCGGACCCTGTGTCACTCTAGGCAAGAACTCGTACACAATCAGGCGATGGTCACTACACGACGCGTCCGGCAGGACGCGCCACCTATCAATACGGACGTCTCCACTAGAAAGTGTGACGTCAATAGAGGATTCGCCCATAGGGCAGCTATAAGTAGGTGGTGCATCGGGGGTGTTATGTACTTCGAGGTTCATCTCTGCAATGAAATCTTCTACAGCGCAACGTCGCTCGGTATCGGTGGAGCGATATTTTCCATACCAAAGGATTGAAGACGCATTAACGTCAGCACCTATAATAATTTTATGTCCAGCGAGGGACCGCAAGACATAACGGAGGTGATGCAAGTGGGGACCCACAGGGTCGGAGTATTGAAAATAACAGCTCACAAGAAAAACCTTACAGATCGGACTCGACACCTCTGCGACAGCACAGTGTGACGTCATAAGATTACGTACTGAGGTAACGGTAAGATTTGAACCCGACACGAAAATACCTGCTCGTGAGTTGTTATCGAGTTGTATCACCCTACTACGTAATCGCGCATGTTGGTATTGCTCTTGAACCAGCACGACATTCAGCTTATAATCGCGAATTAACATGTCTAATTCTGACGTCGCTACCCTATCGTTATGAAGATTTAACTGACCGATTGCAAAGTTATCCATATTTATTTAATATTGGGTCGACAAAACTAATTGCTCGAGCTTATTTTTGTATGTTGGGCATTCCTGAGACCCACAACGATGATCGTGTGTTTTTTTAAAACGCTTACAAGGCGCACATACATGCTTAAACTCCGGGTTCGATTATACAAAAATACTAATAAAATTATTCCTAACATAAAATTTGAACCTTCGGAAGCACTTTGTTCTGTGCCTACTGTTATGACACATAGGTATATTATGTACCTATATGTCTAGAATACAATTACGAGTATAAAAAAAATGTCGGAAAGATAACAACTAAATAATACATTTATCGTGATAATGCTGCTTTGAAATGGTAAAGATCTAGATACAAAATTCCCCCTGCAAATGTACAAATCGGAAATAAGTACCAAGGTGCAACATGAAGTGATAAGTCTAATATGAACAAATATAGATAACTCAATTTTAAATCCTTATTTTCGTAGTTTCTCCATTGATTAAATCCATCGTAGTATACAATTATATCAATTACTATATCTCTGATAACAAAAACTCCCTATACATAAGAGATTATAATTGATGTGTATAGAAAACCTTATTAACTTATTTATCTTTACGTGAAACATTGAACTGATTTAATGAGAGTCTGTCTTCGCTAACATCATTAAAAAGAAAGTTATTTTATTTTTGTTTAATGAATGTGTGCAAAATATAATACGTATATCAAATGCCAATTTGTTAAATACCTACATGTAACATTACTACTAATGTGTGCATACTACTCGTATATATCGTGGCATATAGATCCAGATACATACGATTGATAATATGATAGGTAAGTAAGTCACGCAGATAAAAAATATTTTCATTAAATCACAATTGAGTGGCGGTGCGTTATCATACACATACAGTACACACACAACGGTTAGTGTACAATCGTTTTTGAAACGAAAACTAGCCCTCGTTATCAGTAGCGCAAGAACCTAATCACTTTCATTGCAACCCCGCGAAGGAGGTCGCGAGGCGAGCGATATCACGCACGCAGTCGGTTGCGCGCAGTGAGTGCGCGCAGGCGTGCGCCATGTGACACCGCGCCTCACACACTCCGCAGCGCCGCAGCGCAGCGCCACCCGGCCACTCGCCCGCTCCGCCGCGCCACGCACCGGCACCGCACACTCGCAGCACCGGCGCCCGCCTCGCTGCCTCTCCGCCACCCAGGCGACCGCACGGCCGGCCCCAGCCGGGAATGGAGGCCTGCTGCGCGATCAGAGCGGCCGAGGACCTTGTGGGCGACCAGGTACCCGCCACCCACCTCTGACTCTCGCGCTCCCGGCGACCACCAGGCGACCCTGCGCTCTGCCCTGCGCTCGTCTATGGGCTTATCTAGTGCCGGAATAACGACTTACGTGTGTTACCACTACCACCGTTCACAAAGAGATCCTCGCATGCGTTACCAATTGGTTTGTAGAAAGTATTTGGACACTATACTAGTGCCTCTACCACATACCTCACTTACGTGAAACACATTTTAATTTCATTCTGTACATATTTTACTATAAAAATCTCGCTTGTCGGCCCACAAAACGAGTCAAAAACCGATCTTACAGTTTGAAACTGATGAAATGCCGCGCGAAACTTGTACCCATTAATGCGTTAAGAAATATTTCATCTATCGTCAAAAATAAAAACGTCATACAAAAGTTGAACAATAAATAACAGTGTGATTAGTAAAACGCAGTACACATATTAGTAAGTCGCGGCCGTCGAGTTGTTTACTTTAGGCGTATTTACATTCAGGTACAAACGGTCAATAACAACGTACTAATCGTATCAAAACCTCACACAAAGTGAACATTTATTTCTACATACAACGCCAACAAATAAACACACTTTATGCAAAATTCAGTTTCAATATTAATTTTGTATTTTAAAATATTATCCAAAAACATGCGTTTATGTGAAGTGCAAAATCAATGGTGAGTGAAACTTATTCATTTATTACGAATAGCTTACAAGATTTTTTTAAAATTCAATTACACCTGCTTGAGATGTACATGTCTATAGAATATTAAATTTTATTATGATTTATATATTAAGGAAATAATCAAAATGCGCTAGAATAATCAGAAAGTTAACTAGAGTTCATTTAAAGATGGTAACTTTGCAGTGCATAAAAAAGACATCAACGCCACCCGTCGGCGATTTTCACGCCTATTCGTCATACATTATTAATCCAAGCTGGTAGTTTGTATTCATTTTCAAATCAATCAAAATTGTTTTTACAACCTATTATTTGGTACTAATCTACATAACGGTAAATTAAAGTTTATTTACTCATATAAAACGCAAGCCCCTCAATGCGCAAAAAATAAAATGTGATTATAGTTGACTTCTATTAATATTTTTTAATATTTATTGTCGTGCATTTATTTAAAGTATTTTCATTAGTTTGATAATATTACTATTTTCACATAAGTCAAAAGCAATACAACTGGAAATGAATAATTAAAAAATATAGATAATTAAATTAACTAAATTACACCCCTGCTGACGAAGCTATTTGGAAGGTTCATTAGAATACATACCCTATAATTTTATACCATAACAAATTTCACCAGACTCTAATTAGAATTTAAAGTCAGACCTATTTTTTATATACCTACTTCACAAATTGCTTCATATCCAAAGTATTATATGTTCAATTAAATAATTGGTAAAAAGTAGTATGTTACTATTTTAATTTAATATTCATATTTGAAACATCAATTCACTTTCCATTTAGTCCGATCTGTTAAAAAGTGAGATGTTTATTTCTTAAGTAACAGGCTACTTCCCCAATATTACTATAAGCTCTTAACTAGTCGACTTGTCTCAGATAATCTATATAAATATATACATATTATTGCCCAGCATATTATACTAAGAACGTATAAGAACGTACAGCAACGGATTAATTCTCATCTGCTAGAGATATTACAGACATTTGTTAAACACAAACTACGGTAAAAACTCACGGATTTATGTATTTTTTACAAGTTTCATTCATTTATTAATGTAATGAAGAGAACATATTTTATTAATGTAATATAAACAGCTTCTCGGCTCCGGTTGGTGGAACTAATTTAATACTAGTACGCTGAAATTTAAAAGGTTTATAATGATTTACTACATTTGGAAACAAAAACTTGCGTCCCTTCACATCTCAGAGGGTTTTCTCGGGCCCACTCGTCGATATTGACCAATTGGCATGAATTGTTTTCTAATACCCCCGATGGCGAGGGCCTACAAGGATTACTTTTAACTGCTTATCATAAGCAACAAGTTACTTTTGCTAAAATTATTGAGTATTAAACTCTGTAATGGTTGCTCTGTATAAGCTTGTTGTTCAACTTCAGAAAATCAAGCATTTTTCACTGTTATTGAAATATTAAAAATTATAGTCCAAGTTTTCTTTATTAAAATATTCGCCATTTATCACCATCTAATTTAAGACATAAAAATATACTTTATCATAAAATTTTACGAGTAATAGATATGTTTAACACGGTTACTCTTTTCTTTCAAATGCATTTGACAACATTGATAAACATTACCAAATGTAATAAAATATTCAATCAGGAATAAAATATAACACATCAGATTAAAATTATTTGACAGTTCTTACGAACAGTCTTACGCATTATCAGTAAATCAAATAGCTAGATATACAGAATCTAGCATCTTAATATTTAAAGAGCACGAAATAATGCATCGTAATGGTTCAAAGAAAATTACAATAATCACTTTGAATAACGTGGTAATCGACATTTATGCCGCGGTATAGTATACTCTATACATTTATACTTCATGCTGTAGAATGCATATACTAATGTGTAGTAATTCATATGCATTTAGCATCGTAGTATTGTTCAGGGCAATTATGCTTGAAGTGGGCGATAACGCCCCGTCATAGGTGATTTAAGCTTTCAAGGGGAAAACAGAAGGCTGAAAGCAAAATAGAGAGCGTAAGGAAGAGGGCGTTAAAAAGGGGAGCGGTTGAAGACAAATTTTATAGATATAGGTATTTCAACAAATTCTTGTTATAATATTCCCCTTGTATTTAACACTAAAATGAAACATAACAGAATATGATCGTCTTTATGTTCGGTTTTCTTCTGTATAAGTGTATGTAATTGTTGTAAAGTTACAAAACAATAGTATTTGTAAAATTAGTGGCAATATTTTCTTGAAACCACATATCGGTCGGAGACTGAAATAAGTTTAAAAAATCCATGTGTGAAGTAACCTCATCAGTTTGCACTTCTGCAAAATACCATTCTAAAACTGCGGATACATCGTGATTTGTTTTTTTATACAATAGGTCCGACAAACGAGCAAACGGGTCATATGATGGTAAATGATCATTGCCACCCATAAATACCACAACGTTGGGATTATAAACGTCTTGCCAGCCCATTCCCATCGGGTGGGAAGCGGGAAGGAAAAACGGTAGCAAGAGGGAACGTGTATTGAGCATCCGGCAAATCTCACCGAAGGATTCGCAACAGCTAAGCTGTCGTTTCACGTCGATCTCCTGTGAGACAGTGGTACCATCCCGAACGAGCCATCCATGCTGAGTCATGAATACAGCCTGGCTCTACCACTATAGTTATTCGTATTATTTATCCGATATGGTAAGAAAACCGCACAGTTAAGTGGGGACAAAATTGCCAAAGCGGAGGCCCGAGGTTCAAATACTGAGTAAACAAAAGTGAATTTTCATAGTCATGTATGTATTCTCAGTCCATTATCACCCTTTTTGTCGATAGAAGAAATATCACGAGAAAGCTTGCTTCTTGAAGAAAACTCGAGTTAATCACGTTTATCAGCGTCGTGGAGTTAACTTTAGTCCAGATCAGGACAGGACGTAAAATAATAATTGGCCAAATAATTTTATTTGGTTTAATTTTTACATTTTTTAACTTCCCGACGTTTCGATTACTTTACAGCTTTCGTGGTCACGGGGCGGACTGAGGTATTAGTCATCCGCTCAGTGACTGTTCCAATTTAACTACCCTTAATTTACAATTATTAAATTAAAAAAGTTAATTTAAAAAGCTAACTAGTATTTGCGATCCAATCTACGTAAATCTAAGAAACCATTAAACATAATTAAATGTCATACTACCCTTCATAAGGATAGGTGACAAGACTAAAAACACCTCTTAAAATTACTAAAGCCTTAGATTTTTATGACAATACACCAACTCGGAATCGCCCACAGCTGAACACAGAGCTGCTCAAGTGAGAGTTCGGGTTAATGATAACAATCTATTTCGAATTGAATGAAAATTATCCTTATTTATATATTTTACGAGATCTTACTTCTTACTCTTTGACTCGGTCACTCGTACTTCATACTGTATTGCGGTATTTTACATATGTAGAGCATAAGCAATGATGGGATCTTCTTTAGAAATACCTATATAATCAAGACGAGATTAATGTACAGGGAATTGCGTCAACCACTCGTACATCAAAAATCTCTTTACTGTCTCATTTAGTTTGCGTATAATATTTTATACTTTCCTTATTTATTATGAGACATGTAACTGATTAGTTTTGTTTGAGGAGTTTGTTGTTTAATGCCGTCTCAACCATTATGTTCTCGCATACATGAAAATATTAATGTGTATTTGTTTAATAACTTTAAAAATATCACCACCCAATATGCAATTTAATTTAATTATTGTGCGGGGAGTGTCAACCAACAGAGCAGCAATAAAAATTATTATTTCACACTTGTAAAAAAAAAATGCATTATCGACCGCACTATATTCATTGAGAATCCAAAGCTACCTGTTCAAAGTGTATGTTAATGTTAACGTTTTTTAAAAACTGCCTCGATAAAGTATCTAAAAAGCATCTGATTGTGAGTGCAACAAGAGAATCAATATCATCAAATACAGAACCAAATTCGGAAACGAATACACACGGCATACATCCGAAAACTCAAGCGCGTCACTTTCTGGACATTCACGTCACTTTTTAGTTATACTCAACTACGACGGGTTTTCAATATATGCAATAGCTATTCAGGCAGATATGACTATCCTTTCACCAGCCTTTCTCTCTCTCTCTCTCATCAGCCATAAATCCTCTGCACAATATAGGTCAGAACCCCAACACTCAAGAACACGGGTCGCTGTGGAAATGCTCGACCAGTCATTGTACATCAAACGGTAATACTCTGGTTGTTGCAGATTGTCCCGGGCGGCGGCCGTTGGGGAACACCACACGCCGCCGGGATCCTCGACTCTTGGTTTCAGATGCAGGTCAGTGAACCTTAATCATTACTTTATACATGACACTGTTATCAATCTTTGTTCAATTTAACGAAGGATTTTAGCCTTTAAAGACATGGTTTTCGACTTTGGTATACTTTGGTCCTAAGTATGATATTAATTCGGCTCAAGCTGATGCCTACGGTTTAATGATAATAAGAAAATGAATTCATGATTTAAGTCACCATACAACTTGGCAAAAATTATAACAATTCAAAATAATGTCAATTTTTGTATTTAATTAGTAAGCCAAAGATTTGGGCAACTGTCACTTTTATTTATTTATTTACACTTTGTTCAAATTAGTAAAGTACAGGCGGACCTAATGCCAGAATGCCTAAGGTCATTTTCTCCCAGTCGACCTTATGGCAGTGCGGAGAGACGGAGGTAGGTTTATAATACGAGTATTGTAAGAGGTTAACAAAGATATTAAAACAATTATATGTGCTACATATAATAATAATTGTGCTTTATACATAAACAATTACATATATAAATAACTACCTACACTTATGAACCGAATCTACTTCGGCGAGGAGTAATTGCCCAATTTTCGGCCCAACAGTAAAACAGCAAAGTTTGTAGAGGTTGCGAACAACTTGATAAAATGTATGAATAAGATGCAAATTCAATACGAGCTCTCCAACTAGATCTAATAGATAACGATCTAACAAATTTCATTCAAATACCGTTCGACGCCAACACTGGATTGTGTAACAGACACACAAACCTAACATTATCAAGATTTCTACTAAATACATCGAGCCAACTACCAACTTTTCCTAAAGATTAACAAAAAGAGAACTTCTAATTTACCAGTTTTTCCGTCACAGTTAAAAGGAATTGGACTAGCATAATCATCAAGAAAGCAAGTTATTGCCCCCCGACGTGGTTGAATAGGCTTCATTCTTAGAAAATACACCCCAGTAAATTAATTTAAACACTGAACATTTAAGTCTCCAGTTGAGGCTATATATGGAAAAATGGTAAAATACTACAACTAATTGTATTAGTCTCAATTCATATAACTGTGGACAATTTCATCAATCATAATAATTAACCTTTCGTATAGGTACCTTATTTATCTTGCAAACCTGCATCCATAGCGATTTGTAAGAATTTCTATGGTATAAAATCTGCCAACCCGTACTAAGCCAGCGTGGTTGAATATATGGCCTAACCCCGCTAAATCGTAATCTCGATTGAAGAGGAGGCACGTGTCTTGCAGTGAGACGTTTATGGGCTGATACACCAAAAAAATACCTTATTTAATACACAAATGTAAGCTTTTGGTAATTATACAAATATTAAACGAATATTAAGGTACCCTTCAAATATGCAATACACAAACGCAGGAGTACCGCCAGCCGTACACGCTTTGAATGAAAACATCCCCAGTGAGCCAACCTATAAACAGTTTATGTATCAAATGGAACCTTAACCCGTTGTATTAAAAGCTAATATCGCGTCAAATCATAAAGGCATTGTTTCGGTGACAGTTCAAGCTAATTGGTATGCCGCATACAGTAATGACATTGTCACGTAGGCAACATATGTACGTATCTATATATGTAGATCAAATAATAAACGTGGATGTTTAATACGCATCATCAATTTGCACAATGGATGTGAGGGTTTATTTTTA
This sequence comes from Deilephila elpenor, assembly GCA_949752805.1. Classification (NCBI taxonomy): domain Eukaryota; kingdom Metazoa; phylum Arthropoda; class Insecta; order Lepidoptera; family Sphingidae; genus Deilephila; species Deilephila elpenor. Next base: position 2,984,946 of record OX457093.1, read on the forward strand.
AAGCCTTTGTTTTCCAATAATAAAAAGCAATTGTTTCAAATAAACTTTAGCTATTAAATAGTTTTCCTTACCAATCCTGTTTTTAAAGGTTAATAGGAGAGACAGACCCATTTTGATGCGTATACTTTCACTTTCTAAGACTAATATAATTATAACCTATTTATTTATATTCTTATACAATCACCATTAGGCATTACATAATATTATCGTACAATTTAATAACGCATAGTATTCCGAATACGAACAAGTAACCATAATTATTATACAATTAATGCTAAATACAATGCAGTCCAAAAAACTTAAAACATTAATCTTCATAGCTAACTAGACAAAACGGTACCAACATTACATAAAACCAGTTTAGTGTATAAATTTTTTAATTTACAATTCATTGGAAGCAAAACGGGCATGAAAACGCAATATAATGATCAGATTACAACAATTTACACGGTGCGTGACGTGTGCAGACGCTATTGTCCGCGACGGGGGCAGCCAGCGTGGAGTGCATGGGAATTGACTATATGGGGTAATTTTGGACAGGAGATTGAATATCGATGAACCCATATTAAAAAATTATAACCCCAATTGACTTATTGCCCGCTGGGAAATAAATTGCTACGGCAAAGCACAGTTTGTGACGTCAACTCAGAGTGTCTGGTGACGTCATTATTTTCAGATGAAATAGATTTTTATGTTGAATACATTTGCAGCTTGTTGACTACTAAGTAGTCAAATTCGCTTGAACATCAACTGCATACTTCAAATATAATTTAACTTCTATTTCTTTGCTTAATGTCACAATGTCTAAAGATGGCATTAGATAACTCGAGTTTTACTGAATATTGTGGTTTTTCTCACAAAATTTATTCCATTTTTGCTTGCTTCATGCTCATAAATATGTCCAAAATTCTAGCTGACACCGCTCGGTTTCATGTTTCTCTGGTAGTTCATTTGGCATGAGTCTCGTAAATTAAAGCTGTTTGACGAGAATACTGTTATTTAAATTCTATATCTAGGTTTTGTGTATTATTTTATTTTGGAAATAAATTAAATGGAAGAAAAGTAGTAAAAGCCAGTGCACAGTAAATAAAAAAAGAGTAGAAACATTATGAACTCGATAATAGGGATGATTGTCCAGTACCAGACTGGGATGGACATAACTAAATGTGACGTCACCGGCATTACACAGCGGGTGAGCGCGAATGAAAGTGAGAAACTTCCACTAGTCCCGCACTTTTACATAAAATACTTATAAATGCCTCATCATCCAACATACTTCAATACTGTTTTGGCAGATTTTTATCCTATTCTTCGTAAATTTAAAAGAATAGTAGGTACATCACAATATTTTTTCCATCTCTTTACCTTTAAATTTTAATACGCCGCGTTCGCAAAGCGTGATATCCTTGTTAGGGGACAAAGCTCCATGAACCTCGTATGCGAAAACCGTTCTCCAAAATAACAGCAATAATAGTATTAGTGTTTACTTTGGACTTTGTAAATGAATAGTCATTAGCGATACGCGTGTCGTGTGACGCGCAGGGGCGTTTCACTGACCCCTCGTTGTACCGACATCTCTGCATTATCTTTTAATTATTAAAAGCCATGTAATTGTATTACAACGAGTCATTTAATAATCCTTGTGTTATCATATCGGAGAGATCTGAGTTTGCTATCTGTGATTGAAGATTTATTTCGGTTTATTTAAATCAATTATCAGAGTATAATAGTAAGATTAATAGAATAGATGACATAAGACTAACAAAAATAGCAATTATCAGAATATACAATAAAACGCAATAATATGCAAAAAATTGTATATTCTTTTCATATTGCAAACTTTATGCAATTTTAATTCGATGCCTATTAACCACACCTACTTCTAATATAACCGGCACCGGCAAATATACAGATTTCCCAAAAAAACAATTGGACCAAAGTGGACTGCACAACCAGGAAATCATATCCAAACCTTCACCATTCGCAGTCTATCCGTACCTCTACATAATTAAATTAAAATGATTGCTACCTAAACAAATTAGGTTCGGTATTTTCATTAAGTTTCCATGTTTCCGTTTTGCTTATTTTGATGAATAAATTGCAAAGAAATTTATTATAGACGTTAAAGCAACTATTTATACACTTTTAAGGCAAAATCATGTTATCTTATACCCATTTCGGCATCGCAGTGAGATGATAAACAGTACGTAATAACGTAACAGTCAAGTATTTTGCCCACTCTAACCACTTAAATTTCCAATTCCACATTCAAATATAGATTTTATTTATTTTCTTTTTATGTCATTAAAAGTTTATCAATCAACAAATTTCCTTTTACCAAATCAGCTATTTACAAATTATTTTAAATATGATAGCGCGTGGTCTGACGTCCCGTTTGTGTGTGTGGAAATTGTTTAATTACAATACGCGTACGGAGTGGTGAAACGTTATCAGCGGCGCGATTACATGCCGGACGGACTGTGCGTTTTTTCGTCCCTCATTTATAAATAAGCGAATGAAACGAGTGAATGGAAAGCTAGTTTTTTTCGCGTACCAATAAATATAGCTCGCAATAATCGGGTGATAACATACATATATAGTCCGCGTTTGAAGTTGCACTGGGACGCAAAACGGATGGCCGATGTTTTCGAGTGGAGACCATGTATCCAATCACTAGGTGGATAGAAAGGGTGCAGGAATGCTGAATACAGCTCGATACTTGGGAGAGGCGTATGTCCAGCAACAGACTTTATGTATCTTTAAAATAAGTATTCGGTTCCTTATAATTAGCGTGTTTTCGTACCGTGCCTACTAACAACTTGAACTAACGACCCATTTTATTATTCTGTCTAGATGTTTGATATCATTGGCAAATTATCCTATTTCTCAGCATTTATTAACGTCTCCAATGTAAATGTATATCAAATTCAAATCAAATCAAATTATTTATTTAATACAGGTACAGAGTTAAAAAGTAACATTTACAACGGTCCCCGCACTAGGCGAACCTGAATCGCGGGAAACCAAAACGATTTACATTTGTAGAAAATTAACCTGATCGGTAATAATTATGGTTAATAACAAAACATAATAAAGATATATCTAATGTTAACATTTTGAAATATATGTTATTACATTTACCTATATGAGATCCAGTATAACAAATAATAAAATAAGTACATATTATATATGAATACATGCACACACACAAATATATAAATATATATATATATACATATATACACATACAGATACATACACGTACATACATACAACTATAAATTATAAGAGGGAAAGGTTACTGTTGAGGGCTTAAGAGAAGTTCTGTAGTTTCATAATTTAGGGATAATAAGTACTTTTTTAATTTGTGTTTAATTTCTTGATTAGAGAGGTTTCGTAAAGAACATGACGAGTTAATTTTTTTGTATATGTATGGAAAGGAGAAGTGGCTAAAACGTCTGGCAAATGATGTGTTTATTTTGGGCAGCTTTATATTCATGGTACGAGAATACTTTGAATTATAAAAGTCAGGGGAGTTTCTGAATATGTAGTTAAATTTTAAAACGACGCAAGAGATGTATAACTGTCGGACAGTTAGCGCCTGGGCTTCCTGATATAGGAGGTGTGTTGGGAACCGAAAATCTTTGTTAAATATCTATTAACGTATTCCATCTGGAGGATGCCTTTATCCGGAAGGGGCCTTAGTTTAAATATATATTGTTTTATTATTTAAGTTCTACTATTTTCGTAATATTATTTGTAGATTAAGGAAATAAAGGTTTTTTTATTCATTTATATATTAACGTCAACAGAATACACTGTATTTACTGTATTCAATACTAATAATGTCCGACTGCTCAGCGCTGTTTCTATGATTTTATTTGACGCCAACTTTATTGCTGCAGGTTTTGGGTATATCATTCCTTAACGAATTGTTCGTTAGAATTCGTCTTCATTCACTCATAGTGATAAATTTGTATTCACTCATAATGTTAATTTCTTACAATCAAATATGTACCTGGCTCTCGAACCTGCTACTCCTCTTTCGGCAATCCATTACACCACTAGCTAAGCAATCATCCACTTGACAACCGAGTATAATCAACACAAAATGTTATTAAAACGTCAAGTCAGTAAAATAATTTAATTATAAGTTTCATTAAGAGTGTTTGACTTTAACTGCATTTGCACCGCAGTCTGCCAGATTCAAAGAACAAATAAATTAAAAGATGAACCACGACCGCAATTACTAGTCACCATTACGATCGCGATGTTGAAATATTGACCATCTGAAACAATATTAGCAGATCGGACACACGCATCCAGAAAAAAGTTTGCCGATTATAAAATTGTGGAAGTAGAGTGTTTCTAGCTATTATAAAATGCATTACTTAATACTTTATTGTATGCCACAAGGTAAAATTATGTAACAATTTATACCGTGTACAATGTGGACACTGTAGAGCAACGCCAAAGTTTTTTATTTCAGGAAATAGGAGGTTCTAGTATTTATATTCAGTTAAGTAATTCAATCAGTCTTAATGATGTGCGCTGTGCTATATTATCCGAAACGCAAGTAGAATCACTTACATCTTCACTGGAGTTCAAATAAATACAAATAACAAATCAAACAGTTACCCAAGTTCAAATCATACGTGCGTAACAAAACCCGTCCGACCGCATCAAGGAAGTCACAAGTTTTGTCTTTATTGGGTCGCAATCACTGATGCATACAATAATTTTGATTATGAACAATAATATATAAAATCACGCTACAAGCTAATGATTCTCAGAGTGAAGTGCTCTGTGCTTCATTTCGCTTACAATTTTTACAACTCATTTCCTGCCTCTACTAGTCATGACACGGTATACATTAGGCATTATTTAATAGTCTGTGAAATGGAATATGTTAGTGCTAACCCATACTTTGATTCGATGAGATTAAAAAGACGCTATTTTAATTGTATTTATTAACAAAATTCAAACATTACGGCATTCAAGAGTTCACTTTACGTATATTTCGGTTGAAATACCTTAATTACTTATATAAAAAAAGGAAATACTACTCAGCAATACTCAACAATTTGACAGCCATCGTGGCGCAGTTGGTTAGATGCCGGCTGTGAAACGAGAGGCAGCGGGTTCGATCCCCGCACCGAAACAAATGTTTGTGAGGCCCACAAATATTTTTCTAAGGTCTGGGTATTAGTGAGACCAAAAAGTCTCTCGAAGTTTTTGATACGTACGACACAAGATTCATCTTAGTGTAGACTATGTATGTGACTGTTGGGTGTATTTATATTTATATATAAATAGGCTAGAAAACGTTTTCAAAAATAGGGCTTTATTTAATTTATTTAAGATCCATGAGCACCTATTACAAACAATTTTAAGTACTAGTACAATTTATACCATCGCTATTGTTGGTAATGAATATCTACTTATCACAGTGGCATGTTACTCGCGATGTGTAGAATACCTATTAATATATTTGTATTAAATTACACGCATAGTGTGTTTTTTCCTAGTATTTATTCGAACACATTTGAGTGCGTTCAGTGTGTAAAATATTATTAAACGCATCATTAGAGCGGCGCGCACTGTGACAACGCTATTGTTCTGTTTTGTGATTCGGTTAATCTATGAGTCTGTTGTCGGTTGCGCGGGATATCTATAAGTTTCTACGATTCCATGGAATTCCACGACAATGTACTGCAATTCATAGTTCTGCTATCAGGCTTCTCTTTAAAAAAATAATATTGTAATTATGTGGAAAAAGCACATGGCTTGAATTATTACATTCCTTAGAAATTCAAGATATTTGCGAAAGTTTGTATGTACGGATGTATCGATTCATGTATGGATATTCGTTACTCTCACGCAAAATCGGCTTGGCCGATTTTGATATAATTTGGTATGGGGATAGATGACACCTAGAATAGGTTAAAATGCTAAAAGCCCGAAAAATGTAGTATTCCCGTGGGATGAGTAAGGAGTTCAAACATACATATTTGAAACTCAAATGGATGGCACGCGGACAAGAGAGAACAGGATTGCATGCTTTTCGTCATGCGACATAATGAGACGTGACAGAACATCATGCAACGCAATGAGACCGAAGAAGCAATATAGTCGACGGCGGTTACATGAAATTAAATTAAAACAGTTAATACGTGAAATAATATGTTGTTGATGTAGACCGAAAGTACTGAACCGATTTGCAAAATTCTTCCACTGTTGGGAAGCCACACTATCGCCGGGTGATATAGGCTATATTATATTTCCAAAAAACTTAGGGATCCTTACTAAAACTGCAATAATGTAACCCAAGGTGTAAAAAAAGGACATAAGATTATTTACATCGCGTGTGACACATGACTCAAAAACTATCTGCACCCGGGTGAAGCCGGGCCGAGCGGCTATATGAAATAATATAACAAGCCGGATCATTTTCTACGTGCTCACCCTTGCCTAATAACATTACACACTTCAGTGGTTTTACGCAGTTGCGTAAACGTAAATGAGATTTATAGGAGGAGGGAGTTGGGTCCACGCGGTGCCGGAGTGACGGGAGGCACGCGGGGCGCGGGGTGGTCAGGCGGGAGGGGGGAACGGTCCTACAGTGACAGGATTCACGGTCCAGCTGACGAGCACAATGATCGTGCTCAATACGTGATCGATTATGCCATTACATGTGTACACATGTACATACACAAGCCAACCGGCATTATTTCGTTCGACACAAATCTCTATCGATGGTCAAAATCTCCATTGTCATGCGGGAAGGCTTCAGAAATAACTATTTATGAAAATATATGTGTCTTATCAATTTATTATCGAATTCACTAATTTATTTAATCAATGATTGTCATCGTGAAAATAGATAAAATTAACATATATATTTAAATCCCTTGTTAGCAATTCTTTAGGAATACTAAAAGAACATTGTCGCAGAAAGATTATGCCTGCGAAAATTGAACAGTGTGTACAGTACACAAGTGGTAGATATGTAAGTACGTCCATAACTAAGCATTTATCGCTGCATATCAAAAAGTAAACTTCAGGTAACTTCAGTTACTTAGAATATGTGTCGTCCTCCATAACTATTTACGGCATAAATGCTTGTCGTTTGAATCATCAGCGAGGCAAACGCGGTATTGTCTATATTCAATAACATTGGTATTTTTTGTCCATAACATGCTACTATCAAAATACAAAGAAATCTTATTTTATTAGAGAATTCAAAGATTCATTGCCGTAATATAATAGCGCGGAAGAAAATATATCACAATATTCTTTAAACTATAATCAAAATAACTGTTCGCTAACGAGAGGAGCCGTTTGGAACGCTTCGCTGTCGTCTGATTCTGGTTCAGTCGACTCGTTTAGTTTTCGATAAATATCTCCGTCTTTTTTCCACAAGTACGCATATGTATTGAGGGAAAAAGGAAGATAGAGCGTTGTTTCTCGAGGCGATCGATCGAGAATCGTTCAGCTGCATCTCATAAACTTACATCATCTGTCTATGAATGACTCATTTCAATGGCCATTATTTTTTACTAGTATTTTTTATTATCATATTCGTATAATATTTTAGAGTCCGAACTCTGATACCGTGTAAAAACCCATTCATTTCATCGATAGTAAATAGGAAATATATGCATATCGATTCTTGTTTTTTATATATATGTATATTACTGGTATATTTAAAATTTTCCTTTGCAACACGAATGATACAAATATTATAAATAATAACAAAGGTCAAGACAACAAACAAACAACACGTCTTTTCATCAGTTGATTGTGAGAAGGCCTCCGCTCATAAATATAGTAAGTAGTAAGATTGTAGTAAATAAGATCGGTATTTCTGGAATGGCGAGGAAAACCTAAAGACAATATAGCCATACTGATCACTTGTTTCTTTAAAGGAGATGGCATTCACCCAAAAAAATGATAGTAATTCCGACTACCTCGGCGGCGCAGTTGTAATACGGCACGAATTCAGCGCTGAGGTATATGTAGGTACAACTCCGTCGTAAGGTTTTGTAGAAGTGAATCAATCACATACAAAAACAAGAATAAATTGTGGCTGTCATATGAATCACAACTGGCAGATAATAATTGTAATAACTAGCTCTTGAGCTCACAAAGCCCTTAAGACATTAAAATCTATTTCCAAAACTGGTATGGTGCCAATATACCCATTTTTACGTAGTTTTTTTCGTTGGTTCAATAAATACTTTTCGCCTAAAGCCCAGTCGTTATCACGGCAACGTTCCTAATTCTGATTTTATTGATCCCAAACATGCTGATGCGCTTGATTCACAGTTTTTCGTTATGAGATAATTACCGCCTATCAATTTCGGATTATTGGACCTGATTTTATAACAATCATTGTGGGTTACACAAGTAGGTATACGAGTATTTTGATAACAGATAGTTATTCTAACAATACATTATGTTTATAATAATTGTTTTATATCCTCGCACGTCATGTGCAATTTTATAGAATCATCGTGAACGAAATAACACATTTTTCGTAGTACTTTGTCATCTTCATTGTGTGATGTAATTGTTCGATTGATTGTAGTGAGCCAATACATATGCTATGTATTGTATTATGGAATTCTAAAATATACATCATTTATCATTTGGTATTTATACCGTTAATCAACATACCTGCTTATTTATAATATCAAATAAATCCTTTACGGTATGCGTCATGCGCGAACAGTCCACTAAGTAAATTTACATAGAAATATTAGAAAAAAATATGTGTATTGCTGTGGTATTTTATATCACGCATTATCATGCACTCCGTTGATAACAGATGCCGCCAAATATTAAGTTTAAACATCATAAATATTTAAACACGCGAATACTTAAAAAGGAATGGCCACAGAGTCAGACAGGCTGTGTTCTGCCGCGTACAGACAATCTAGGTTAGGGCGACGCGACCCCAAATCGATCTTACAATCTCAGCCGTGTTTTATAGGAGTGAGCGAGAGGGCCGACGGTGACCTAGAGCAGCAGGTTGGGAATCCGGAAGGTATGAACAAACCGGCTCCGAGATGCATTTTTCCGCTCAATGGAAAGCTAACGACTGCTTCGCGAACCGATGGCATTTTTACTTTTCGATGGGTTCGTGGATTTCATTTTGCCGCTGAGGCTCGCGGAATAATGTCTTGAATTAACTTTTACTTTTATTAGGGCTTACGTTTTTGCTTATTACATTTAGTTTATAAAATAAATATCCTAAGATTCGATTAATCACAAACACTTAAATACAAATCACACTGGAGTAAAACTGCATTAAATATCGAGTCAATCACGCGTCACGCTACAAAAACAATCGGTACATTAGCGCATGATGAGAAACAAAAGCGTCACGTGTCGTGTGTCGTATGTTGTGTGTCGTGTGTCGAGTGTGTACCGAGTGACACGTCGTGGACGATATGACGTATAAAGGGCCTGTCCTATTTGCGGAGCTGAGAGCGCCGCATCTCGAGCGCTTTCTACCCCGCGGCGGCGCGGCGGCGCGCAGGTACCCGCCACATTCCTCGCCCGCGGCCGTGTTGACACAAGCCGGCGGAAAACTGGAAGCGGATGTACTCACCGCAACACCTATTAAGCCGTCTACTGTCTCCATGTGATTGTCTTTGAAAAACTATACCGTCCCATCATAGCCTAGATCTTCATATCGGTCTGTCTGTGTGATCCAGAGCGTTGGATATGTTCGTTATTTTAACTTTCACACATGTTAAATATATATCTATATAGTTGAGTAGTAGTAAGTAGTGAATAAGCGACAGACTAGTTAAACGATAGCTACTGCGCACGTTAAATTAAAGGTCAGAAGTTCGAGCGTAAGCTTCGCACTTTTAACTTTATTAAGTCACGCGTATATTTAGAGCTATAAATAAACTATTAGTGTGAGTTAAAACCAACTGATTATCACAATTAAATTCAAATAAAACATTATGTTCATAAGATAAATAAGGAAACATCTCAAGGTTTAATAATCACTTAGAAATTACGGTTAAAACTTGACACTAAATTAAGACCTAAAAATTTCCACAATCATTGAGATACGAGCAATTTTCATATTAATCTTTATGGCGACTTATTTCACAGCCATTCGCTAAAGTAATTCATATTATGGAATTGCAAGTACGGATTGAAATTGTATTTAATGTCATATTTAAGTGTATTTAATGCAAATGTGCTTATAGTCCAATTATTGACCTCTTGAAATTTAGAAGGATATATGTTCATCTGACATGTTTAAAATGCAATCACAAACTCAAGTTGTATAAAAAACACACCAAAACAAATAAATATCTATTCATGGAGGTTGGAAATTCTTTGAAAGCATATCATAGCGATTTGTAAGAATTTTTATGGTGTGTAAAGTCCGGCAACCCGCACTAGGCCACCGTGGTGCACTATATGGCCTTTCAATCGTACTTATTAAATAAATGTTGAATTGGCGTGTCATCGGATACTGGATAGCAGCCTAGATAGATGAAAGCCTAACATAGTGAGCCAAGCAAGTGTGTCCCACACAATATGCGTAATAAATGCGGTCTTGAATGAGCCGACACAATTGTAACGGACGGTGATATCGTTCAAGGTTTATCTCCGATAATTTGAACCACACTGCAGTTACCATCAGTCACATTGCTGTACCAGTGTATGAATGATACCAAAGACACCCAGCAGTCACAGTCATAGCCCTGATCGCACAGTATGACTCAAGTCTTGTGTCATGGTTATCACAAACAACAAGGCACTACATCGCACAATCATTCACAGGGATCGAAGCCGTAGCCTCTCGGGAAAATAATGAAAAATTGGCGCGTAATGTGAAGCGTGAAGCAGTCCTGCACGTTCCTGCCTCGACCCAGTTATCGTGTGTCATCGACTCGCCCGCTCTATTTGCATTGGCTATCTTATTGACACGTCCGACGACTTATCGGTCGAGTCGAGTCTTCAATACTGTTCCACGACCCGCGCCGCCCCGCCCGGCTTCCTCCGCGCTTTGTTCATTTTTAACAGTTATATTTGTCGAGTTGTGTACGGAAATGTTGGTTATGGGGTTTTTAAGAAAATGACGAGTAAACAATGACTTATGGGTTATTTTTTAAGTAAAAGAAAAATGATTATTTTTTAAATTTTACCTAATTTCAGGTATAGTCGATTTAATACCACAAAACCAATATGAAATTATGTACAAAAGAATGTTGTACATAACGTTTTATATTATACGAGTCATCTAAAGCTTTGAAATGACAAATATTAATAAGTATCGGTAGACTTAATTTTATCTGTTCAAAAGCACCTTAACAATCCTGAAAATATCAAATAGTAAGAACTAGATCTGTTTCAATGTAAAACTCAAAAACAATAAGCACCAAGTATTTAAATTACTAGAATAAACTTACCATTATACTAGTATACTATGCTACTAAAGACCGCTTGGCTGACCTGCATGTCAGATAATTAGAACCCTCTCCGCTCCCGGCCAAGAAGGTTGTCTATTCCAAGCAGCGGGTATTGTTAACATTTTCATATTATAAAGATAACAGATTGACCTACGCTCCAAAGGACAAAGGTGAAGAAAGCCGTATAATATACTCATCTAAGCCGAAACTAAAATGAATAATAATAAATTGAAACTAAATATATTTTAATCCGCGTGAATATACAATGAGATGTATATTATCTATCGGAGCGTGATATACAGCTGTTTTTCAGATAATATTATAATTTTAATATGTATGTAACTTATATTAGGTTTTGGCAACCGAGTTTTTTTTTATTGAATACAATTTATTTTTTATTCATTTATAATATTCACTCTATAAAAGTGATAAATAATTATTTAAAACCAACTAATGCCTGAACATATAAAAAAAAATTATAGTTAGAAAAACATGGTGCAAGCTACGCCCTGTACATTAGACATCAACGCGTAATCCGTCTCTACCACGCCGCCAGTTCTCTGCTAAATCCAACACATTATCATTCGAATATTTTGTACGGCGTAATTATATAGCGGATACTTGATTGGCAATTAAATTTCCGTTGTACAAACCGCCATTGAGTAAGTCAGTCGCGAGACTGCCGCGCGTCTGTTGACTTTTCTTGACAAAACCCACCGTTACGTGCGACAACGTACCCAAGTGTATGACGACTTCATTCATTCATCCTTTTATTTAAATACGTTTCTTTTAAACAAGAGTTAGGGTCTTTGTTTAAGGTATAAGGGTTCTGTATAAGGACTCTTTATAAGGGTCAGGTCAGAAATATCCTGTAATGATGAAGGCAGTGATGAGTGCTAACATAATTGAGTGAAGTGAGGGATCGTAGATCTTGCCTACTCCTATAATATTTATATGTGGCAATTTTACATATATGTATATAGCGTGTATATAGCGTTATTTGTATGGGTTTGTAAGCTATGTGTCTTTATTAAATGTATGATCTATAGACTACATTATTTGATAAGCATTTAAATGCATAAAGAAAAAAAATACAAAGTTTAATAAACAATATAAATAAGTGGATTTACATGTTTAATTAATTAATTAACGCACTGGTGTGGGTGCATCATACGTAGCGCGGTGGTCGCGTGCTCATCTCTGTGATAATCTTACCTCGACGATTCATTATTTATACCACAATACTGGTCGTAGCACCCTGATTCATTTACTTTTTTATCAACTATAATTTAAAGCACATTTGTTTCCGTATGCCATAATTTTGGGTGGGGATAGATATGGAGATACAAGCCAAGGTAAGCCTCATGGGAAGGAACAGGTTCGATAAAAATAAATAGATATTTAGTTCATCTGACTAGTGAAGTCATTTCACAACAACACTTCTAAGCTGATTGAAATTATATGGCAACATGAATATTGTTTGATTCAGGGCTAGTTCGAAAAGGAAATTCTTGTCTAGTGCACTTATTATAGTTTAATTTTCCGTGGTATTTTCATCAGAACACGTTTTGGAACAGTTCCAGCGTCCAATTATGTCGTTATGTTATGAGTGTCCCTCGGCAGTATGGCCGGCGTGTGTACACGACTCGGCCATTACCCACGTGCCTCCGCGCTAGTCCCTCAGCCTTCAATATCTACTGCAATAAATTGTCCACTAACCTAATAACACGTGTAACGGTAAAAGAACTATTTACGTGCGCGCCCATTTTAAAGTATCGTGACGCCAATAAATCAGCCGCCAGACAGGCCTTTTTTCCAAAAGCATCTTAACGTTATGCAATTGCAGAATGGGGGCGCATTAAGTGTAAGAAGGTGTAGGTGTCGGACCGATAGCGGCAGGTAGATGTGTGCCGAGCGCGTCTTAGAATACCGTTTTCGAGTGTTATTTGTGATATTACGAAAGCCGATTCTCGCTTATTAATAGCGACAATGGATCTTGATTTCATTAATCAAAACATTTCCTATAAAAGCGAGTGTTACGCAAGCAAGCGAGACCTCCCCGCAGACGGACCGGCAAGGCAGCAGCCTGCATGCTCTAGCCCACCACATCAAATAATGAGCATATTTTTGAGGGGCGAGCGAGAGCTAAATGTTGATGTTTCACAATATCAAGATTGAATGACAAACAAGAGATGGTGCGCGGTGGCGCGGCGGTGGCGGCGGCGGGCGGCGGGCACGCGTGGTGTCGTGATAATGTTCGGAATGCTCGCGGCTCGTCGGCGCGGCGAGCGCGGCGGCGCAGCTAGTGCTCGCTCTTGACGCCGGGTCAAACATTCTAAATGTTCCATTTGTATGACGCAATGTGCCACGAACTGGATTTGCACTCGTCTTAACCGACACTCGCCGATACGTTGCCTCTATAAATAAAGAGTGCTTGAACCGCCCGCCTCACGCCTCGTCGCGCCGCCGATACTCAGTTTTCTAATATGCGAAATTTTACGACTGTTGTATAACTATTTCTAAATGTTTACATAACGACGCCGCAAACTTTTGCATCCTTTATCCCGCGGCGCGAACGAAAGTGAATATCCAATTAGTCATACTCCACTTTGAAGAAATCAAAGCGACGCACGTTCGCGGCGTAATTTATATCCTAATTCTGATTCTGAGAGATAGAGATATCAAACTGTAATTAACATGTTCGAGCTTAGTGCGTTATTACTTATAAGAAAACAGTTATATAGTTAGAGTACAATAAATTTAGTAAGTAAATTCAACCTGTAGATTAAAGAACATTAACGGGCCTGCTCCCGGCCGGCACCACGAGGGGTCGACCGCGGGGCGCGAGTGCGCATCCATTGCTGGCCAGGCGGCACGCGTCTCCGCGACGCGGCTCCTCGGGCCGCTATTGAATGCGGCGCATTGTGTGTCGTTGTTGGTCGAGTTTGCAGTTGCGACACCACGCTAGTAGCAGACAGCTTGGCGCGCCACTTTTTTAAATAATATCTTTTTCCTTTACAAAAGTCGGACATCAGTGCGCGCGGGGGAGGGGCCGAGAGGAAATCGTTGACTTTCTTTTTTATAGCCTTCGAGAATGTAATAAATTTGATGACTGTACCTGTCGGACGTGTAAAAAGTTTAGAATTGCAGTGTTATCTACACCTTAAGAGGTACGCGACAACTTTAAAAGTTTCTTTTTTATTTAACTTTTAAAAAGGCTTTTTGTAATGATATTCAGTAGATCCCACGTGGGACTTAAGTTCGACTAATAAACTTGAAACCAGTCTAAATAGGAAACATTTGTATTAAACAGTTTTGTATTCAGCTAATGAAATCGCAAACAACTTAAAATTTACAAGAAACATTTGCATAGCCACAACTATATCAATAAAATAGCCAGCATAACTTATGCACACGATCATAACGCGAAATATGCAAATTGCATTCTTGCAAGATTATTTAACATACGTCTCCTTTGTTTTTCTATTATTGTCTCGCGCAGATAAGTGAGTCACATATTACAATATCTCTTATATATTTCCTATGAATATTTATGAAACTAATTTTATACTTTTATACACACACAAGTATTTCAATAAGTTTGGCGGTGACTCACGATCTTATAGTATTACGCAATAGCCAATATTAGTTCAATAATAATAGCCATGGATCGTAATAAAGTACACTGACTCACGGCACTGTTAAAAATCTCCATAGCGAGTCGTCTCATTATCATCGGCGCGCAATAAATGTTTAATAATGGAACGCCGCTCGACATACGGACGGACCCGTCGCTAATATAAAACTAAAGTTCATACGTGTCCGGTGTATCAATGTTGGCCGCAGTGCGCGGGGTTCTGATGTTGGACCTCCTCTGTCGAGCCAGGATGCCCGCCTGCAGGTGATACTGCCGGTACAGATACTCTTTGGTCATGGCCTGCGCCGTGAACATGGCTCGGCTTCGCAACAACAACTCACTCCGGGGGCCCCACGTCGGATCCACACTCACTGCTTTCCGAAATCTTTTCTTACAAGCGGCGATTGATAACCTCACTATAATTAGTAAAATGCTCCCGCCTAGGATTGCAATTAACGTCCACCAGCCGATCCTCTCGCCGGTGGTGTTCTTAGTGGCCGCCTTTTGATGATAAATTTCATGACAGAACACATATCCTAAGAGGGGACACGTTATTAACCACGTTACCTTCATGTATTTCCGCGGTTGGATTCCCTGCATGAAGTGTACGTCCTCCGAAAATTTGTGTAACCCATAGCACAAGACAAAAACAATGCACTCTAGCATGCCGCAAAAGATCGGTAGAAAATTTAAATATTTTTTGAAATCTACAAAGAGATTGATTCCTTTGGTGCCCAGCAGCGGGATAGTGACAAAAAACAAACACATAATGATACCGAAACAAAGCAGGCTCGTGTATTTTTCGACTCTACTATTTCGCTTTACGAATAAATCCATCAGGCTAATGATGAGTACGACGTTGGAGCTGAGCCCCACCATCGCGTTGCAACTGAAGATAAGGATCAGCCAAAATGATTTGTGAGTGTATTCGAATAGCAACCTCGGTGTTTTCTCAAAAACTAGCGCTATAGGGAACTTCAAGATGCTGTAGGGTCTGACGCCGTACTCGTACGCGTAGGGACACGACATCATCGCCACCGTGGACACCGTGACCACGGTGAACGCGGAGCACACCGCCACCGTGATCACCGTGTTGGCGTAGCACGGCGCGCGGAACCACGTGCCCGACGCGAGGTTGAACGAGATACCCGTGCCGATGTTCAACGCATGGATCACCAGCAACACTATGTGCGAGAACCGGTAGCGAATAGAAAATATACTAAAATCAGAATCCAATGCCTCTTCATACATCACCACCAACCCTTTCTGCATCATCGAACCTATTATCAGGATCACGTAACCTACCAAGGGGTACAATGTGAGGAATCCTATAAACCACCTCATAGATTTAGTCATCTTGAAGCAGCACAGAAACAGTATGACGCAGCCGAGACCCGACGCGAGACAGACGCGCCACGCTATGTGAAAGTAATCCGCCTTTACTCCTAGTATGTAATACCTCCAGTATTGGTATTCTGGAAATGTAGTGAAAAGATATTCGCAATAGCTGAACGGTTCTTTCACTTTTATGCAATCTTGGTTGATGGAGTAGTTGTAGGCTAGTATGCCGCAGTCCGCCAACGACCATCGACCGCATACGTAGAATGGTATGGGATCTTCGAAGCTGATCAAGAAGTAGTGGAGAACGAAAGCGGTCACCATGTGGTTGTAGATGACGGTTGTTGCTTGGTAAAATATCTGGATGTAGCCGACGTGTGACAGGAACTCCCTAGCTCTCCAAACTTCTATGCAGTCGCGTGTAGTGAACTGGCTGATTGTGAACTCCATGTACAAGAGGGGTATTCCGCATAGAACGTAAACTAGGATGTAGCCTATAATGTACCCTGTGGCGCCGTGGGTGATGGCTATGTTGGGTAGCGTAATATACGCATTAGTTCCGATAGTTTGGCAAAATAATACCATCAAGAAAACGCGCCGGGAGCCCCAGTAACACTCGTTGTCTTCTCGTGAAGCCATTCCAAACTTGTATTAATTATTTGATTATTGAAAATACACTGACATTTCAAACACTATAGCCAACGCGATTAGTAAATTGACTTGGCAAAAAGTTTATAACTAAATTATTTCTCTCGTCTAGAATGTAGATTGAATTATGCACGTATAGGTGTCGTTGGTAATTAAATTGAATTGACCGATGTATTGAGCTTCATGTATATTAACTGCTAGTAATGGAGCCATAATGTATGCTCATTTGATAAGTTATGTCTATTTATTGTCAGTTTGCATCCCATACACATAAATATAAGTCTGCTTCTTTTTATTCACGAGGTAAAATAACTCAGAGACCCATAATTTCATATTAAATTATTACATATTCGTGTATAATTCCAAGAGTATTTTTAACATCATTTTCATTGGCCCTATTACCGTTTAGCTCAGGCTTAGCCGCCCACAGGTTAATGCATTGGGATTATAGCTTTAATCCAAGTTTAAGATATGGATAGCAATAACATGGATATTTTTCAAACTCAATTATTTTTATATTACGCAACGAATTAGCGGCAGTAGCTGACTTTAACGGTGAAAGAAAACATTGATTCATTTAAGAAATTGCGAAGTCGGCCTGCAAAAGACCGATAAAGGACGTTAGGACACGTGTACCCTAATATAAAACCTTCAAATCGTAGAGATTTAGATTGATAAAACAGGCATGAAACCTAGAAATTTTACTCAGACATTCCTTCAGACATTTCTACAAAGTCTTATACCACGTAATAGGCAAAACGGGATCCTTAGTACAATATTAATTAAACATCACATGGTTCGACGTAATCCCAATATTAGATAAGGCGATTGTTACAATTATAGCCGGCTTGTCCTTCCCCGTAGCGACAACTTAGGTCCGGGCCGCAGGTGCCCGTATTGAAATTGCAGTTGATAAACAACTCGGCGTTTCACTTCATACGATACTGGGCTAGGATCCAGACCCGTTCCACTCGTACATAATGTATCCACAAGGCTTTCTTGTTTCACATTAGCCGGGTATCATAACGCGCGCGACGTTTATACCATTTTATACTTACATTTTACGAGTTAACCGCTTTATTTACGCCTCGCTGTGCTTGAGCGCCATTCTTGTGTCTTTGTTGATGCTAGTTTGTGGGTTTCGTTTGTATAGCTATAAATGTTAGGAGGATTGGATTTTAATCAAAATTGCGATGTGGTTTTTCGGTTTGTTAAGTGCGATTTTAAATATTGATAAGTAGTGTATTAACTACTGGAAAATGTAAATTACGTCATAAGCACAAAGCTGACCCCCCTAAGAGTAAGCCCCCATGGATAAGTCTCATGAGGCTACACATTATTATTATCAGATTTTCTCTAATCAGTTTATTTTAGTGGTTTGTAAGTCGGTCAACATTTTTTTCTCTCTCTTTCTTTACTCAAAGCAAAGTAATTATGAACAATTTACAATCGCCATAAAAATATAGAAGGAAATGCAAAAGTGGTTCGACAAGTGGTAAGTACCGATACGGACGGAAAATATGCATCTTTTATTTACACAAGAATTTTTATCTGTTGTGTTATCTTATCGATATATTTGCAACGTACTACAGATAAACGTCGAAAACTCGACTATTTCGCGAACCCCACCTTTATTTGTTGACCCACATTCGACCACGGTAATTATAAAAATAACAACTTCAATGTCACTTACAATATTTATTTTGAGCTATTTATTACCCACACATAAAACCATTGCACATTTACTGCAAAAGAAATATCTTCGAAAAAAAATTAAAAAAGTATTCTTTTAGGATCAATAACCTCGCGCAGTAGTTAATTATTTATTATGTATAATATAAATGACGTGTAATCTATAAATAGGATAAACAAATTGTTCTAATACGTGCCAACGTGCTGTGGTTATGAATGCATCGCTATCAACGCGACTCTGACGATACATTTCGCGTGATTAACTGATACAAACGATAACAGCTCTTTGTCACTACTAGTATACCTCTACATGTATGCGTCGTATATTTGTGTATCGATAACCAATTATATGTATATACTATCTAGCTATCATTAATCTGTACCTATTTTGTGTAAAGACGATGGAGAAATTATTTAAGATACAATTATAAATATCGCGGTATTAAAATGCTGAATTGAAGATAATGGGATCCGTTTATTTTTTTTTATTCGATGTAATTTTTATTCAATTAATTCTACAAGGGACAGTACTTCTAGTTATTTCGTGGTTACATCAGAGGTTTTATCGCACCCGGGTCGTTGAAATCACAGTCGAAATATTGCAATATATTTACGAAATCTTTTATACTATGTTGACTTCTTTCTCAGCGACTAAATCTCATCATTTTTATCTGACTTTGATACTACGTAAATAAACAAAAATATTTGCTTCTTGGTATTAGAACTAAAACATAGGCATATCGACTTCTTAACACTAGGTGCAAGTAAATCTGTCTTCAGGGATAATATAACGAGTTTATTGCTTAATGTCTGCAGAAGCTTTTAATGTGGTATTTGTAACGTTTTAAAATGTTACCAAATCATAATTAAATAGAAGCATAAATAAATAGTAATAGGTACATACGGCATTCACAGATGTAGTCTTAGGATAAATAAATAGCCTTACGGTGAAAATCAGGGAACTACAAGAGATTTTTTTCCGACACCTACTGAATTTTGTCATGAACCAAAGGTCTCGCGTTCGCAACCCGTATTACATTGCGCCACAAAGCCTATCGAATAAATAATTGAACAAAAGATTTGCCTAGTAATGGATATCTATAATGCGTTGTGCGGCCGCAGAATGAATGTTTACACCTTGTTGTCTGTGATACCGCGATAATCCACTTGTTACGTCCAGCACGCAGAGTTATGGCGCCTCGCAGATGATTTAGAACAAGTTGCACCTTGCATTGTCTTATATCAGCCACAATAACTTAAAACGAAAATTATCGATTGCCTGCCAACACAAAACTGGTCTAATATACCCTTTTAGCTTATTATAGAACGGAATACAGGCAAGAGGGACGCATACCGAAACAACGTAAGTGATAACAACAACGTAATATTTATAAAGTATTGCCGTGTTGGGAAATGAAAACACGATTGCAATAATAATACTTTTTATTTTCCACCGTGAAAATTTTCGACCACGCTAACATTGTAGTATATTATTACTTAATTAGGTAATAACAGTCAAACCACAAAGTAGAGTTTATACGCCTGACATGCCGTTAAGTAGACCGCACCAGCTCTGTGCAAATAGTTTATGAAACTATTTCATTATCACATAATACGTTTTAGAGGTATAAATGATAATAATAAACACAATGAAATGAAATACCGAATGCCTCTGAAGGGAAATATTGAAATCGTGATCAACTCACCACTGCGTGAATATAAACCTTAATGGAATGCAGTACGGTGTAATTTATGTTGCACGCGAATCTGACTAACATTTCACTGTCGATAACGCTATCCTGCTCTGGTGTCGGAGGCGTGATTCGCTCTTTCAAGCGGAATAACGCAGCGGCACTGTGGAAATGATAGCCGTCCTTGTTTAGCATAGGAACGACCTTTGACCTAAGTATCGATTGTAGTGAATGTGCCCGCCGCGGTAAATCGATTAATTATCCGAAGTAGCCGCACCGATTAGCCAATCTCGGTGCGCACTGCGCTCGTTGCCAACTACGTATTGAGTTATTTTTGCGGCGCGCTGTGAGAACTGGGCTTCAATCTGCTAATTTATTTATTTATGCAAACTAACTAATCATTTTGTGACTGGGTGACGCACTGTAGGGAGTGTGAAGTCATTCCTTTCAGTAAAGCTCGCTGTACGTAAAAACGTGGACGTGCTCCATTTTATTTAATCCAGAAAGTAAATAAAACTATGTTTTTTTATTTTACACATAAATACTGCAATGTAAACATTGTATACCTAAATATTATTATACAGCGCATAATATTTTCTGCACCTTTTTAACTAAATGTGTGGTCGAAATGTGTTTTTTAATTAATAACCTAGAAGAAATGAGGGGCCCAGAGTTTTAAACTGGAATTTGGCTACAAAAAAAAATAAAAATATTTCTTCGTCATTGGACGTCCTGTAAACGTCTCTTTACATAACCCAGAACTCGTGGGTTCAATTCATAAATCCGACTAACTTACTAGTGTTTACTTTTTGTGTCCACAAGAACAATGTCACCTTATCCTATCATCGGAATCACATCAATTAAATTTTCCAGCAAACCAAGGAGCTTTTTCCACTGTGAAACAAAAGCTTCTGTAAAGTTCGTATGAATTCTTTTTCACCATGTACAATGGTCGCTAACCGCGCCGATCAATCTTCTGGTGGGGTCCTACCTTTTCAGCGATTTCATATTACCATATAACATACCTAGGCTCTATAATTTTATAACATAAATAGGTGTGCTACATATATGCAGCTTTAGTGAATGTATGCACTAATCCTCGCCAGCTCTCCACTTAATGTATGCTAAATACTCTCTTTAAACCTCTCTTGGAATTGTAGCAACTCAGTGTAGGGCCATGCATGTACACAGATGCCAATTAATGCCAAGTGGTTGGCAGCTTATCTAGCAAAGTCTGTGAAAGTAGGATTTATATAATGTGGGACTAAGACATTTTTCAGGTTGTAACCACACCATGGGGGTGTTTTTCAGAGCTCCGTGCTGAAAAAACTGTCTCCTTATGGGATCACTTGCTTGCTGGCTGACTGTCTGTCCAGAAAACGTGAGGGTGTTCCCATGATAGTATTAAAACCGAAAATTCGAAAAAAAGGTTAGTTAAAATGTATAGGGAATATTAACAAGCTGTATATAAAATCTAGACTATTGTGCGAATAGAATTCCACACTCCCTGTTCGTAAATCGCGCCTCCAGTATTAATAGCAGTTAGTAAAGCTGAACTCACGGTCAGGGCTATTTCACACTTCCAAGTATCGAAGTGTCATTAACGCGGCTTTATACGCAAACCCAACGAACTTAAAAATTCCAAATGCGTTTCACTAAATGTAGGTGTCACTCAAATCGACACATAAACACCGATTTTATTGCTTTCGCTAAACACCAGAAGCCAGGAGGGCCTATATTTTTATGCCTCATAACAACATACGATTATCGCCAAACGAACATCAACCTAAATGTATAGCCATTACTTTTAATAATGATTGTATCGTAATGTGTTATTTGGCAGGAAAAAATCACCCAAACATCCTGATAATTTGCGTCTCGCGTGCGCCTAATTAAAATAATGCAGCCCATCGTGCATTGCCATTACCGATACTAAATGTACGTATATTGAATATCCGCGCGCAACCCAACAAGAAGAAAATATGACCCATTGTCGATTCAACAAACATTGACTATTATCTTTCCGATGACAAATGAGCTCAAAACTTTGCATATCATTGAACGTCGCAGTTCGAGAGAAATCCTACACGGCGCTGCATTCAACGCAGGCTTTGTTGATAGCACGGTGAAGGCGCATTATGCCAAGCCAGCGATGTAACGCAGACAACGTTCGAACAACTTGTGCATTGTCAAAGTGAAGGGGTAAAGCCGATTTAGATCGGGCAGATAAAGAGAACGTACGTGATGCTAATTCTAAATTTAAATTTGTATTTGTGTACACACAATTCGAATTCCTAAAGATTGAAATTTCTTAAGTTACCGTCTGTCAGAGGAATTTGTCACTCGAAGAATGCCACTCGATTGACATAATACGGTGTAACTGAGTGTCATAATGCACACTTATTTTGATCTTGTCTGTTTAGCTCACTTTGGTAATATAAGGTGCGTCGGAGAAACTTCCTTATTTGAATTGCGCGCCATACAGCAACTATTAGTTCCCCAAAGGTGGGGATGGTCTCATTTAATAAATAATCAATAAATAGTCCCAACAGTCACATACATAGTCCTGACCCTACACTAAGATCGTGTCTTGTGTCGTGAGTATCAGGAACTACGAGAGACTTTTCGGTGTCACAAACACCCAGACCCGAAACAAATACTTGTGGTTCTCACGAACATTTGTCTTGGTGCGGGGATCGAACCCGCGGCCTCTCGTTTCACTGGCGGCGTTTAACAGACGAGTCAACAGCAGCTGGTCTTCGACTTTTTGACCGTATAGTGAGACAAATTTCATGGAAATCTTCATTATCCGCTATTATCAATACGGAAATACTGGACGAAGTGGACGAAAACTTAAGATTACGACTGTCTAAAAATACTCAGTTGACCTGGGACCAACTTCAATATATCATTCTTAAAAAGTAAAACAAGAAAACTGCAAGTCTACAGCTATGTAACAAAAAAATAATTAAAATCTAACACTTTTCGTTTTGTCACTATTTAAAATGAGGAAGTGACCGCGCCACACCCTGTACAACTATATTGTTTTTAAAATAACTGCATAATCTGTCTGATCTGCGTTATATTTAGAATATTTTATATTTTAAGACTCTTCATTATAAAGTTAACATATTAATTCCAAGATCCAGATTTGAATGAAGCTTGTCGAACTGCGGAACTTATTTTCGAGGCTTAATGAAGCCGGTGACTACAAACTGACCTCGGCTTTTAGCAGCTAATAAGCACAAGACCAAGACGTCGATGTATTGTTGTTTAAACGTTGATAAACTCAGATCAGATCCCTTTGCGTAATTAAGGCTGAAGTCGTGAGAAGTTATAAACGTCTTAACACCATTCAGAATTTGACTTTGAAATGCTAGTGTATGAAAATTATACCGATGGTTAGACACGTTAATTTATAGTTTTATGTCCAATAGGGCAGGCTGATAAATAATAATTTACCTGTCGTCTTGCCTGTAAGTTGGGGACTCAAATAGCAACACGTTTACTATTCCGCTCGGCTAAGTGACTGACTAATCGGTCGATCCACTTGGTACGTTTCTTGCAGTATTTTACACCTGGTAACAGATACTATTGAGTAACAACTAACTAATGTTTATCAATGTGTTCTCAAATCAATCACCTATGGGTATTTATAAGTTCCAATCAGAAGACGAGTATCGCTGAATATGACATACGACTTATCATGTTGATGAAGTTTTTTCTATCGACAAAGACATGACGTAAAACTTGCCCTTTTTGTTGGATTGAACAGGAGCGTACGCGTGTCGGTGGTCGGTGTAAGTGAAATTAATTTATGTAGTGCCTCTGCGAGGGGCATAGAAAGTGGCGCGGCTGCGGCGGCGGCCCTTCGGGTCTGCCTGCATGTCTGCTGCCTGCCTCGGCAAGATGTTTAGCACCGAGCACTGATACTCGGCCGCGGAGCGTGGCGTGTGCCGACAGTCTGTTGGAGTGATTGCTTCCTCAACTATGTGTTTAATCGATTTCCTACTCTATAATTTTTTTATTGGTTTTTATATATTTTTGATTTTAGACATGACCAAAATTTTTAAATTGCTATTATTTTTATATGCATTGCACGTTGTGCGGCCTAAAGGTCGAGCAATAAGCCTGTATCCAATTCGTTTATTCATTTTATTTATAAGTAACAGTGACATTACTGAATATCCACAAATAAACATGTCTCGGAAATATATTGATTTTCCCTTGTATCAATAAAAATAATGGTAAACATAAACAACGCCAATGTGCCACAAACACCAATAGAGCGTCACTGCGCTCTGTCCAGATAATATAATCATCGACCACACAGTCAACGCAAGCGAGCCAGTCCGGAACAACAGCCTTATCTCGAGAACAATCTCTCCACCTGCCGATCCAGCAGTAAATCTTCATTATTTTACTGCTGGATTGAGCTGCGCGGTTTTACGATTTACTGTTAACAGCCATTCGGTACGTAGGGCTGCGTCATCGACCCGTCTAGATAAAAACCACTGAACATGTGAATATATGAAAGCTAATAGCATTCGTGAACGCTATATTAATTGTACGGTGCGAAATTTCAAAAGGTTCGCAAACGGAATGCACCGCACGGAGCCTGATCTTATAGACGATATACAAGCGTACACACGCAGTTCTGCGTAAACGGTGCACGGTTCACGGTATAAAAGGCAGTTTGCGAAATGCGCGCAACCTGCCTATAGAACATACAGCACGCCTATTAATTTACTATAAACTTTTTACGTATTGTATATTATATTGGTATCACAATGATTTGGTTCGCGGACAGTGCATACGTCACAGCGAGCTACTGTCATGTACTTTTACTGAACCGGCTAAAGCGTTCCTTATTAAGAGCAGACCAAATCCTTTTCGGTCACATTTAATGACTTCTCTAGTCAATCTTACGGTTTACCTAACCCGTTTGATGGATAGTTGATGCTTTACTGAGCCGGTAGCGGTGGAACGCCGGGACTAATCACCCAGCCTGGGACATTTCAAACTTATTGCTCAATCCTCATCTAAACATTTCACGTATGATACAGCTTATGTTGTACCAACTGTGACACTTTATTATTTTACTCCTAACGAATGTCGATTGGTTGTATTAGTGTGCACTTTACAGTCCTCAGTTCGATTCTCAGTCGCGACAATTGACTTGGCCTAAGTTTTATTCGTTTTGGTGCGAGACACAGAGGGTATTCTGTCCTGGTTGTGTGCCTAACAGTTAAAGAGGTAATTACTTAACGATACGACATTTATGTAAACATTCAAAATAAAAATAATAATTTGTGGATTAGATATAACTTTCCATAATATTTTTCATGACAATATCAACTTCACTTCGAATCTATGAAAATAAAAAAACACATGTTTTTGCTTCTTAATTCTATCCCTTTCTTTTTTTGAACAATGAAACAACTTTTAATTTAATGGAAGCGCCAAATATAGGCAAGATGAACCATAAACTTTAAATTATTTATTAATAACATAAATTGGTGTGGACAGCGAACTGCTTAAGTAATTCGATTCGGCCAGTTTTGTCATTTATCTAATTATAAAATAAATACTAAATTAAAAGATATAAACAGGAAACTAGCATTTTAATTTGCGCGTATACCCCAGATGATGTCATGAACAATCGCCTACAAAACGTTTTCATAGTTTCTCGCGCTGAATAATTACAATACATCATTTCATTGAGCTGTCCTGTGCGTGAACGGTCTTTTCATTGATTCATAAAATATTGATTTATTGAGTCTCCAAAATATTGACAGTTCGATAAAATGAATAAAGATTTTTTTTTAAGTTTTAATTATGTTCCGCAGTCACGTCTTGCAAAATGCCCCAAAAGTAAATACGTCAGGGCGGACTTTGCAAATTAATTTTAAACGAAACGCAAACAACTCGACGAGCGCTGCGGTTGTGCGAAAATAAAACGCACCAAACATTTAATATGAACATAACATATAAAACGTTTTATTATTGCAGCATGTTTTGAGAGGCACTTGACATGTCAGTGTGGTGATGTGGTCTGCGCGACTGTACGTGCACCGGTCGCGCGGTACGTGGGCGGCGCGTCGTTTTCCCATGTCCGCCGGGCCAGCACGGCGACCCGACAGTTATATCAATACGAGCCGACAGCTCACGTGTCGATGCCACTTGCACTACCATCCGTTAGTGCCAATATAGCAACATAACATACATTTTACACTAATATCTGACGTACAATTTAATTAATTTTGCGGTGACTCAAATGTTGTAGGTGTGAAATGGTTATCTATTGCGTTTTTCTTACTTTATTCACAAGTTATTAAAACTCGATATATTGTGTCACTAAAATAAGACTTTATAAAAAAATCAAAGATTTATTAGTAGGTATGTCAAATTATTGCCTCTTTATGCAAGACTTAAGAAGTGTGTCGTGACACGGTTGTCCACATTTGGTTTCTTTAACTTTTTCACATAATAAAACACAACAAATTACAACGTAAATTAATTAAATACATCACTAAAATCGATTATAAAAAATATATATTTTGTTTTATATTCTTAACTCAATATAATAAATAAATGTTTATTGTCAAGAATTACATACGGTAACCTCTTGGTTCTTACTTTATTTTCTCTAACTAGCCATTCGTATTATTTACATCAACGCTCAACACGCTTCATAATCCATTCCACTTGAGTTTACGAATGTAACGCTCGGGAATAAGTGGAAAAACGGCGGTCGTGAGCGTAGTCATGAAAACACTTATTGGAGCGCATCAATCGAAGCTTGATGACATTTTTGCAATATGTCAAAATATGTTAAATGGCCATTTTTAAAACCCAAAATAAGTAAAAATGGCGTTATTATGTAATTCTAGGAACAGTGCGTAGATTTTTTATCATTGCAATAGAATTGATATATATTTCTCTGTGTAAAAAGTATTCGTTGAAGTCTGTTGTTTTTTAGGCCAAAAATGTAAGGGAGGTGAACATTGTCATTTCCTTACAGGAAATGCCGTACTGCCACCACGTAGGTGAATAGACAATATAAAAATCTCCTAGAAACGCGCGTTACTACGAATATAATATTAATTCTAAATCTTTAGCAGAGGTTTATTCAGCAGTAGGCTTGCAATATATTATTTAAGCGCATAAGCGACCACTATTGAACACAGAACTCCTATTGTTCTATTGAGAGGGGTTAGGCCATAATGCAGGACGCTAGCGGGCTGATTAGCGGACTTCACATACATAGAAAATCTTGTGCCCTTGTGGTTGAGGATAATTTTAAACCTGGCCTATAGGATAGGAAGCAGCAGCGAAATACGCAGAAGATATAATCGACAAGATACAATCTATATGTTTACCAAGTGGAGCCGAGGTTCAGTGTGCCAAGTGCCGTGTGAATCAGACTTCACTTGACGACTTCGAGCGCGCTTCAAACGAAATGCAAACATTTTCAGATGACTCGCTTGACGGATTATAATTTGGTTAGGACATTTCACTGTGACATGTAATTGAGGTGCTCATATGAATCTATATTCCGCTTAAAATTAGCTTTCAAAATCTTTTTTTTTTCGGCTGTTGTTGGTTCTTACTATTGATATTTCTATATTCTTGCGATTTTCATTTGGCGTTTATTATATTTTGCAAAAGAAATGTAACTGGTATTCATCTCCGAGTTTTCGTATGAATTTATCACTATCATATAAATGTCTGGTTTTTTGTATGCAGTAGATCCAAAGATTTCCGGCCAAACTCTAATACAAACGGAAATGTAAACTCATAAAATGAGCCCTTATGATTTTTTCCTGTTACGTTTTACACATTTCGATACACCAAATCTTATGCTATATTTTTGTCCTTTAGCGCGTATTATCGAAGCTTATGGTTCACGATTTTCATAGAAGTCCGCGGGCGCACGAAATTACCACTCTACCGTAAACGTGCAGAAATTACATTACCTTAGAAATAATTGCCATTTTGTCAACTAAACAATCATTGCACATCCGTTACTATAATAATATGTATTAAACAACATTTGATAATAAGACATGCTGCTCCATAATATGCTGTTACCACCTATATCATATAGCCTTCTTACACAACATCCAAAAGAAAAACAAGTGCATAATATCGCAGTTAATGGTTGTCGCTTGAAATTATTCAAATAGTTAGTGAATGCGAACGCCTGGCGCGGTTTTTTGCGAGCAACCGTTTATAGCAAACGCGACATGGAAGGCTTAAGAACGTTAACACAAAAACAACCACCCAAGATAGTCTTACTGTTTAATGTGTAACAGATTTTCTCCGAGACACGTTCTGGGGGGCAGGTACTTACCCGTATAACTTAACGCAGTCTTAAATCGTTAAAATTGTGTGGTAGTTGTATTTTATGGGATATATCATTTATTTAGTCAATTTGATTACCACCGCATGTTTGATAACTCATAGTTTGATAAATTAGGATTTTTTTCGTGCAAATCGTAGAACTTGCATTAAACTTTTACGATGCCAGACATTGTATTATATACAAATTTTACGCATAGCGAAATAATAATTGAAAATCAGGTGAAAATGCCACACAACCTTAGAAAATCATACGCTGACTTCAGTAAATTAGGATAGATTAAAAGCAGGAAAAATAAAGGATGAGAACAAAGGGCAATAGTCTTTACGTTCGTCTTTGACCTGTTTTGGACTTGGTGGTGGTAACTGATAGAATCCTCCACCTAATATTTGTATATTTGAAGCATATCTATACCCATTGATTTGGATAAAACCCTACACAACTACTTCAATTAGGAATTGAACCCTCAATAGTCCCCCTTCTGCCCTGTTTTACATTAGAGCATAATCAAATCCAAAAACAATAGCTTATATAAAGAATTTTTAATATTTATCGTTTTTGCTCATTTAATTTATGACTAAAATATAATTTCAAAATCGTAGTTAACCTAGATAACAAAAGAAAAGGTATTCTACAAATATTTATTTTCTAAGGCGTGACGGAAACAAAAGACAATAACCCAAATTATGAAGGTTTATGATCGCGACTAAAAAGATACTTAAAAATAACCGAGGAATAAATTAAGAAATGAGGGCTTTCAAAATACTCTCTTTGAATTATATTGATCTTATTAACTGGTGCATTATAGCCAATTTATTGTAAGAGTATAAAAATAATCTGAATAAAATTAGCTCGAATAAAAAAGTTGGTCAACAATCATTTTTTTCGGCCCTATAATGCCATGAATAGTTTACCGGCTTACGTGAACACTCAATGAAAAAGACCGGGAAATTATGACATATGTACACATATTTCGCTGTTTGGAATTCTATTAGGAACTTACCATCAGAGAGAGTAACTTCAGAAAAAAGCAAGAATAATCAGACCATTATAGACAATAAAGTAATTCAAGAACCAAAATCCTATACACAGGTATCCGCGGCGAGCAACTGTCCGTTACCTCTGGTGACATCATCGCGTAGCCACGTTAATGTTCAGCTCGACAATACCTACATACATATCAGAACGACTGGCTTGTCAATTAAACCATTGCGAAATTGCCTAAAGCCACCGAGAGGTACAACTGTTACATTTATTTATTACTCTTATGTTCATGGCTTTTATTCTTAATAGATTTGACTAAACTGTACTTTGAAAAACTTAATTCGTTTATCGATTTTCTAAGCTTTTATAAACAAGTATAGTTAATATAATAACTATTATCTGTACAGTAAGAACTTTAAGTAAGTGTCACTGTTCCTAATGGATTATATATAGCATGGTAGAAGCATATGAATTTTACAGGAGCTTTAATCTTTAACTTGATCACCGCCTATTATGCCCGCGAACCCTACTACGGTTGTTTACGCAAATTACGCACAAGTTTATTAAACTTTGATTAAAATAGTAGCTAGTACTTTAATTCCAGTTGGTTGTAGTACAAGATTAATGTCTGTACTACGCGGCAGCTCGGCCGCATCAGCCGAGAGTCGCTCTCGTCAATAACACTATCTATAAATGTTGCTTGACCGTTTTTCGTCCCCTATGTCACCTCAGCTACTCAAATGAGACACAAATTTTACAACCAGTTATATTTGATGGCTCCGTAAACGTGGTCAATTTTATCGTGACACGAATTGGACACATTTTGACAGTAAAACTGCCATACACGGCTGATTAGAACTTTTGATGTCGGTATCAAAATTTTATTGCGGCACTTTTGAATCGAAAGAATTCATTAACAATAAAACCGTATAAAATCACTACATGCCTTCAAACGGCACATGTTTAACTCGTATTAATATTCATGTGAATGCAATTGCATAAATTTATTAAATAATGAAAGTTGCTAGTATTGCTTGCGATAGACAGGACGTAGGGAATGTTTAAACTATTTGTTTTTATCACCATCGTGTAATTGGGAAATAATTTTAATATTCTATTGTTGATTTCGTGTGACGCAGTTGCGTATCGTGATTATGCGATCAATTTCGTACTGGTGCATACAGTTCGTGACGTAGAGACAGACCGGCCACGAGTATGTCACTGATATATTTTTTGTAGTTCATTCTTTGGGAAACTAAAACTATTTAGTGAGTAGTCGAAGCTATATAGTAATCTGTCTTCGTAAATAATCCCATTTGCGCTAGGAAGGAAGTTAGGGGACAAGTAACATCGGAATAACTTCATTAATTCAAGCCAACTGCGTATAATATCGTTCGATCAATTATCGGACGCAAAAGCTTTTCCTATTTTTTTGTATTTAAATACCAAACACGCTTAATGATGAAGGGAAAGTTAAGTGTGTAAACTAAGAAGCCATTAAGCTACGGTGTGTTCGGCAAAATGACTCGCTCACTGTGAAAACTCTCTTCTCTGCCTACGTATAAAATTCTATGTCAGACACACTTCACACTTCTCCAGATTCACACTAATCCAAACAGTGCTCTCCAACAGAAATACACTGAAACACGAAATTTACGAAGTAGCCAAAATAATTCGGAGGACAATGACATTTTTACGAAGTTTTGCGACCTTATCAAATCTCAACTTCCTTTCTTGAAAGGCAATTCCTTCTAATGACGGAATCGTGCACAAAATACTTACTTTAAACGTTAGATACGATCTGTACGATATTTCCGGCGACGCGTGGGCGTCGCGGGCTAGTTTCCTGGCCAAACGCAGCTCCAAAAACTAACTTCGCACACTCCGCACGCAACTTCCTTCTCACACGGGATCGTAATCTCCGACTCTGTGCTGAAAGACGTGCGCGCTCCGTTATTAATTTGATCTTTATGTTTACAGTGACTTGGCACACTTTTGTTTGAGCCGTAAAAAACATTTAAGGCTTTTTGGGCGCTACCGAGAGAGGCACCATTCATTCAGACAAATAACGGGCTAATAGTAATCTCGCGTCTTACCTACGTACGCCATTCAAAAGATCTTGTACTGTCGTGCTGGAAACTGCATTCATAACATACACATCGTGCAAAGGTCACGTCGTCGTCACATTGCGTACTATATTCAGAGTTCACGTTTAAAGATGTACCACAGCATTAATTCATTCAAGACTGTCTGATTTATTAATGAAACCATTGAATCTCATTAGGGTCACAATATTGAGTGAAAAGACATATTTTTGTAAAATATTAATCATTGCTATAACAAGAACGTTATAAAGCTTATTGTAATATATTATTCAAAATTATATTTCAGCTAATTAACGATACGCCTTTAGACATAGTGATGTATAAATCAATATAAATTGCTATAATTTAAATAAAAAAACAATACACCTAGTTTGAAAGTGTTCCGTCGGCGAGTGTACGCTATATTTGTGTGGGTACATGCAGACAAGCTGTCTGAGTATGTGTGTTTAAGATAACTTGTTTTATGATGTCGTTGTGTATGTATGTAAATGTTTGTGTTGTGAGTGCGTGTGTGTATGTGCGAGAGGCGCGTGCGGCGCATTCCTCCGCGTTGTCATTCATACACGCTGAAAGCGCTCGGACCGTTTATTTATCTAGGTTTTTTTGCTCCGAGTATATCTACTTTTGCCTTTTTTGTTATGTTGTTAATTATCAATTTACTTCTCCAATATAACGTTCTACAATTAAGCGTGTTACGGTATAAGGAAATATGGCAATTTATGTTTCGATTTGGCTGGTATAAAATTTGTGAATGTATTACAATATGTGCAAAAACTTTTGAGCGAGTCAATTATGTCGCAATTAAGAGAAAGGGCTCTAGAGAAAACATTTTATAATATTAATTAATGCAAATGAACTAAATTGACAAAATGTTTTGTAAATAATTTAGTAGAAAAGGTTTACTCAATTTTTTTCCACTTTGTTAACAATAAAACTAGTTTATGTTGAGTAGATATATATATAATATTACATAGAGCTTTTTCTGTTTCATAAAATAATACTGTTAGTAATAAAACTCCAGCAGAACAAACAACTTACAAACACAAAATATAATATAACCTTCGCATGGTAATTCGAACACACATTAAGTAGACGCTGTACATAATACACAATTTATTTCCGGTGTATTAGGCGAATTTCCACCGTTTTTCCTCGCGGCCCAATCACGGCTAGGGGCGGTGGCGGAGGGTGCAGGAGGGTGCAGGGGGTGCAACTGAATGACACGTCAATCTGCGCGCGCATGTCCTCTGCTCCAAATATTCAAAATGTAGGCAGCCTCGTATTCCACCATGTTGCTTTTGTGAATCGAGGGCTTGCGTTATGTAATATGTACCATTCAGTATTTTAGCTTGAGGGGAGTCTTCGAGAGGCTCACCCATTCATTTAACTTAGGCTACTTGAGCTTGATTGGTTTCACGCCGACGTTAACCAATCATATTGTATTCACTGTGTTTAATATTTCTGCTTAACGGTTGATTATGAGATTCGAAAAATCATATATTTAGAGGACTTATAATCCTGGGGCATATAAT
The DNA here is from genome assembly GCA_949752805.1 of Deilephila elpenor. NCBI lineage: Eukaryota > Metazoa > Arthropoda > Insecta > Lepidoptera > Sphingidae > Deilephila > Deilephila elpenor. The sequence goes on from OX457093.1 coordinate 3,018,382, forward strand.
GTCAAGCAAGAAAAATATAGAAGCGCCAACGGTTTTTTAATATAATCAAATCCTTAAGCCTTGGAAACTACTTGTAATTCGCCTCAAACCTAAATAAAAATTGGACACAATTTATTATTAATTTATTTGAAAAAAATACATTAATGAATACACTAGATATATCTTCAGAGTGATTCATTCTGGGATTACGTCATAATACATTAATATTTATTTTAATTTGTCTGTGGAAACTCCGCAATTTGTGCCCAGCTGATTTGTATTCATTAAATCGTTTGGTGCGCGATTTATTTATATTGACTTTTTATTCTGGTATATAAATACATATTTAATATCTATTGTCATGGCCTACCGAATCAGACATTCAAATGAGGACAAAAAACTCGTCTTTAAAATTTATTTTTAACGAAAAAAACATTTAAGATTATAATTTGATACTTTGTAGAGCTTTTGTATTAAAGCTGCCAATCAATTAATTTAGAGTATTGTTTTGTCTCTGTGAAAATATTTTGCCAATTTTTTTCGTGACGTCACTGTCAATACATTAGGGAAATTTGGCGAGGACCATGAAGTATAAAAAATCATTACACTATATAATGAATAGGTTACAACAAATGCTTGAGGCAAAGAAGCAGATAAACTCTTGATAATAAAAACGATAGGATACTATTAAGAAAATGTGTATTATTAGCAATAGTTAGGAAAGCGGTTAGGCTATAATTAAATGAATTAGTGTAGTGCCGTAACAAGTGGCACGATATCATAAGCCGCTTGCTGCCGATATTGCCATCTCCGAGCGGACTACAATAATACTCAATAACCCCCTCACCGCTTTACGACCAGACAGCTTGACACACCAAATTAGATCAAGTCTCCATTGTTTTAAGGACGAGTATTGTCTACGGCGATTTCACCACCTCTCCTCACCTCCTTGCGTCCATCCAATTTACGTCAGACGACAAGTTATGTGTTTTTTATTACGGACAACTATAAAACAGTCGTTCCTATAATATGAGGAATTATTTTAGATTTTATAAAAAATCGATGGGGACATGTTGGTGAAGTATTACACGGACCTCGTTCAATGTTCTAAAAGTTATTAATTCAAATATTATAAAAGTAATTAAGAACAGGTTGGCGGTTCGTAATTCGTTTTATGGCCAGCTCACAGATGTTCCAGTTGGCCGTCGCGTAGATTTATACGCGGGGCTCGCGCTTTTAAAATACAAATTATTTAAATACATACATAACAATGGACACGTGTTATATGTCCGACTTACATTAGTACAACTGGGGTTTTTTGATTATCACCAAATCTATTATTAGAACGTGAAAACGTGCTTAATGCTATACACGATATTAGCAATTATTTTAGGCTATCAAATACGTATTTGAAGAAAATGTCACTTGGTATACTTTTCACATAATTTTCATTTTAGTAAAAGTAAGTTTATGAAATAGGATTATCAAGGCTATAACAAAAAATATTTCAAATTAAAAGTCTTATTGTTGTAAAAGTAATTTGATTGCAATATGAACAATAACCCGTAGTTCGTGCTGTGGAAGCGCTTTACTTGGCATACTGTGCATAAAAATCCGTAGGCGGCTTACCTCGTACGCTACGTGACGTCACGACCGTGTATCTTGACATCAACAATAAAGCCTTCTTTGAGCGATGTCATTAGTGAAATAGCATTTAATTTCCTCCTCCGTTGGAGCGTTGCAAAATATTTCAGGCAGTGTTATGAACACAATATCTTTATCAGTCGTTACACAAGTCCTAGAATGTACACATTCCTGTCTAGCTGGACACAGGATGCTTGGGTGTTAAATGGAAATGCTGCACACACTGTGAGTAGTCTGATATGCTGAAGAATGAAAAAAGCAGGTTGATATTATAAAATTAGTCGTTAAACATAACATAAAAGTGTAAACTCGCAAAGCCCTCATTTATGTGTTCGGCTGTCACTTGTCCCTGGTGCGGTGTGACTGTGCTCGTCCCCTGACTAGTCTTTAAATGAAAATAAGTTCACCGAACTGTGTGTGTGACTAATGATGATACCGACACATTTTCCTTCGGAATACAAGCATGAGTTTATGAATGTGATATGTTTTTTATCCAGTAGCGTCATGCTAGCAATCGGTAATGATGATAGAAGTCCAAAAAATCTGATTCAAGTTATGGTCAACTCTTTTATGTAATTATTTAATAAAAAAATAAATCCTCCCAAAAAGAGAAAACTTACTGATAGTACAATAAAATAGATACTATTCGAAATATTGAAAAGATCTGAACATATTATACTTGTAATATTTTTTATTAATTAAATTAATTAATATTTTTTATTTGGTAGAAGTCGAGACTTAGCGAGGAATATCAAGGTGTTTTTATACATATTATAATGAACGTAAATGTACTTATGCAGGAAAAAAATCACTAGATGATCTCAAAAAGTATATATGGAACCGGTAGAATATCAATCAATGTATGGAACGGATTTTTCAATAATATAAAAATGTATAAAAAAACATATAAAATTAACCAATTTCATCACATTTACATCAATTATATCAGTCAGATTACTGTCATTTGGAAGAATAAATCTTTGATTTTTATTACACAGTGCCACAAAATGTGTGTTGCCTTTCACTTCAAAAATTATGTTAACCCATAACATATTTTAGCAAACATAATTTCACCTTCCATTAGAATTGTAGACTAAACCCAATTACCAAAAATTCATTCTAAAAACCCACCAGATAGACACTTCTAATTTGTATCAGATCCGAAATCCGAAACGTAAAATGTATGGAGCGTGCCGCAATCCATTACAGGCTGGTGGCACTGAGCTCCGGCCAGGCAGGGGGGAGGGGGAGGGGGGTTCCATTAGCTAATTAGCTGGCGGCTACCTCCGACCCCTTCTTGCCAGATTGTTACTCGTTTCTTTCTTTGCTAATTGATTCCATAATGGACGGTTGTCTTTTGTTGATGCATATCAATTTCTACTGCATGTCTGATGGCGCTTTTTTGAATGCTTGTTGTGTTTGATGTTATTGGATCGATTGGCATTTTAATATTTGTGTTGGTGATTGTTTATAAGGACAGATTCGTGAATAATTATAATTAGTGGCATTATTTTCGATTAGCCAGGTTTTATCTTTTTGTAACAAATAATTAGGTTTGTGTTAAAGTTAATTATCATCCAAAAAACGCGCAGAACTTTAGCTGTTATAAAGAAGAGTTAATTTAAATAGTTTTGCTAAGTTATATGAGCAATACAATATACATGAATGGGACCTTTCAATTTTATTTTTCAGACACTAACCAAACAACTAATCGTTGCAAAGCCCAAACCACAACAGAAACATTCCTGACCAAAAAACAAGAATGGTAAAATCACACCTTTCCTCTATCCGAAATACTCCACCGCAACCACAAACCATCCAATTAAAAAGTTAAACTTACCCCATACACGCGGGGAACATCAGGCTATCTTTTAATGAGGTAATAGCGAGGGGTCGCACGTGGCCCGCACGCGATCTACCCCCGACTCTAATAATTTCATTATTGTAATAAAATGGGATCAAATGTGTAAACGATGGCGCGTGGTAATGCGGCCCTTGGTGTCGTGTGTGACAGCTCGCCGTGTTGCCTAACTCCGGCTGCGTCATTATTTATTTTTTATAAGCGAGAATGACAAGACTAGCAGGTCGCCTGATGCGTTGCGCCTAGAAACACCAGCAAAACCTATCAGGACTTATAATTATTGGGTTGTACTGCACTGCTCACGTCCTCCTGTAACATTAGGAGTTCAGTCTTAAATTCCCTGTAGTTTTCCTGCCTACCATGTCCTTCAAATCGTGGAAGATTGGAAATGGTGGTACCTACGATCTCTTGCGTCCGAAAGTTATGCCATTTACGAGTAATAACATGCTATAGGGAGACACATTGTTATCCTTATTCTGACCCCGATGGCTAAGGACTTCCACAATCCACGTAAGTGCGTTGCGTTTCGGGTTCGATACCAGGCAATCAGAGCGGGGTCATTGGGTCGGCCGGCGAAAGATTGTCACCTCGCCTAGCTGCTTTATCTGGGCTGGCACATACCTCCACGTGGATTGTCGTCACAATTTCCTAGTATAAAATATATATAGAAAATAGCAATAACATAACTAAGACTCAGGCTTAAGGTAACAAAAAGCGCTAGTTGAATGTCAAGGAGGGTTAGGATCCAACAGTCTTAAAACTGAAGACGGTAAAAATTGGGCGAACTGGCGGGAACTGCATACAGGGACCCTGAAATCGAAAAACGCTAGGTAGAATGAGCAAACAAATGATTCAGATATCTTTCGAAGATATTATAGTAGATCATTGTTATATTGTCAACACTATCGTAGTTCTTGTTAAACTAATGAGTCTGTAACCATGACTGAGTGCTATATAATAACATTTTACATCACTTGGCTTACAGTCGGTACATATATTGCATTAACTCTGTGCATTAACCTATGAGCAAAGACTTACCCGTGGCATAGCTCAGATGGGAATAACTTAGGATGTTGTATTGGGACGTTCAGTTTGATAGGCTCAACAAGAATGACAGCAATGCATAAGCTAAATTATACTTAATTAAGTTAAGAAAATCTTAGTTTCAATTATTTGTATGACTTTTCAAATCTATAAGAAACGCTATGAATCTGGCATAATCTGGAGGGTTAGTCCATGATCCGAAAAGTTTTTCATTTCTAAAAATCAATACTATTTACTATGACACGTACGATAGATCGAACATATTGTGGAGTACCTACCATTTGTACAGTTATACGTACAACGCTCGAACATTCGAACTTTGTTACGGATCATAGTAACGCCTGAGCGGTGTGCGAAATCACCATAGTTTAATCTATCTTTCGACAATGCGAAATCATTGCTTTTAAATGCTGTATGTATGAGTTATAAATACATACAGGTATTGGAATTTGCTAGGTTCTATGTTAAACATGTCATCATGTTGATCGCTGACGCAAATTATTTTTGGATTATAAAATAGCAGAGTACCTCGTAATTTATGCCTGAGAAGTATAAAATAAATTATTGCTAAAAAATAGATTTTTGTCCCCTTACAATGGCCACAACTTGAAACTACAAAATACCGACACACTTTTGTGTGTAAATTATTAAATAAATTTACTAATAACTGGCGTAACGCGCGTCCGACCTTAAAATTATGCTCAATTGATATCCAGGGATTTACGAACACGAATCGGCACGAACGCCGACCCAAATAGAAATATGTGTAGAAGCCGAACAACCAATAGTCATGACAGTTAATTTATAAAACGATGAGTTACAGGCACTGCTCAGAAATTGCTCAGCGGGCACTAAACATTATGGGCACATTCGTTAATAGTTGACCGCTGACGAACAGTGCCTGGCCTCCCCTCCCCCTCTTTACCCTATTATCCCCATAAACCCCTACACCCCGGTCTCCTCGTCTCCCCATTCGGCCAGGTGTAAAACTGCCCGGTCACGAAAAGACAGACATGCGATGCGGCTAATATGTTTTTATTATTAAAGCCATACGCATTGCTCATCCCCGACCCTCGGAACATGAATATTTATACGCTGATTTGTTAATAGCACTGTTGCTGGGCCCTCTTAACTAGCGTTTTTTACTAATGAAATTGTCTGAACAAATCTCTTTTGGAGTGTAATCAAATTATGCGTTTTATTTATTTATTTTCTTTTAATTTAACATTTTAATTATGCATTAACGACTGTCTCAATTCCAAAGGCATCTTCTATCAGAAAAACTTACGATGCATGTCTAAATATTGATTGTAACGAGGACAGAAGAAACCTTCTAAACCTTAATCAAATTAGCGTAAAATATAATACGAGTATAAGCAGAACTATAAGTAAATCGAAATTGATTTTAAAATTAAACTTTAGATCTAATTCATGTTATTTAAAATCTTTCTAAGTATGTATTTCACGAAAACTAGCGTCATTACAATTTCAATGGTTTAATGGTACTCAATTGCCCAATCGCTGGCTTTGGTTGACTATAAGCCGATCTACATATTATGAAAAAGTTGTGAAAGGCTTCCAAAGAAATCGCCTGGTAGATAATCGCTACCTACCTATACTTTTTTAAATTAATATGATTTAAAATGTTTTTCGACTAGGTGGCGTAACAACGATTTCGTTTATTTAAGCGAATCCTGATGGCCGGTAGCTCGTCGACACAACAAAAAATTGCGTTACGCGATTTTTACGCTCGACCTGATAAGTTAACACATTTAATTATAAAAAAACAATGTTCAGTTTCATTAAATAATTTTCCTTAACAACTTCACTGCCATAATTGCGCCATTTGCACTAAAATGAAGGAAAATGTCGACATAATGCGGGTGATTCAGTGGTTTCGTCGTGGCAACTTGAAAGCTCGGTGACGCGGCGAGAGGAGGTGCTCTGTCAGCCTGCATGCCTAATGCGATGGTTTATCTGATCTGCAGGCATACGCACCATTTATACTTCCTTCCTACATTGCAGAATAATACTTAGAAGTCTGATCGACGAGATATCACGGCGACATCCTTACTTTACATCTGAAAGGGATTATGTTGCTTACGCTTTCACGTTTTAAATAATGAAGCATTTATCGTAAAAACTTTGCATACATGATAAAGGTGATAGAAAACGATGTAATTTTATTCAGACTCCTATTTCTGGAAAATGGAAGAATTGCTAGAAGTTGATCGTTCGAAAAAATACCATAGACCGGCGTATAAACAGAGCCTACTGACATTAATAAATAGCATTGTAATATGAATGAAGTAAATTGAATGACAGAAGTAACGGTTTCTTCGAAGATAATCTTATATCTGAAATAAATACTATTCACGATTGATCTCAAGCACACTGCTAACAACACGCCGCTGAAACATGCATTATTTAATATTTTGTATTTTTTTATGTCTAAAGTACAAAATTATTTTTTTACATATTTGTCATTGCCCTCTTTGTTAATTTTCACCACGGTTTCTGATCTTCGACTTCATCAGTTGCAAAACAGCTAAAGATAAAGGCCTTCTCGTCGACCGCTGACGATATTAAGTCAGATATCTTTGCCGCATACTTCTTATAAAGCACAATGGCTACCTTATATAAAGTGTCGCAAGTTATCGATATATCGCAAAAAACTGTTGATTGTAGAGGAATATATGGACTGATATATTGTTTTTATTAGTCATCTGTATTTATTTTAAAAAAAGTCCGCCAACTTGTACTAGGTCAACGTGCTACGGCCTAAGCCCTCTCAATCGAATCGGTAGAGGAGTCCCGTTCTCAGCAGGCTATTATAAACAGATACAGTGTGCTATAAATACGTACTGTAGTATAGCAAATTATGTTTCCAAAAATGCACGAGACAAAATAAAAATAGTATAAATTGTCAATTTACGATGATAAACTCTTCGCAATAACTTCATACACAAAACCCACATCTAGAATTTTCCACAGCGGCTTGTTGGAAAGCTCTAATAAGTTCTACTTAAGAACAATTAATGTTAACATTTAGGTAAATAAATTAATGATCAGTTAAATTATAATTGTCTGGCGTTGTTGTTGTGTGTACAAAATGAGCGAAATTGTTAGCCATGGATTGACATTCTCTCAAATTACATGTTGATTGGCAGCAAAAGCGCATAACTTTACATCGTCCGCTTAAAATAAATTAAAAATTTGAAAAAAGTTGTTTAAGTTTTACAATGTACTTTTAAAAATACTAGTACGTCCTGGAGAAATATTTGGATTTAATTTTTGCCTACATGCAAATACTCATCCTTAATAATACCTAGCATTATTAGATCCAAATTATGATAAAGTAAAGGTATTATTTTCCTCGTTTTACCAACGTTGTTCAAAATTTGAATTAACCCAATAATACTATTGCTGCATATGAACCTGTATTGTATTTCCGAAATATCTGTAATTTTTTTTCTCCTACAGCTATTGGTTTTGTAATCATTTATCTTTATTTTTACGGTGTAAAGATGTTTTAATGTATCCATTCCATTTGTAGCCACCCTCGTAAAAACAATATGATAAGCTAACACATTTTGTTTAGCGATCGCAAGTCACCCCGTCTTCCACCCCTAGAATTAACATTAACCGAAACTTATGGGAAATGTAAACATCACTCAAATTACGATAAATATAAAATATACATCGTTTGTGCCCGTGGGAATGATGTATCATATTTTAATTTCTTTATTAAACGCTCGTGTTTTTTTCAGGTTATAAATAAATGTGTTGTAAGGGAAATTAACGGATAAAGACTATAACGTGATATTGAAGTAAAAACAAATGTTTTATAATTACTTGTATTTAATATTATATTACTTTAAGAAATACAAGCATTCGTGGTCAAGTAAAAAAGGTGGAAAGCACAGGAAATACACTACATAGGTACTATTTTCTTTAATTAATCCAGTTGCCCCAGAAATGTCAAATTTCGTACATTATTGAGTTCAATTATCACGAATATAAACTATTACTATTAACACTTATCATAATTTAGTAGTGAAAAGCAGCATTTACATAGTGAGTCCACATGTAAATGTGTCAGAGCACGTGCCCCCCACTGCGCCCCCCGCTGCGGCGTCCGGCGATGGGCGGCGAGTTATCGATCGGGCGCCCGCCCGCCCAGCCGCACGGCCGCCCACCGCCGCCCACTGCCGCCCCGCCGATAAATACTACCCTAGTCCGGGCCGATATGGGCCCTCTGTATATAAAAAATATTATTACTTATTGTCGTTCGTGGTTCGGCAGTAAAGCGCACACGTCAAAAGAGGGTTTCATTCGCTTAATGTTCAAACCACTAACCATCCTTTCAGGCTTTTAGCTTTTTACTACGCTGAATTTAGTGAATAGGCAATTTAGTTATTCATAAAGGTGTTCGATAAATGACATGCAAACGACGCACACTTCAATACGTTTAAAACGCGTGATTTATTTTATTTCTCGAAATTACCATAAGATAATAACGTCGTGTTTAACTTTCTTCACATTGTACCAACAATAGTTGGTAAGAATAATTATAATCTCGATGTTGTGACGACGATTACCTACATCGAAGCCGGGTTTACCGTTAGCCAACAATTTTTCCTAGCAAATTAAACTTTACATCTCGGCGTTAAGAGCCGGTGCGTTTCGTTTATGATCTTTTGTGATGTTACGTATTGAAGAATGAGCTGAGTGGGCGTACAGTTGAATTATGGAAATAGAGCGACGGCACGAGCCGGCTCCGCGACGCGCTCAGCAAACAATGCCATAACGGGATGAAGAGGTAATTTTAATTCCTTTCGTATGAGGATACAAATTATCCAAAAGGTCAAAGTTGTTGCTGATCCCAAAAATGATATACTAGCTAATTATACGCGGATGCTGCGAAATTTTGCAATCCTTGAATGGAATTTATAGATAAAGGGAAAAACAACCGCGTGTATAAATAAAAACGCTATAATAATGTATATTTCGTTCTAAACTAGCGAACACAGCTCAAAAGTTAAAATAACATAAGAATAATGAAGTAATTTACCTTACCTTACAACAATATGTAGCTTTAGATATATCATTTGGTTTTCTATTTTATCAATAACAATTTCACTGCCATAAGCAGAGGTTTAGAAAATAAGCTTTTTGTCCATCCTTAAATATTATTATCCAAAATATTTACTTTATTAAATGCCTAAAATTAAAACGATGTATTATCACTATAAAATTATATATTACGGTAATTAAGTTAAAAAACGTTGCTTATATGACAATATTTTTTATTCATATTTAATACGCGAACAATCTATCGCCATTCGCCATGCTTTTTAAATTATAGTCTAAATCTAATTAACACGCGAGTCCCCAATGATTGTGTTATATCTAATAACACGAACTGCGAGCCACCGTTCATCTGTATCATACTATCTTAACATTTGAATTGTTATTATTTTTGTAGGCTTTGAGGGAACAGATGCCAAATTAAAATATATCTGGGCCACGCTGTATTCCTATGAAATTTCATAATGACATGCAGATCGACTCATGTTCATTTAGCTTATTGATGTAACAAATTATCGTCTGGTAACGTTAAGCTAGTTTATTATGGTCCAATTCTCCCCTATATCGAAGGATATCTGTGCCTAACAGTGAATCATAGTAAATCTAATCTACATAGGTCACAACGATGTAGTTTTGACCCGCAATTTGTTCTAATTCTCTATGATTTCATGCCCAACAAGCGAACATTAATGTTAATTACCGCTGAAATAAAAGCCTCCCTCAAACAGAAAAAGGAGGAAAAAACAATTAATTAATCTGTGGCAAAGTGACCATTTACGGGAGAAAATAGTATTGGCTTTAATCATTGCCCCGTGGCACGCGAGCCAGACATCCGATACGCTGATACTACGCTTGTAGCTGTAACTGTGTCGCTGCTGACGCACGGACACACGTCATACACTCTACTGGAAACATTCTGCAGGCGAAGCTCCTGTTTGTAAGGATTGTGTTACTGAAAGCGATTTTTAGCTCGTTAACAAAGCAGGTTTGATGTGCCGTGGACTTAAATGGGTGGGTGGTTGTTGTAGTTTCTTGTCCTTGGGTCGGAGTAAACCTTGGCGAAATGAGGCACGGGGGGCATCTTTGCCCACCCCATATAGACGTGAGCTTAAGTATAAGAAATCAGCACTATGTGTTCCAGACGGTAGCTGTTTTCTACTTGTGCACAGGGGTGATTTTTTCATAAGTGACTGATTTTTACAATTCAACGTAAACACCCCTTCCCTCCTCCCATCCTTTTTCCCCCCCGCTCGCCTCCCGATTTGATGGGCTGGCAACACATTTATGATCCAAGCGTTGTGAATGTTCACGGGCGGCAGTGACTTACCATGAGTGACCCACTTGCACGTTTGCAGGACTTACTTTAAAAAATCTAATAAAACGTTACAAAGAATACAGACTTTACAGTCTCTTCTTTCTCTATACATTTCGTGATTCCTAATAGCGTACAAATTCCAATTACACAGGTCTACTCATAAATTATTTTAACACAATTTTCGCAGCCAAAATAAATGAATTGCAATGTCGATAGTGAATAGGTAGCACACAAAAATGTGAGTTTTTCTATACACCGTCCCGGAACGTCGCGTCGCGTCGTATTGTCATTGGTCGATATGAGCCGCCGTGACAATCCAACTCTATTCTATTTATGAGTGCGATCCGTGCGTCACAGTCATTATCTCGGAAACCACCAATCAGAGCACAGCTCCATGTATATAGGTATATAATAAGTATATCTTACTTACCTATTAATCGAAATCATTTGATACCTAATCGTATTCAGTTTTTTGTAACATAGGAGGTAAATAGGCAAGTGACTCATCCTTATTTATGTAATGAAAAATTATCCATTAATGCTCTAATACAGGGAAAACCTGGATGCCTTTAAATAATGAATTACAGTCTTTGCTACATTTTTATCAACAACTAACAAATTAAAAATGTACTGGTTAAGATTCGGCAATCAACTGGTAGAGCCACGCTGTAGCATATTGCGTGTGCGACTGGTATGATACAGGCAGGGCCTATGTAATAGATCACCAGGATCTTCTCTCCATGTGATCACATTTTGCTTAATTTAAACTTTCATAGGATCATTGTAATAAAACTATTTTTTACGGATTTTATCGGAAAGCTGGAAAGCAACCGAAACGTGTCGCGAAATTGAGAATGTAAATTAAACCAAATCCGCGATCAAATCCGTATAAATTATTTTATTAAATATGTCACGTTCGCGTAAATGTAAGAAACCATTAACATAATAATAACAATATATGACCAAAACAAAGGAAAATTTTAAAGAAACAGTAAATAAATGTAACAATAAAAAGTACAATCTTAGGAATCTTAAACAATGTTAGCACAGCAGAAGTATTGGTACTAAGTACAATGTTGGTCGGCGAGGCCCGTGTTGCTCGGGACATCGAGATGGGCGGTAATGAAAGGGTCCAATATTTGTGCTGGCGCTTTCCCGCTCGCTAAACTACTGAGCACATACCGATACGGAATTACAATCCATTCATTGATATTAACTACGTTGAATCTATACAATATATTCCTAAGCTCACGACAGTATCATTGATGAAGCAGGCAGAGATGTTAATAGTGCCACAGCTTGCCGTGTATATTCATTCCAACATATTAGGTATTTAAGAATTTCTATCCCTCTTACAAAAGAAGGCGAAGCTGATTCTATGTTGCTAAAAAATATGTATTTATGGGTTCAAACTTAATAAAACAGAAATGAAACAAACAAAAATATTCTCCATTCGTTTCTACATAGACCTCAATACTACTGTTTCAGTGCATTATATAGTATTATATATATTATATAGTATAATAGTATATCACAATCCTGACATACATTCACATCTGTCTCAGTAATATGTCCTTTTCGTAACATACGTCCGTTTACGACGACTATAATACTGTTTTAGTTATATCTGCAATTCCACTTCACATCTAGTACAAGAACTAACGGTATATTTAGAGATTTCCACCTACATTCCAGCTATCTTACAATGCCGTGAGCTAAGCATCAACGAGGGGACAGGTTACTCGAAATATAAACTTAGTTGAATCATTGATTCCGAAACGAAATTGATATTTTGAATACATATTAACCCGCAGATTTGAGCACGGTCTTTTCGGAGTTATTGCAGACAAAATGTAATAGCGGCTACAAACGGAAACTTGATTATATTAGATTGTTTTTGTTTTGCTTAATTAATGTTCTTCACATATCTAAGTAAGAATCGCTACATTTCAAATTAAATAGCACTACACCCAATATCATAAACACACATTAAAGTGAAATCATTTGCGCAAATACTAAATTAAATTAGTAAATAATTCCCGCGATATGAAAAGTTGTAAATGAATTGAATCACTCGGCGCATTCAAGATCGGCAATAATGGGCGCAATCTATTAGATTATAGATACAATCTGGTGCAAGTGCGTGTTTCATCAGCGCTGGGTGCAGACCTGCGGGAGGTTCTTTAATTTCACAATAGCCTGTCTGTTCGCTATAAGCCGACTGATTTAGCTCGCCTCGTAAATGAACTAAGCTGAAGCGAGTACGCCACCTGGCGGACCGCTATCGCCAAAGACTAAGCGATCTGCACGCCTTTCCGTTTATGGTAAATTATACTTGTTGGAACTTTTGAAAGTGATTAAATTATAGCCACCCAATAATACCGAGAGTTCGTAATGCGACTTTATGATTGCTAATCTTTAGCCGCGGTGATTCTGTTAACCTATCCTATACTTTATGGATCTTTATTGGCCACAGCTATTGTAAATAGTTTGAGACGTGGTTACATTTATATTTATTTGCCGCAAATCTCTGTGAGTGTCGGTTTCTCTCCTAATCTCTCACTCTACAGTAAATTATTCAGAAATATGAGGGCAGAAACGATACCACATTTCGTAATCGCCACCAAACTCCGTCGTTTAATCTATCGAACATCAATCAAATCTCAAGCTACTATTGTCCGTGATATAACGTAAACATTGCATTACAAGAACGTTGAGGAAAGAATTCGAGTGGAGTTTGCAACGAGACGTGTTTTCTCAGCAGGCTATTAATCGAGATAGCGATCATTTAACACTGTGTGACCGATCTGCAGGCCGGTGTAATCTGTGTTGGAGTTGCTCAAGCCGTCTAGTGGTGGAGGAGCCGCTACGCAATCGTTCGATCCGCAAAGGTCATGGAAGGAATTTGCGCGGTCCGGCGTGTTGCGCCACCGCCTACCAAAGAGGTTCCATTTGATACACTGCGCGGAGGGTTCCAATCTCCTTAACTCAATTACTAACATCAAACTGGCCAGCAGTTTATGTAATTTACATGCGGGAATTATTCATAATGTTTGTTCCAAATTTAAATCATTACATTTATTTGTTTGAATTTAGAACTTATATTGTGAGCTTAGTTTTCGTGCAGGTTTTCCTGCTGCCATTTTTGAATGACTGTGTTTAAGTTTAAAATGATGAAACTGTATTCTTAGTAAACATTCATAAAAAATACGAGTCATAAATCAAATTACTATACATTTATTATATTTTACACATATTTTCATGCTGATATAATATTTACCAATGCTAAACATAATATGATATAAAAGATATTCAATTGAATCAAAAGAGACTATTGTTAAGAAAATACCATTTATATCTTCGCTGTCAATATAATTTATTCATGTTAAAAAAGAAACTAAGTTTTGATAGCGGTTAAAAATATATCACTTTATATTTATAACAAGACCCATAATTCAATAATGTTTATTAGTAAAAAAAATCTCATTATCATATTCTAACATTGCATTTCATCTTAATGTGACACTAAGAACGTTACTTGTAAAATAAAACTTGCTCATCGGCTATTTCGATTCTTTTATTGTTATTTAACGTATTGTTCCAAGCGGAATTCGTGAGTATATCGTCTTTCTGTACATCTAAAAGTAGACATGAGTATTCAGCAATGTTTAACAGTATATATCAAATTAATAATTAACATAACACGGCAGTCACACGCATTGTCCTAACTGTACATTATGATTATATAACATAATACTGTGTAATTTAGTAGATATAACAAACTATAGGGGATAATTCAATGTCACAACGCAAAGACCCGAAATAAATATACATATATACGTCACTCAAACATTAGTATCGGTACGATGACCGAAGCCTATTAGCACACCGGCCTGGACGAAACGACAAAGATGTCAATTTTTTATTTAATTTCTTTTTTGTTTAATCTGACAGCCTCCGTGGCCCAGTTAGTTAAACGCCGGCTGTTAACCGCGACACCGCGGTTTGATCCCCTCACCGAGACAAATATTTGTGTGATCCACAGGAATTTGTTCCGGGTCTGGGTGTTGGTGAGACCAAAAAGTTTCTCGTAGTTTCTGATACCCACGGGCCACGACATAAGAGTTAATTGATCTTAATGTGGGGTGTGGTACGTGACTGTTGGGTGTATTTATTTATTTTATAAGTAGGTCACACATTGGTGTCGGTAGGATGACCGAAGCCTATATGAGCACACTGGCTTGGATGAAACGACAAAGATGTTAATGTTTATTTAATTGTATTTATTAAACATAATACCACCAGGCGAGTAGGAAGTGACGCAACAGCAGGTTGAAAATGCATCGCCATTGTGACCGCAAGTCGGTCTAGCAAAACTTGTCCCTTAATGAGCTAAACGGTTCTCCGAGTAGATTGTTCGTTTCAACACGGATTCCTGGGCCGCAACCCTGCTGACCTACATAAAATCAAGGACACAGGGTCGACTATATAAGTACTAATATACCTATTATTTGTATATAATTACTACACTTATGTTAAAGATAACGCCCCTCCCACTTTGCATAATGCTAAACAAAAGACAAGTAAATAGTGATAAGAGCAGTTAAGCTTATCGACTCTTTCATATTTACATATGTACTTTTGTTATCACTGCATGGACTAATAGGAACTCGCTTTCACAGTTATATCAACGAGGCTTGGGGACGGAATATGTACTTTTATACCGCATTAACCTTGAAGCCGCACTGATGTCAAGTTACACAAACCAAACCTGAATGGCGGTAGCGAAAGCATTCTTTAAACAACGTGCTATGAACTAGTACCTATTACGTCACTAATACCTACAATAGCAGAACAAATTTTAGTGAATTTTCAAAGGTTGTTTACTTCTGCTTTTGATAATTACACATAAGTTAGATAGTCTGAAAGACAGTCGTGTTGCCTCAGTTAAGTCGGTTCATTTAAGCTCGCAACTAAATCGACTATAATGTGACCTGTTATAGCGTATCATTTATTATAATCATTTTATACAAAGTCCCTTACACATTTACTAGTTTGTAGCTACACAGTCGGCAAGTCTTTCGAATAATAATAATTCTTTTGAATTATTCGACAGAATATGGAGCTTTATATGAAAAGTAGCAAGAAGTGGCGCTTAATATTTGAAACAGTAGTTTTTATTAATATATTACAAAGGCAGGCTTATTAATTGCACCACCAACTCAGCCAGTATGTAGTCGAAAAGTTACTTCTCTTATTGGCTGGACGTACTAGATTCTATAAGTAATTACGCCACTTTATTAAAGTACTTATCAAGTCTACAACTAAACGGTACACGAAACCCATGGCATTTTAGAAATTAGGTCATGAAATGCAATCTCCAACAACAGTTTGCAACAATGCATTCCAAAGATAATAAGTTCAAAGAACAGGTCAAAAGTGTCATCATCAGCCCGTTGCAGTCCACTAACATAAATATACAGAAATAAAAGAAAATCAATAGCACAAGTGGCGGTCTTATCGCTCTAGAGTCTAGGCAATTTCTACGAGACAATCAATGTATTGTATTTAACGAACTCCCTTGCGGATGCGTGGAAGAGTCTCCACAGGACTCTCTGAACTTCGGTCCTCTATGTTGTACCTTGAATGCTGTTGGGCCTAGAAGATAGGAGTTGCAGTGGTGGATGAGTGGGAGATAGTCGTGGACTGTCAGAACTTAGAATTGATTTTAAAGTCGAGTTCATTTGTGATTTTTTTATTTTAAATACCATTTCCCTGGATTTGGACTTATGACTTGTGACCATTGGAGAATTAATTTATAACGTACAGAGATAAATGCTGACTAAATATGGACATCTAAACGTGAGGGAATATATGTGCTTTTTAGCGCAAGATCACGATCTACGTCGCACAATACAAATCTTCATAAATGTAAATCCTGATTATAAACTGAGGTTCATCTCAATAAAACAATACGTCAATGTTGAATTATGTTTTACATTTCGCTGGATCTAGACGACGTGCATTGTGTAGAGCTGAGCGCAGTGACGTCAGCAATATCACCAGCCACAGCTAAGATGTAAGGCACACTCCTCAGACCCGCCTTATAACTATTTCTATAAAAGTAGATTTTGCACCTTTTTAGCAACTAAAATTCAATTATCTAAGATATTATGTAAGATAAGTATCGCAAAACCAAACCTAGTTTTCTTGCAGATACAAAAAGAGTCTGCTGGACGAATTTCATTATTTTGTAGGTGCAACTTAATACGCGTAATCCTTTTTTCTTATCACAGAAAAAAGGGAGTTCTTTACAATTTGTTAAATTTATAACATACGTAACAATCATCTTGACTGTTTAATCTAAATAAAACATTTGAATGTCCTCAGTGGTTATCTAAATCAACATAAAGTTTTTGTGAAAGAAAAAAAATGAAATGATATAAGAAAGCCGAGGTGGCTCGTCACCTGCGAGCGTGGGCGCGCCATTGTATGCTAATAACCGGCAGACCCGCACTCGCCCAACACGGGAATTATCCCAAATACTGTGAATCCTCTCAGGAGATTCAAAATCTACTTACGGATGATTGATGAAGAAAAAATCCTGGTTTCGTTTTGCCCGCGTGCGCATCAATTGGTTATTGGTAAACGGGACATTTCAACTAATGCCTTGGAAAACTAGACGTATAATTAATATTGCTCGAAATTCATAACGAATTTTATTGTCATATACTCACAACCACTTTGACTATTTAGTTCTGCTAAACGATGAGCATGTTTTTATTAAACCGTTTACGACAATAATTATATAGAAAATATCTCCGCACGAGTTTCCGAGACGTATTCCGTCTAATCACGATTAATCACAATAATAGATGTGGCTATAAAATGTTCCTCCTATACGGAATATAGTAATGACTTATTTATACTCCACTTGGAACGGGTACACAAACAGCGCACATTTCAAAATCAGTCCCTGAGTGTGACAGCTAACATGGTGAGACGCGGCGCACGTCTCGATAATAGCGATATTAACTCCAGCTCACTATTATGCAGATAAAGTATGTCTTCCATAAAGCATTGAGCGACTGTACTACAGTAATGGTGCTTTAATTCCAGACATCTGAACTAGAGTCGCTGCTGTGCAAGCAGGAGGGCGCATCGCTGGCGCCCGCCCACATGGATCTATTCGATGGCGGCACCTCTTCCCGCGACGATGCGTTCCTCCGGCCGGCCCTCTGGGAGGACATCGCCTCCTCTATTAGAAACATCGACCCCGAGAACGCGAACATGCTCGCGCCGCTCGGAGCCACGCACGTCAAGCTGGAGGCGGACGAGGTGCTGCTGGAGGAGTGCGCCACGCCGCTGCTCAGCCCGCTGGAGATCAAGACGGAGCGGCTGTGCGCGCCGCCCACGTACGCTCACCCGCAGCCGCCCCAGCACCCGCCGCAGCAGCCGCCCGCGCCCTCCTTCGCCAAGTACCCGCCCTCGCGGCTCGTCTATATGTCCCCGCTGACGCCGCCCGGCTCCGACCAGGGCAGCCCCGGGAACTCCATGCAGGTAACGTCTCCGACACATCTGTGCTATGCGCTCTTGCTCGCGACGGATGGTACCATCTTCTGCCCGGCGATTTACACTCAATTTAATAAATGCTTGGATTTACAGCTTCCGGTTATTCACATGAACAGAAACCAAAACAAATTTATGATGCAAATGACAAACGAGACGCTCGACGGACAAGTAAGACGATCCGCATAAATGTATATAAATTGGAAAGATTGCCATTTTAAGTGCAAAATAAGAATTATTGTAATATTTATTACTGTAGGTAGTGGTTGTGATGTATAGTAGTGTATGTGTGGGTTGGACAAGAGTGTTGTTGTGTTGGCAGGGAGGGCTCCGGCGGACGCCGCCGCCGCCGTACCACCCGCCGCCGCTGCTGCGCGCGCCGCACGTGCCGCCGCACCCCGGCCCGCATCCTCACCACCATGCGCAGGTAAGCGCCTGTTCGCTGCAGAATTACGTTGCACTTCATGTAAGAAATGGAGATTAACTAGTCGTCGGTGCGGCTCGATCCGCAGGCGATGGTGCAGCCGCTACAGATGGGTCCGCAGCAGGCGCCGGCGCCGCCGCACCCGCCACACCCCCCGCACCCACCGCACCCGCACTCCCGCCTCGCGCCGCCGTCCTCCGTCAAGTACAACAGGCGGAACAACCCGGAACTAGAGAAGAGAAGAGTACACCACTGTGACTTCATCGGTAACCATTTATTTTCACTAATTTTGCGTGACCCTAACTCCAACATCTCAAGAATTCACTCACATTTCTTACGAGATACATCATTGAATTACAGAATTAATAAAGCATAGACATAGATTTTGGAATTAAAGTAAAAGTATGTAACATTAATAGAGATGTTATTTCCAACCAGGCTGCACCAAGGTGTACACGAAGAGTTCTCATCTGAAAGCACATCAGCGAATACACACAGGTAAAACAACCAATACAATAATACATATAAACATAATTATAATAATATGTACTGCGAACATTTGTGAAGAAATGAATCTTGTAATATTTTCACAAAAATCGATGCTTATAGATCTCTTCCTAATGTCTTTTATATAAATGCGTTGCGAGTTAATAATTTTAAGATGATATGTGCGAAATGCAGTTTATTGCTTGTTTGTAAATAAAAATAAAATGTAACGTTGACAATTTAGTCTAAAACTTTAAAGATAATGAAAATGCAGTTAATTTATAAGTAACTGGCGCTAGTACTGCGAGGCGAAAGTGAACAAAAATATAACTTAGACACAAGTTTAGTTGTAGGCATTTCTCTCCGGCGTATTATCCCTTGTTCAGTTTACTCAACACGGGCTTTCTATGAAAGTCTACTTTCTACATAATAAAAATGTAACCGCTTCGTTGCTAAGTGTGTGTACACAACGCGCCACCGAGGCAACAATCCTAATTATGAGGATACATCTAGACTTTTCTTCGACATAACACAGTTTGGACATAATGTTAGTCATTGAGGAATTGATCGAAAACAAAACTGGAACTTCACCCACGCTATGATTTAGTGGCAAATTATGAAACGTCTTCATTTCCTAACATTTTATCATCCTTGTAGTATATCTAAAATCCATTACATAATTTATAATGTATCCGATGTATACGATATTGCAAACCTATCGAAGTTTTGAACAAAAATCGATGTTTAAAAAGTTAGGAATTAAGATGCTGGAAGGCTAGATGGGCGAGGATGTAACAACCTGGGAATCCTGGGATAGGCGACGCTGAAGATCGTGCTCATACTGTAGTACTAACTGATGACAGACCTATCAGCCGTGGACTACTATAGACTAAAGAGAATGCTGATAATAAACATCAATTGTTTAGGGGAGAAGCCGTATACATGCCAGTGGCCGGAGTGCGAGTGGCGGTTCGCACGCTCGGACGAGCTGACGCGCCACTACCGCAAGCACACGGGCGCCAAGCCGTTCAAGTGCGCGGTTTGCGAGCGCTCGTTCGCGCGCTCAGACCACCTCGCCCTGCACATGAAGCGCCACTTGCCCAAGACGTCCAAATGACACGCGAGGAGGGGCGGGGAACAGCCGCCCGTGCCACACACCACTCAGGTAATGCTATTTCTATCGTTAAATACGTATACTTGACAAGGCATCTCGGACAAAGTCGGAGCGCACCTACAGGATTCTGACCGGCAGTAAACAACACCGACACGTCAACAGAGGGACCGTTCTTTTTTGTTTGCGTGTCTTCTATAGTATACTTATGATTATACTTTCCTTATCATTAAATTACATATGTACATGTCATCTAATTCCTGAGGAAAACAGAGCATAAGTCAAAATGTAGCATTTCGGATAACTTTCGTGTTAACAATTGCTTGAACCACGCATCAACAACATTTCAGGAGGAATGCAACGACAGCATGTTCCTGGAGTGCGACTTGGACGCCAACCTAATGGACACATTTTACGGAGTGCTGTGATGGAGCATACAAGTACAAACACACGCCACCTCCCGCGTCTCGCAGCGCGCACGGACCGCAGCCTGTGCATAAGCGACACATTACCACTCCAGTAAACCACAGATAAGTCAATAGAAATAAGAAATACATCATTGAACTGTACAAAAATTGTAGAGGAACTAAACGTTTCTGCTAGTCCCTTCATCACCGATTGTCAAATTAAACGTACAACATACAAATTAATTACCAAGGAAATTGTTTTACACGTACACTTTTATTGTTATTGTAAATGACTTGAGCGATCTTTACGCAAATCCAAATGACGTCTATTTTATAAACGCCGTTTATACAATTAACTTCAAATGACAATTATATATAAATTATAAACCAACTAATCCGCGACACCGTTGCTAAATTAGTTTCGTATTAGGTAACGGAGAATGAGTGTATTATTGTCCATTAATTTATTTATTTGTAGGAGTAGTTCACTGTGTGGGACTATCAATGCATTGGTTCAAACATCTAGTATAATACACGAGAAACATTTAACATTGTCGAAGCGTTTGTTCATGCTAGCAGCTGTTTTATCATTCCTCTGCCATAACCTTAGATCTCGAATTGATTTATAAAACATATAACTTGTATAACTTTCTATACCACTGTTGTCAGGTATTAATCACATATAAATTACTTTGGCAAAATATTTAAACTTGATTGGTTTTTAACTGAATGGTGTGTGTTTTGGTATATATGTTTCGAAATATGATTCTCATAATTGATATATGTTGATTCAAAAACAATTTGCGTAATATTGTCGGAAAATTGATTAATATATTAATTGTGGTAGATGTGTAATGTTTAGAAAAATTGCTCACTGCAATGGTGTCGCTATATGAACTCTTTGACGTAAAAGCTCTAAGTATTCATTAGATATGATTAGTTAATTTATTGTAAGGTATTACTAAGAGAGCAAGGAATATCCAAGATATTATCTTTATTATGTAATTACGGAATAATTATCATTAAGTAGGTAGCTGTTAGTCTTTACGCTGACGCGTTTTCGGATATTACGACCTGGCTTTTGTTCTTAATTTTCGTTCTCGGTGCACCTTTTGAAAATTACCAGCAAGTTCTGTATTTAACACAACTATTTCTAAATCACTTATATATGAATATATCGTAATTCTCGGCTATTTTAGGGTTTAATATACGAATATACATTATTGTCAATTTGCTGCCGAGTCTAGTCTCGTAAAGCAAAGAATTTATTGTGTACTATATGCGACTTATGTATTACTATTAATAAATTATTTTTTGTTTCATTGCAATGTATATAAGCACGGGTGCGAGAGTTTATGATACTTTGCCAGCCATCATCAGGTCGTTCCATTCGGACACGCACATTTTTACACTTTCTAGTCTCGAATTATTGTAGATTTTTTTACCGTATATGTCATCAAATCATTAAGTAACAGATATTCATTTTACATTTGCTTAATTAATGTATTCACGATATTCTACTTAATTATGCCACATTAAGTACTCAAGCCTTATGTATCATGTTCGGAAAGTAATGTGTTATTAATAAATGCAAATCATTTAATGCAGTGATGAAAAAAAAGTTTATGTGTGGAAAAATCGGTCTTAATTACATGTGCTATTAAAATTATTTTGTTAGGTTTTTTGTTTTATTGAGAAATTGTCCAAACATTTTGGGGACTTGTATATTATAGAGACAAATGGTTAAAAAAATCTTTAGGCCCGATATTGTTCGACAACCAAGACACATGTATTATTACTTGGTAATATAGAATAATTGGTAATACGGCCCCAGTGTCCGTCCACCAGTACATTGGTAATGGCCTTCGTATTGTGCCTTGAAATTATTGAAACCAATTAATAACTCAACCATTGTTAACGACCAGAATCAATAGATTTTTGATATTGCACAATTTGTAACTCGTCCAATGAAATGTTTTCAACAATATAATATTATGTTTTAACACGCATAAGTTTTATCTAAAGTCAAGAAGCTAAATGCATATGAAGGAATGTGTACTTAAGTCTGTTTAGATTTGTAGAATTACATACAAGGCATAACGGGAACACTCCTAAAGTCAAAATAGTTATTATATCCCTTGACATAAACAGAGCACAATGTACACTTGTTTAACAGTTACCCTTATTAACAAGTTAATGTATTGTAAGCCAGCAACGTAAAGCAAACTAAACTTTATAGTAGCCGCGTGTCGTTAACCACTAGTCGCAGCTGGTTTTTTATTGGCTATACATTGCGTTTTTATAAAAAAAGCATAATTTTGAAATGATTGTTATCATAATTTTTGTTTTTATAATTTTCAATTCATATGTTTCAACTTTGTCAGGGTTTTTAGTCGTATTTTATTCAGTGTCACTAGCGTTCTAAACTGTTTTCGTCTTCCAAACTGTTTCCCTTAAGCCCTGTATGATAAATTAACAAGAAGAATGAACAAAAATCTTGTCTATTCATATTTATGGTACAAGTAAGGATATAATATAAAATAATGTTCAGTCTTCAATGTGGAAGTGGAAGAATAAGATGCTAATTTACTTTAAATCAATCGCCATTTTGAATAGTCACTAGAATTTCAAGCTAATGTAAGTTGTGCTTAATTCATGCTCTTTTCTCATAGTGCCTATTATATATTGAATATATCATTATTCTACAGCTTCTACTTATATGCCTAAATATTATATTTATATGAGAGGATATTGTACTGAAGTGTTTGTATATCTAGCAACTTTATAACAAAAATGCCTTTGTATTATAATTATTAATCAATAATATCACCTAATAGAACTCATACATCATGGGATTCTGTGTCGTGGCCGCCCGAAATACACACAAAAGCTTTCCACAGTCCACACACGTGGATCACATCTTTTCTCGCTTTGAAAATATAACCACAATCTTTTGTTTATCAGCCTTGATGTTCAGCGCCGAAGCACTCGGTTTCTTAACAGTCTCAAGCGAAGATATTTATTAGTAAAATGAAATTTATTTTCATTGATAATTTTGTTTTGATCATTAGTCTGCTCTAAGCACATAAAATAATTGTAGCTTATTACTTTATTCTTGCCACACTTTCTTGCATTTAATTTGGTAAAACCTATTTGAATTATGTATAATTACCATAGAATGAGCCAAAAGGTACTTACTATTAATTAAGACGTACGGAGACCTCTAGTCCGCCACTTTATGTTTAACCGAGCAACTAACTGAGACGTCGCGTCGACTAGAGTGTGTTGTACTTATCGTCGCAGTCATAGTACCTTTCTGTCCAAGTGTAGTGAGGCCTAAAATAATTGTGCGGGATAGAATAAGTTAATTTGATATTTCTATGACAAGAGTCGTTCGTGAAGGAGTCGCGAGGAGCGCAGAGGGCGCCCGCTTTGCTAGGATATGTGGAGAGCGTGCTCGTTGAGTGATGTCGAACCGAATAATTGCCATACACCTGTCTGTAGATGCCATATTTTTAATATAATTTTAGTTTCTACGAGAAGCAGTAGTGGTAAGCTCGGCCTTCTGTATGAATTCGTAGCCCGCTCGTTTCTGGTCTTGCTTATTCCTTGTACTTTATTGTTTTTGTTTATTTCTTTAATTACATTTGTATAATTTTAAATGTTCACTTGTAATGTTCTTTTTAAGCACGTAGTTAAGTATGTTGACTAAGTCACAAGATAATTTATTACCAATGACATGTTTTTAATTTTTTATATACCTATTTTTATAGTGTAAAACGTTGACATATATTATATTGACGATATAGCTATGCTCTTAATGTGTTTCAAATGTATATTTTGTAGATGTTGCCAGATGTGTGATTTACTAACATTTTGTTATTTGCCACGTTATGTTCTAGGTGTAATATTATATTTTATCAGCCCATAGACTTGTATAGTCAGTGCAAAGTTTCGACACTTCAGTTCAGATACACATTGGAAAATTGTAAATATTGTAAGACCAGTGAGTATGCCTACTAGTTTGATAAGGGAAATATTTGATGTAATGGGAGAAAATAACGCACAACATTTTTATTTAAGATGTGGATAACTTTTAGGCGCCACTCAATGTATGGTCGTGTAAACGCATGCCAATATGTTTCAGTTTTGAGCTGGTTTGTACCATTGAGCCTGCGGGTAACGGCTTAATATCCTTGAGCCTTTAAGATCTCGCGGAATTTAGAAGCCACATTCACATTGAGCTAGACTGCCTCACTCTCATACAGTGGTACAAAACAGCTCAAAATAACATTTTATAACCATTACCACAAATACAAACGATGTTACTGCAATTTTCACATTTCAAAACAAAATAAACTTAATCACCTATACATTTGAAGTATTTATTAAAATATCTTAGCATACTTCCCACTACAATATACCTGTTTTTTTCCCATACCTACTTAAAATGAACCTAAGTGAAAATTTTCGTGATATTTTCGTTGATGATATCCTTATATTAGCTGGATAGATGGTTCTGGAGTGGAGGCCACGTACTACCAAGCAAAGTGTCGGACGCCCACCCACAAGGTGGACGGACGACTTGGTTAAGGTCGCAGGAAGTCGCCGGATGCAACAGGTCTATGTGGCGATCTATGGAGAAGCCCTATGTTCAGCAGTAGACTTCCTGTGACTGAAAAGAAGAAGGTGGATAGATGATTTAGTAGGGGTTGTGGAAATCCTCGAGGAAGGCGTATATAGAACAATGAATTTTTTGAGGCCGAGATTTATAATGAAAGAAAGAATAATAACTTTACAATAATGCCTGATACGAACCCTTTCAAAAAAATATCTTATTCATGTATACCTATCAAAAATCTCAAATTCCATTGGCCTACCTGGGAATCTTACACAAACATAATAAAAAAACGTCTTGCAATAATCCAGAACAATCACTGCTACACCAAACTCATAAACTGCCTAAGCAAATACATATATGTAAGTAAAGAAGACAGGTTTGTTTAATCTTAATTCTAGTTATTATAATCCATACATACCAGGTCGTCTGACCACCTTGTGGGTGGGAGTCCTACGCTGCGCTTTCGCAGGGCGTCGCTGGATGCAGGCTGCCGCCAACAGGTCACTGTGGAAGTCATTGCGGAAGGCCTGTGTTCATCTGATGATACATATATAAATAATCGCCAGTATCTCACAGTGGTAGACAGAGCCAATGGCGATCCACTGGCTCGATCCTAGGATATTACTCTCGCTTCATCCACTTGCGTCAATCTATTCATGCATAGGTACTCGTCGGTTCTGGGTACTTTTCATCCGACACTCGTTTGGGGTAATTCGGTATTAACCGAATAGCAATAACAGCAAGGATATTAACAACACAATGGTTATCTGGAAGAAATCGCTGTAAGCGATAAGACCGCCGATTGTCACCTTTATTTAAGCTAGTTTTAATTCTTTTTTTATTTTTTTGTATGTATGTGGTGTTCAATAAATAATTTGTAAATAAATAAACAACACCGCACTGTCTCAGTGGCAGTATTAGTAGTAATAAGGTACGATCACAAAGCCGATGTCTTAGGTTCTTATCCCGGGTCGGGTAAAGTGTTATTGGATTTTTCTATTCATTATGAGCCCGGAGTCAGGAATTTGTGCCCGATATAGCGATAAGCTCGCCCCCTATGACATCGTGGGACGGGACATACAAGGCGAAATGTGGGTGTCGTCCTGGTGGTGCCTCTGCCTACCCCTTGTGGGATAAAGGCGCGAGTTTATGTATGTATTTAGTATGTACAAACCACTCATCTAATTGACGTGAACTATGAATACACAACTTCATAGTGGATATGAGAATACATTCCTTGCCACAAAAATTGTATGGATAAAAGGGGGAGGAGCATCCAGGTACCAGATGATATGGTTTCCCCCACATTATATAAAGATACGCACATAATAAATAGATTCATAAATATGTTGTCGGTAAACTATGCGGTGTGGATTCCGAGGTTCGAAGATAAGAAATATGTATTAACTATTATAAATACGAAGAAGTGGTTGCTTTGGCAAGTAGAGGTAAAGATATATCCAGTCTTTGCCCAAGAATATCCACCTGATATTTTGTATGAGACACTTTTTAAATTACTATTATTGAAAGACGTCTTTAAAACGGATGAAATTGTAATTATTGTGCTTAAAATCTTTGCATTAAAGCAATGTATTTATGATCTACAAGTTTTATAATTTCGAGCAACTACGTGTTTTGTTAGACGTGGAATTCTTTTTTGCACAAGGCTTTCTCTCAAAGGAAATTCTGAAGTTAGTGATATATTGGTGATTGCTGGTGTGAAAGTAATAAATATTTTTATTAAATACTATTTTATAAAAACAAAAATAAAGTTCAAATGACATAAAGATAGCAAACAGCGTAAAATATATATGACAGTGTCAGTAGACTCTTAAAAAAGCGATAGGTAATAGCGCGTAGGGCCAATGGAGTACATCAAAATTAATATTCCATATGACTTCAAAGATATCTAGAAAATTATATATTTTAATTGCAATGTATTAAAATTCATAATGACCTATATTTGATTATCTTTTTAAATATAAAGGCCACTGGATCAGTGTGTTAGGAAAATCAAACATTACCCATAATAGGAGCGTTAAAATGACGTATCGATACATTACATTCTCATGCTCTTGGGTATGAACGCATTAAACAGTTATAAAGAACTTATTATAGCAATAGTACTAAGCCTTTTAAATAACTAGGCGATAGATGATATTTTTTTATAAACGGGAATATGGATAATAATTTGAACCAATAATCAAACAAATCATTTTCGCGTGATTTTTGTCATCTGCTACTTGTTAGTTTTCGATGCCCTTACATATTTGACACTGTTTAGCCGATCTGAAATCCTGTATTTTATTATGTCTTATCATAAAACGTATAGGTTATGGCGATAGGTTCGCCCCCTATCACATCATGGGACGGAACAAACAAGGCGAAATGTGGGTGTCCTGGTGGCGCCTCTGCCTAACTCTTCTGGGACAAAGGCGTGAGTTTATGTACATACAATGTATAAAACGTATAGGTATACATTCGACTTGTGTCATTTATTTTACATTTATTATTGATTTCGATGTGATTTGAACGCAATTAAGACGTTGCAGATTCTGCAAAAATTCCTGTAGCATAAGTTTACGCGGGATCATCCTAACTTAATATTAAAACCAAATTGTGGATTAACTATTTCCTATTGTTGCTATCTTTCTAATGGGAAAGATATTAATTAAATAGACATTCATAAAACTTTAGTCAATATTTCCCTAGAGTCAAACATGTGACGATATCGTACTTTATCTTGTTTATTAACTCACAATACTATATCTTATGTAGTTAACGAGAGATATGGGAAACAATGTTATCATATGGAATTATATTGTTAGCACAGATTCAATGGAAGAGAGAGCGTGTACAAAACTTTCCAGCAACATTTTAGCGGCCACAGCAGGCGCTAAACAAGAAACGGTAACACCCTAAACACTTTGCACAAATACAGCACCGTTACCGCGTACTTTATTTATACATGCGAGCTAGTTTGACTCACATTTTGTGGTCGCAGGCATTGTGATCAGGGTCCTGAAGAAGCATCAATGACCCAGTTTTAAAAACCTCACAAAATGATATCCAAGGAACACTTTTTGGTGGTAGTATTGATAGCGGCAGTAACAGCAAATACATTTTACAATGCTGATGTCGGTGAAGAGGAATTAGATGAATACGACGTGGCAGAACAAGGAGAAAGCGGAGTGAGAAAAGGAAAAATATGTAAGTAAATATTTTAATTTTATAAGTTAAATATAGCGTCTTTATTGTAGACATTAGGAATCTTGCAATTAAACTGAAGCTATGCGAAATTGTATTTTAAAGCACCGGCGATGTATTTGGCTCAAACGCTACAAATAAATATTTTATAGTAGAAGATGCATTTTAATGATATATTGATATGTAAGCAATAGGGATACCAGATTGAGTGACCATAAACATTAGTATTCTATTAAATTATTTAAGGCCAATTATGTCGTGAATGGAAGTAAATAATTAAGATTATATTAGTCGGTAGAGTTTAATCCCATCGAACCTACAGCAACGAAATCAATGGCACCATAAACAGGAGTCAGTTCAGAAATACCCTGACCGACGAGAATGTATTATGAAAGTGATGAGAAAGCGAAAGTGGTGTATCAAAAGAGATCGAGCAAGGAGGAGATTCATAATCTCTACCTACTCCTATGTGCACGTGTAACCGCGCAACGGCTATGTACGGTTATAAGTGTAAAGTGAATCAATTCGTACAATTTTTTTGGAATAAAATCATTCTGCTTTGTAACTACTACCCGCACCAACCAGCTGTTCGATACTGCTGATACAAGCTTCAAACGTTATGAAGTGTATGACATCAGTGCCCCTAGCCGGAACATTTTGAAGTATCGTATAGTAATACTCGTATACGATACAAACGTTTCCCGCTGTCAAATTTTAGTTCCAAATACGCTCAAAATGGCGCTGTTTAAATTCCCATACAAAATTTTACTATTCATATTCTATTACGATACTGCAAAATGTTCCGGCTAAGGGCACTGTTAATTTCATTTTTTGATATTGTATGGGCCTGTTTGCGGAGAAAGCCCCTCTCCCGATAGTACCCCACCCACTACCATTGGTCTCAGCGAGTGGTCTTTTCGCAGCTTCCTACTGACACTCGTTATTTCACTGTTCCACCTTTTAAATCCTCAATTTTTTCGCTTCAAATTGTTATAACAGGTATAAATTAATTACCTACGTAAGCTTAAAACCAAGAGGAAGTCCAAAAAATATTCATTAGATAAGATTAAATTTTAAGGGATGATAACATTGACACGACTAATTTTAAGGACAATAAACTTTACACAATCTTGTGCCTATGAAAAACATACATTATAAGGATAAATATAGGTATATAAAAATTTGTTCAATAAGCGTGGATTAAAGATCAAATCAGAAGGAAGGCGACTCACTAAAACACACCAAGTGGACAAAGATCCAATTCTAAGAAAAATAGTTCACGTTATTAGGAAATACCTCTTGAAAGGTTTTCTAGTTGTAATTATACGCATTATTTCAGTATTTCCGTTCGTAAGTATTGTGCGGTTCGCGAACACGGACTGCAGCACTACGGCGGCGTTGACCGGGACATGTCTGGCGCGTCGGGAGTGCAACAATCTCAACGGGACTATTACTGGAACATGCGCGTCTAGGCGAGGGAGGTGCTGTATCGGTATGTATATGGATCTAATTTAGATTATTATTATCAAAATACAGATGTTAAGATTTTACGTATGGGTTGTCGCAAGGTGTACCTATAACAAAACTTTTAAGATAGATATATTTGAAAACAAAAAGCACTCTGAAAATCGGTAAAAAAAGCACTCTGATAAACGCCTGTCTGTTAAAATAGGTAATGTATATCAGATATTTCTCTATTGTAAAATTATTTATTCAAAGAAGCTTGGCTTGACTGCATGGAGATTTTGATTTATAGTAGGTATCTACCTAAAATATACAGTATCATGTTTGTTGCAGTGACCCGGTCGTGTGGAAGTACAACAAACGTGAACAACACGTATTTCGTGAGTCCGGGATATCCGTCCGCATACGCCGGTGGACAGGCGTGCACCCTCATTGTGAACCGTTGCAACAGCAACATTTGTCAAGTGAGTTTGATTTGTACACAGAATTATCAAACTTAACTGATTTACCTAATAAATTAGGTGCTTCAAAGTTCAAACGTGGTGGGGTACAAGAATATCTACTTTCTATTGCCGATATTTTCAGTCAGCAATCACATATGTCGTATTCAGCGATGATGACTTTATTGACCGTGCCGGGTCTATTTCATTCCCTTATACATATATCTTAGTAAGAAATGAGACTATCGCCATGTTGGCCACAAATACCAAGCCAGGGCAACTCATATGAATTGTCAAATCAATAACTCAGAATTAACATATTTCTAGATCTAATGTTCTAGAAATATGCTAACTCCATCAGGAATTCACTGATGGAATTCACAACCATAAACAAGCTACCAGTGCGACTCGGACAAATTGTTTGCGAATAATAGGCCAAATACCCGCACACGTGCTACACCCGAAAAACGCAACGTGTTTACGAGGCATGTCTTGCCGTACTAACATTCACTCACAGCCCACAGGCCACAAGCTGCCATACGTTAGCGAAGTGTGTTGTGTATCTAATGTGCTATGTGACTATATTTATTTCAGCTCCGCATAGATTTCCTGGACTTAGTGATTGCGCAGCCGGACGGCGACGGCGTGTGCACCACCGACTCGATCACCGTCACTGGCGGCAACACCGTGGTGCCCACTCTCTGCGGAGATCTCACCGGACAGACCATATTTGTGGACTTCAACGGCAACACCGCTATTACGATCACAATCTCAGCTACTCTCGCCACTACATTTTCTAGGAGGTGGAACATCAGGCTCATACAACTTGGTTGCGATTGTCCAGGGATTGGTATGTTTGATTAGTGATGCACTTGTCATCATGCCTTTATTTAAATATTTATGGTTTTGAGAATGCAACATCTGTGTTAGCTTCTTTTCTTATTTCTTAATTTTTTCTAGTTAAATACTAAGGGTTTTGCGAATACGACATATGTATTAGCTTCTTTTCTTATTTCTTCTTGCATGTTATCATATTTTTATTTAATTTTCTTTCTTGTGTTGGTTTTATGTATTTATACTTTTTATATTTTAGTTATAACTTATTAACTATATTATGAATATGAACTACTTGTTGTTACTTTTAAATAAATTTCTATCTTACTTCTTAGTTCTTCCTTCTTGTATTAAGCACGGGTAATTTATTTTAAGTCATATAATTTTCAGGTTTAGGTATATACTAATATTTACGTAACCAGGTAAACTAGAAAGATTAATATTCCTTTTTGCAGCAAATTTATGAACAGAGCAACAGTCTGTCTATTCCAATACAAAAAATATTGAGTTTAACCCTTACTGTGGACTGCAACGGGCTGATGATGATGATAATTAACCCCTATTATTTTATATTCACACGATAAGCAGAGTACAATAAACCAGATGGTAAGTGCACTCAGTGCTGAAATTAGTAAGGCGCGAGCGATGCCCAGGCACAAGGCGCAGAACTGCCTATACCACACCAAGATTTTGTTGCTATGGGGCGTAGTTATAGGAACTCATACCGGGCCGATTAATACTTGATACGGTACTGAGTGTAGTGTTAACCAAATCCGCTAGAATAAATTTTAGTATATTTAGGTTCGAAGATTAGGACTGAAGATTAGATTTCCAACAATCGAACAAAACGCAGCATAACTCTTCTATTACTTTTCGTCGTTTTTCTGCGAGATAGTGGTACCATCATAGACTATACTCATTTCACGGGTACCGTGGTCACTAAGTCGCATACTTACATGTGATGAGGTTGGTAAAGTTAGTCTTTCATGCATTTCCCAAATTGTTCAGCATAATTACAAACTTATTAGGAGAACTGATAACATAAGACTGTTAATGATACAACATAATATCAACCTGGATTACTTTTGAATTTCCGATCTAATCGAATGCGTGCGCACCGTAAATTTTTGCTTATAACAACCCTACATACTATAAATATATCCTAAGTACATAGTACATACTGCAACTAATATTTATTTCCAGCTCCCAACGGTTGTCTGCAGTACTATACGGGTACCTCGGGTACCATCCAAAGCTTCAACTACGGCACCGCAGCCAACACGGCGCTCAGTGCCTCTCTAGTAACTGGCACCAGGCAGATAGCCAACACTAACTACGGAATATGTATTAGGATGGAAGCGGGGTACTGCGCCATACAATACGCTCAGGTACTTTATTGGTTGTGTTTTATTGATGGCGTTTTGGCCAAGCGCGTGGTAGCCTGTTGGTAACGGACCAGACGCGGCTGCCTACATGTTCACGGTGGTCGCGGGTTCAAATCCCAGGGCACACCTCTGACTTTTCGGAGTTATGTGTGTATTGATAGTCAATCACCACGCACTTTAACGGTGAAGGAAAACATCGTGAGGAAACCTGCATACCGTAGAGATTTTAAAGAATTTCTACGGTATGTAAGTCCGCCAACCCGCACTAGGCCAGCGTGGTGGACTATATGGCCTAACCACTCTCAATCGATTCCCTCGATTGTAGAGTAGGCCCGTGCCCTGCAGTGGGACGTATATGGGCTGACATGGATATATAGATGGCGTTTTATTTTAAGCAAGTTGAACATGTATAAAAAACTCGTTAGACATGTAATCCTTTCGTGCTCGTGTTGCCATCACTAGGCCCGTCCCGGCCTCAAAAATAGCTTACAACTGTATTTTGCATAATTTTATTGAACTACCCACGGGTTAACACATTGTCAATTTCCAAAACATCGTAAACAATGTTTATATAAGACATAAGAAGTTTGCGGTATAACATCGATAGCTGCGCATAATATGCCTTTGACAATATTCAATATTTCTGGCGTGGTTGAACGATTGCCAGCTTAATCGGACCGGAAGGACCCCTTGAATCTTAGTATGGGGCCATTTTAGCCAGAGTAACAACTGGACATAATGAGACTTAACATCCTGTCTCAGGATGACGAGCACAGTGGATGTGTTTTGTAATTTATGGTGTTTGGTTTTGCTACTGTCTATGAGCGGTCGTATCTCGTACCATGAGGCGAATAGCATGTTCGTCTCGCCATTCACAGCAATAAAAAATGGCTATATGTGACTATTTGGCACAGACCGCGAACGACGTGTACTCGTTCACGGTGACGGGAGACGTGGAGGGCGCCGACAACACTGTACTGGGCACCGCCGTGGGCGCCGTCAACGACGGAGCCTGCGTCACCGACTTCGTGGTCATTCCCGACCCCACAGTTGTGGCGACGGGCGTGGCTGTGGGCACCGACCGCTTCTGCGGCCTGGGATTCGTCACTGTGTCTTGTGAGTAATACCAAACAATCATAGCTATACTTAACATAGGATAAGTCAAGAGTATCTTGATGTGATGTAAATGTATGAAGATATTGATGGATATACTGTCAAGAGAATATAAAGTAGTATTTGCCTAAGTTGGCATGACATTACGTAACTAATATATGACATATTCATCATTTTAACCACTGTTAATATTTTAGATCAATGACTTTCTTTTAAACATAAAACACCATTTAAATAACATTAAAAAGGTATTGTTTAATAACAATTAACAACGCTAAAGCAATAATAGAACAGTTAGAAAAAAACATTATAAAAGAGACACATCATAAACAATAATGCAAGACTTTTATTTAATCATTAAAATTCGATGTTGCATTTACATCTCGTCGACAATTATAATTATTATGTACACTACACAGTGAAAGGTGACATATAGTTGTGTGTAACATGTTTATATGAATTATATTTGTTTACAGCGAGTTCCAAGCCGTTCGTATTGTACGTGGTGACGGACGGCAGCGAAGGCGCCACGGCCACGACAGCCCCCGACGTCGCAAACCGCGGCTTCTCACTCACATACACCCAAGTCGCTTGCTAAACAACTATCTTAACTTGGTACGCCACAACTCTTAATATAGAATTGAATCAGCAACAAAAGATCTGAATATGCCCAAAATAATGTACATTCGTAATAATTATCTATTTATAAATAATTAGTACAACTCTCGAAAAGAAAACTATAGTTTGTAACAATGCATAAAACTGGTCAACTCTATTTTTTACTTTTAAAATTATATTTACAAATTTAATTATGTGATTTTTCTATTCAACAGTGGTGTCATAAACGACACATACAAACGTTTTTGAGAGAAACACATACAAACATGTATAAATAATAAAACAAAAGGTCTAATGCAATAGCAGCGTATCCAAATTACCGAATAAAATAAATTATGAAAGGATATAGGGTACATAATAAATGAAAATATTTTAATTTGTTGACCAGTATAATTATTGTTTTCTTTTTGACTTATGTACATCTTAGATTTAATTAGAATGCAGTAAAATTCCATAATTAATAAAATATATTCATGGAAAAACAATATTGCGTTTTATTTATAAAATTCCATTCATTATCAGATTACTACTCTAATCAGGTCATCATTATAACAAACATGTTAAGCAACAAATAACAGAATTTCATAGTGTAACATATGTATAATTATTCTAATAGATGAATAACAGCTCTATTGGTGATATTTTTACTAATACTATTATTGCTATTCTAGTAAAGATATTGCATGCTGTACATAAATTCCAGAAACTTCTTTGTCTCGGTAAAAACAAAAACCCAAGATGGCTAGTGTGCAAAGTCAGAGCACAAATAAAGCAATAGTGTGACAACTATTTCCCTTACGCTTGCTTGCTCAAGCACAATGAAAAGTACGGGTTTGTAGGGCCACTAGCACAAACATTGAGGTACTGCAACGGACACCAACAACAAAATGTTTCTAACACTAACCGCAGATGTATACCGCAGTTCGTACAACTGCAAGATTATGAAGAAATACCACTTTGTACGTAATCCATTACAACAGAATGATAACATTATTGCATGTCATTTCATAACTAAATCAACAATAATTTAAGTACAGTTACAAGTTCAATAACAAGAACCCAAGAAATATGTAATGGAATTATTTAGAAACTGATATTCATATACAACTCTAATTTTTCAGTGTTGGTACCAAAAATCACCACACAGTATATTGGTAAGGGAACCCATAAGGAAAATTGCATACCATGGCGATTTGTAAAATAATCAATGGCATGTAAAGTCCTCCAACCTGCACTAGGCCAGTGTGGCTGAAATGGCCTAATCCCTCTGAATCAGACTCTTGATTGTAGAGGAGGCCTGCGCCAAGCAGTGGAATGTATATGGGCTGATACAGATTCATATACTATTGCCGTCCTCTCTCCTCATGTGGTTGTTACATGCATACAGATTTTATTCAAGATGCAGGATCCCGACCAATACTCCAATGAGCACTAGCACGCAACATTGCCCAGTTTCTAGAATAATAACAGCACTTAATGGACTTTACTAATAGTTGAAGGCCTTAGACATATTAACAATGTAAAAATATCACTTTCAATCACAAGGAAACTTATGCATGGATTGCCACAACTTTACCCATTCCATGGTGTATGGTAGTCTTAATGTCATCGTACCATTTGGCGATTGCTGTGTTACTACTCCTCAAGTCTTTGAAAGCTTGACAACCTTCGATGCTGCTGAGGACTCCAAAGACTGTAATGTCGGCCAGATTTGGCTTCTCGCCGCCGAGGAAAGGAGTGCCTTTGGACTGAACAGCCGACGTCCATTCATCCGCAGCGTCGTAAAGTGACTGTCGAACGTCGTCTTTGATGTTGTGTCTGGAAATAATTTGGACAATTTGTTTAATGTGCCTTATATTTTGATAAAATAATAAATTTCGACAGCCTCCGTGGCGCAGTTGGTTAGACGCCGCCTGTGAAACGAGAGGCCGCGGGTTCGATCCCCGCACCGAAACAAATATTTGTGTGATCCACAGGTATTTGTTTCGGTTCTGGGTGTTTGTGAGACCGAAAAGTCTCTCGTAGCTTCTGATACCCACGACACAAGACTCGATCTTAGTGTGGAGTCAGGACTATGTATGTGACTCTTGGGTGAATTTATTTATTTAACATTATTGTATTAATTGAAAGATATGCAGTCAACAATAATTCAGAACTCTTAAGGATTAATGTATTTGAATGCATGATATAGAACCCCAGGAAATTTACTGCTGAACTTATGTTTGAAAGAAAACTGTAGTGGCGGTACTTCCATACAAGCCCAAAAGCCTGGCTTGCCCTACATAATACGTATTTACTCCATATTGAATACAAACTATTACATTCAATACAACAGTCATTTATTAGAAAACATCTAGCATTTAAATTTTTTGAATTTCCCGCGCCGCGATTCAATGAGACGCCAGCGCCGAAGCGCCGCGTAATATTCATTCATTAAAACTATACTGAACTTGAAAAGACGGAGCACACAGCACATATATCTATCCTTTTCTCTCTCGTGTGCTTTTACGGGGCTTCTAGCAACGCGTGAACTGTATGGGGAAATGATATTACTCGATCGCTACGAATGTATAGCTATAGATATGTTATATAGCTGTTCACTGTACACGAAATGCCCGGCTTCGGCCTTGATGATGTAAAAACATCGTGCGTTGCATGGTCGTCACGTGATTATTTGTTAAATCAATTATATCTATTGTTATTAAATTAAGTTGGTTCCTTTTAGAAATTATTTCTAATATTTTTTTTAGAACAAATAATGAAGTTTTAATATTTCTTTTAATAAATTGTATCTTTTGTATTGTTTATTTCACGTTTACTGGCAATACAGCACATTTTTCTACTAACTTCATTTGTATTATGATTTATGAGTTGTGTTGTGTTTTGTTTAAGGTTAATGTTTAGTTTTTTTATGTTATTTAAACTTTTTGATACTATTATGAGTTGTATTGTTTTCTGTGATGGTTTGAGTGCCATGGTGAAAGCGTTCATTGCCGGTAAAAAGGTAAATTCATTCAATTATATTGAAAAATAAACCGGCGCGAAACCTATGCCGGGTTTGTACATTTAGTAAGTCGCGGTAAATCACAATAGACATTTCTTCAGGTCAGTTTAATAAACTACGTACTTTTATTACTACATGCTCCCTTTAAAGCTATTAAACAATCGTGATTCATATGTTTTTATATGACACGTCTTGTGTTGTAGATTGTTTGGATTATAATGCTTTCATTAAATTTTCATAAATTTAGGTGGTCCTTTCAAAAGGCAATCTATTATTTTAAATTCAGAAAAACATTTAAACATAAATGCGTTAATAATAATTTCTGTCTGCAATTTCGGTTAACCTCGAAGTCGAACACGGCACCACAGAATAGTGACGGCAATAGAAATGCAATGATGAATGAAAAGTTACGGATGCATGTTCACAAGTAATCTATATTAATTGTTTTAATCTTAAGATTGTGTTGAAGGTTTGCCGACGTATTATAAATTAATTTTCTTCGTTCTTAGTAACTTTGTGTTAAATAATATTAATTAAACGTAAAAAAATATTCGGCTTGCCCTACTCCAAAACCCTAGGCACGCCACTGGAAAACTGACCTGATGCTCAATTATAAAGACTTGTGCCTCCCCATTCCTCCAATATGTGTACAGTAACTTGATAGTTACATACTATAATATACTGCTAACTTCAATGGATATGTGAGTTTTCCGTCAGTATAAAATTCTCTACTATTATAGTTATTTGGATTTTTTATAAATAAAGCTTTTAACACCCTGCTATACCGTAATTACCGAAGAAGCATTTGTACTAACAAGGTAATATGTATACTCAGTGTAAAGTTACCTCTTCTTAAGTCGCTTGCCAATAATCCACATGGCTGCAGCTCCGACATACACCATAAGTGCGCATTCCCAGCTGGGGAACGCCTGCTTCCATCCACCGGCCTCCTCAAACCACTTGAATGTCTCTAGGGCTTCGCCCGGAGTTCGGTACACGTTGGGAGATAGCGTGTGGACCAGAACACTGTCAGCCCATTGCCTCCACTTACGCTCTTCACTGCAAATAATTAACAACATGACTCTAGACAGGTGGAATGACGATTTGCAAAAGATTGCTGGCAACAATATAATATAGGTTGCAAATGAGACTTGTCAAAATGGCACACATTGGAGGTTAATTATCCAGCAGCAGACTGCTATAGACATTATGGTGATGATGATGTTTACATTCATGTCGAGTGTAAGAGACTTAACAACTAATGTCTCTGGGTGACCAACGCAGCGCAGTGGCGTGTTGATAAAAGTAAGTTCTGGGGTGACACTAACCATCAGAGTAGAGACTGGCTCATCTTTTTATGTCTAGTAACAAAAATTAGAAAGGGCCAAGATCCATAAATCCTAAGATAAATTTCTCTAAGCGAAGTTAAGGCGCGATGGATATAATCTATTACTACAACTCTCACTTCAGTTGGCAGTGATGATTTTTACTTAAGATGCATTGGGGCTCTCGGTAGCTATGCTACAACTGGCAGTGTGAT
Organism: Deilephila elpenor; assembly: GCA_949752805.1. Lineage (NCBI taxonomy): Eukaryota > Metazoa > Arthropoda > Insecta > Lepidoptera > Sphingidae > Deilephila > Deilephila elpenor. The sequence continues at coordinate 3,057,539 of OX457093.1, forward strand.
TGTATTCTATAAGGATTATTATTTTGGGCCCGTAATGTCCCATTGCAGGGCAAGGACCTCTACTCTCGCTTTTCATACACCACTGTTAAGGCCTTTAGAGACCAATCTTCTAAATAGGCCTTCAATTTGTCTTATAATTAAGTTACTTTATTTAAATATTTATAATAAGAATACAATCAGGATGGCGAACGCAATGGAATGTCGATGCTTTGTAATTCATGGTGTTGTTTGGTTTTCGACTGTGCATGACCGGTCATATCTCTTACCATCAGGCGAATGGAATGCTCGTCTTGTCATTCAACGTAATTTAAAAAAACTTACGTTTCTGCATTTTTTTCCTTATCGCTCTGCGAGACGGCGTTGTGCATTATAAAATATCTATTAGCGATTTCTGTGCAATCCTTTCCGGCATCATTCACATATTTCGATATAGGATAAAACTTTATAATATCCCTCAACTGACTGCTCTTGTCTTGTAAATAAGTTTCAAGCACAGAAATTATTGCAGTGCTGTCTAATAATTGCTGAAATGTAATAAAAAATATTAATTTAATGGTTACACAATAAACATCATAATCATTGCTATTACTATTTAAAGCAATTAAGCAGACAGGCGTAATTTAGCCAAATGACGACATACAATCGTCTATTATTAATCTAAACTTTACTTTGGCAGCACTGCACTTGCCACCAGGTGCCACTCTGCCATGCCAGTACATAGATCATCTATGGCATTTGTTAAGTCTTACTTGATATCCTCCATCGACTTTGGCGAGCAGAATTGGCACTTTCTTGTAGCCGGACCATTTGATAGCTTGCCTCAGCACAGCGTCCACTTCCACGATTTCGTAGCTGATGCCCCGTGCGTCCAAATAAGCCCGCACTTTGCAGCAGAACGGACACGTGCGGTATTGGAACAGAATCAACTGCAAGTTGCTTGTGTCGGCGTCATTAATGATCTAAAACAATATTTATTAAAATAAAAATATTATAACTAAATGTATCTAATTAATGATACGCACAGCTTTATAATTAAGGCTTAATATATTCTCTTTCGATGCGATATACATATCAAATAATCGATTTTAGCAACGAGTAATATTCAACATATTAAATAAGGCGCATATTTTAACAAATTTGCTAATAAGCTACGTCCAAACATAAAATTTTGACCAAAATCCCAATAATTGATTAATTATACAAGTTTTTGGGCTACCAGATCAAATATTTATTCAATTCATGTAGCATATTATTTAGAAATAACACACCCATATCGAGTCTCTATTTTTATTATCCAATAAAATCGCCAATGCAATTTTCACTTTTATTTTTCGTATATTTTTATTTCAACCACAACCTCAATTATTGTGAATAACATTCAAAGGTGAAATACTTAAACGATTAACTTGAAAAAACAAGGCGTTGAGATGCAAAGCATGAATCAACATAGGGAAAAACCCAGCACAAAATGATAATAATCATTCGCAGAAACAAATATAAATAAATATTCGCTCAGTTGCAAGAGAAGTGACGCATTTTGACATTTTCGCAACAAGTATAAAAACGTGTAAACAAATCAATACATAATAAATTCACCCAACAGCCAGTCAAGTACATGAATCATACACACAAATCTGTAATAAGAATTTGTAGATCACAAATACATATTATATTGTGTTATATACGGCCTCAAGTTCATAACCGGCGTTGTAATTAATTGCGCCAGAGACGTATCAAATATATTCTTATAAAAAACAAAATGTTAGAACTAAAATTATTAAATTGTTACACTAAATAAAAAAACCAGTAACTAACGCACCTTATTTTTTCGTAACATAGATTTTGTTTGTAATACAATATCATGTCCCTACATTGTACAAAGTGAAAATATATCAAAAAAGAAAAAACCAGGCAAAAGCAAATAAACATAAAAACAATCGGAAAATAATATAGAAAAATACTTAAACAAAATGTTTCCACATTAACCAGCTACAATATCTAATGTCCACATATCAGATATCAATACTTCAAAGCATTAAAGTCTTAACTTATCTATATACAAATATATCAATTTATATAAAGACATATCTTGCACCTTTACTTCTAATATAGTATTATATTATGGTATATTATAGTAATTTAACCAATATTAACATTTCTCACTGTTGACTTATATAGCCTGGTCCATGAGTTCCTCTCTCTCTTTAATGTGACAAATTATATAATTTGAGCCCAATATGGTGATAGACTCGCCCCCAGCCACATTATGGGAGGGAACATACAAGTCAATATGTGGGTGTCCTGGTGGCACCTCTGCCTACCCATTCTGGGATGAAGGTGTGAGTTTATGTATGTATGTACGAACTAAATTTGTAGGCAAATATAATAGCACTGTATCATGAAATGAATGCCCTTGAAACATAATAGGCCCAGTGCATAATACACTTGAGAGAGCACAAACACATACAATAACTACAACAATATAACACTGACTATTCCACAGAGAGTTAATTGGCATTGTTGTCAATATACATTCACTTGGAGCCTATATGATCAATATGATATTGCTCTTGTTTCCTTTTTATGAAAATGAATTGTTTGTGAATAAATAACTGTCAGAAATACACAGCCCAGTCAGTTGATAATATATAAACCAGCAGTGGTAAAAATGGCTAGTAATAAAGTATTAATCTCACTCTATTAGGGGACAAAGACAAGAAAGAAATTGGAGCTTAGTACATACCGCAAAATACATCTTAAACAATTTTCACAATTTTATATACAGCTTAAACTTAAGCTTTAGTTTTTATCATGGTATGCATTTTGCACAGCAGTAAATTTGAGTTTTTATCAACATAGACAATAGACATTAATAAACCGCTTATATGTGATAATAGATATAATATTTGTATCCCAATATGTCTTAATAATTAATTAGCATAAGTCCGTAAGTACATGGAGTATGAAAATCTGTTACATGATGGATAGCTAGCATTAAATTATTCATAGTCTTTTAAAATCAACATTAACATACAAAAATATATGAGCATATTACTGTCTTGTCAATGCAGTGGAATAAAAAGCCTTTTTTTTTGTAGCTTTATGTAGAGCAGGTAGTTGTAAAATGAAAATATAAACCACGCTGCAATTTGTGGGAATAAACAAAATCATCAGGCTAGGTGGCGATTAAATGACCGAGATCTATCGGGCTATATACATCTCGGCAATCTCTCACGTCGATCTCGTATTCGCGTATTCTATTATCGATCTCGTATTCGCGTATTCTCGTATCCTAGGGCGCCGGTATTACTAAAATAGGATAAAACCACAACTTATGGTAGGAAACTTACTTTGTACTGCGGCGTGTACTCAGGCGCTTGCTTCAAAAAGGCATAATCTTCTTGTTCTTCCTTAGCCGAGCTCTTCTTAACGTTTACTTTATAGTGGGTATAGCCCCCATAGCCGGCTCCGATGAGCACACCGATGCTGGCGCTGACCACTGTCAACTTCGCCGTCGACCTTGGCCGGCTCTTTGTCGTAAAAAACACTTTCGACAACTGCCCATTCCTTTTAAGCGAAGAAATTACAATATTCTGGAAAATGGTAAACGAAGGCCGCCACATTTCTTATGTTTTCGATAACATGGAAACAGGAAAAAAATTTCGACACCGATAATCACGAATGTGTTCCTGAAATAGTAGCCGTTTTCCGGTAAATGTGAATCTACATTTGATCCAATAACATTAAATCCCACTTTTTGCTATATAATTTAAGGTGTACTACTATTTATTAAATCTCAATTTGCTACAGAAATAAGAAATTATGCAACATTAAAGAATTATTTGAATGTAACCTCACTATCTCTTTCGAACAAGAATCGATGAATTTTGTCTATGGAATGTATGAAAAAAGGTATGTTATTCAGCATGTAAATAAATTAAGGTCTAGTTGCACCATCTAACTTTGCCTGTGAGAAAAGTCAACCGTTAAAGTTACAGTTATCCATTTTCGGGTTGCAGAAATCTAACATTTGTCAAAATGACGAAGCACATAACACTATCTTTAACTCTTCGGTTACGAGAGGTTAACGTTTTCATTAGAGTTAAAATGACAAAATGTAGTTTGTCAAAACGATAAATTCATAACCTCTGAATTCTCTATATAGTATTAAAAATTATATTATGGTTAAAAATAGTTACTGTGACTTAATTTGGCTATACAGGTTGAATTTTTCAAGTGGGCGTGGCTGGCCAAATACGAAATTATGTGGAAAAGTGAAAAATACTGAAAGGTTACACGAGCCCAATTTTGATGAAACTAAAACTGCATAATTGGATTTTTGATAAATCAATATTCCTAGCGAAAAATTGAACCCGATGATATTGAAAAAAATAACACATGCTGTATTATAACACCATTTCGTAATGTTGCTAATAAGGATCAAAATCTGGGAAGTAATATTAGCGATTTAATCATTATAAATTGGCAATTCCGCTAGCATTTGTGTATGCCGCTGTTATGTATATATTCCCTAGTCATCCGGTTAACTTTACCTTTTACAATTCCTCTAGAGCAGTGGCGCAACACACGCATTGTCAAATTCGGTGGGCTATAGTCACAAACACGGTTATAGTTAACTTTGACTGTATCTTTCTATTTCCTACAACTATTCCTCAATGTGTTTAAAATAAATATTCTAAATTATTTTATAACTAATATTTTATACAAAAACATACAATGCAAGTTAAATAAAAGCTTGTAAAAATCAAATAGTTCCATATATACGTCTTTCTCTCCGCGACAACACCATTTTTGTAAATTAAAATAAGTAAAATAAACTCGCCAATATGGCTATAAAGTAGTCGCGTTTAATATGAATCATTAGACATATCATTTTAATACAATTAACGTATATTTGAATTGTGTATAACTGCATAAAATGAAATTATTAATAATTTTATCGAATCTAATATGATCCATAGACAAACTTGTATTCACAACAATTTCGTTGTCTCGTTCATCGAAATGTCTGTCTGACTGTCTTTGCAAGTTACTTACTGATTATGATTACCCTCTGATTTTTTTGAGATTTTGCACGAATTTGTGATGTAAAACTGTAAAATTTGATTTCCGTTTATTGAGTGAAATAACGCAATGATTTCTTAACCATGAATGAAAAGTACTAAGTTCTTTTTAGCGCTGTAGGTAAGACACATTCGATTCGCATCTTGATATAAGTATTGGCGCGTTAGTGAGCCGTGTATTTTTTCTCGTTCTTTGTGTTGTGCGACGTCAAATGGCATTGTTTGGCATTTAGGAGTGTGGTTATGCCCGAAGTATGCCGTCGACGTCGCGGTCGAGGGGCTCCGGGCGCGGGCCGGACGGCGCGGCACGGGCCCAAGTCATAGCGCCCATGTCGGAGCGGCAACAGTTGGCTCTGGTGATGCAGATATCTTCACAGGATTGCCCTCCAGGTTAGCTGACGCTTTGCATATTGTGTATGATGATTTGCAAGGTGATAGGTGATGACTTCCCGCCTTTTTCCTGCCAGCCGCTCCGACCCCAGCAGAAGAGAGGAAGAGAACAAGGCAGCAGCGCAACGAACGAGGAGAGACACCGCTACATGTGGCAGCTATCAGGGGAGACCATGATCAAGTTAAAAAGCTCCTTGATCAGGGTCAAGACCCAGATGTACCAGACTTCGCAGGTCAGTCGTTTTCCAGGGTTTTACTACTTTCGTGAAGTCTGATAACATTCAACAGGTTTCAACACTGGTATAATAATAAAATGTGAAAGTTTTGTTGCAAAATGTTTTTAATATGCATAAAAACAATTAATAAGTAAATATACATCTTGAATTAATCCATTTAATTCTTTAAAAAACTTCAAAGGAACATAATGTATACAGTTGTAAAATAAGCCACTAACCATTGACTTGCAAATATAACGTAAGATGGAAACACTAAGATACTGAGACACAAAGGCTAAAGGTTTTTGATCGCAACCAATAACATAACAAACATCAATTGTGCGTGTCCTGTATAGAAACTATATTGAGTGTGATTCAAGAATGAAAACTATGATTTGTATTTATTTTATATTTCTATGATGTATCCATTTGATTATTATAACATTTATATGTGTAATAGTTTTATACAACAAATATGTATATGTACATAATTCTATGGTTATTATACTAAGTATTCTGGTATAACATTTATTATTTTTACATATAATATGGCAGATGTCTTTAAAGCACTCATAGGTTTAAGTACACCAAACTATTTGTTGAAGACTTAGCAACATCTAAGAGAACTTGGATTATATCACTCTGCTATCTGCTTACTAGCATAATAAGCAAGCAACAATGACTCCTAGTTCTTTTGTTGTATGAATCTTACAATAAACAGTTTGGTATAGGAATAAACTTTGTTATGCCAAGGAAACCATCTGTTGGTGTGGATGTGGTCTTAATTAAAACATACTAAATTAATTAATGTCATGCCATGTCCCTTACATGGTTAGGCAGGCCTAATTAATACAGAAACAAACTAGCCCAGTCTGGGCACATTGTAATATATTTCAATTACTGTATTTGACTTCTCTTAATCCTATTTACTTACTAATTACAGGTGCCTCTGACATATTTAACATACACCACAATATTATCAATTTAAACAAATACTAACATTATCAAATAGTATAAGTATTTTATAATTCTAAATGTTGTTTTATTTGCTAGCTTCATACATGTTATGCTTCCTTTCATCTTTGTAGTTAATTTGTGTCCATTTATATGTATTTAGTATCAATGTGTAAAATTTGTACTATTTGCGAGTAATACTTCATTGCAGTAGAATTTGTTCAAATGGACATCACCTTAGTGCATAGCGGGGAAATTATGGCAGTAATGCAAGACTAGTCAGTGAATTTCTCAATGTACACCAGCTATAAATTTTAGGATGGACACCACTACATGAAGCTTGCAGCTATGGATGGTACCAAGTAGTAGTAGTTCTTGTGAATGGTGGTGCTAATGTCAATGCAAAAGGGTTGGATGATGATACTCCGCTTCATGACGCTACTACGTCTGGTAACCTCAAGATGGTGAAATTCCTCATTGAGCATGGGGCTGATCCTTTTGTGAAGAATACTAAAGGGAAAATGCCATCAGACTATGCAGCACCGCACATCTATGAGTATCTACAGTCTCTGAAAGGTATGTTTCCACTGCACACATTTAATCATAGCCACATTTTCTACTTATTGGATTTTATCAGATCATGGATGGATGACCTTATGAGCAAAAGTCACAATCACAATAAATTAAAACTGTTTTAATATGTAATCTACATTTTAACAGTCAAAGTAACATGTAACAAATAACTGGTGCCTATAATTTCTGTCATTGTAGCACTTTATGGTTAAATTACATATCCTCAGGTCAGTCATCATACTTACCTTGCTTTTTCCATCACCTATCACTACCATTATTTTGACATATTACCAAATATCAATGCTTTCACATACAATATTCTTATTTTTTCTCTCAAAACAAGGCGTAAAGGTGATTAATTATGGAATTATGACAATAAGGTATGTATGACAATGTCTGTATTTCTCCTATTGGATGTGTAATTCTATGTGTTTGTAGTATTTTATTTTATGAATTATGCAAAGGCTTGTTATAAATTTATTTGTAATTGTGTCTAACAAATATGTCACACATCCAAACACATTTCTGCATTCAAATTTGATTGGTTAACCATGCTTAAGAAATTAAAATGTAAACAAATATGTAGGAGACTATTAAAATATTTATGTATTAATCTACATAGGTATGCTAACCTCTGCTAGAGTTAAAAAAATGTGTGTTAGATTTTGAAATATTGAGATAATCTCTAAAAACCACTTATTATGGTAACATTATGTTATTTATTTCAATTTCAACAATGGTATTTATTGAAATTAATTTTAGCTTGTAATCTTCCACCTAGTGATCAATACTCTTATCAACACATTGCAAGGTTTGTTAAACCTGTACAAATTACTAATTCTATTATTATTTATTTCTATGATATCAAACAAGTTTATGCCCTCGTGGCCTTGAGAAGGCAGACAATACAACTGCCCTCTGCTGGATAAACGAGTAGGGGAGTAAAGGGGACGAAAAACTGGTTCTTAATATCATGGTTGCTAATTTATCCCAGGTGGCTATCCACCCTTCGAAGTCGAACTGGCAATGTACGCGTGGACTTGTGGCCGTTTTCCGGCACGCTCGGGTCTCGTCACGTGCACGCCTTCAATTAATATCAAGTCCCTCCCGTCGATATCAAGCGTTGTAAATTCAGTTCGAAGGATGTCTTCATTTTTTATTTAACGATTTGCGCAAAAGGGAAATTCTGGACTTTATGCGGTATCAATTTAATCACTGTTCAAGATGATTTTGACGATTTGCAAACCAAGAAGGTCTGCTTTGTCTACTTTTTAAGAATATGTACAAGGAAAAGTCTGTGCATAATATCGCAAATATTGAACTCTTTAATTTCACGAGTCACAAGCAACTTAGGATTAGTATCAAGAGTCAACTAACTTTAAAGCTTAATCACACATTTAGTGCCATCGAAACCAAGGGAAATAATACTTTTGGCATTTTAATTTGTCTACAATTTCAAACGGCTATTATCGGATGTTCGGAAGTTATTTTGATGTATAGAAAAATAAATTTCCAATATTTGAGCCACTCGTAGTTTTCCATTGATTTAAGGTTTTGGTAAACATTTATGATGGATAGCAACATACCAAGAGTACGTCAACATTAGAAAAGTAGGTGACAATTTGCTTGAAGTGAAAGTGGTATGTTAAATATCACAACGAAACTTGGCTAACTGGAATCTTGCAAGAGCAGGTGCCCGGCCGACATTTAACGGATTAATACGAATTATATTATACTTCCTTACTTGGTGGAACGTCATGTAAACAGACTAAATTTCGATTCCCCCAATTTGAGTGATTCATAATTCTGACGCAAGTCAGTTTAACTGCTAAGTTACGTGGATATCGAATATTATATAATTAAAAGATAAACGTTTCCAATTTGTCCACTGGTGAATAATTACTTAATAAAGTGTTATCTACGCGTGAATCGTAAAAGTTAGTATTTGAGTTTTATAGTTGATGCTATTGTTTTTACTAATATTTGTTTAGGCCATTTTACATAACGTTAAAAAGTCAGAAGATTTTTTTAACTCACATCGTCGTCTGGAGGTTAATACTTCCAGAATGGCAGGGTACGTGTAAATAGTAAATTCACAAACTTGACATTCTAGCCTTAAAACAGTGGCGTAAATAGTTTGCCCTAAAATTATACTAGATATTTAAATACTTATGCCAAGTAAATATTGACTGAGCCAAGAATAAAATTTGGTATCAGTCAATCGCATTATACGATGAAAAATATTATGAATATTTTTCACGTCTAAATTCTTCCTTTGAAGCTGTCTCATAACAGTCCCGTCGTAATACATTTTGATTGGACTAATTTAAATTATGTAACGTTGGTTCACATTTACTACTAGAATTATTAACTAGGCGGTCTACACAAATGTACATCGGCCTTGACGGTAAAGCTATTATAGTTGGTGCTTCGTTCAATATAAGGTATATATTGGGTTTTATCAGAGCTATATATTAGAGCATAGTATATCGCTTTGCTGGACATACTCTTGTACGAGTGTGAACTATGCCGTACCCTCCATCCAATATCAAATAGATGTGGATCTTGCAATAAATTATATCATTGGTGGCGTTTGAATTGGCATATTGACGCGTATACTCTGGAAGTAGTGAAAATCTAAAAACAGTAGTCAAGGAAAATTGCGAGTAGTGTCACAGACGAAGATTCTATAATTCGGCTGAAATTAAGGATCATTGATGAATGTGGACTCTGGCACCGGGTGCAATAAGAAGGGACGAAAATTGACTTATGTAATCTTCTGCCATATCAGAGTGGATAAATAGGAATTCTTCCATTGTTTATACTGCACATACGATCAATAAACGCTTCGTTGGACATACGGCTGCGTCACTGTAGGGGTACTGTAATTACGAATCAACCAGTAATCATTGTATCTGTTTACACGGATATGTCCATGGTAGTGGCGGTACTTCCATACAAGCCCAAAAGCCCGGCTTGCCCTACATAATACATATATACTCCATACTGAATACAAACTATTACATTCAATACAACAGTCATTTATTAGAAAACATCTAACATTTTAATTTTTTGAATTTACCGCGCCTCGATTCAATGAGACGCCAGCGCCGAAGCGCCGCGTAATTCCATGCGCGTAATATTCATTCATTAAAACTATATTGAACTTGAAAAGACGGAGCACACAGCACATACATCTATCCTTTTCTCTCTCGTGTGCTTTTACGGGGCTTCTAGCAACGCGTGAATTGTATGGGGAAATGATATTACTCGATCGCTACGAATGTATAGCTATAGATATGTTATATAGCAGTTTACTCTAGACGATATGCCCGGCTTCGGCCTTGGTGATGTAAAAACATCGTGCGTTGCATGGTCGTCACGTGATTATTTGTTAAATCAATTACAGTAAAAGCTCCTTATTCGCGCATCCTTCATTCGCGTTTTCACTATTCGCGGATAAAAAAATTGTGACACGATTCCTATATTCGCGGCTAAAGATTTCTTTATTCGCTGATCCAATCGGTAGATAGTACATACATTTTAATAAAAAGAATTCCAATATGTATCCAACCAAATATCCTTTGTAAACGCGCCGATAAATGGACTAATGAAAAAGTAAAATAGACCTTATTACAACTATGTAATAAGTATGTTATTAAAATATGGTATCGCCGCTGTATTGGTTCGGCCTTTGACATAAACTGCCTTCGCCGCGGTCGGTGTTTTTGAGAATGTAAACAAACAGAATTAAAGCTACCTCAACAAGCACTGGAAATGTGACATTTAATCTGAAAAATCTTAGTGAAGGTTTAAGAATGGCAAATGAGCTTCGTGATTTCTTTATGAAAATTGATCCGTCTATGGAACGAAGTCTTATTTTTAAGAGGCAAATTGCTAATGCCACTGCTGAATATCAGTTTGAACTGAAAGAGCTTGTAAAAACTGCCAAGCAAGAAAAAAATACAAAATTCTTTAAACCGTTGCCTAAGCCTGAAGATAATAATTAATAAGTATGGGCAAAAACTTCAATTAAATTGTTTTTTTATATGTTTGTTTTTTTTTATTTTGTCACCTAGGAACGTATGCCCTGTAATCCCATATAAAATACCATTCTATATTCACGGTTTCTCTATTCGCGGCATATTTACGGAACGTATACCCCGCGAATAAAGAGCTTTTACTGTATATCAATTGTTAATAAATTAAGTTGGTTCCTTTTAGAAATTATATCTAGTATTTTTTTTAGAACAAATAATGAAGTTTTAATATTTCTTTTAATAAATTGTATCTTTTGTATTGTTTATTTCACGTTTACTGGCAATACAGCACATTTTTCTACTAACTTCATTTGTATTATCAATTATGATATTTTATGAGTTGTGAATGTGTTTTGTTTAAGGTTAATGTTTAGTTTTTTAAGTTATTTAAACTTTTTGATACTATTATGAGTTGTATTGTTTTCTGTGGTGGTTTGAGTGCGATGGTGAAAGCGTTCATTGCCGGTAAAAAGGTAAATTCATTCAATTATATTGAAAAATAAACCGGCGCGAAACATATGCCGGGTTTGTACATTTAGTAAGTCGTGATAAATCACAATAGAAATTTCTTCAGTTCAGTATAATAAACTACGTAGGTACTTTTATTACTACATACTCCCTTTAAAGCTATTAAACAATCGTGATTCATATGTTTTTAAACGACACGTCTTGTGTGTTAGATTGTTTGGATTATAATGCTTTAAATTTTCATTAAATTAGGTGGTCCTTTCAAAAGGCAATCTATTATTTTAAATTCAGAAAAACATTTAAACATGAATGCGTTAATAATAATTTCTGCTTGCAATTTCGGTAAGCCTCGAAGTCGACCACGGCACCACAGAATAGTGACGGCAATAGAAATGTAATGAATAGTTACGGATACATGTTCACAAGTAATCTATATTAATTGTTTTAATCTTAATATTGATTGTGTGGTAGGTTTGCCGACGTATTATAAATTAATTTTCTTCGTTCTTAGTAACTTTGTGTTTCTAAAACAATATTAATTAAACGTAAAAAAATATTCGGCTTGCCCTACTCCAAAACCCTAGGCACGCCACTGGTCCATGGCTACTTTATGTTATGCAAGGTTGCCTGTTAAATCGTGTGTATATAAACGAAATACAAAGTATACGCATGAAATAATTATCTTAGTCTTTCTGTTGAGATTTTTTCACCCCCATTCTAAAATAATCTATATTGGGAAAGTAAACAATAAAAGCAAACAATTCAATTATGTGTAGTTGTTTATCTATTGTGAGATTTCTCAAAGTACTTCGATTTACGATGTATTTTCTTGGTGCTTTGTACCTTTCGCCCGCGTGGGAGTTTCAGATACGTGGGAGGTTTCATAAAGGCTAAAGAGCATTTCGTCCAAGGTCTCTGCATCGACCGTCTACGACTACCCCTCCGCCGCCCCCCCCCCCCTGCCTCCTGCAGCAAACATGCGCAATGCACATTGACGTCACATTCCAGTGTAAAATCATCTATAAATTCTATACATCTTTCTCCAATACTTTATAAACGTGCCCATATAGCGAGTTACCTGTCCCTAGCCATCCGCTACAGGAAGTCTACTTTTATTAAAACAACGCCGCCGGTGCATGCGAAGTGCGAACCAACTGTTGCGTTCTCACGTTAGACTTTGGTTTTCACGTCATGTTTATCTTGCCCACATTTCATTATTACTTTCATAGCCTGGAATTTGGAGATTTCGTGTTAAATCAAAGATATTTGGCCTGTTAAGATATTCAATACATTATTTCCATTGTTCAATTGAACACTTTTACGTCAGTTATTGGGGCCCACCCGCGGGGTGTAGGATATGTTACATTTTTATGAAGATGTGCCGACCCCTTATGGGCAAAAGGCGTGAATTTATTTGTCTATGTATGTTTTATTTCCGGTACCCCGCATGCAGTATATCGACCGAGTAATGGAATTACGTAAATAAGCCCTCATTTAATCGGACTTGCTACATTTGCAAGAGGTAGAAGTAACTGTACATTACCTTATACACCTGTAAGTTTATGAGACGTTAAAAGATTGACCGTCAAAAATTAAATGATATCACACAATGAACACGATATCCCACTCAATAGATTTTTGTTTGAATTATAAATAAATAAATAATAAATTAGCTAACATTCCTAGACTACAGAAACGCTATTACTAGTCTTAAGAATTACGAAAGGATGCATCAACTGCCGGGCATGACAAACACGTTTAGAAACATTGGAAGGGCGATAGAGACCTGAAAGGGGCATGAAAGGATAGGTTCAGAGGTAGACTAGATGAATGTTGGCATACATCTTTTCAATTCATTTTGAATCACTATCACAAGAATAGTATCGGCCATTTTATATTAATGGTTAAAGCCTTGCCCCACTTCGTTAATACAACAACCAACAACTATAGATCAGCTTTACCAGGATGGTACCATTGTCTCGTTGAAAACTAACTGAAGTAATAGCTTTTCACCTAGAATTAGTGATATGACTCGAGTAGGATTTTGCAACTCGAGCCACTCGAGTAATTTTACTACGTCACTCGAGTTGTACTCGAGTTTTAGAGTCACTCGAGTAAACTAGTTACACTCCTACAACTCGAGTAAGAATTTATCACTCGAACTGAGTTTAGATCAACACTTTAACAGCCGATCACGTACACAGTACGGTATTGATTTTCTTAGTGTTTGTTTTAAAATAACGTCCGTCTGAGAAGTGAAATCTAGCGTAGGCCGTAGCGCTTCGCTAACTGAATTTGAGCTCGGCGCGTCGAGGTGACTCGGTCACTCGGGTGCAAACGAACTCGAGTCAATTTTTTTTATTCGAGTAAGAGTTTTAAAAATTCACTCGAGTAAAAAACGACTCGAGTCGCATGTCGACTCGCGTAGTGTCTACTTTCTGATACCCATGACACAAGACTAGTATCTTAAAACGTCAGTTTGGTTTCTCTTCGAGTATTCTTCATGTTTTAAAGATCGTTTTCCATACAGATATTTTTATCATCGTTTCTTTTCTTATTCGATCTTGAGTTAAATATCTACATATTAATAGAACTGTATCTATATTAAGTAACAAATAGCGCGTGTCAATAATATGGCTGCATATCCACTAGAGATATGCACTATGCAGAGGACTTTTTGTACTTATAAATAACTCTTTTCACTAGTCCTCTCCAAACAGAACTTAGTTAAGAAAGGCTAGGAAAAAAAAATGTTCATATTGGTGGATGATGCTTGCACATCCCTTTTTTTTCGCGAATGTCGCGCATATCAGAAACAATAATTCGCGTACTGGCTGTTTTATATTTAAACTCACCGTGACAGCCGTTCTCTACTGCTTTTCCCATCCTATCCCGTTAGATCACTCATTCCTCAATAAAATAAATAACTTATTGGATTGGATAAGTAGTAATACCATAACATTAAAAACAAATGTGCAAAGGATGCATTATTTTAAAACAAATATAATTACCATTAATAAAGTTACAGTGCCCCAACCTAAAAATATAGATATACGCTATCCCGAACTTTTAAAGAGGAATATTCTCGTCCATCGTGGTTGTTGCGCAACTTAAAACATTTACACAACGCACGCAACGGAGACTCAAAAAAATAAACTTCCCATTGTTTGCAACATTTTTCACTACTGTTCTTTCTACTCCTATTGGCCATAGCGTTTTAAAGCCAATAGCATTCCTCGATAAATGACCTACCCAAAACAAAAATAATTTTCCAATTCGGACCAGTAGTTCCTAAGATTCGCGAGCACAAATAAACAAGCAAACTCTTAAATTTATCTAATAGAATATATTAGTGTAATTTCTCTCTTCAAAATAGGTAGGTACAATAGGTATAATATATATTTTTTTTATTTTTCTTATATGTGTATAATTTCAACAACGTGATCATCGCCGGGTATTTAATTTACTATAAACACTAGAATCAGCATTCGAATATAGAATTTGTAAAATATATATTTGGCTAATTTATTGAGGTAATGTCTATTAATACGACATAGGCTCACTAGTCTCTACAAAGAAAATAGCAATTATCCTCGTGTAGGCTTTATAAAAAGACAAATATTGCAATAATATTTATGTAAACTGTGACTGCCTCGGTGGCGTAGTTGTACTACGGTATGGTTACAAAGCTGAGGTCTCGGGATCAAATCCCGGGTTGGGCGAAGTGCTATTGTATTTTTCTATTCATTATCAGCCCGGAGTCAGGAATTTGTGCCCGATATGCCGATAGGCTCGCTCCCTATCACATCGTGGGACGAAACATACAAGGCGAAATGTGGGTGCCCTGATGGAGCCACTGCCTACGCCTTCTGGGATAAAGGCGTGAGTTTATGGATGTATGTCTGTATTTATGTAAAATGATGCATATAAGTATTTACATGCGTTCTATGAGGCTCCTAAACTATTATAGCCACTCGTATTAATTTTATTTTAATGCAATTAAAAAGATTTTATAGTTATTTTTTTTAGTTTACAGTTTAGAATTTTTTACTGCGAATTAGAAACTCAACCTTAACAGAACTCTTAAAATATTTAAAAATCAGACGTCAAAAGTAGATGGCATACCGATTTCATTATCTCCTTATTACTTTCGCCCAACACAAATCAATAGAGCAGTTATTTTTAATCCAGGCGACAATGAAATGGGCTAAAACAAACACACATCGCGACTATTTATTTAAATTATATGAAATGAAAATGAAATGAATTTCAATATATCGCTAATATTCCAAAAAAATATTTTAGGAATATAACAATTTATACTATCTCCGATACTACGCTCCGATACCTATAAAAGAATTATAAAAAGTAAACATGGTAGTTATCAGGCATTATTATAATTAAAAGTGAGAAAACAGACTTCTCGCGGATGCGCGACGGAGGGTGCTTTTAGTGTTGCAAGCTATATGAAAATTAAAAACTCCACCAAAAATGAGAATTGTGGTACCTGTACTCAATTGAGGTAAATTTATTATTAACAAATCAGTAATATGTGAATTATTTTTAATACTTGGGTTTATATTGTCATACAATATAGGATTGATAAAATATGTTGGAATTTTAACATATTTACCTAGTTTTGAGCTAATTTCAACCATGTATATTTTCGGCAGTACTAACATTTTCTGTAAATAAGGGTTACTTTGGGCCACCAGCTCTTAATGTCGGATTTTAAATGTATTGAAAGTCGGAATAACGTAGGCGATGTATTTGATAGTTTAATATTAAATATACTATACAATAAACTATTATAAAACCATACAATATTTTACTTTCTACTTTCCGAGTCAACTTTTGTTCCAATTTTACCCGTATGGTGTAATAACGGGCACGCGCTTTAATACAGATTTTTCAAACCTCATATATTTTTATTGACAAAGAACGTGTGATGCTTCGATCAAATATATACTAGATGTCGGATGAGCACTTAAAAAACGGCCCGAAAAATTGTACCACAACGTCCGTGTGGCTCTATTTCAATTTAGTATGCTTCAATCATCACCAACGGCAACGCGTAAACATGCCGCAGTGCGCCTTTCAAAATTGTCAAAATAATCACCGTCACAAAGATTTCTGCGGGAGTATCTTTTTTTCGATAAATTAATGTTTATAATTATTTATTTCCATATTAAAAATTGAAAGAAACGTGAAATATGAATCAATTCATAAATAATATTTTAATTGTTTCCAACAATAATATCCGTGCGCATTTATTAAAAACTTTATTGCTAAGTTACATTTTTATTTTATGTTTTTTTTCTTCAATGTCATAACGTCTTGAATGCAAGTATATTGCAAGATATAATAAATCTTATTTCAAACAATTAAAGTTTATTGTTACTTGAAGTTGTTTATATTTTAAGACCATTTTTCCAAATCTCGTAGTTCTAAATACAAATGTACATGTATTAACAACCTCGGCCACTTTTGGCATGTGATTTTGTTCCTGACACTGTATCTAGTATTATTTGATCAAAGGTGTGATGAATAGAAACTGTCATTTAAAGAATTTTATTTTCCCGACCACAGTAAACAAGAGATTGAAAAATTGATCATTATTGCTAAATTTATGAGGTAAATCCACTAAGTGGACAACATTACATGACGTCATAATTAGTTCTAATTTTAACCGTACGCAGAGTTAAATTACGGAGCGAGCGGGCTAATTAAACAAAACGCTTCTAAAAGTAGGTACCATAATCAACTTAATTATAACTGCGTATAACGGAATACACTTATATGGAATGAACATCGCGCATGCCATTTTCCCAACCCACTGTTTACAAGTTTTTTTGTCTTATTTGAACTTAAAATTATAACAAATAAAATATACCACGTTTTTTAAAAGTACAATATCTAAATTAAATTATGATATGATTCTAACTTACCTTATATTTTTTTAATTATATTACTATGGCAGTTATAGAAGTGTAGGAATTTTGAAACGCGCTCAGTGTAAAGGAACGTGTTGGGGCGTGTTGCTTGGGCTGTCGAATGATGGCTGCTCCTTGACGCCAACTTCGTGGCGGTCGTATAGACCGATTTAGCATAAGTTTTATTGTAGAAATTTATAGTGTACAAACAAGTAAAAGGTAACAATAGTGCCCGGCGACGTGAAATGCAAAGGAGAACGCTCTCACACAACAAAGGGGAGTCTATAGTTGTTTGATAATAGTTTTGTAATAGGTTTATGTGAAGTTGCACGCCGCACATTCACGATCGTGCTATGACCCCAGTTGAAATCCTCAATAATGACCTGACTGACGTGACAACGTGATTATTTTAGGCAATTCACCTCATTAGTCGGTTACAAAGCTAACGAATTGTTGTGTGTTAGGCGTGTTGTTGCAAACATTGCGAAGGCGACAAGGTAATTGCGTACTGTTTCCCTTACGTGTAGATCGCGACTCGCGACCGTCTCACTGTACTTAAAACTTGTTGTCGGTAAGTGCGTGTTCTTTGTACAGCTGAAGAGGAGCGGTGTAGTTTGCGAATTCATCAGTGCTTGTGTAAATAACTTATTGGGTGTCATGTAACATTTAATAAACCCACACCAACACACT
This sequence comes from Deilephila elpenor, assembly GCA_949752805.1. NCBI lineage: Eukaryota > Metazoa > Arthropoda > Insecta > Lepidoptera > Sphingidae > Deilephila > Deilephila elpenor. The sequence goes on from OX457093.1 coordinate 3,075,886, forward strand.
ATAGTGCCTGTCTTATTAATATCATGTGCTTTGTAAATTGTAACAGTGCTGTATAAATTCAAATGGTTGTTTTTATTTCAATAAAGGTGATTTTGTGGTCAGTTTTTTAATTAATTCTATTTATATGGTGTTTCTAAATCAATAAAAACTTATCTGGTGGCATCTTCTAAATATTAGTTGAATATTAGTAATTTGATTGCTTGTTTTATTTACATAACCTAACATTACTTAGTTTCCAAACACCCCTACTATGAGAGTATTGTTTAGAGAATTCGTTTTTCCTGATTATGATATTATACAACATAATACATTATTTTGATATGGTACAACATTCAATATTAAAACTGTTGGCTCCAACTACTTCATATAGGTGCATATATGAGTTTCAGAAATGCAACAAAAATATTAATGAAAATATTTAATCTAATTTTGTGGTAAAATGTCTAAATCCATCTTTGAACAAATCTAAAAGAAACATATTGGTATCTTAAAATGTTTCAGTCCATAGGTAGTGGAACTGCACAATCCATCATTAACAAGTCTCTTTAATTAAAAGCCATGTATCTGGTGTTGCAAGTGTTCTAACATATGTGTGTGAACTGATTAATATTAATTATAATATATTAGGGGCTTGCAGCTGTGAAACAAGGTGGTGAACTAACACAACCCAAACCTTTTAATATTACCGGTGGGCTATGGGAGGACTGTTTGTTGTGGTTTTGTGTGAATGTCTAACTGTGGAATTGATTTGATTGTCTAATATGGGGTGAAATTAATGTACAAACTGTACTTTGTTTATAATTTTGTGGTTTGTACATAAATTGGCACAACTTAATGTGTATGTTGTATTGTTATATATGTGTCACCTAGTTTAATAATTAAGAAATTAGAGATTGTAAATAATGTAGTGAATATTATACATTGGTTTCTCTTTTGTGGATGAGTAAACAGATCTCCATACTTTGTGGGGACATGGCATGATGTTATATGTTTTCCTAGGTGTAGGGGGTTTCAGCATTCTGTATAGCACATGGTCTTGTGATTATTATATAAGAATTGCTACAACATAGCTGTAATTTACATAGCTTATAACTTTTTTGTGCTCTTCATATTATGTTGTAAGACTAATTTTAATAAAATAATTTCTTATTAAGCATAGGATCAAGTAGGTCTACTCATGCTACCATTTTTGTATAGTGGTTTATGGGTGTAGTATAATGGCCGAGGTGTGCAACATACTCCGAAATATTATTTTTATTCTTAGTTACCTTATCATTTTTTTTTTATCATCCGGATAATTTATAATTTTTCAAAATTGGCATTGACGCGATGAATTGAACCGCGACAAAAATTGGTTTGTCTAAAAATCGGGTGTTCGTTCCGCATTTATTTTATTTTGGGTATGGGAACGTTTTCAACAGATAATAACGTGAGAGCTGCACACGTCAGTCGCGCGAGGGATGACGGCGTCAAGAAGGGTTGCAATGCAAGTGCAAACAGCGAAAGCAGTAAGCGGAACAACATGGAGACCCTAGCGCAGGGCGAACATTTCGATGGCAAAGATGCCAGTTCACAAGAGAAGGGTTCGACGGAGAGTAGAGATGGTGAGTTAGTAGGCGTGACACGAACTCGTGTTTACTCCAAATGGTGGGACATGCTAATAGAATGCATCATTGTCGCTTAACGCTTTGTTTACGCCAAGACCATCCCTACTCTGACTAGTATGTTGTGTGGGGCCTTTCTACATTTAGAATTAGTTACCAACTTAGTATTATTCGCATCTAACCATTGGTATACGCACGTCATCTTATCTTGTATCAAATGTAATTATAACCGAAGGAAACCTCAATAGGCCGTACGGCATTAGTTATAAACATTGTAGCTACATTACTGAACCGTCCAGATAATCGTATGATATATTAAGTTTATAGTTTTAATCTACCAATTATTGTAGGTAGGTAGGCACATTTAGCTAATGTGACATTGTATATGTAATAATCTAATGAACTTGTTACATATTATTGTTATTTATAATGTTATCTGTATAATACTACTAAAATGTGAAACGTATCAATTTATATACTTATTTAAACGTACTCAGATAACGCGTATAGAGGCATAGCATAACAGTTTGGGTTATTGGGAAGGGTTGAGGCTACACCACCTTGAAATAGTAAACAAGCGTACTTACCCCCTTAGTATTGCCCGGAATCATCAGTCGCTAGTTGCCAATGAATTTAGTAAATAGAAGTAGATTCTTAGAGATGCCCCCGCAGGTATAAACAGAGCCAAGCATTGTAGTTAAATAAATTATTTCCATTTCTTATCAAATTTAACCCCATTTTGCTGTAAAAGAGGTTTGAAAACGTTATAAGTTAAATAGCTCACTCACGATACAGTGAAGTATTAAGGGCACAATTAGAATTTAATACGTAGGAAAAGTTTGCATCCATATTTGTAGCGAAACAGCTCGAACACCTGTAAGCATACACATAGAAAATATTTTTACTTTAGTACTACAGGCGGACATAAAAAAATGCAGCACTTCTCTTTTGCACTCTTATTAGAGTAACATTGCAATAGATTTATTTGTTTCATTGTTTACACTATGACCGCAGCGCGATAACGCTTGGTATCAGTGGCGGTGACACATTGGTATAATTGATTGAACTATCGAAGTCCACGTCTCGTTCTTGCATTAGTTCAATCAATTACTTCGTAAATTTAAAATTATTTTTTTGGGTTATACTATATCTTGAATGCTCGCCAGGCAATAATGACTTATCTTAAATTTGCTATCTCCTAAACAGATTTCTCTATTAGTTTCATGAGTTTCGATTTGATTATTCGTAAAATCCTTTCCAAATGGGTTACTGAGTTACTTTATCGGTTTGTAGGGTAGATGCGAATCAACGGGTACAAATAATTATTACGAGCACAACTTGTTCAAACGGATTTACACTGAGTTATACTTTCGGTCAGTGCTGGCGTGTAGGTTTATTTTGGGTCATTAATCAGTTGATCTTGTGTTAAAATATCACTTTAAATGTGGACTGTTAGTAACATATTTCCGTGAACGTATAATTCAGTTTTGTCGGCGCGGAGGGGTATTGGAAATTATTATATTATTGGAAAGCAAGTTTAATATAAAATGAATCGTCAGCACCGACTAGTAATAGGTAAATTCAATTGAAAACATTTTCTAAGGCGACTCCTCAATGTAAATCCGCATTTATGTTGTGAATGCTGCTGACATCGCACTGTGTGTCAGCGATTGATAGGAAGTAGCAATGATTTATTAGTTCGGTGTTAATATTATTGAAATTAAATTTAATTCATGTTAGAGCACTGTAAGGCAGCCATACTCAATATATTTTATCGCGTCGTATAGATCTGTAGGAGAACCCGTGATTTTTATTTGTCTTTGCATTGGGAGAGCGAGCTTCGCTTCTTAAAAGTCATAATATAAATAACTACTTTACGTACTGTAAGTGTTACTGTAACTAATTAAACATTCGCGCCCGAATTATTGCGTATAAAAACTATACAATAAAAATATGCAAAATAGAAAGAAATGTTAATTTTGCAAAATATTTCAGATAGTTACGTGTTCTCCTCAAATCTGAAATATTTCATCAGTTAAAATCATTGACACGATGCGCTTACTGGGCCGCATTTAACATCGTGGGACATTACATCCAACCCACACGCGCCCAATGAGTATGGCTGGTATAAGAAACAATTAATGTAATTCGTGTGCCAATTTGTGACTTAATCAAAAATACTAAGATCCATAATTCAGTTTTATTTATCGATTGTAGTTTGGGTAGACCATTGGGGGAAATTAGGGATGGTAGTTTTTTAAAATAGAAATATTTGAGTAAATCACCTGAAGGTGTAGGTTATGTTCGCTGCAATAGTCAAGAATGTTACGAGCTATTTACATAGTTTTTTGGCCTGAGGTGGTGTATTCTCTTAGAACAAATATGATAATTAAAACAAACAAATTATGTTATACACATTCGGAAGACTTTCAGCATGGTGGTGTATCTACTTAAAGCATTTTTGTTGTGACGTCATTTTTGTTTACAGAGAGCAATCAGCTAAGTAGCGGTGTGGTATCGTCGACGCAAGACGAAGCCGGCGGAAGTAACAAGAGACAGTACGCAGAGGACAGCCACGAAGCCGAAACGGCTGATGAAGAGGGGTCCAAGCGGAAGAAAAAGAAGGAAAATGAAGAAAAAGAACCAATGGGAAGACCTCTTCTGGTGGGGCAACGTGGCCCCGGGCGGTATGTATGAGCGCGACATCACCAACATGGCCGTAACTCTCTCAGAGGCCGGATGAGCGCGTTGGCCACACCCGACCGCCCTCCCCGGTTTCCCGTCCTTAACTCCTTTTCCGCGCGTGATTATTACTAATGTTGTATTTATAATTCAAAGCCAGCCCAAGTATGTTACGTTTCCTTGCACCAACACTTCCCTGGAATGATTACAATATCGACGTCACTGACATTAGCGGCCATGTTGGCGATCCACGTGTATAAAAATTTAATGTGTGTGTATTATTATTTCATACGGAGCAGCGTCTTGACCGGCAGCAAGCCCCCTGGGCCGGCGAGCAAGACGGGTGCGTCACAGCTCAAAAGCGGAGGGGCTCAAAATGTTAAGGGCTCAGGGAGCAGCTCGTCTGGCAAGGGCAGCGCACAGTCGCAGGGCAAGGGCGGCTCCGGAGGAAAATCAAATGCACAAAGTTCGCATCAGGTTAGTAACACGACGGAATAAATCGGCTTGTCCATCATCTTAATTCCCACCATCAACACTGACACGACTTCTTGATGACCATGGCCTAATTTTTCTCATGTATTCCATATTTTGTAATATTTTAACTAGCTAATTACTTAATTACTTAAAACCTTGACTCTTGCATGTATAGAAGAGAATCTAAAATGCAATTGCAAAAATGGAACTTGAACGAAGAAGTTAAAACTGTTAATTAAATTAGTTTCATAATCAACTGAAACGTTTTAAAGACACGAAAAGAAATTCCGTCGAATTAATTATGGAATTTCTCTTTTTTTTTGTTGTTTCAAACAAAATATTACTTCAAAAACATTTTATATTTACTACATGAATTCTTCCCTTGGCCATTTGCAGAGCAAATCCTCTGGTGGCTCCAAAGGATCGGGGTCACAGAGCAGCAAGCAGGACAGAAAGAGCCCCGTGGCAAGCCCCAAACCCCACGCGGGCAAAGATGAGGGTGATCCTGATGAGCAGAAAACTCAGGAATCCTCGGGGCCGAAAGTTCCTCCACTCAAAATCGTGATACCGGGCGGGGCAGGCGGCTCCGGTAGTAGAAATGAACAAGAAGGCGAAGGTACTGTGTCTAGCTTCTGAGAAATATTATTAATACTTTGGCGATTTCCTAGTTATATATTACCTAGTAAAAGACTGCGCGAAACTTGTGCTGATTTGAAGTCTGTTAGCACAAACATTGGTATGGACTGATATGTGCTTCAAGTCTAGACATTTGTGTTTGTAGACACCGCTATTGAGTACAGGGCTGTTGCTAATTGGGACTGGTTTATATTTATGCTTTACCTATAATGTCTCCACTATTAATTGGGCCAAAAAAGGAAATCGTCATGAGATTACATAACTAGATTCCATACATACAGTCGAGGCTAAAATTCAATGATTGTAGAATATCGTTGATCAGAGTTTTTCCATGCAGCTTTTTTCAGCCAATTTGGTCGCGCCAATTTGGTGAAGCGGCAGCGCGTGTGGAATGTGCCGTTGTGGTCCTGGGTTCGATTCCCACGTCGGACAATTAACAATGCTGAGTTATTAAATTCGAAGAACATGAGTACCCCAAAGGGCGGAGTTCAGACGGACGGCCGATCGTACAATACTACAGCGAATGTCCTACGATAAGCATTATAGTCATGTTGCACCGACCCTGTAAGTGTAAATAAGGGCGGTTAGAAAAGGGAACCATGCACACCCCTTCGTTCTAATGGCAAAGTCCTGGGTTCGATACCCAGTTCGGGTAATCCATTTTATTTATGTTTTTTGTACAATACAGTTTGCCCGAGAAGACTTCTTCTGAAAAAGTTGACGTCAAGTATCTAGCTATCCGCCGGTTATTCTGTGTACAAATAAAATATATATCTGCAACATGCAAAAAAAATGTTTCGCCAGCCCACAGAGTTGTGGGATAATTGTTGGTGGAAGAAAACAAAGAGGGGAGAGTTGCATTTCACTTAAACGACATTTTAATTTTTGTTTCCATATTGTTTTGGAGACATTGAAATCATGGTTTTCAAAAATATTTTGTCACTAGGTCTTACAAAAAAACGGCTTTACGTAAGAAGCTGTAAGTGATGTAAACTTTACTCATACCCTGTACTTACTTTAATGTCTTACTTTACTTTATTTTGTATTAGAGGACAATGTTGTGTGTATTTATTTCAATGTGATATTCCGCAAGAAGACACGCCATGGCATACACTACGTATCCGACTTTAGAGGGGTAGCATGTGAAACCAGCGAGGAATGCTTGCCATAAATGTTTAAGTGTTATGATTTGATTTGTTCTGTTTTTTCGTTGTTATTTTCCAATTGTTTAATGTGGATTGGTGGGCGGTCCGAGCGGCCTTACTGTAATAACTTGTTCGGTCGACAGGCACGCGGGGCAGCGGCAAGGGCCGCGGCAATATGTCCACGTTGCCCTACGTGATTCCGTGCACTAGCACCGACACGGGACAGACGTCCGACAGCTCGGACGGCAACTCCGACGACAAGAGGCATTCCGAAGGTGGAAAGGTGGTTGATAATACTTTTTCTCGCTTCATATCGTATGCCTTGCATGTTATATTACTAAAGTAATTCAGTTTTCAAACCGAAATTGTCCGAAAAACTCTCATTCGCAGGCCGGCCAAAGAGTTCTGCGTTCGCACAGAACTAACGACGACAAGGACAAGGACAAAGAGAGAACGTCTCCGCAAAGTGGGTCCGATAATAGAAATGCGCAAAACCCACTAAACGCTAACAAGAGCCCGCAACCCTGTAGTTCTGTGAGTCGCTAAGAGTTTTTCATTTTTAGTTCTCGTTTCAATGTTTTTATTTTCGCCATTATTTTATTTTATGTCGTGATTGTTGCATTTTAAATTTGTCACCTTCAGAGTCAAGACGACCACGGAGTTTCTACTTCAGGCTCAGGTCGCCACGATCCAGGTAATGTACATAATCGACATAAGTGATATATTATTGCATTGTTAGATATCATTAGCTAATCTTCTCTTTTGTTAACATACCGCAATTGGGATGACACAGGGGTCCACATCAAAAGCGACGCGATAAAAAGGGCATTAAATAAAAAGACCACCGGTCTCGTAGGTAATGATTTTCTGAAAAGTTAGGGCCATCATACTTAGCATATTATTCGATTTATATAACATGTCTGATTATTCTGCAGAATTACATCCGAGAAAAAGGAAGATCAAATCTTCCAAGGATCACTCCAGAGACCAGAAAAACGAGTCGACCCAGGAGACTAGTTCCCTAAGCCATAATGTTACGCATTGTAACCCGTACCAAATGTACATACACATTCGGAAACAGGTGAGACACTTTTGATCATAGTCATCTTCAATGCATAAAGTTCTTTAACAAGTTTCATAACTTATTGATACTTATTCTTTGCCTATCATTCTACTATGTTAAATTCATTTTAAATCTAGACTCGTACTTTCCATTATTTTATACACATTGCAGATTGACAGGCGGCAAAGGAGCCTGTTCCCAGTCAAACCAAAGCCGCCCAAGGATTTCAATAAGTATCTGATGAATCGATGTACGTACACGCTACAAGGTAATGTAAACCCCGAGCCGCAGGTGGACATACCGCACACGATGCCTCAACAGATGGTAAACGAATTTCTTACTCAGGAGAAAGAGAGGTAAGTGGGACACTTTTCTATATGTTGTTAGCGTAAGAGCATTTTGATGATGGTAATGATCCCTCGCAGGCATCGGTTGCGGATACAGCACCTGGTGGAGAAAGAGAAGCTGGTGCTGGCCGTCGAGCAAGAGATCCTGCGCGTGCATGGCCGCGCCGAGCGTGCTGTGGCAAATCAGGTACACATCTGGTTAAAAACTTACGGCTGTATTCGTAGACAGTATTAGGCCGATAAAGTTCTACAGTTCATTAAGAATTAGATAGTTAAAAATCGCCTGTCGAACATATTATAGGGTAGTAAAGTCTATCTAAACTAAGAAGTTCCATTTGACGTTTCATACTTTTAACGTAAATAACTTGGTGCAGACGTAACTCACACAATTTCAATAACACTTTCCGTATATCCATGGAATTATGAAGCCATTCTTATTTTATCACTAGACTTACAATCCATAATCACTAAATTTAAACTAGAATCCTTTAAATAAAGCAAAATAACCATTTTAAACAACATATTTTTTTTCTAGACGTCATTACAAAGTCACCTCGTTAGGTCTTTTACCGGTAGAGTCGAGACTATTCAAACGCATTTGTATACGAATAATCGGTAAAAATATTTAAATAATCGAGCAGACATAAAACAGTTGTATTTTAATTTTTAAAAATGCTAAACTTGCAGCTAATAATAGGTATGCTGTCAACGAACATACATCAATAAATAATGAAATAATGATATTAATATAAATTAATTTATTATTAAATAATAGATTTGGATATTACAATGGAAATGAAGGCAGTATTGTGGGATACGGCACACATAGTGAGGAGGTTCCTCACTTTGGAGTATATGTATTGTATTGTAATGTATGTATCATGTGATCATAAGCATGTGCGTGATGTGGACTGGACTCAAAAAGTGTCTGCACCCGGGTGAAGCCGGGCCGGGCCGCTAGTAATAGATAAATCACTCCTTTTGTTCCTAAATAGTAAAGTGACTTATGCAATTGTTGATGTCTCATTAGAATAAAAATGTTCATGAAGAAGTAAACTGAAAATATAAACTGTAATCGATTAAAAAATACAAACAAATATCATCGATATCTCTATATAATCGGATATTGTAAGAACCGATTTATTTGACAGCATCCTTCCATTTGACATCAGCAATGTCAAATGGAACTTCTTAGTTTAGATAGGGTATAGTCAGTTTTAGAACAAATAGATTTCAATTTTATTTAAAGTGTTTCGGAGCATGATAAAAATTACTCGCTATTAAGTAAAAGTGCTTCTATGACTATTACATACTACACTACTTTTTTGTCCATAACAATAACATAGTGCAGGGTCACTTAATGCTATAAAAATGAAAAAGTATACGAATTAAAAAATCGTAGTGGATTGAACGTTTCTTGTATTGCAGGCTCTTCCTTTCTCTGTGTGCACGATACTGCGCGACATGGAGGTGTACAACGTATTGGCGCCAGAGCAGGAGGAGAAGCGCAACGCTCAGCGCTCCCGCTGCAACGGCAGGCAAATCAACTCCTGGCTGCAGGAGGTTGACGACAAATGGGAAAAAATTAAGGTGATATGCATTGTGAATAGACTATAAACTCAAACAGAAACATTGAAATCCTATTTGAATTTGACTAATTCCTGCTGTATCTCTGTCAGTACTCAATAGTCAACGGTCCAACAATAAAAGACAATGGAATTAAAACAAGACCAACTTCAGGCTGAACTAATCCACTCGCTTAAATATTCTTATAGCGTGAATGAAATTCGTGAAATTCGAGTTTATAGTAAGACAGTAGTGCATACTTAATATTATATTTTAATATACTTAATATTCCACGGTTTCAGGAGGGGATGCTTCGGCGACAGCACACTGAAGCACAAACACTGCACGCGGTGCAGATCATGGGCTGGGAGTGGAAGCTGAAGGAGCTCGGCCTGTGCGACTACAAGACCACGCCCAAGATCGATCCAACACACGTGCCACAAATACACGTTTCGAATTTTGACTTGCCCGCTTGAATTTTCAGTTCATATTGCCTGTGTTCATGTAAGGTTAGCATGAAAATGCTAACATATTCAAAACTTTTATTTTATCTAACAATTTATAACACCAATTGGTAATACGATCAAGCGGAGCTACAAAATTGGATTTTAATTCTAAATTTTCGGCTTTCGGGCCATCTTAACATTCTCCCGCGGATCCTCTCCCGATGGATGCTATTTCACACTTTCTTGAAGTTATTTATATTTTATTTGACGAAGAAATAACACTCTATCGGGAGACGAACGTTATTATTGACATTTGATTTGTATTACCGTCCTGTAAGGACAGTAAATGTGAGCGCCCATTAGAACGGGTCTGCGCCATTCACGACAACGGCAAATATTCGGCCAACGTAACTTGGTTACAATAAAATTCAACAAGATCTTGCACCGAACTCTAAAGAGCGCTCATTTTTATTTTTTAATTTGAAGTTATATTTTTATTGACAATTCAATGATTTGGACTTTATTTCAATAATATAATTTACATACAAATGTAATTTAGTATTTTATAATTGAAGACATACATTATGTTTATATATTATATAAAAATAATTTTATTATGATTATGTAAAAATACGCGTGTAGCTGTTATTTAAGTAGTACTGCTATTAGTGATTTATATGTACATTACGCATATATTACCTGATTTATATATGCTCACAAGATATGCGTGCAACAACAACTGACGCGCCAAATTATGTGCTGATTCTTAGTTAATGGAGCAATTTGGATAGACTTAGATTTAAATTATCAGTAGACACAAGAAGTTTGGATCTGAAGACTTTAAAGTATATAAAAAGTCATATATTATGAGCTCCACTATAATTTAGAGGCCTCAAATTCAACATCTATCTATAAAAGCACGCGTATTTTATTTGTATTTTTTTTTGTTATTATAATTTGTATTAAGTAAATAAAGATCTCAATTTAATTTTTGCATTTTATTAATCTACACAACAAATTGCCTTAATCACATTGTATGTTGAATATTATCCGCGCCGACAATTCGTAATACATTTTAAAGGCAGGCGTCCACATATTCACATACGTATCTGTGTGTCACTGTGTCAGCAGCGATCGGATTTGCTGACGCAACTACCAGCAATCGGATTGCCAACACCAATTTCATTCGGATGTAGTGCGAGGAAGCGTAGTGTTAAGTAGAATGTTGACTTGAATGAGAAAAATGAAGACGATGATCATAATGACGATAGGACGATGCGGTGCGAGCGAGCGCGCCCGTCCACTGATAGGCATTCCGTAGGTCATTGGCACGGATCGTAAAAGTTGCTTCCCCGTCGGCACTGCCGATGGATAGATAGATTAGTGCGATCCGTATGATGCGGAACTTGTATGAATTCCTATACAAAATACAAAGAATAATACAATCCGTTTGGTGCGATGTGTCTGATACGGATATGTGGACCCCTGCCTTTAGGAAATGTACATTACCCCAAACGACGGTAGGGACGGTAGCCCATGTTCAAAATTTTGCAGCGGCTTGAAAATTGTGACATTAGACTTCTAGTTGTTCAAAAATGTTTGCAGACAAACAATGAACTAGAATAGAATGCCAAAGCTAAGGCTAAGACCATAGCCGTCATAATACCCTAACACTGGTAGGAGTCAGTGCTAGATTAAACCAATGCAGAGTCCATAACACATGTCAAGAAGCGGGCCTAAGGTTTTCAGGAATGGTAGATATACTCGCCGATAACCCAAACAATGTTAAAATCAGGGTAAAAAAGGTAAATTTATAAGAGTATTTATTAAAACCAGTATTAACATAATAATGTTTATTTTATACTTTTCTATATTCTGTACAATCATAAGGCAACTAAGTGGTTGTTTATAACACTTACAATAAAAACCGTTAAAACCTGACCAGCAAAAAAGATCCTTGCAATGCAATGTCTACTAGACTCCATTTGGGAATTAATAATATAAATGTTATGTCACTGTTGAAGTCTGAATTTAAGGCAATGCCCAACGGCAATTAATTTAATAAAATACAATTGTTTTCTTATATATCTGCAATACAACGATATTCTATATTTTTCTGGTCTAACTATAAATAACCTAACAAGCCCTAACAGTGTATAATATTTATTTACAATAAATAGTTGTACATTGGAAATATTTAACATGCTATGTGTAAATAAAGCCTATATCTAACAAATATAAACATTTAAATGCCTATAACAAAGAAAAATATTGCTTTGAACTTGAGAGTGTAAATATCTTTATAAAAGTGGCAATTTTCTAATAAAATAGCGGTGCCACATAGCACCTGTAAAGGCAGATAGCATGTACCATGTGACAATATATGACAAATGTTCGTTCCTTAGAGTAACCCTGGTTTGATTGGGAAGAGGCCATCCTTCTGGCGGGTCACTTATGCCCTTTGCGTCTAACCAAACCGGCGCACATCCAATGTGTTCACTCATTTCTTCCAGATCTCTGAAAACAAGTGTGAACTGGTTATTGAAAATGTTATATTATAGGAAGAACGCACAAAGTCCACAAACGCAACAAAGAGAACTAAAGACTGAATACCATTCAATTGTAGCTGCTTAGCAGTCAGACATAATATATTGGCTTTTATTACATATTTTATGTTTATTTCTTATTTAAGGCAGATAATAAAATATTTTCATTGATATTATCTTAATATATGCATGCATATTACTTATTGTATTATTCAAATGCAAGTATTTCTAGAAGCAATAAGGTGGCAACTTTAACAATAATAAAATAATAATAAATAAATACACCCAACAGTCACACACATAGTCCCGACCCCACATTAAGATCAATTAAGTCTTGTGTCGCAGGTATTAGAACTACGAGAGACTTTTCGGTCTCACAAACACCCAGACCCGAAAGAAATATTTGTGGGCCGCACAAACATTTCTCTGGGTGCGGGGATCGAACCCGCGGCCTCTCATTTCACACGTACAAAACCTTGCGTGACCATCTAGGGTTTCTGATGGTTGACAATAATCATTACAGAAATTGTTAGTTATGACAAATAATCAATAAATTATATACAATAAGGTTTTAATAATTTTAGTCTGTTTTAAATCTTAAGCATTGAGAAGTATATTACCTATAGAACCAAGAATTTTTGTCTGGGTGATTTTTGGGCATGAAAGGTGCTCGTTTTTCAGTAAGCCGCACTACACCTGTAAGCTCAACTGGTCCAGTCACCATGGATGGCTCACGTTTCTCCTTCGGTCTCATGCTTTGATGAATCCAACCACGATTTATTAGGATCACATCACTGTTAAAAGAAAATCATTACATATTTACGCGACGAAAATGTCACAGCCGCCCGAAAATGTCACCTGCAAAATTGTAGGTACATAACAGCCTGGCATAGTAAATGTTGTACCAAGTTACTTTAAACAATTTGAAGGAATTGAGCAGACATTATTGTAGCTATTATGTAGGCATGACATAACTGAAATAATTTACTTTTTTCAAACATTAGATCAAGTTCTATAAATAAACTGATATGCATTACTAATCCCTCTAACTGGGTGGAAAGTTGTCCTTACAAGTTTTTCAAGCCCTTTTACAACTGTAAACAACTTTTTACATACAAGGTTGTGCATTCACTCAGAGTATACCACTCTGCAGTATTTCAAGTAATCCCCATAGCCTGTTTATACAAACCCCTATTCGACCATGGTCAGTAAAATTTAACACTCACCCAGTTGTTGCTAATCTAAACGGTGTCACCACCAGCCATCCTTGGTTTTTCTTAGGGTCAGATACTAGGGAGCCCACTCTGCTTGCTCCTGACTGTTCGTCTACCAATGCTCTGGGCCCAATTAGAATCTCTTTATCATGAAGAAACTCTCCTTTTACTTTAACAGGCATATATTCCATTTTCTCTAACGCTGCAAAACTATAAAAGAATCAAATTTCTATAAATCATCTATACATAAATAACACAATGTGTGTGCAATTTGACTGTGACCTGGGTGCGTTGTTTATTTATATGATATGCTCAAGTATATATTCATCCGTGCAGGATGAATAGTTAATTAATTTCTAGGGCAGTTCATTTGCAGTGGGTTTTTATCATAATAACAGGGGTCATGGCACGGCATATCTACAGGGTCTAAGAAAAATAAAATAATATTAAGATCTTACTAAAATATCTAATAAGTTGTATGGTAATAAAATGTTCTGTTTTGTGAATAAAAAAGTTTGATGGTATTTAATATCAATAAATGAGATGGGACTACAGATTATTTCATAACTTACTCTGTTGGTATATCAACCGGAGTTGCATTAGACTTCGCCTTCATCATGTCAATCAACTGGACCTTCCACTGCAAGCGGTACACTTGCCAAGACCCCAGCCCAAAGGATGTCACCGGAATCATCTAAGACATTCACAAGGGTTGCTTTTAAGTAATATGTTTAAATTCGCTCTCGGATGCAAATGCTTTGCAAGTGAAGCATGCATCAAAATTCAAAAGTGAGATTGTAGAAAACTGTACATATAAAACTTTTGCATTGAATAAGTTTATTGCCAGTAACGGCGTTATTTAGGGGACGGACGGGCAGCAGAAGTAAAGGTACCTATACCATAGGCTTACCTTTATTGCTTTTCAAATATTACCCATTTAAAATTAATTGGAAACCGGTTATGTACATTGCCTTATGAAAGTGTTAAAACTGCATAATGTTACTAGATATCTACTGCTAATTTTGATCTAAATTATACAATTAACCTTACCAGCAATATCCATTTTATTACTTCCACAGGCTCACTTTTTCCCTTGATCTTTTGAGTCCTGGAGATGTTAACCACATTGACTTTATATCTTACAGTATTTATGAGTAAATTTTTGACGTTACTAGCTTTGTAAAAATTAATATTATTTGATATTTTACAAATATTTCGGATGAAATTGGACATCTTTTTATTTTTATTACTTGAATAAATACGCGGGCCGGGGCAAATGGATTTTGACAATGACAATAGAGTATAGACTATAGATAATAGATCAGAGACTAACAAGAAAAATCATAGTCTAAAGAATATTATAAAAATTAAATAATGTCATACAATAATATTAACTTACGAATAAGCAACGTACGGATCCATAATCCATATAACCCTACGTAAGATAGTCTTCGAATATTCTGTATGTATGAGATAAGTATGGCCCTTGAACAAATAAAAAACAACAAGGCGCTGGGGCAGGACGTAGCTTTTTAATTTGAGTGGAACGCCGATACTGGTAGTCCTTCGGAAGCTTTCACTGCTTTAGAGCACCACGCCAGAGGCATGTAGCAGGAGTGAGACGGAACTGTTCTTCAGAAACTGTTTTATAGATATAATACGGATTTGATGATTTCTCGCCTTCCGAACAAGCTGGCTTCGGCTTCGATTTAGTAGAGACTTGGTCTGTACTGCAGTCTATTAGTAAATGGAAGTGCTGAACTATTTATACAAAAATGCCACCATGTTGGTCCGAGTACAAAATCAGAACACGAAGGCTATGGCTAATGGCACTACAGAAAGGCGTGAGACAA
Source organism: Deilephila elpenor (assembly GCA_949752805.1). Classification (NCBI taxonomy): domain Eukaryota; kingdom Metazoa; phylum Arthropoda; class Insecta; order Lepidoptera; family Sphingidae; genus Deilephila; species Deilephila elpenor. The sequence goes on from OX457093.1 coordinate 3,091,462, forward strand.
GGAAATATAATATCTTAGAAACTGTTCATTGCTGCGATAGAAGATGCCACCAAACTTTTGAACTGAAAAGGATTTGGCATCAACATCAATGACGAGTATACCACTGACCTTCGATTTGCCAATGATATTGTAATAAGTAGTCTTGGCAAAATCGCTAGAAGACCTACGCCTTATGCTTAAGTACCTCAGTAAAGTTTCTCAACGTTCCTGAAACAACATAACGTATATACTACAAACATACATAGTACATATATAGTATATACATAAACTCATGCCTTTTTTCCAGAAGGGGTAGGCAGAGGTGTTACCAGGACGTCCACATTTCGCCTTGTACCTATGTTACGTCCCACCATGTAATAGGGAGCGAGCCTATTGCCATATCGGCACAAATTGCTGACTCCGGGCTGATAATGAATAGAAAAATCCAATATCACTCCGACGCGGGATTCAAACCTAAGACCTCAGCTTTGTGATTACTGCGGTACGATTGTACCGCAGTCCAACTACGCCACCGAGGCAGTCACGACATAAAGTCTTGTCGTCGAAGTTCCTCAGTGCCTAAAGACGAAAGTTTGTAATTGTTGTATGTTACCAGTGTTGACATAAGGCAACGAAACATGACATCTCACTACGGGTCTCATACGAAGGCTCAAGGCTTGGTATTTCCCCACGATATCAAATCAGGAATGAGGAGATCCGTTGGAGACCAAAGGTTACCGACGTAGCCGAAAGGATTAGTAAGTCGAAGTGGCAGTGGACCGGTCACATGGCGTGAAGAACCGATGGCTGATAAGGCCACGTATAGGGAAGCGAAGTGTCAGACGCCCGCCTACATGGTAGACGGACGACCTGGTTATGGTTGCAGAAAGTTATGGTTAAGTTATAAGTTGGTTATGGTGGCCTGGTACCGCCATTTATCAACGTATTCGAATTGAAATAAAACTATTTTTACGGATTTTATCGCGATTGGGTTTAATTTTTACATTTTTTAACTTCCCGACGTTTCGATTACTTTACAGCTTTCGTGGTCACGGGGCGGACTGATGTGACTGAGTCCGCCCCGTGACCACGAATGTGTAACATTCGCGTAAATTTAAGAAACCATAACGTATTCGAAGTTCGAGCGGTTCCTCTACATATTAAATTTTCCCTATAGGAATCACCATCCATGTTGTATTATTTCTGTGGGCATTATAGACATAGTATTAAAGTGGGCATGCGTGCATTTACTTGCATACAGGCTATGAAATCGTTCAACAAGAAAAATATTTACCTATCTACGATGCTAATTTGCGAAAATTATTTGCTATTCACCTCCTTACATAATATATCAAAGTTAACATAAATGTACCTAACGTACTTTCGTTATTTACATGCCCTTCCTATTTACGTGTATCATATTACCTAAAACATATTTTTGGGAAAAAAATTGGCAGGGCTAGAAAACTAGATAAATGACCTAACACAAGTCAATAAGTGACCTAGGTTCACCTGTGGCAAACCGTTATCAATATATTGATAAAAGGATTCGGTATCAGTTGTGTTGCTATGTTCTATTAAAGTCTAAAGATCTGCTTTTACAATAACAATGTATGTACACAATCGATCTGTAATAATATGACTTAAAGTCTTTAGTTTTGAACAATTTGCTTTTTTTACACAGGTGTTTTATGCATATGTAATCCATGTGGCACTCGTTGGCGTAAACATAAGACACGTAGCGGTCTATACATCAGAGATAACGAACTAGTGATGGCAATATCTAAGCATATCGACACAGATTTAAATAAATGTCGATAACCGACCAATAAATTGAAAAGAAGGATATATTGTTTAGGTTAGCTGTCAACAAACAAACAAGTACAACAAATTCTTCTTTTTCGTTTTCTTCCATAATCTTGTACATTCCATCGAACACTATGCTATCCGATATAACGAACATAGTGTTCGTGGCATCGGTTATTCGATTGCAAGTAGTTGCGTCGGCAAATCCGATTGCTGCTTATACTGTGGACGTATTATAAGAAAATAATTCGTTTGATGCGATGCCTCCGATAATTAAGATGCGAAAATGTGGACGCTTCTCTCCACGGGTAAAGTCAACTCTACATGCGACCTGGGGCTCATTTTTTTTTATTTTAACAAGTCTGGTGTTGAATTATTTAAATTTTGAGATTTTTAAACTTTTAAAATATAGCCTTATGTTCTATGGATAACTAAAAAACTCTATCAAAGAAATCTATCTTCTAACATACAATACAATACAATGGCATGTACATATTTTTACTCGTATTTTGTAAATTGTTTATGTCTGTACATGGAATATATTTGATAAAAACTATTTTGGGGGACTGTATTAACGTTATGGAACCCAAAACAATAATTGTTAAAATTGTTGTCTATTTGTCTGTACCTACGGTTATGCACCCTTATCTCCGAAACGGCTTAATGGATTTCGATTAAAATTGTTATGGATTTGAAATTTGATATGCTGACGTCCTGGATAACACACAGGCTACTGGTTATCCTGACAAATGTAGTGTTCCCGTGGATGAGCAAGGAATTTAAATATACGTGTTACTCTTTCAAACTCAAAAGAAGGGGATGAGGTAGGAGAAGACAGGGTTAAATGCCTTAAGTTATGGAATAGAATTAGACGAGACGGGTCAGGGAAATCAGTATACAGGACGGCAGTAACATTAAGATTAAGATATAAGAAATAAAAAGGGAAAGTGCCTGCCTATATTAAGTAGGGCATGGAGAACTGGTGGACTTCTCAAATGCCTTAAATACCGTCAATCACGTCATCCTTCTAGCCATCCTTTCCCACTTTATGGTCTCGTCCTCTCTTCAGGGACATCAGCAGTCAGTCCGCCTTGTAAACCTATAATTTATTGGTGTGACCTTATTTCTTGCATTCCTCAAGGTAGTATACTTTCTCTTTTGTTATTCTCTATCTTTATTAATCTAATAATGTATTTGTGCAGGTGTATCTTCATGTATGTATTTTTGTGCAATTTTATCGAATGGTGTTATAATAAAGCATACGTTTTTTTAATCATCAGGTTCGATTCCTCGCTCGGCATATTTATTTATCAGAAATAGAAGTATGTATGTATTACATTAAATTTTTACAAGTTAAAGTGTATAAAAACAAAATAGCTTAAAAATCGAACTGTTTTGAATTAGCTTGGGTCATAATATTTTTTTATTATCTACCATGTCAAATTTATCGATGTAACACAATCAATGTCGCGCCCAGTCTCTAGATTATAATGAACGGTCGAAACATTTTGAAATCATCATTCGCGCGATAGTGGCATCGTGGTGAGCACACATCATGGGAGCCAACGCCGACGTATCGGTCAGTCCACATTTTATCTTTTATACTTGATAATGCATAAATCAAATTTTATTATCATTTAAACACCGTGCGAAATTTTTTATTATTTTATGACTACCATTGCGAAGTTTGAACTGTAAGCGCAATATGTTAGTACTTAGTAAACTGCTAAAATTGTCACCGCCTATAAAGGATACCAGGGGTGGAAGTAGCAAATTCATTCGTGAAAAATATGTATTATCTGCACTGATATGCTGTATCGGACTCTATTTATTTTATCCCCCCCCCCCCTCTCCCTTTATCTAAGTTGCGCTCAAAGCACTGTTTCATCAGGTTTTGATTGTAGAGTCGATGCTTTCAAAGTACCGCAAAGTAATTTTTTTCAACTGCGTTTATCTTTATGATGGCAAAAAGCTTTTTCTGAGCATTCAAAAAGATTGATATTACAACCCGTCGGAAATATCTGTGCACCTACCTAATTGACGTCATTGGAACATAGAGTCAGCAAATTAAAAATACATATAGGTAAAAGAATTGAATGAAAATAGATTTCGCATCAATCTGGACATGTTTTTAGTGTAAAAAAAAACATAGTGGATAGGGGAACAAAAAAACGCAATAGACTATTTTCTAACTACGTATAGAGAAAATATTATTTAACATACAATAGTCGTTGATACTTGATACTAGGTACAAGATGCGAATACATACGCCATGTTCAACTGAATATAACTCCGGCTTTTTTATTGTCCGATCTTAACAGAACCTTATTTGTTTGGTTTCCATATACAGTGGTGGCAGTGGGCAGTGACCATACGCGACATTAAGCCTCTGTGGGAGGCGCAGCCCACGTACGTTATATCGCAGTTCGTGTATATGCTCGCCGGGCTGGTTACATTACTTCATGGTGAGTTTAAAAAATATTAACGCACTTGGAAAGCCCGATTTTTTCAAATGAAATCTTAAATGGCGTAATTATTGTAAATTAGGAGTGCTTAAAAACGCTGTATAATCGACTTAAAAAAAATGATTATCATTTCGACCTGCATGCAGTATGTTGTTAGAATTGTTGTATTTTACTAACGATTTATTTTCTCTCTTGTTTGAGATTGTGGGTGAATGATAGTTCCAAAGTTATGTACACACTTTTGAAATACTTTATTAATGAATTTCGATCGAAATATAGTGTTATATGATTCGTACCTATATCGAAATCGAAGTCCTATATTCCTACCTATATCGAATCATATAACGCTAGCGATGAAATGTCTTCGCGAATAATTGCTGCAGCATTTGTAGTAAACTTTTAAGTGTTGGTATAAATATATTAATCTATGCAAGTACTGAAAGAGATGATTTTCGGAATATCTAAAAAATCTGTAATAATATGCGCAGTGTGGTAAGAACTAAATTCGTTGCTGTACCTACGCGAAATTTTGTGCGTTTGCATGTATAAGTTGTCCGGTATGCAATGTAACTTGTAAGAATTGTGAGGTCTTCTAACTCACATTATGCGTTTAATTGCTGAAATTAATATTTTGGAAATCTTAAAATAATGAATATCTATACTTTTTTGTAAATATAGTGGTAATTTTATTTCTTGTTATTTTAAGACCGCGCGTAAAACGATTTTTGATGATTATCAAGATACCTATCAAGCATTGAATTTCCGTCCAAAACCTAATTAAAATAAAACCTAATTAAAATGTATAGAAAATACTGAAATTTTTGTGATGACTAAAGAAAAGAGAAATAAAACCTGTTCGGTAGTGCAAAAAATTTAGGAGAAACAAAGTTCAAAGATAGACTTTGTTAATAAAATAATACTATACTGGCTTGAAGCCACTTACAGCTGTAAACTAATCTTTACTCACTAATTTATTTGTGCACCTACCTAGTACCTAGTGTCACTATCTCAGATTTGTGCAGGTGTAATTTAGATAGATTATCAACTATCAACCAGGATAAATAATTATCTTTCGCCAGGCGAATTGATTACGTGGGCTCGTTCTAAACTGAACATACATTAGCTGATCCGGGTATTAAACGCAACTGGTGCACAATTTCACAAAAAAATAATGGCCCGACCTGGGTGGTTCCACGTCCGAAAATCCGATGTAAGGTGGCCTATTTGTCGCCGCGTTTCTTTTTGTGATTGATACGGGGGATAAATGTCCACTTTCCGATCGTGTCGTTGTTACTTCCCTTATTGTGAGGGGCGGGCAGCGTACGTCAAACCAAGAGTTGTAGATGTTGATGAGCGGCGGACGACGGCAATCACTTACAATCACGTCAATTATTTTTTTGTTTGCCGAATGTATAATATGATATTATAATAATATCAAATACCTATAAAAAATAATGCTTGTTTTTTCAGCTTTCAAAAAAGGTGGAAGATGGCCATATTTCTGGCTGGCAACGGTGCTCCATGGGATCTACGCGGATAATTTCTGGCATATCGTGGTGCCAGAATACGACAATTTCTGGCATTCTCAAACACCTATTATGTTATTGGGATCGCGGTTACCGCTGCATATAATACTATTGTGTAAGTATAAAAGTATAAGTGTACATTGTAATTTAAAAAGTTTCAAAGTGAATTTAAAAATGAGTCTATAAAGTTTCTAATAATTATATTTTTTTATTTATTGTAGTGATTTATAATGTATTGAATCTTATCATTGACTATAGGTAAGTATATAAAATAATTGTAGGGTGAATGAGATAGAGATTTTACTTTTGAAAAAACCCTTCGATTGTTGGCAGAAATTTGCACACTGGGCCGACGAAAACAAGACCAAAACTATAAAAAATGGTCCTAAAATAACTATAAATGCTGTTATGAATAAATTTTCTTTACATAAATGTTGTTGCCACGGTGACTATACGCAAACAAATATTTGGGCATAGCTAATTCATATAACATAAGCGTTAAAGTTTAATATTGCTATTCGTGCGCCAAAATTTCGGTTGTGGCTTGTCTATACATTTATTTAGCGCGCCGAACCTTTACAGTTAGCACGGTATAGTAGTTTTGGACTACTATAAAGTTTAGTGTTAAAAATATAAGGGGTTAGATAACAATGTAAAAGAAATTAGTATTTTGTGACGGAACAAACGTAATGAAACAATGATGGAGCATTGATAATAGCATTTATAACTGTTAACGATATCACTATTGTTACCACTTGTTTCATAATATTAGATAAACAGATGAAAACAGCAGCAGAAATGCTGCAATGCGTGGCCTTTCACGCACTTGCGGCCTATGTAGCATCGCGCTTTGAAGGCTTCTTTTCTTCAACTTGATACTTTTACAGCTAAGATCGTTGCCAAGTATCTTTGCTTACTCACTACATTGTAAAAGTCATTCATACTAATTTGTTTTTATTTATATGTTTTAGATCCTGCATTCATCTACCACGCGGCGTACGCTGTGTCCAAGCTGAATCTGCCCAGATATTCAGAGCCTTTTGCAGTAGGTCTCCTCACTGTTCTCATAGACATTCCTTACGACATCGTAGCAGTGAAGTTCGTTCACTGGACCTGGCACGACACCGACCCCAACATCTTCGACCGCCACTACTGGGTGCCCTGGAACTCCTACTACTTCCACGCCACCTTCGCCGCCAGTCTTTACTTCTGGTTTAATGTTACCAGGAACTGGTGCGCGCCCAAGGTCCCCCAGTGGGAATCTGCAGGGTAATTATTCTTGTTGTACTCTATAGTTTAATAAACGTAGTGACTGATATAATCTCGAATCGTGTTAATAGTTGTTTGATGGGTCTATATCCCGCCTTCCGGGATCAGTCAGCATAACATAATAACGATATTAGGGAATAAGATTTTTCCAATGATAAATTTGGACAGCATGTCATTGTAAATTATTCAATAAAACTAACATTCATTGGAAACAGCATTAAAATTGGTCGTAAAATGACAGTGATATTATTATTTTTACAAGTTCAGTGGCGACACAGGTTTTTTGTTTGGCACCCACGCGCCTTATGACGACGATGACGATAAAGCACGTATTCACTATTCGCATCCTTTTCTATTCCTCCTACAACCAATTTATAATATTATGTGAATTGGAAATTGAGTCAATACTCCCATAATATTGACAATTTTTTTCTCGCCTCTAATGCCCTAATTAAACGGGACTGCATTGGTTGTAATCAGTCAGTGTGGTCAATTTACCATAAAACAACATTGGAACAAATTGCCGGATATCGGAGCTAGTTTTTTTATTATTTTCTTCGTTTCGCAGCACTAAAACGGAATGGAAGAGCCTTATTATAGCCGCCCTGCTGGGCATGCCTGGAGGTGTGCTCATGTTCATCCCCATCTACCACCCCCTACACGACGTGCTCAAAATACACTCGGAAGTCAGCTTTTTCATGCTGTTCTGCATATTCGGAGTGTTCGTAGTCGGCGGGTTGCTCAGTGACCGCGAGAAATATAAAGAACCGTAAGTAAATATTTTGGTCAGTACTTTTATGAGACTTCAATATAACATTTTTATTGCATCATTTTGTTAGTCAATTTGAAACTTAGCTAAAAAATAAATTTACTAAAGTCGTTGCAATTATTTATAAGTATATTCCTCATCACCTGTTAGAAGCAGCCTGCATCCAGCAACTTTTTTATTGTGTTGAATGGCGAGACGAGCATGCCATTCGCTTGATAGTAGGCGATACAACCGCTCATGACCACCACTCATGAAAACCAAACAACACATGAATTACAAAGCATTGCTTGGTATTCCACTGCGCCCATCATCCTGAGACATAAGATGTTAAGTCTCAATATGTCCACTAGTCATTCTGGCTACAATGTCTTTGAAACTGGAACACAACAGCGCCTTGACACTGCTGTTTTGCGGGAGAAATAGACATTACGGTGATACCTACCCGGTCTCTCACATATGAGAAACCTACCACTAGTAAATATCTGACCTAAATAGTATTCTAAATAATAATGATTTAATCCACCCAAAGGTTGCCTTGAAGAGGTCGCACGTAGCGATAAGGCCGCCAATTGTTACCATGACTTTAGTTTTAAGTTATTTAACTGTTGTGTTACTCCATTTATTGTGGTGTACAATAAAGTATGTAAGTAAATAAAGACTGATCTAAAGTCTTCCTGCACATACATGGTTCCTACTGGTGTTATTGTTCTGCAGACTGACATCCATCGACTACTTGCTGATAGTTCAGCTGGCGATCCACTACGTCACCTACTGGGCGTTGGTGGTGTTCTTCCACCCAGAGCGCGAGGTTTCTGTGGGCCTGCACGAACCCGTCGGGCCATGCAACGAAATGTCCTCGCTGGTCTCACCTTTTGGACAGGTAATTCTATTTGTGTTTTTATTATGTATTCATCATCATCATCATCATCAGCCCGTTGCAGTCCACTGGTGGACATAGGCCTCTCCCAAGGTACGCCACTGACCCCGGTCTGCTGCTTTACGCATTAATACTTTTAATTATTTTAAATGCAGCGAAATTAAGTTCATATACACAAGTCGCAGAGCTATTCATATTGTGTGTTATTCATATATTTTGACGAAATCGTCATAACAAAATAGTTCGAATACTTGGTTATATTTTTGCTGGGTTATATTTTTGCTGGGTTAATGCAAAATGCGTTAATTTACACCATTATTACAATATCCTGCATAATAGCCATTCGTTAAAGCCTTATTTTGTGACGGTGTAAATGGTTAGGAGCTTTTACACCCTAGTTACGCGCTACGCAAGCGTAGCCTAGTAGCTTAGCGTTATGAAGACAACAACGTGTGCGTACACTGTAACTAAACGAAGAATATTATATCTATCAAAAACTATGTTTTTTTCGTGTAATATATTATTTAGGTGATACTATAACATATGTTTTACTGATGACTACGATTAACTCTACCGTAGAGCATACGCATATGCTACTGTGTGAACACTACAATGATATATTACGAGTATGATATCAGCGGAATTAATGTGATTCATTTAATCATTACTTCTGCTTACTCCCTCTGAGATATAAAAGCATGAATATATGTAATACACTACGGTTTATTTCCCACTAAGCTGCATTAAGTTCTACTTAAAAAAACCTTTAAATTTTTAATTTAAACCATCATTTTAGAATCATAAATTTAAATTAGCTTTGTTCAAAACAAAATTCATATGGAAAATTTAATCTGAAAAGGCAAAAGGGAGTCAAAGCGGCTACGGCAGGTGTGTTGAGCTACCAGAGAACTCCAGGCCAGTCCGATCAGAAATCGGTCCGGGAAATCCCGGCATACCGGGCTGAGCCGGGCATCACAGTACCCAGCTATCCCGACGTCTGCGCGACGGGACGGGGCATTTTTAAGCGGCGCACCCCCCGCCACCTTACTGCGTAGCCTCGTACCCCCGAAAGCTTTACAGGCCCTGCGCTATTTATACCTGTTCGTCATGCAAATGTCTATACCGCGATTCAGGAATAGGTCCTGTCACGCTTCAACGACTTTCCATGTATTTATGCATTTCCCTGAGGATGTGAATGCACCCGATTTTTATATGGCGCTGATTTTGAGTTGCTTAACAATAGCATTAGATTGTTTGCGTGTTAGATGTTTAATATGAATTCGATGTTATTATTCTGGCGTTATTGATCCTTTGTTGGTTGTCGGCTATTTTAAGGACGAGTATGGATTCAAGCCCACTTTAATGTGTATAATTCAGAGAAATTGAGACGGTAATTATCCATAGAGCTACAGTTTAGAGTAGTTATATATGAATCGTGTTTACAGCCGATGTTTGTCGACACGGTGTCGTCCCGAAGTCGTTGTGTGTTAATAGAACTTTTTGAACGTAAATGGTATATAAAAGGTACATAACGTCTGAAATTTCCTCAGAGATTGCTCTGGAACAAACTGTGTGGAAACCCCTGCTCACAGGATGGCTCTGTTTGAACTCCGGTTTTGACGACGGAGGGCGCTGTACATAGATTTTTATAAATAAGTACTTTAAAAATGTATTTATGAATAAATACTACCATATTTAACGATATATTAATCTTTTGATCGTAATAAAGTTAAATTCGTTTAAAATAAATTTATTACTATTGCTATTACAAAACTACATTCAGTGGCAAAGTGTCCGTATAATTCGATTTCGCCAGGCTTCTCCTTTTACGAGGATTATAGGATTTTCATTGATGTCGTAATATTATCCTAAATGAAATTATTTAAGATAAAAGTCCTGACCTTATTATATTTAGTTAGTATCGGAATAGGTGGAATTTGAGTCCAAAGTACACAGCTTTGATTTTGTGAATTTACTTGTGTATTTGTATTTAATTTTCACTGAACGGATGAAGAAAAACATAATAAGGAACCCCGCATACTTATGATTTTATCAAAATATTTTCAAAAGCCGTGTACAATGTACCAATTTGTGCTTGGTGGAGTATGGGTCATTACTGGTGGTACGATACTATACCAAGTAACAATCGATCAAGTTCAACAATATTTTCGAAAAGGTGGAAAATTTATGTAATAATCGCATTTCTCGCTCACCAAATCTCGAGACTGCACTGCATAAACTATAGATTAGAGTTTATACCATAGTCGCCTTGTCGCATTAGCTTGATTTTAATATTTATGTCTTATATTCGTGTGTATAAGGGTTATGCATATCTACAATAAATTCGGTAAGTTTTTATCAAATTGCTAACGGTCGGGCTGACATAAAATTATTTCCCATACACATTGTATCCCAATTCTCAGCCTTAAATGTTGAAATTCGGAATATAAAGTAGTGCTGTCCTATGGTTTCATGCGTATCTATAAAAGATGTCAGTAAAATCGGTTCAGCGGCTTGGCGTAAAAAGGTATTAGATATTATTAGAAAGTTAGGTTCGTATAAGTACAAATAACTTTGATACATAGAATAGGTATATTATATTTATTGCGTCTCAAATAACAAAATAATATGTGTCCTTGTTGTTTAAATTTGTTTCTTTAGGACATTATTATTATGCGACTATAAATATTTCTTGAAAATATAAAAGTTAAAAATAACTTTATACCCTCGTTAACAGATGGCGCTATTTCATCTCGTACATTTTATTGGCATGACGTAGTCTTTCCCGAAGTGGGTGGGGGTGACAGGGTGAGTCTGGGTGTTTAGTACTTAGGGTTGCTAACGATTTTACGAAATTATTTTTTCATTTATTTTATGTACCTGTACTCTCATTGGTACATCTTATGTTCACATAGTGATTAAATATAACAATTGCGTTTATTAATCTGGTATCTACCTTTAAATACTTTATATAAAACATTTGTAGAGCCGCGATGTGATAAGGCCGACTTGTCCAGGATGTTATCAGTTTCAAACAGGAAACTGGCTTAAGGCAACAGCGTTTCTGTCGCATTTCTTTTGGTGAATGAAAAGCCTTTTAGGTCTCATTTTTTCTTTCGCTTTTCCTTTTAATTTAGAGAGACTGGCATCGCATCTATGATCTAAATATTGTAGATGTTCGTGGGTTTTTTTACAGCCTTCGTGACGCAGTTGGTTAGAAGCCGTCTGCAAAACTATCTTTCCTTCGCGTTCTCGTTCGTTTCGATCCACGGGTTCGATTCCCGCACCGAAAATAATGTTTGTGTGATCCACACATTACTGGTGGTAGGTCTCTCATAGGTAAGAGGCCGCTCGGGTAGGTACCATCGCATTGCCTATTTCTCCCGCCACACAGCAGTGTAAATGCACAGTTGTGTTCTGGTTTGAAAGAAATTGTAGCCAGAATAACTACTGGACATAATGAGACTTAACATCTTATGTGTCAGTATGGCGAGCGGAGTGGAATGCCAAGCATTGCATTGTAATTAATGGTTGTTTGGTTTTGGAACTATCCATAAGCAGTCGTATCGCTTACCACCAGGCGAAAGGCTTGTCTCGCCATTCACCGCAATGAAAAAAAGGTGTATATTTCGGGGCTGGGTTTTTGTGAGACCGAAAAGCCTGTCGTAGTTTCTGATACCCACGATACAAGACTCGATGTTAGTGTGTATTAAATTTATTATTATTGTAAGCGCCGATTTACACACCACCGGGTTAGTTGATTGCTCCTTTACCAAATGAATAAGTACACCCAATAGTCACACAACCCACACAGTGATACACGTGCCTTGGTTCTTGTGTTGTTGTTTCAACTGCCTCGCTTCAAGCCGAAGTCGAGAGGCGATTGCTTGCTTCTCAGCTGATCTCTCTATCTGTACGTTATGCTCCGTAGACTTTGAATTTCCTACTAGGTCAAACAGAAAGATGTTTATGCGATAATCCATAATTTCTTACGATCTGTATTAGCCGTATTAGTCCATAGAAGTTCTACTGCAGAACACGGGCCTCCAAAGTAGAGGGTACGACTGAGAGGGTTCACGGTTCAAGATATCTATGCATAAGTATGATAAATACGAATGCAATTAAATATGTCACCCGTCTCCATCCATTGTCTTTTGTGTGCTAATCCATTGAACTTATCAAAATTTTTGGTGAAAAGGTAATTTAAGCCTCATAAGAGCACCGTTTTTTTATTTTTAATTAATTTACTATGCTCAACTCCGCATTATATCTTCCATTAGACCGTAGAAAATAAAAACCACCCAAGCATAAAATCGCCAGACCATGGTACTCCCAGATGTATAACAAAACTTCAAGGAATTAATTTTGTGCTTTTTGTATTTAAATGCTAGTATTAAAATATTCTGAATTTCCTAGTGTATTACGATGTATATACAAAAGTCCGTGCTCACCTGAATTACAAAGATATTTGCTGTCCACCAACCCGCGTATGAACCAAAGTGAAGGATCAATAAAGTCTTTTCCATAGATTTATACTGTGGATTTAAATACCTACATAGATACATAAACCCAAGCGTTTTTTCCCATAAGGGGTAGGCAAAGTTTCCTCTAGTAGCAACCAGGAAACTTACGTTTCGCCTTGTATTTTCCGCCCCACGATGTGATAGCGGCGAGCCTATCGTCATATCGCTCACCGATTCCTGACTCAGAGCTGATAATGAATAGAAAAATCCAATATCACTTTGCCCAACCCGGGATTCGAACCCGAGAGCTCAGCTTTGCAATCATACCGTAGTACAACTTTATACGTGAGACACAATAACAACATTTTCACATATTACCATATTCAAAACCCAATAAAAACATTTTCCTAAAAGTTATTTAAATATGTAGGTATTGGTATACGATTATGAGATTTAAAAAATCTGTAGATTACATAAACCATCATAAAGTTGATTAAAATTTTATATAATATATTTGTAGCACATTTGGATTATGATTTCACTAGTGGCGAAGGCTCCATGGAAGCCAATTCCCGCCGGGTTCCCTTTTGTAATTTATCATTACACTATAAACAAGCAATATATTCAAACTTATTTATTTAATATCAAAACTCAATTATTATTTTTTACATTCAACGACATCTGTCGGCCAGATACGTAAATATTACTAGGAAGCGGCACAGTAAGCCCTTTTTACATTGCGACGCGCTGCGACCTCTGGCGAATTCCTGTAAAATTGTTCGGCTTATTCAATAACACTAGCGCGGCCCGTGCGCCGCCGCCCGCGCCGCCCCGCCGCCACCGCGCCGCCGCCGCGCCGCCCCTTACGCATTGTATAGTATGCAACAAACCACGCAAAATTGTACCTTAAATTTATAATGATTTAAGGTTCAATTTACGTTAAAAAAGCAAGAAATAAGCCGGAGCTTCTCCGGCATTTCGTGTGTACTTACGTATAGATATTACTTATTATAATAGCGAAATGCGGAGTCTAATGTATTTATAAGTGTTGTATTTACATTTTTACAATATATTCATGGTTCATGCAATTAGTTTTAAATGTTTTTAATTACAAACTGTGTTAATATTAATATTATTGTTTTAATGGAAATTACTAATCGTTAGGAGCGTACTAATATGTTTAGATTGTCGATTTTACAAATAAAGTTAGTGTTTAGATTTTAGGACGTGCTCGACCCTCGCCTGATTAATACATTGTCTTACTATTGTTACAACTGATTAATGCGGGGCTACCGTACTTGTTAACATTGAGTCTAGGTTTTTATTTCTTTTATATTAATCTTATATTCACGTGCGGTTTAGAAATATACTTTTTTATTTTTCTCATTATGTAAGCATGGTTTAGTTTTTATTTCATGGACATTGTAAATATTGTATAAGTACATAGGTAACGAAAATATTAAAATTTAATTGACGGCCGCAATAGGCAGATGCCACAATATCACTTACCAAATGAAACCCAATAATTTGTAGACATATTCTTGGAGGTATAAGAAGTAACATAGGCTACTTTTTATCCCGAAAAGTTTAGTGTTTCCGTGGGATGAAGAAGGAATTCCGATATATTTGCTACTTTTTCATAAGTACTCAAAAAGATGGGATGGGACCGGATTACATTCCATTAGTGAGAATGAGACGGGGCGGGCGGGATATAACGGGATGGGACGGGACGGGATGGTAGATTTCAAATAAAATTAACCACGCGTCTAAGTTTGCGGGCAGAAGCTAGTAACAGGATAAAGAAAATAAACATATTTTGTGACTTGAGCTTCGGCTTCCCTTTTAAAAAATGTCACCCTTCGCCACTGGATTTCACATTTACTTACGAAACCCTATTAAGAAATCCGGGTATTTTTACTTATTTGCATCTCATTTGCACATAAAACCAAACATAATGCAAAGTAGTCCCCGTATACAAATTGCGGTGTTAACATGTCGCTGTTTCTTTCCACTTCTATTTAATTTATAATCATATTAGCATTATTTACAACAGTCCCATTAATTTTGCTGTTCGGATTCTTATTTATTCGATTGTCGGCTTAGCCAATAAAAGCTCTACCTTTAAAGCAACGTTACACATGAAGATCACGCTGGTCCGCTGGTTACTGGTGGGAGCGCTGGCCTAGGCCTAAAAGCCGCCAAAAATCTAGCCAGACGAGGAGCTGATATCATAATCGCCAGCAGAGATCTCAAAAAATTCGTAACTGCCGTCGAAGATACTATCATCAAAACCACAGGAAACAAAGAAGTGAAGTACAAACATTGAGATATTTTCAAATTCAGCAGAGTCCGCAAATTCGCCGAAGACATCAACGGTAGCTTTGACAGATTACACATTTTGGTGAACAATGTTGGCTGGTGACTTGGTGATGCAATTTAACTATTTCAGACATCGATCAATATCGATCGTGTATAATTGATCGATGATTTCAGACCATTTCCTTTATCTATTCTGTGATTGGACAAACTGAAAATGTCGTGGCCGAATAGTATTGTCGTCGTTTCGTCATATTTACGTAACCACGGCAAAGTTACAGAAGATTTAATAGATAGTCTTGACGTAAAAGTATGGTAGTGGTGTCTTAAGCGATATTTAAACAGTAAACTTTACTGCGTTTTGTGGACGAAGGCGTTAGATAATCGTTTACCACCAGGGGTCGCTGTGAATGCTTCACACCCAGGCATCACGCAATCTGATATATACAGAGTGCGAGACCATGGGCACGAAAGCTATTAAATTCGTTACGAGGGTTTTCTTCAATGTGGCAGAAGAAGGAGTCCAAACGACTATACAGTATACACTTATGTGTGTGTGAAGAGTTAGAGAATGTCAGTGGATTATAATTTCAAGATAGTAAAGTGTGTGATCCTAATTGAAAAAGTGTGGAATAGAACTTTGCTGATGACGTCAAACTTAAATAATACGCAACACAATACAAGGGCTGTCAATAATATTATAAGAGTAAAAACATTTATAAAAGAATTTAGATTTTCAGTTAATCCAAATTGCCACTTTATTTTTTAATTAATTTATTTTTATAAAATGAAGGCAGTCTTAATTCATAAAACCTATGAATCGTTAAACCATGTGTTGACAGCCCTAGGTTGTGGCCGTTGCCACCCCATTATGTAATAAATTGTCGTTGTGTGCGCGCATCGAGTATATAACCCTTTACGCTAGAAATGTATGTGTGTGTGTTAGCCGGTATTATTTGTAGAAACTTTTAGCTTCCTTACGCTATAATCTAAAAATAAATCAATTACACATTTTGTTGCTCTTTTGACGTGAATTAAAATAAAATATGTCCCCAAAAAGTAAGAAAGTGCCCTGGGATTTGAACCTGCCACCACCGTGTAACACAATAGTTACAAATTGTTTTTTTTTTAACTTAACAATTAACAATAACCTAAAACTTGTGTGTACCCAATGGTATCAACATCGACCCAAAGTGTAGATAGAAAGTAATCTATAAGCGTTCTATACCTTTTTTATTTTTCTACAACAATTACCATTACACGCAGCATCTTGATTTTAATTCATCAAATGAGTTATTGTATTATGATTTATGATTACATCATGTCCTACATCATGTGGGGTGGTTTCTATCCGGGCGGATTGAATTATGCTTTCAACAGCTACTTGCTTTTCAGCTTTTATTTAAATGAATAACATACATTACATGTATATTTGTTTTATTACATTCTGATATATTATTTTATTTCTATTTATATTGTAATTACTGTTTCACCTTCATAAATGATAACCAGGTTATTAAAATTAATATAATATGGCTCCTCAAGAAATCAGGTTCAGCCTATTTTGGGAGCCCTTGGCAATGTTATTAGTTTAAAAATTATGTTAGTTTAATTAGTTTTAAGAAATTGTAACGCAATTTAGTTCAGGAATATATTTTTATTATTATACACAGGTAGTCGTAAAGCCTCACAAGCCTTGGGTCAAAGTTATCGGAAACTGTGAGAGATTTTTCAGTATAACCCAGACCCGAAATAAAGACATTTGATTGACACAAACTTTTGTCTTGGGGCGGGGTTTGAACTAGCGGCCTATCGCATCACTACCGCAGTTTAACCAACTACACCATGGAGGCTGTAACTATAAAGTATTTGCGTCTATCTCATTCACTGAATGAACTGCGACAAAAATATATACATTTGTTTTCTTTGAAATGATAAAGTACGATCTATGAACCCATTGGTACATTATTATACCTTTAAGAAGGCCTAGCAAGCTAACTATCGTCTCATCATACGATTTTTTGTGGGTGGTTTTTTTACACTCTATTCTGTCTTACTGCAATATAGTGTGGGGTGGTGCATCGCAAAACAACTCTGCTCCTATTGAAGCTTGCAGTAAGGGCTGTCCTAAAAGTGATGACCTTTAAATCATTTCGATTCCCAACACAAACATTATTCAACGAATACAAGTTATTTTCTGTTAGTTAGCTTTTGTACTCCTTACCATCTTAATCGGTACTGTTTGTAACTGGTTATCATTAATATTAGTGTAATATTAATTTAATATGTGTTGAATTTCAGACTCTACACAAAAGAAAATACCTCTGCCCTACGGATTATGACGAGAAATATTTCGACTTCCATTGCGTGGGCGGTAAGAAACCTGCGAACGGAGCCACCTGGTACACCATCTGTGGAACGCCTTTTGAGTAAGTTTTTTTTAATGAAAACGTTCGGTCAGCGAGCATTAACGCACTTGGTAAAAAGTGATGACCGCCGCCCATAAACATCTACAACACTGGAATAACGTTGCTTATCCGGCTTCTAAAAATGGGAGGGAAAGAGGAGGACAAAGGACGAGAGGAGGAAATTTGACGTCCGGCAAATTGTAGTGATGTTGTAATAAATTAAAATACTATTTTTTTATGATATTATCGCTCTCTACTCACAATTATGTTTTGATAAAATGAACTTGGCTTCCAAAAAGGAGCATGGTAAAATAACTAGAATTTTTTATTCACAAAGATATTATGGCAATTAAAATACAAACATTTAAATATTTTCAAAATGTCCGACACAGTCGGCTGAACATCATAAAATTTTGCACAACTAGTTAATATTTATATTGTTATTTCATGGGTTCTTCGAATTAGTATTTACCAGTTTATTTTCAATAAGTATTTTCTAGTTATTTAAGTTTAATCGTAGGAGATTGGTTATTATCACATTATTATTGATAGAAGTCTTAATACATAAATCAATTCGTCAAATGTCAAAGTACATTCGAATTATTTGAAACTGCAATTGGTGCTCGGCATGGTGATAGCGCCCCCCCCCCTCTCCCTATCACATCTTGGGAGGGATGTTTACCCGCTGCATTATGTAATCTAATATACTAACCCGAGTATGGGTCCCGTTGTGGCACCTCTTCGATATGCGTATACTTGTGCCAATACGGTTGATTGTAATATATTTTCGCGCTTAATTATTAAAGAAACAAAGTATAAATTAATTGTTTAATGTTTCAGAAATCGTGCCGAATATATCGCCGTATTGTCATCCATTCTGATCCTAGCTGCGGGTGTGTTCTATAACATCTATTTCAAAACAAGCGCCAGCCAACCCAACCAATCTGCCCAAGCTAAGAAATTAAAAAAGAAATAAGTTAAATTTATAGTTTCCGTGTCTACTACCACCACAGAAAACATCAAAAAGAAAATACGTACGTAAAATACGTCGTTTTTGTACCAGCGGACTGTCAAGTATTTATTTTATATTGTTTTTCACTATAAACACCTCTATAATTAGTTAACTTTTGAAGTAACGATGTATTGTTAACTTAGTGACAATTTTTGTGTAGCTATGTATCTGGCTTTATCTCTACCAGTAACCCATCTTCTTAAAGTAAGATGTAAGACACATCATATTGCACACAAATGCATCTACGAGCTTTTTGACCGCAATAATTTTAGTATAAGCTATTAGAGCTGGAATTACCGCGGCTGTTGGCACCAGACTTGCCCTCCAATTGTTCCTCGTTACAATATTTAGTTATAAAGTGTACCTACTTATTCCGATTACGAGGCCTTGTAAGAGTCCGTAATCGGAATAACCGTCACTACCTTTCCGTGCGGGGGCGGGTAATTTGCGCGCCTTACACGTGACAACCATGGTAGTCGCAGAAACTACCATTTAAGTTGATACTTATATTAACCAACCATCTTACTTGCAGTCCTCTAGTGATGTTACTCTACATTCACAATCATAATCTTCTAGGAATGTACCAATACGCAGTAAACTACTTTTCTTCAATTTCTTCTTAAAAATACTGCCTATTTTTGAACTACTGATATAACTTTATTTAGTTTAATTATATTTATTCAGTTATGTTTTAATTCGCTGTTGCTTGATATTTGCTTCTAAAGTTCATGTTTGTTTTTGCCAAATTAGTTGTCAAGTCAATATGACATTGATTAAAAAATATGATTTCTATTACCAAGATTCTAATCGACTTGGTTGCGACATTAGTAGTATCAATGGCAAAAATATTCCTTTTGTTTTCTAACATCACACGATAAATCTAAGTAAATAAGAGAGACCTTATGGGACCCCAAAGTATTGGAAAACAACTTTGTTATTTTACTATTTGACGTTATTCATTTGTGTAGTCAAGTAGGATTTATCAAGCTGCAAATGATAGTGGATTAATTATGACTTTAATAACATGATGTTAATCCGACGATGGAAAATATTATTTATTGAGTTTTGATAAGAATATTGCGTCAATTATATAGATATTATTCAAACTAAAGATATATAATGAATAAAGTGACTAGATATAAGTACAGCTACCTACACTAGTGGAGTTAGACTAGGAGCATCTTGGAGAGCCGCGTTGACTGCCCTTCTGCATCACGCATAATCCTCGCTAGTTTTTTTATTGTTGTGGCTATACCAAATTACTGCCCTGTGTCTAATTGTAGGTGAAAGCCGTCAGATACTCGCGACTTTGATTTTTGATGTAGTGAATTGGTTCACCCTTCGATGGTCAACAAAGGGCTATGATACATTTGGCGTTTCATACAATATACCATTGTTCGAAATTTTGCAAATTATTTGTGTCAGATTTTTATAATGATTTCATTAAAATAATTGTAAATGAGTTGCTGTTTCATTTAAATTTAATAACTAGATACATCGAACAGTTACATAGTCCTGACCCCATAGTAACTTACCAACTCTTGTGCCTGGTGTATCAGAATGTATCATAAAAGATGATGGGACATTTTCTTCTGCATTTTCAACAGGATCTTGTGTTGGAGGCTTTTAATAGTTCACTTACCACTTAAATGCGTGTTATATTTAAAAAATATCAGGATCATCATGGTGTTAATAATTACGTGGAGACCGTAGCAATTTCGCTAAACATTAGATATATTTTAGGCTTGAAGTTGGTGATAAAATTATAAGCTAAGAAGTAAACAACTTGGCGGAAAAGTTATGACGCGCCGACCCCATGTTATCATATAGGGAAAGCAGAAAATATCATTAAGTATGAGGCATTATCAGTTTATTATTTCATTCATATTTTTAATGTTAGCTCGGAAATGAGCCGGCCTTCCATTCTATGACTTTGTTTGATTCTAATCTGTGTGGTGTCATTGCCGGGAAAAGGCCTTCCCTTCACTTCCTCGTCTTACTTATTTTGTTTTTATTGTTCCTATTTGAAATACTTATTTATTTTGGTTGGATTATGGCGATAAGACTCACTAGCTCACGTTGGAATTTGAATGTGTCCAGGATTTAGTACAAAAAAGATAAGTTGCAAACTACTTTTTGAATACACACATATGTATGTAAGTTTGGGAAGTAAAAGTGAAATCAAATATCCTCATGCCATTTATTAATATCATTTAATCATATCACGGTAGTTGATATGCCTGTCTTGACAGCGAATCACAACAATAAGTTTTGCCTAATTACTATGAAATCCAATATATTTATATCGTATATTGATATGAGAATGTTAGGCGTAAATTCGTAAATTTCGTGAGGGGTATCCGAATCAGAGAGTAATTAGTTTCATACTCCCATCGTACAGGAACAGAGAACACACCAGCAATTATGAGTATTGAATGAATACAATGTTGAATATACTTTTAACATTTAATTGTGTTATTACGTATCGTATGTTTTCACATTGTGCATCACAAATAAGTGTACAATTACAATTACATATATGCTTAGGTGTTAAACACAGCGGAACGCAAATACCTGTCTCAAACATATCCCTTATGCACGTCGGATATTTTGTGCGGTAATAATTTAAACATAATTCTAAACGAACAAGTCACAACCTAAATTTATACCCAAAACTAATCACAAGGCGCGCATCCAGAGTATTCGCGACGCGACCGCGCTGCAACACGACGCACGAACCAAACACGACTTACCCTAAGCACCTACTGAACATGCCAACATAATATCAATCCAAGCGGTACACATACAAAACTATAAAAGAACATAAACGGAACTGCGGCTGCGGCGCGGCGTCTGCACGCGTCTGCCTCCACACTCCCGGAGACAGAAGTCCGCGGCGTTCGTGCAGACCCGACTAGGAGCCCTATTACTATGGAATGACTCGATAATCAAGGACAATTTATTGTTCCTTGCATATATACGATTACAATTATAAGAATAAGTATAATATCATTAAATGATACGTAGCGATAAACGCTAATGCAATTACAGGTATCAGTCAGGTAGACCTGTAAGACTTCCATTAAATACGTTACATCTACAACATTTTAGATGATATTAGTATCATCGTATACCTAAGATAAAACGAAGTAAAAGTCTTCGTTGCGTAATTTATAGCGTACAGTTGAATATTCGCAAAAAAATTATAAAAAAATTATATTTCTATATCATTACGGAGAAACAAGAACTAGGTAAATAGTATTTTTATATCTTGTTTCTGTATACCTTAATTGAAAGGAACTGGGTCCAGGAATTTTCTTTCTAAGAAAATAAAGAGATTTCGTCGTACCGAGCATAAAACCGAATGATAATGTCGCGGACGGATGCCGTTGAAATTGGGGAACCTTGTGTAACTAAACAATGACGCCTTACAAGCAAATAGGAACAAAAAATCGGTACGTCAACTGCGAACTAATAATAATTTAGGGCTTTGAGTTGAAGAGGTCGGCGATGACGCTCGGCTCGGCCAGGGTGGAGGTGTCGCCCACGTTGCGGTCGCCCACGGCCACCTTCCGCAGTATCCGGCGCATGATCTTGCCGGAGCGGGTCTTGGGCAGGCCGGGCGTGTAGTGGATCACGTCAGGAGATGCGAATGCGCCAATCCTCTGCCTCACCCTGGTCTTCAGCGAGTCTGTGAGCTCATCATTGGGGAACGCGCCTTCGTTGAGCACCACGAAGCAGTAGAGCGCCTCGCCCTTCACTTCGTGCGCCTTAGCGACGACGGCGGCCTCGGAGATCTTTGGGTCTTCGGTGAGCACGCTCTCCACTTCTGCAGTGGACATCAGATGACCGGACACGTTGAGCATGTCGTCGATGCGGCCCGTCACCCACAGGAAGCCGTCTTCATCGCGCCTGGCACCTGTAAGATTCGCATTAATTGCAACGACAAACCCACACAATTTTATAAGCGAGGAGTAACATTTAATTCAAACCGCTTTGCAAAAGTGAATGTTTTGGTGAGAGCCAAACAATCAGCTGATCTATTCATAGCGTGAACTGGCGGTTAACGCTCCGCGCCTCGTGGCGGCGTGCTTAGCGATCATATAATAAACTATCGGAGCGCAAGGTTAGTGAAGTACCTATATAAATCTATGGTTAGTAACTAGTTGAGATAAAAAATATCGTTGATTGTACCGTCGCCGGTGCAGTAATATCCGGGGAACTTGCTGAAGTAGACCTTCTCGTAGCGAGACTGGTCGTTGAAGAGAGTCCTCATCATGCCGGGCCAGGGTCGGGAGAACACCAAGTAGCCCTCGCCGGGGCCTTCAATCACTTTTCCCTCTTCGCTCAGAATGATCGGCTCTACTCCGAAGAATGGGAATCCCTAAAAACACACAAATAAATAGTAATTGCAAAGCGAAGGGCATACAATGCGATACATTGATTGTAACATGATTTTTTGTTTTTCCATTGTGCCTCTAAAGTATCATGGCCTTATTTATAGACATATTTAAAACCTATTTTAGTTACCGAATGTTTTGTCCCTTTCGAACGACTGTAGAATGCAATTTGAGCAACGAAGACAAAGGTTTTAAATCTGTCTATGGATAAGGCCGGAAATATACTACATTGGTGAATAAATATGCCATATATAATAACTACTAACACTATAATGACCTTAATGTGTACTTGTTATATAATGAATGAATACTGGAAAATTATAGTTCAAGTTCCCTATCTTGAGTCGTATCTGTGCGGTCTCTTCATACACTGTTATCTAATTTTAATTAGGTGAAATAATGATATAACGCTTATTGCAATAGCAATTAAATAAATTATTCTCCTATTTTATTTCACACCTGATAAAGTATCTAAGTTAAGCATTAGAAGAGGCCTACTCTCAGCATTGGGGGGATACATAGGCCGAAGAAGAAGAAGAAGAAAGTATTTAAAAGACAATAATTATGATTTTGTGTCACTAATTTTATTTCTTATTTTTAATTATTTTATGTGTATGGAAATATAAAACGTTTTTTTTAAACTACAAAAGATTGCCATTTAGATTTTTTGCTTGTTAACAAGGAACAAAAAACATTAAAATACATAGAATAGTTATTAAAATTACAACAACGAAAAAACGTACATTACTTGCAATTGTGTATTACTTAACGCCAAATGAACTTCGGTCAAGGCTTCATGGTGGAAATTATGTTTTCGTTGACTTCCCAGATCATATTTACGTCATATCTATACATACACATTTCATATTTGAACAGTAATTCTATACAATAGATAGTATTTTCGTATTTAGTAGAGTAATTTATCTGTTAATATTTTTTATCGGATACGCATTATGTATGTTTTAGTTCATAAATCGACTAGGCCAGCTGAATTCAGATCTGTAAAATACAGTAGTACCCCCTACTTAGCAATAGGGTTCATATGAATTGTATTATCAGTATTTATTGACATTTATCTTACTATAACTATGTCTTCTGAGACTCACCCACAGTCAAACTCAACTAAGATTTTTTATAAAGGAGAATGTATTATAATAGTCAAGTTTGTAGTTAGATAAAATAAAAAAAATGTAAGGAAATGCCGCACGAAATTCCAGCGATACTTACAGCAGCGCCAGGCTTCATGGGAGTGGCGCCAGGCAGGCTGGTGAGCACGTGACCACCAGTCTCGGTCTGCCAGAAAGTGTCCACGATGGAGCACCGGCCTCCGCCCACAGTGTGGTAGTACCACAGCCAAGCCTCAGGGTTGATAGGCTCGCCCACACTGCCCAAAACACGCAGCGTCTTCAAATCGTGCCTGGAAACACACACGCGGTGAATATCATGGCATCAAGTGCTCGGATTTATTATACGTCGTAAAGACAATTGACTATGTTTATTAGCACTTTTCACTGCCTTATCTCATACCTATGTGATCACGTAGGTAAACATAATATTACTCAATAGCATGCTCTCTCGTCAAAGAGTACGAAATATGCTCTAAAGTTTTCGTTTTTTTAATATACATATTTGCATATTTCATCTTCTTATATAACCAAGTATAAAGTAGAACACTTTGTCCTACTTTGAATGACTTTAATCTCTTAATAATTACAGTCGGACAAGTTAAGTTAAACCATCTATTAACTGCAGAGTACGGACATGCAATCAACATTTCGTACAACCTTGATGGGACTAAGATGACATAATTAAACTTTTATTTAAGTAATTGCTACGTTTAGAAGCGGATTATAAGTGTCACCCCTGGAACAGAAACTGGTATGGACACAGACTCTGCGCTAACAAGGTATTTTCTGTCGCGCTCTGTTTTGAACTCGACACTATGAAGTGCCGAGTGCTCATGAAGGCGCCTTGCTACTAAACAAAGCGGGCATGAATATAGCTGGGAATCCTTTGAATATTTGGATGATCCGTTGATTCAAATTACTGGGAACTTGCACAGTTTAGGTAATTCTTTTAAAAAATTATCCCATCATTTTCCAAATATTTCCAAAAGAAGTGAAGGTAATTTAAAAAAAATGCTTGCATAAAGATATCAAATATGAAAAATTAAATATAAAAGTAAACAATATTTGAAAGTTTGAGCGAAAATGCACACTCATACACGTTACAACAACGTAACCACTCAAGGAAAACGGCAATGAAAGCCGTGTAAGTGATTCACCATAGGACCAATTTATTATCAGTCTCATTAATATAAACTATACTTTTATACATAACTCATTTCATAATTAATTTTTTTACGTTTTATTATATGCTTCTAAGAATTCTGACTATTTTATGTATTGGGTTATTTTTGCCCAAGTAATATTACACCCAAGAATAAGTCTTTCACTCATGATCTTTTTGCAATCTTTATGATTCAATAACGTTACATTATAATTTTAAAATGTTAATTAAAATGTTAATTATATTATACAAAAATGACTTTAACATTATGATTAATTCATAACAGCGAACGGTCATCATTACCTTATCTAATCCCAGATATACGCATGAATACACTACTACAGCGGGTTTGTTATTCAAGTACCATTAAATAAGCTACAACGGTGTATCGACGACAAATTTTTGATATACTAGATAACTAGAGAACCTAGAGAATGTGTTTTGTACAATAACCGGGCGCGTCATTAACGCGCGAATTTTAAATGTTGTTCGAGTCACTGTAGCGAAATTTTTATCCATAATTTGTCTCAATTCTTAATACCATTAAAATAGCATGTTTCTATTGTTTTATTTTGAATCTAAACATAAAAACAATAAGGCCCACATTTCATTGAGTTCATCGGTCATGTTTAGTCCGCAGTGGGTTAGTCAACACTGCGCGATACGGTTGCCGATGTAACTTATTCATTGGTACATCTATAACAGCAGGTCTACGTTCATATTTGCGATACAACATATTCCAAACTACATATTTAACTAACTACGACTCCATACAAGCAACAAACAAATCCAAATAACTACAATTAAAAACACTGTCAATTCTACTTTATTTTAACCACTTTTTCATAGGTCAAAAAAAAGTTAATATCTTGGGTTATATTATTACTCTTTTATTTTATTGATTATATTCATTGAATAATAATTACACATTAGTTATACAAGGCAGGCTGTATTTGGAAGTCATTGCCGATGACATTGACCGTAAACGCATTATTCTTGAAGTCGCTCGTACTGTCTCTACGCTGTCTTTTAAAACACTACATTTCTTGTTTATTGGTTCATGACTACATTTTAATATTGTAAATTGTGTTATTCACATCAAAAGACACATACTATTAATATTACTTTTATGCGAAAGATTTACCAACAGAATTGAACCTATCTCTCCATCAGACCGAACTAAAGGAGATCGGTCGATTTGGTCCAACTGTGGACAAGAAATTCATTACTACCAAAAAATTTGGCGTATTTTTTTAGATTTATTTCTTTATTTACTTTTATCCTACACCATTGGAATTAGATTTACAAAAAAATGAGGATATCATGAAATATTTCTACCATTTTTGTATTTGTCAGCAACATTAATAGAGTTGACATCTGTCACGAGACTATTATTTGTCAAATTGCATTGTTTATTTCGTCGTGTACTAATGTGTATTTAAAATTGAATTAATTTGAAAATCATATAATTTCGTTTTGTGGCTGGGTGTTGTGTTTATTCTCTACAGCGTCCCTTGCAGTCAATTGCTTACTTCGATTCAACAATACTATAGCATATAAATAAGTTAAAATGCTTATAATCGTCATGTAAGCAAAAACTACGGGAAAGCATTGATGCGCGCCTGAAGCCAACAACTACGAGACACCGATCGTAAAGGCGCAAAGGCTTACATGATCTGTAATGTCTGAATGGATTCATCTTCAATCATTGTTTTATTTTTTCATTATTGTGTACGGTAGCTTCAGATATTTTTTAAACTAGCGCATGACAAAGTGACTAACTACATACAATAAACCTGATATCAAAATAATATACTTTTAAATATTCAAATGTGTTTTTCTGTCTTCCTTGATAAGCTTACGTACTTTATAATAATGTATATTCATACTCATCCCAAACTTAAAATATAAGCCAACTATGACATTACGTATTCAGATAGCAGAAAATGGTAGATTTTGTAAAACTTTAAGAGGATAAATCTTAAAAGCGCCGTATCCTAGCTCAAGAAGACTATGTTATAATTGAGGGATAAAAAATCCTTGTTATTGAATTCTATGTCTCATTTGTCTCCACCATGTTTCCACTACTAGGCCCAATATTCATAGGAAAACGACCGATCTCCATATTCAGAACTTATGTTCACATCAGGTCAATAACGTGATCGTCAGGTTACAAATTATAGTTTAATATTATGTTTAATGAACTGTTCTTCGTTTAGCTAGATCACCTCTTATTAGCATGCAAGGAAAACAGACAGTAGGTACTCATAACAGTTCGCGCACTATAAACTATACTTTACTGTACTTACTATAACTAAAATACAATGTACTGTATCAGTCCATATATGTCTAATGGCAAAGAACGCCTGATTTCTTTATAATCGAGAGTTCGATTGATAATTCCAAAGCACGATCCACCATGGCGGCTTATTACGGTTTGAGAGACTTTAATTAACATATTTTATTTGCAAAGATCTCTGTAGTGTGCAGATTACATCACGATTTCCCCTTCGCCATTATAATGCAAGGCACTATGAATATATAAATATATGTACACCCAACACTCACATACATAGTCGTGACCCCACACTTAGATCGAGTCTCATATGGTGGGTATCAGAAACTATGAGAGATTTTTCGGTCTCACAAACACCCAGACCCGTAACTAATATCTGTGCATCACATAAACATTTGTCTCAGTACGGGCATCGAACCCGCGGCCTCTCGTTTCACAGCCGGCGGCTAACAATTGCGCCACGGAGGCTGTGTATGACATATATATTATTTAAAATAGTAATAACTAATAAACGGAAGAGTTCCACCTATTCCGATATAGAACGTGGGCTATAAAATATTCGGCGATAAATCCTTGAACGTTCGCGCACTACACCTTGACATGACCTACTAGACTCAGGGCTATCGTAGAGTACAAATCGTCTTGTTAACCTTAAACTAGTAGCAGCTGCTACAACTGTACAAATCGACTGACCAGCACTGATTGTGTATTATCTGCGTATGTTGAATGCGATGTGGGACTAATTGTACAGCTTTTATTTAGTACCTGCTCTCTCTAATAGCTCTGACACCCTATTTTCAATAAGTCGGTACACAGCACAATTTTAAATTTCAGCTCTTGATTCTACCATTGCATTGCTTATTATGTTGTTGTGGATTCATTTTCAAATTATGTTTTTTTTATCTTTTCTTGGACACAAACAATACTTTTTCACTGTCCCAACTTAATGGTCCATTGTAATTGTTAGTAATAATGTGTAAATCGCTGCTATTATTTCGATTGTATCAACATTTCCATACACACTAAGGATTAATCTATATTCTCCATCGCATACAATGTTGCAATAAATGAATACAGAATGACAAACGTTTAACGCGACGCTGATGAAATTTCCGGCAATTTAGTTAGTAAATGAAAAATTGCCCCCTTCTGTGTGTGAATTACATTACAATAGGGTGCAGAAAATGCAGTTATTGAAACTAGTTCGCTATCAAGAGAAGCACTGTTTCCTGTCACGTTGCATGTACTTAGACGACAATCGAAGGAGTTAGTGGATGATCACGCCGGAAATAGCAGATTTAACGCCTAGTGGTAATCTAACCAAGTGCCTGTACAAGTTTAAACGAGGGGCTTGTTTTGACATGTGATAATACATCGTTACCTATACTTAAAAATTCCTGACTCCGGGCTGATAATGAATAGAAAAATCCAATATCACGTTGCCCGACCCGGGACTCGAACCCGAGACCTCAGCTTTGTAACCGTACCGTAATACAACTACGCCACCGTAGCAGTTTATTAATTGCCGATTTATTCATTGTTTACTAAAATGAACTTTCATTAAGAATTTGGGCACACACCCTCCCCTTTTGCTGTGAACACCAATGAACATAGGTATCCCACACCCTCAAAGATTTCCGTTTTGTTGGTAGTGGCCTGCTTTCAACTTTTTTCAACCTTACCTTGGTTGTTAGCTCCTATAAACTTCTTATAAACGAGAAAGACAAAACTAGACAGTGAGATATAGAATGGATCCAATTGGTCTTACCTGTTGACGTACTGGTCTCCAAATCTCATGAGTGTGCGCAGAGCGGTGGGAGCAGTGTAAAACTGCGAAACGGTGTACTTCTCGATGACGGACCAGAAGCGGTTCTTGTCCGGATAGAAGGGTGTGCCTTCGAACTACAATACAAGTACCCATTAACACCTGCTTTTGAATCCTCTAAAATTATAGTTCACGCCATAATTAAAAAGCTAGGAGTAGGGACGGTGATAAATGATATAGATTTTCAGTATGATTTGGTGGGAGGGTTTGTGGGTACATTAAGTATTTATCCTCAGAGTATATTAGAAGAACCAATGTGTAACGATGCAAAATATTTGTATTTTACTATCTTTAAAATTACTATGTAGCTAGTTTTATCATTTTTATGTATAATAGGTCATAGTCGCAGCGCGATTCAGACCTTATTAAAATTAAAATAAAATAAACCGCGGCCCCATGTGTGCAGGTAGTTGAATTATGACTTATTTCCATCCCAAGATATGATAGACTAAGACTAGTGCCTACCGCTATGCCAGGCAAAAATCCCGTTCGGAGTAAATATTCGGGTTTCCTCAAAACGAAAAGTCACAAAGAATTGTCCGTCCCAAAATCAATAAGAGGATCCTACGGTTCACACGAAATTCATATATTTTTATAAAACTAGAAATTAAATCTAAATATATTACAATTTTTTTAAAACATCGTGTTTGAATTTATAATCATTATTTAAAAGTAATGCTTAATGTAAATATGGCGGCCTTGTATGTCTTGCTTCAGAAACCATGAGACGTGGACTGTTCCGCACAAGATCTTAAATACAATAAACGTACTGAACATAATATGTTTTATGTAACAGGTCAACAAAGAGAAATTCTGTTAAAAATGCTTGCCTTAGAAGCCCATATATGAATTGATGACGGAATACGTCTACAAATTAAAGTTGCATAGGTGTTCCATGCGGGCCTAGAGCGAATTCGTAGATCATTTGTAAAATTCTTGCGGAGAAATCCAGGTAACGTCACAATACTTTCTTTTCGGCAAAGTGAGCGATTTCATTAACTTAATAAGTATATCTTTAAAAACATAGAAATGTGCGTCTTGGGCTCAAATGAAAAAAAATAAAATTTCCAAATAAAATTACCAAAAATTAACATCAATGTTTGATGGGTTGATAAAAGAAACATTTTTATCGCATTCAGCGTCAATTTTAGACGCATCTGTTTTGTTATCATTAGATAAAACAGGTGATAAAGATCTGAGCCGTTTGACCAAAGTTAACGACAGTTTAAATAACTCCATGACGGAGAGCAAAGGGTGGCGACAGAGGTAAATGGAAAAGATTGCGTCAGTCACACAATAAAAACTAACCACACTTTATAATTCGCTGATTATTCGTCGGAATAATTCTATAAATATAACTTCGCGGAAACCTGCATTTATTAGTATAATTCCGTTTTAATCATTAGGTATCTATTCCAGTTTTTGATATGTATTAATTCTCTTAAAGTGAGCCAAATATTTGTTCTGTGGTGCAGTGAGCGAAAAACATCGTTGATTCGTAGCTGGCATTAAAGGATTGAAGGTAGAAGGGGTGGATAGGAAGGGTTTTAGGTCTTTGGAGAGCAGCAATATCCTAAAAGCAATAATAAAACTATACTTTACCATTACGCTCGTGGCGCCGTTGGCAAGAGGCGCGTACACCACGTAGGTGTGGCCTGTGATCCAGCCGATGTCCGCCGTGCACCAGTAGATATCCTTGTCGTGGTAATCAAACACGTAGCGGAATGTAGCAGCGGCGTACAACATGTAGCCAGCAGTAGTGTGCAGCACGCCTTTGGGCTTACCAGTCGAGCCACTAATACAAACATATATTTAGTATGAAGTTTTCAAACTGATATAGATAAAAAAGAAAAAAGCGCTTACCTGGTGTACAGCATGAAGAGCGGATCCTCAGCGCGCATCCATTCAGGAGCGCAAATGTTGGACTGCCCGTCAACAAGATCGTGCCACCACACATCTCTTTCGTCATTCCATTCGTACTATACAAAAAAAAATTATACTTCTTGTACCATTTACTTGTAACGAACTAAGGATAGAAAGACTACTTTCGCCATCAGCCATATAAATAAAATAATGTGAATTGTCGCATATTTATTGGCCCAAATAAAAGATTTGTCGAAAAATATCAATAGGCTTACCAGCTGTTTAGTGTCACGAGGGATAGGGCCGCAAGGGGTGACTCTCTGGAGATGAGCGACCACGAGGCACATGTCGACGTGGTGATCGTATTTCAGCTTCACCTTATCCAAAGCCTCATCGCAGACGTTCTTCAGAACCAAGAGTTTCTCCCCACGCCAGGTGCCGTCAACTGTCACAATAACCTTGGATTGGCAGTCAGCGA
The DNA here is from genome assembly GCA_949752805.1 of Deilephila elpenor. Classification (NCBI taxonomy): domain Eukaryota; kingdom Metazoa; phylum Arthropoda; class Insecta; order Lepidoptera; family Sphingidae; genus Deilephila; species Deilephila elpenor. The sequence continues at coordinate 3,123,503 of OX457093.1, forward strand.
TGCGTTCGGCCAGAGAGTCGGAAGAGAATCCTGCGAACTGAAGACAGTAATTTGTGTGACAAGTGATTTCAACGTACAACTATTTTTCATATGCAGTCAAACTAATCCAGTTACCACGACAGAGTGAATGATGCCCATCCTAGCACAAGCGAGCATGCAGACAACTGTTTCCAGGATCATGGGCATGTATATTGTGACTCTGTCTCCCTTGACGAGTCCGCAGTCACGAAGTCCATTAGAGAACTGGCACACCAAGTCGAGCAACTTCTTGTATGTGATGCGGCTGTAGTCATCGGGGTGGTTTCCTTCCCTGGAACAATAACTAGGTTGGAGAGACGTTCCAATGTTTGTACTCTTTTCTATACGAAATGGTCAAAATTAAAGATGAAACATGGCACGAACCACTCTTATATAACGTTGACTGAAGTTTACGACCTGTTGTCGTTTTTTCTGAGCTACTATTTAGACATCATTGATATATCATTGATGTCTTTAATAATAAGTATGTACCAACTTTATGATTAGGTTTAATCTTATACATAAAGTCATCGCAACGGAAGAATCTTGTAAGTTAGGCAGCTTATTTCTCATTAATCTTAAGCATCTTTCATTTGTCTTTGTAAAGTATAAATAACTGTGTTTCTAGCCGTGCTACATAATTATACATTGGCGATGAATTATATCTTAATTAGTGTAGTGACTAAGCAAAATATATCAGCAAAGCAGCTATGATTTATGAGCGGAATCAAAACAAACAATTCGCAAGCGCGGATTATATTCATCAGAGGGTAGAGAAAATCAATAATGCCCGGGGTGCAAAGTGCAGGGTGGGAGCCCGCGTGGGATTCACGCTGACCTCGCTCGTGATTCGCTGGAGCTTTGCAGAGTCCCGTTCCCCCAACAGATGCGCATTACCCAACACCCAACCCCGGCTAGACTATGCAGATGAATACGCTTTTATTAATTTATGCAGTTAATAAAAGCATCTCTCTGTTTCATAACAAGAGCACGAAATGAACGCAGCAAATACATTTTTAAGTTTCGAAAATATTTATGGCTTTCAAAATATGGGGTGTGAATAACACATAATACTTCATAAATAAGTGCTAATTTAACCCATAGATTTGAGAGGAAGGCAATTGCTAATGTGTCGAGGTTAGAATTGAACATATAAACTACTTGTGCTGTACAGAGAGCTCACCTTGTGAAAGGCTAACCACTTTATTGTTATTTCATAAGTTGTTAGGTTTTTTTGTATTGCATTTGAGTTATGCAATTACCTGATGCAATGACCTTAGCCATATTAAATACTCGTAAATGGAATGTAGCATGCAAAGCGTATATTGTGTATATTTTGAGCTAGTTCATTGACTTTCCGTTTTTTTGTAGAGTTCAAAAATAGTAATTTTATGGGCACCGAGGTGAAAAAGTACATATTTAAATTCAAACAACTAATCAATGCCGGCATTTTAATTACGTGCTCTTTGGCTATATTCGATTAATATAACTATTTTGGTTCTGTAGGCGTAGTGAGCCTATCAAACGCTGAATGCATACACAGGATGTGAATTGTAATGGACAAGATCTATTAGGGCTCAATACAGTGATGCTGCGCGCCCGAGCTTTATTGATTCCAGTGTTTATCTTGTTGCGCGATGGCTCTGCTGCGCCGGTATCCCACCGCATGTTGTTATATACTCAAACAAAACACTAACATGTTATGGAGTTTTGACTTTTCGTTATATGAAGTATCAAAATATTTCAACGTCGCGTCTGCTAAATTATTTAAAAGCGACATATGAGTTTTTACATTTCTGAATTTTAGGTACCTACCTATTTGAATTTGGAATTACTTATTATTCTTAAGATTATCACGAATGAAATTATTATACCCAAAAAAGAGGCAAAAAATGTTATGATTTTGGAACCTTTGTTTGCATTATGGATATTTTGTTTTAATTTCGGTCAAGTTTAACTAAACAGAGTGCCTAATGAGGCCGTGACTACTTAACGGCCTAATTGACCTCTATAAAAAAGAAATAGGGACAGTTGAAACAATGTTACACTAAATTAAGGGGAGAAAAAAACCAGAGATTTAAAATTAACTCCACAATTCAATCCCATTCATCCTTAAAATGTAATTTCATATAACAAAATATCATAAAATATTTGCCTTTTTCTAAGAAATTAAGTGTTAAAAAATAGTAAAGGATATACAAACTTTAAGATATATGTTTGTTTTGTTTTAATGTTTTTAATAATTTTATTACGAGTGCGTTTATTTTTTTGATTATTTTTTAATTGCCTGTAGCCAGTGTATTTTAGCTGCTGTCTCATTTATTGCGTATATCTGAAAATGTATTAGATAGGAAGCCAACAAATTATTCCGGTTATTTACTATGCAACCTTGTCGAAATGACCTTAGAGGTTAGGCAGTATTAATATTTGTTTATAATTACGCGGTGTTTATTCTAACGGCCATGGTTATATAATGCGTGCATTTAATTAGGTTATCTATGGGACAAGCAATAATAATTGCGAACTGATAGTTTCAATCGACAGATTCAGATCTGCGGCTTATATACAAGATAATCATCTCAGATATGTAGAGATTATTTTAATTTTACTGTATAATACAAAATATCCAACTGAAGTTACTTCGTACAACCAAGCAATTGTAACAATTTGTATATACGTAAGTCAATTTATTTGAATACAATTAATTATTAGTTTCATTATCCTCATTAGTTAAGTAGACATGGGCAAAGAACCATGGGGTTTTAAGTTCAATCTGAGAATTGTAATTTTACTTTTCAGCATGTATTATCAGCTTTTTCTCAATGGTAGACGCAGCATTATTTGTGGGGTGAAATCTCTCCCATCACCACCCACCCACTAGACAACATAATCAATACCTCTGCATGGTTTCCTCCCGAGGTGCGTAACCATGGCAACGCTCTGGGGTCCCGGCAACCCCCTCAGCGGCGCGGCGTTGGGAACAGAAATAAATAATCAATAAGCGCACAGGGTGGTGGTGGCACTCACTTAGCTCTGCCCGGGCTGGCAATACGATAAACTACCAATATTAGGTAGCTACATGAAAGGGAGCGATGATTTAACTATATTAAGCCCCGCCAACCAAACGTTTGGGGCTTGATCTTATACAAAGTCAAAGTTATTTGGAATCTTTTTGAAAGGTTCAATGTCTTTGTAGTTACTTTTATAGTCGTGTGAAAACCAGTAGTGGGAAATGACCGCAAATTTTTGAAATTGTATCAAATGCTATTATTTATGGTATGAGCTAACGCCTACTAATTAATAATATCTAGTCTGATAAATAATATCTCAGCTGGTTCCTCCATGAATTACATGTACTATATTCTTATTTTTATACCTTATAAAGAAAGTGATAGTTATATAAACTGTACTGTACTGTATCAGTCCATATACGTCCCACTGCAGGGCACGGGCCTCCTCTACAATCGATAGTACGGTTAGGCCATATATTCCAAGTAAATAAATTACTGAAAAGTTAATTTTGTACTTTCAGTGTCATTATCACACATAGATGTAGCATAACATAGATCGGCAATGTGAAAGAGATAGAATGATTTATATCATACATTAAAGCGAGATGCATGATGCGACCATGCGTTTACACGGAGAGCTAACTTTAGTGATTTGTGTGAAAATATGTCATTTAAGCGAACGACAAATTTCGCTTATTTTCTTGATTTATTTAATATTTCAGTACTAAGCTACTTTTATTAAATGTAATTTATCATGGTGAATTGTCCAGTGCCTGGATGTGATTGATTTTAGTGTAAAAACCCGAATAATCATAGTTTTTCATAAGATCGTATCACTTTTTTCAATGTTGTTTAGTGACAATATTGTAGATTTGTAAGACAAACCTTGTATGTATATCGGTAGAACAGAATGTCCTTATTCATTATTTAAATGCATAAAAAGCATCCATTGCCTATAAAAAATGATATCATATACGTGAATTTATAATAATTTCAACCAACATTTGCTAGAGATTGATTGACAGTTTCGATCAATAATATTATGTCGATAAAAATAGTCAATGACCATAGAGGTTTCACTTCATTTTATAATCTCGTAGTATAACATCAATTCTATAATAACAGTTATTACTTCACTTTATTTATTCACTATTGATATTTGCTAAATATTAATTAATATTTCGTGTGCGTAATTTACCATTTCTGAGCCGGTTTCAAATTAACTGTGCCACGGAGGCTGTCATTCTAATAAAACAATAGAACATTAGATATTATTATAAGAAATGCTTTACAAAACTTGTCAAATAAAATTATTCTCAAATATGACGATTTATCTTTATTTACTTGTGTTTACGTATCTGTGTTGAAATAAACACAATCATTATTTTTCTGTTAAAATACCATGAAATGTCTCACAAAATTTAATTTTATTGGTTGGGCCGTAAGGTATATCGATATGATAGTAACGACAGTGCATGGCGCAGCATTATCGGTCACGCACACATGCAAACTTCACGCACACTATTATATTCTCGTTTTGGTTTCACTCAAAATGATACATTGCCGATCTATGTTATACTACATCTATGTTATCACATAGTAAATATGAATTTTGTCAAGAAATCTAAATATAAACTTGACAGTGATTTCAATTATGCGTACGTAATCGAAATATTCGAAATACCTAATGTTCTTTTAACTGAGTTCGTTTTTGATTATTTGTATTAAAAATTGGTCGCAAAATTGATTGTTTTATAAAATGATATATTAAAGGCTGCAGGAAAAGACTGGATATAGACCGCTTTCAACAGATCGCCATTGAGATCCTTGAGGGAGATCTATGTCCAGCAGTGGGCTTTCTAAGGTCTAAGATGATGATGGACGTGTATGTTTACTATTTTTAAATGGATGTGATATGCGATCACGGTCCTGCGACGATTTGTTGAGTTTGTAAACCGTTGAATTGGCGTTATCTGATAGATCAGTGTGTCGCGTGAAATAAGATCATTTTACAAAAGAGCAACGCATCGCCTCACAAAACGATTCCGTACTTGGACAAATAAACGATAAGATTACTGACATTCACAAAATGAACGAGCACCGTACAAAATAACTGTTCATTTACAAAGATAGCGCGTATTCATTCAATTGTTAATTTAATTTTGAAAGGTGTATTTATACCGGCGAGTTTCATTATTATCCATTCATTTGTTAATTAGTTAATGTAATGTTCGATGGTAGTAGTATTTAAAATAATAAAATACGGAAAGCCCGGAAATGCTGGTCTGTTGTTGATAAAAACACAATTAAGCAAAAGAACCCTCGAAATATGGATGGACTTCAAAGCGCTGTTGGGTGTCCTTGGGTCCCACCCGTCTCCCTGCAAACATAACTCGATGCACCTAACGTAGGTGGCTGCATTTCCCCAGCCGACCTCCGACCGATCCCCACGGTCCCCTCCGCCTCATCCCCCTCCCCCACACTCTCGCACATGCACCCCGACAGATTCCCTCCCGCCCAATCCCACCCCAGCGCTCGCTCTCCCTCTTGCAAGACGCGAATCCTATATCACAATTCACACTGCACGTATCTTCCTATCTGCACCACCACCCACCACCCAACCCCCTGCCGCTGTCCCTCTCATTCTCTTCCCACTTTAACCCCAGCCAATATTACCCCCGCCCCCACCCTCTGCACAACCGCCGGGAAAATTCAATATGACAAAAATATCAAAAAAATAAAAAAAATGCTGCAAAATAATGCACAACAACAAAAAACATGTTCACAACAACAAGGCATTCGTGAATAATGAATAAAAAAAATATATTTCAATGAAAACGATCATGAAGTTCGCATCGCGACAACAATATGGTAATTAAGATGCAATGCTTACATAACGAAAGGGCAATTTAGTTCATTTGTGTGCCAATTGGGAAAATCAATAAGCCCGCGCGCCGTCTCAGCAGTGGATTCGCCCAGCTAAATATTGATTTGGAGACGCTATTGCCAAAACAGATCACTTACCAGTAGAAGGCGACTTTGTCTCCGTTGCCGTTGCGTACGTTGCGGTCCAGCAGGTTGAAGCACACGTTGGTCTCGGCGCCCTCCAGGCAGTTGATGAAGATCTTCCCCTTGCGCACGTCGAAGTTGTACAGCAGAAAATTCCCTTCTTTAGGCGCCACATTCCAGTAGAACTCTTGAATGATATCCGACCAAAATTTTTCAGGATCTTCGAGAGACTGCTTGTACATGTCCTGATATTTACTCATGGACGGTATATTAGAACTTTCGACTACATAGTCGGACGGATGATAGATGTCCGACATGTCGAACGATTGCGTTATCGTATGCGAGAGCTAGTGATGTTCCGTGCAGCGATTCCGCGCGCCGAATGAGCACTGAGCAGTGGCCGTGGAGCGCGGCGGCAGCGGGCGGGCGCGAGTATCGAGCGCGGTGACGCACGCATGAACGGCGCGTGCGCGCCCGCCCCGCGCCCACCACTCACGCTCTTCCGACTCCTGACTCCCGCCTCCGACGAGGGACTCTTCCCAATTAATAATGAAAAAAGTTAATTAAAATATTTGCGTTTCGCATTTTTATCTCACGGAACTGTTAACTAATAAAATAAATAAATAAAAATAGTCCACCACGCTGGCCTAGTGCGGGTTGGCGGACTTACATACCGTAGAAATTAGTTAGTTTACTTATATTATAAGTTGTTCCATGATTTAGTTTTCGAGGTTGTTTAAATGTTGACTGTAACCATCTTCATTGTTCAGTAACAAGAAACCCACTACTGAACATTAGCCTCCACCAATGATTTCCGAAACCATCATCTGACGATACTGCCCATTGATTTTAAAGGCGTTATGACTTTCCGATTCCAATAGAAAAAAACTTAAGATAATGTTTCTCATTATTTATTACGTTATTTACTGATAAATGAGAAGTATCCACGTTTATCATCTTACCTATGTTATGCAATGTGATATATAACTTGACATTTACCTTTAACCTTTACAATTTATGTGCATATAACCTGACCTTTGCAAAAGGGGGGGTAGGAGGGAATAAGTGGATCTCGGGTAGTTGTGGGAGTTTATGCAATCTCGTCACCTTCAACTACTCGTATTTGGCAAGTTATTCATAGATCGAGCAGATGTAGGAGCAAATTCAGTGCTTTTGCAGCGTCAGTAAATTGACTAGTCTAACCCAATATAGATCTGTTGCACATTGCCTTGTTATTTTCGCATCCTCACAAAAGGCCACAATGCAATTTCCCCATAAGTGCTGGACGAACAGCGTGTATCCCCATAAAGCGATCGTTAAAATCATCTAGGCAGAACCTGAGGATCCAGAGCGGTAAAGCCGGACATAGATCCAGCTCCTGCTTCGTCTTTATGCCAAATAAATGGGTCGATGGTATGAACAAATCCTCTCATTTGCTTCATCGGACATGAGAATATATACTTGTACATTTTTGTAAAGACATAGAGCGGAAATTAACTAAGGAAATTGAAAGTACTAATTGCATGAAATATGTTTTATAAAAATCTCATTCAAACAATTTGAAATTATTATACCGTGAATGTCTCATAACTGTAAAGTTTAAAATATTAACAAATTAACAGTTTAGATTTGTCGCAATCATTAGTGCCCACCTCCAGGAGGAGAGACGACCGTCTCCCAACTCTTACAATGATAAAAATAATGAAAATTATAACTAGCTAAATTACAATTAATATTATTTAACAAGACAAAAAACATTGTATTCGTGCTTTTTTTATAGACTAAAAAGCAATTAACTGAAGCCTTATGACCGACATGGAAAGGAGCGATATAACCTTTACTATTCTATATAATATGGACGTCATTAAAGCATCTTATTTTCCCGGTGTAGACTAAAAAAGAAACATTTTAACTCAGTTATGCAACCCAAATAAGGTTTCTCTTCTTTGTAAAATATTACCAAACAATAATAATATTAACGAGAGCGACAAGCTTTCATGGACCACTACGACGGCGCGGCGTTGTCACTATCATAATATTATAAGTGTTCTCGTTATCCTAGTGTATACTGAGACATGTTACCACAAAGCTTTGTAGATACTACGTGACAATTCTCAGGCTCGATTACTTTTCACTAATCGAAGCCGTGGCCATTGTTGTACCGCCGACACCATAACTCATAAGCCATTGCGCCGTAGAGGCTCTCGAACTGTGGGAAAACATTGAACTAAGAAATTACAAAGGTTTAATAAATATACCTGAATATGAAAATAATGAAAGAAACGGTTCCAAAATTACGATTCAAAAATAAAATCTACAACTTATAACGCTAAAAATGAAATTGCTGCAATTGGGTATTCTACCCATTTTCAAAAAGTCTTTTAAGTTGTTCCTAAGATTAAGACAAACTATTTAAAAAAATATCAAATTTTTATTCGCTCGGCAAGTCCAATAAAAAACCATTTAAAATTAAAATTTTAAATTTATGCGCGCAAATATGTGAAAACGCTAGGCGCCATGTTCCTTTAAAATGATACGTCACTCAACCAGTAAACAACCTGTGTTTGTATGAGCTCTTGGACACCGGAGGGGGTATTCTACTTACGGAATGACGTAGAATCGTTATCCATCATGGCGGCAGCCGTTTCACATATTTTTAGGACAGATAAAAAAATTGAAATTTTCAAAACGAATTATAAAATTTATTCCTTGGAAATAAAAACTGAAATTAACATATACTTATTGCTTAATGCTCTACTATATACATTTATAGTTTTTAGATTTTTTCTTTCTTATAGTAAAATACCCAATTAGTACTTTCCCTGTTTAAATAATTCCCCTTGCCGGATAAGCTGCGTTATAAATGAGATTGACCCCTCAGTCAGACCAATCAGTGCATTTTTAGACTCGCTGTCATCGGTGCATATTACTATCAGAAGCTACAATAAAAGTGGATTATTAAAACCGTTGCCTACCCCACTTCAGGAGCGGAAAAACTAAAAATTTGAATCCATACAACAGCTTTTGTAAAGCCCTTGGCTTGTACAATATTAATGAAATTAGGAAGTTTTCCGTGCCTAGCGGAAACCGATAAGGAACGTATTTATACGCTTATTTTTCCTTTCATATTATCCTGGAATACATGCATAAGGGTTCTGTGATAAGGGCAGAGTCACGGGAGTGAGAGCAAAGTGAAAAGTGAAATTCTAGTTTCGATTTTCCGAACTACAAATAAATAATACAAATATAATAATACAAATATTTTGCCTCCGTGGCGCAGTTGGTTTGACGCCACCTGTGAAACGAGAGGCCGCGGGTTCGATCCCCGCACCGAAACAAATATTTGTGTGATCCACAGGTATTTGTTTCGGGTCTGGGTGTTTGTGACACCGAAAAGTCTCTTGTAGCTTCTGATACCCACGACACAAGACTCGATCTTAGTGGGGGGTCAGGACTATGTATGTGACTGTTGGGTGTATTTATTTATTAATAAAATATTTATGGATTGTTTGAGATATTTTTATAAAATAAACAATTAGCGCTTATACTCGTAATCTAAAAGTAATAAAATGTAAAGAGAGATGAACGATTCTTAATTTTTGGACAACGCATTCGGGCGCCAGAAGATCGTAGACGAGGTCTATATAAAAAACAGAATATGCAATGTCAATAAATTGTCATTCAAAATTATTTGTTACCAAATATTTGCTGCAGCACAACCAATTGTTCGTTATTCATGAATAATAATTATCAAATTAAATATTTTTAAGCGGTAACTACATATGTCTAATTACTACAAATTTCTATAGACATCGGATAATTACAACGATGACCGCGTTATATCACAAGTTGACGAATGTTTTATATGCGTAATTATATATTTCTCTATAATTTGTATGAGCCCCTCTCGTCGCGACATCCACAGCTCCCCACGTTGTTTGAAAGCATGACCTTGATCGTCCCTTGCATCAACTGGGGTCCATTTCATTGAGAGCTGGCTATAATATAGGGGCAAAAAAAGAAAGGGATGCGAAAGGGTGGTAATCGTTTGACATTAATACTTGAAATTATTCAACCAGTAAGTACAAGTTGAACATGTTTTCCACATCGAGGATTTCCACAATGACCTGTTGGAAGCGGCATGTCTCCAGTGTTTTCCTGCAACCTTTGGTACGTTGTCTACTATATTAATTATTCTTCATTGTAAATATGAATGGTACCTTCATACGCCTAAAAACATTGGTAGTAGTGCGACGCTCATAGTACCGCCTACGTTACGATTCTATGGTCGACATAATATGTAAAATTTAATTCTTATTTAAAGAAATTAAAACAGTTTATTAACAAAACATAAAATATATTTTGCGGCTAGAATTTCGGCTGTTTATTAAGTCATTGATGTAAGATGATATAAGATTTAAATATCTACTCAATAAGATCCCTTAATTACCAAGCGTCGGATGCCTGTGTAGATCTTGGATAGTTACAAGACCACCCTAATGTAAATATTCTCGCAAACAAAAGCCAATAAATACAAATGGGGTATGCTGACAAGTCGCGAGGTAATTATGCTTGTTAGGGACAAATTACCGTGACAATATTATATGTAATTTATGTACCTAAGTTGAATGTAACAGGAATGTATTACTATTTTGTGGAACAAAAGTAATAAGCAAGGGCACCTCTTCTGAACAGCAAGACCAGTGGTACCTGGACGGTTATAAATATATGGTTATCTCTCGTTGTGAAGTATCAGGTGCCACAGAACTGGGGTATACTGAATTGCCGTGGTAGGTTTCTTAGGGATTCGGCTGGTTCATGAAATCAGTAAATACCTACGTACTTTCGCATTTCCTCGGGTATCCGGGTATTTTTTACTTCCCAGTCAGTCAGTGTGTCACTTTTATATCAGAAAAATTCCAACCATTTGTTTTCTAACATGAAGCACCGCATATTTAAATCTACCTTCCAATCAAATACTACATATTAACGAGATCAACTAATACTTATTTATGTTCATTTTCAGCTAAGTAATATTAACGTTAACTTGAAAAATAATGTATTTATAAGCGTATTACTTAATCATTTCAAAATTTTCATCAATCTATACTCTCGCATTTTCTTATAAAGTTCCCGGGCATAGGAAAATTAATTCATAGTTTTAAGCATATTTACATATAACCAGCAGGTATATAGCTGTTGATGTAGGTATTCAGCAGTCCGATTTACGTTTTTTCCCACCCTACCTTAATTACCCTACCCTCATTAATTTTAAATGAGGAGTATGCTTGTACAAAGTTCGGGTGCTATTGTTGTCTATGGATTCCCCAAATTGATACTTTAACATCACATTAACCACACGATCAAACGCGGAACATTCGTTGTTAATAAATAAAACGTAGAATTAAAAGACAATCAATACGAAAAAGCATGTTTTATTAATCATCATGGTGCATACACACAACCGTCTTTATAACAATGTCTAAATGTTGATAAAAGGAAACAGTATGTATCAGTCTACTTAGAAGTTAATTACGAGAACATTCAATTCCAATTCCAATCGAAGAAGTTTTAATTTTACATAGTAAAGTTCAGTTTACACGGAGACTTTCACAATGGAATGACGAAGCGATTATCACCCATAGGGAAGGCGATGATGGCAAATGTTTACACGATGATTTTATTTATATTCCTTCGATAATCGCATCATTGAGGCGAGAAACTCTCCCCATGAATGGGCCTTGAGAACTATAAAAGAATAGATCTGATGGACAGATTAATATACATCTCTGTTAAGCAGAGGTAACAAGAATATCCCTTCTTGTGGGCGATAAATATTTTAGTAGACCCGGCAGGTGCGAGGCTACCAATCGTCATAATATAAGGCCACTTCTACTTCCATGCTACAGAGAAATGACAGTTAAAATGGCGGAGAATGTATCGATGCAGCATTATAATATGTCTAGAGCCTACAGCGGAGTCTTTGACTATTAAGTGCACGTGTACTTATCTCCCGTAACTGCCTTTTAAAATACTCGATCTTGGCTGTGTTATGCCTTAATGTATCTGGTACACGGAATAAAAAAACGTCGGTCGTTGGAGTTGGTCGTTTGGTCGATTCTTGACGCAAAAAAATTTTTGGGACAACGATTTTTATTCCCCATAATAGCAGTCATGACCCAAAGCAATCATTAAGACTTTCCGTTGCCAACTAACTGGCAGCGTTTAATAACATTTGTTAGCACAGCGCACAGGCACAGCGCCTCCACCGGCGCTAGAAATTTTTGACGCGCATTGTTAAAATTACGATTATGTTTTTAATCACATTACGTACAATTTGATAAGTACAATATTTACAGTCATTTACGTAAGCACCATAGTATTCATTAATCATTGGATTACATTCACTCACGCCTTTTTCCCAGAAGATGTAGGCAGAGGTGCAATCAGGGCACCTAAGGCGCCAGCCGCCAGGGGCCAGAGTGCCTTATATTTTTAATAGGGGACGAGCCTATCGCTATATCGGGTACAAAGTCTTTACTCCGGGCTGAAAATGGATAACAAAATCCAATATTACTTTGCCCGACCCGGGATACGAACCCGAGACCTCAGCTTTGCAATCATACCGTAGTAAATCTGCGCCACCGAGGCAGTTATTAATTCAGTATTCATTAGATTATGATTACTCATTAGATCGGTGTAAAGGTGCAATATTGTGGCGCTAATTTTGCCTTACATTAATATGATATTCTATTCATAAAATGACGCCGATGACTCAAATTGCAAGAAGATTTTTCACTTCTTTAGTCTTTACATATTTTATTGGATGGGCCTAATTTTCTTTGCTAATGTAATAACATCTTAGTTACTGTATATGTCCAGTAGTGCATAATGGAATACCATCGATATCAAGGTTCACTACATCTTATACCATACCATGCAGTGTAGGGGTCAAAGGCCGTTAGTTGAAACCGTGTTCAAATATTGCTAAGCAATTTTTATCGATATGCTGTTTTAGTTTCAACTGTGCGATTTTCTTGAATATAAATAAATTTATTTAACTAGCTATTCATATAAATTATTAAGTATATTTTTCACAATTATTTTTAGCTACGAGTTATATTTATATTAGAATTGGTAGTAACTACGAATTCTATACAAAATGGTACCTATTAGGAGGCGCCACCGGAGCAATACTTGAGTTTCTCAATAATGTATTGTGCATTATATGAGAACTGAGAGCTACTCAAAGGTATATAAATATTTTATTTCAAGGTATATAAATAATCCATTAATCCCTGCAATTCCTTCCTATTTTTAATATGATGTATTCTTAGCATCATAAGAGCGGAGATCCATGCTAAAATTAAATAAAATACTTCCTTAAATGTTTTCTAACCTCGATAAACACTGCTCTAGCCATATTACAAAGACAAACTAGGCATTGGTGCATAAGGTGCAATGCAGCCATTATGCCGTGCCAGATTAAAAAAAAATAGCTATGAGGTTATAGAGATACATTATAGAATATTAATAGAACACCAGAAAGTCGAAAGTAGTTTGTTAAGAAACAGCAGTAATATCGATAAATTAGAATTAGAATACTAGAACTGGACTACCAATCGAAATCAAGCAACGAATTTGATCGATGCTAAAACAGACCAATCGGGTCTAAGATTTAAAGACACGCTCATTTGTTAAGCATTATGATTGGTTTATTTTCTTTATTCATAAATTTTAAGTAATAATATGGCAATAGCATTGAAAACATAAATCTATGTAGGATGTTAAAAAAAATAGTTCATTATAGTCGGTGGCGCCACCTAGTAACACAATAATAGCACTATTTAATAAATAATATATTTTATTATTAGAAGGCCGGCATTGTTTCATTCCTAAGTATATTAACAGTCTTTCACCTGGCATTCTACAGTATATCATTAATGCTACAAATTACAATATTATAATAACATGTGTCACGTTAATCTACCAGACATCGGACATTGATATAACAATGTATACATATATCGTTTTAAAGGTACGTTTAACCCGGTCTCTATTCATTTTTTTATAACGACGAATCTCAAACATCGTTTATACATTCTCAAACTCATTTCATACTAAATTGAAGATAAATTGTATTAGTATGACTATAATAAAAAGTACATGAGTTAAGAATTAGATAAAATCATAATTATCTAAACATTCACATCTCGCTGGTGGACATTTAAATATTACTAAACTATTTGACGTGCCCGTGTCAGAATAAAAAATAGTGAGTTTAAGAACTTGGGGACTACTACAAACAATGATATTCGATATATCGAGCGATTCCGCGTGTTAAAATTTTCACTTTCACTCATATCGACTGTTGATCGACTCAACAGTGTTGACAAGCGTTACCAAGAGTATATTTAAACACGAAGAATCGCGCGATGTATCGAATATCGTGTTTCGTAGTAGCCCCCTCTTTCGCACTGTGTCCAATGCTAATCAGAGAAAATATGTAATAGAATAACTAATTAATAATTCCTAATTGTCCCATATAGGTCTTAATACCTATTGGAAAATTTTCTGGTTTAAGTCTAGCTAAAGTGAGTATCACTTATTTACAGTACATATTGTTTGGTTTCTCTACAAAACAATGATGAGTCCATGTGAAAATATTCTATAATGGCAGTGCTAGAAATTGAGAATTATTAAATAGATTTATGATAATAAAATAACCGGTACATTCAAAAATATAGAATGCACCGAAATTATTAAACAATTGGCATATTTTCTCGTATTCGAAATGAACGCTGGTCAAAATACATCCTTTTTTCTTCTAAGGACAAAATCGTAGAGAAGGTCTGTATCCTACAATGGAACGCATTTGAGCTACATTTTTCGGCGCTGTGCAGCATTATAATAACAAGGGCCTTATTCATAGACATTTTTAAAACCTATTTTAGTTATCTTATGTATTATCTTTTTCGCTCAAACTGAATTCAAAAGTCGTTCGAAAGGGACAAAACATCGAATAACTAAATTGGATTTTAAAACTGTCTACGAATAAGCCCGCAAGGGTTACTAGGAACAAAGATCACATTTATAAAATGTGATTATAGGTGCAGACTTCAATATCCTTCAGCAAAAAAATATACACTAACTTCATTAAACTATTCTTGATAACATTTAAATAAAGTTTTTTATAAACTTTATCGCAAATTAGAAGGTAACATTTTTTTAACGGTACAGTAATTGATCCGATTGTCGCGACCCCTGAACTTTCAAATTAATTATGTGCAATCTATATAACAATAATTTATCGAAGTTAATTAGCTATGTACACCGTTTTCTTTAAGTACCTAATGATATAAATTATCTTTAACAGTGTAACACTCCCGAAATCGAAACTTACAATATATAAAATTCACATCCAACGGTTCAACTATTTTATATATTTTAGAAATCCACTTTCAGGCCCTCATTTTACACATAACATTTCATATAAACTGAAAAAAAAATCAAAACAAAAGCACAAACATATCTGATTTACAATGCCAGTCATTTGACTGATTTTCGGGAGGAGTATTGTTACACCCAAATGAGTATAATATAATTAAGCCTATTAACAACCGTATACTAGTCACGACACAAAACAATATATTTACACGTGCAATAAGACTTTAACTATAAGTCCATTGAGTACTTTGAGGTGGAAACATAACACTCTTTTCTGTCAATGTGAGTTCTCATTGCCGGACCAACTTGCAAAGCCTTTATTCACCATCACTATCACTACTTTGGCCCCGTAAATACTTTTCGATTTTCGCATGACGGCGACGACACCGTCAGCCGTGGTTTTTGTTCCTGAAAATGAAAATAAGCCGTTAAATCCGTAACATTTTGTATATTGTTTGACAGCGTCAGTGGCGCAGTTGGTAAGATGTCGGTGTAAACCATGGTTGTTTTACTGGGAGTCTACTATTAGATTCAGACACTTTTTAAGCTTGGAGGGTAGTTATCACCTAAATTTATAATATACTCGTATATGTAAATGATATGAATGTTATGATGAAAGATGAGTAGAATGAAACGTTAAACGAACGAAGTACTAAGGAGTAAAAGAGTCAGAGGATTAATGATTAAGATGTGAATATGAAAGAACGGAATAAGAGAGAACAGTTTTGAAGACCATAGAAGACGTGAACGACGTACAACGACTCAATTGGAGACAATTATATTATATTGAAGAATTTCCGACCAATCTTTGTTTGATTTGACCCGACACGGAATTATTCCCACATATATGATGTCTAATACTAAATAAAATAAAATAAATCACCTGCAGAGTGCTCGTTTGACCTGCTGCTAGGTGGCGAGCGCGAGCAACCGGCGGCGGCGCACGTTGCGAGCGCAGCGCCGCCACAGCGCCGCGGCGCAGTACAGCGCGGCCAGCAGCAGCAGCAGCGACGCCACGCGCCGGGACAACGACGCGGGCGGCGCCGTGCGGGACCCCCCTACCGAGCCCCCCGCGCCGCCCGCCCCACGCCATGCTCGCGGCGCCGGCTCTGTACCTTCCAGGTCCGGGGCGCCTGTGGGAACGAGGTAGTTGTTTGTTATTGTAATATATAAATTTGGAGATATTCTATTTGATAACTTTAACGGGGTTTCTCATTAATAAAACAGAGAATGCTTAGCTAAAAAATAAGTACATGCTATTAAAACATATTGTTAGGAAAGTAGTATTTTTTATTCATTTTAACATGGGGAAAACGCTCTTCAACATAAATAAGGGACTCCGTGATCTCACAAGGAACACACCAAAGAGGAAATACAATCTAGGAACCTTGAGAAAAAGAGCATATACTTTGAAATCGGCCACACATGATTTTTTTGAAGCTATGAGTATTCACAGACAATTTTACTTGCCATTACGTGGCACAGCTCCTTGTGTTATTCCCCTTACCTATACTCTTAGGGTCAGTGGGCTGATGTCGTGGCGCCAAGGTCCTGGCGGCGGGCGCGGCGTGGACCGGATGTGGCGTCATTGGGACGGGCTTCACGCACTCGGGCACCGGCCGGGGCCCACTTCCGTCCGGCGACAGAACCCGCGAATACACGTGCAGTCTCCCACCCTCCGAGCGCTGGGGTAGCTCTGAATGAAAATGAAGAGATAAGTAACTGTGCCAAATATAGCATTCCATTTCGAGAATATTAATAAAAGTTGATTGTTTTATGCATAAGTCATAAGTGTGAGTTCATTTTTAAATATGTTTTATTTTTTGTTTTCAAGTAGAGACTAAAAAAAGCACACACTGAACACAAATTTTGATGGCGATCAACTTACAAGTCGATTTATATGCCTACTAGAACTTAGCTTGCTAATCCAATGGCTAGGCACACAGCGTACTGTGTGCTTAGCCCATTATTAGTAATACAGTAGCAGATTAGCACGATTAACTTCTACGAATCTCCTCAATTCTGATTTCACCTCGAAAATAAATAACATGCATAGCCTCTCACCTTTAGATATAAAAACTATTACCTGAAGGTATAATATGCACGTCTCGGACGCGGTTCTGCTGCGGGGCCGCCGCCTCCTTTAGGGCAGAGGGTAGGTGGCCCACCAGCGCGTACTGAAGGGCTGCTAGTAACAACCAATGGCAGTTGCGCGCAGTGCCGCCCTCTAGGCAGGACGAGTCGCCGTATACCACTAGTCTACCAGCCTGGGGATCATGCATTATTTTGGTACATTATTTATTTCCAGAAGATCGATGAAGTGAGGGGAGACCTAAATTCAGCAGTGGACTTCCTGTGGCTGAAGAGACAGAGAGGCAGAAGTCACCGTGCAAAGATGTCTACAGAAGCGCGATTTCCATCATAATATACCGGGTATATCAAGACTGCAACCGAAAATGAAGCCAGGTGGTAGTTTTTGTGGTTACAAACACAATGCAACTAAAAATATAGCAATATTTTTTAAAAAAAATCTTCATTTTTGGGTGGTAAGTACCTAGTTTTTGCGAAAAAAATAATTTTAACCCTAATGTGACATTGCGTCTTTAAAAATAAAAAAGTGTACGTCATTATTTTAGGGAAACTATGTATTTACCACCCAAATGCGACGATAAGTAAAAATTACAAAAAAAATATTGGCGATTTTTTAGTTGCTTTGTATTTGAAGTCACTAATACTACCACCTGCCTTCGTTTTCGGTCGCAGTCTTGATATACCCTGTATGTCTAGTCCATCGACAATATTCCTGTTGGTAGATATGAACGCTAGGTCTCAAGAGTCAGTTATGTTGAATACATGTGTCCAACTCTAGTAAGTCACATTCGAAGGACTCATTCGGTGTTGTTAAATTTACTGGACGCATGGATGAAACGTGAAAACATTATATGGGACGTTAAATAGACAACGATGCGTGTATTTGAGAAAAATTTTTTTTAAAATTATCACAATCATTACTTCATCGAATTTAAGTTGGGCAGATTTTAAAATAATATTACATATATAGATGTTAAATAAAAGTATACCTTAGGCAGTTTGTCCACGGTGTCGTTGGTGTAGTCCCTGGTTTCGCCGTCGGTTTGCAGGAGGCCCAGAATGGGGACGTCGACAGTCGGGCCTCCCCCGGAGACACTTCCCCCGCCGCCCGGCTTGTCTGATGACGACATTATCTGCAAGAAAAGACAATAATACATCAAACTATATAAAAATACAGAATGTCAACCAATGCCAGTAAATCATGAGGAATTAAAATCGATTTTCAGGTCGAGGATATTTTTATTATAACTTGGATCCGGTAATCAAAGAAACGGTTAGTTTCATGGTGGATGACTGGTGCTACTTATAAACAGGAGCAATACATGAATCATAAACGAGTTGGGAGTCTGGCAAAAGGTCAAGACATTGAGCGGAGGAAAGTATATTAGGCCACCAGCAATCTCACTTGGCGAATAAAACACGACAGCAAAGTCGTCGCTATATGTCGGCATTCAGTGGGACATAAGTTCAATCTCGGCCGAGTCTACCTACTCCTATAATAGTCCAAAGTAACTACAATGTGGCTGTAGCACTTTGAGTTTACATATTGCAATAGGCACATATTATTGGGTCGGAAATAAGCTTGCCAAGCTTCGGGTGTCAGTAGTGACTGCCTACTCCTGTGCGATACTGGCCTGATATTATCAGCCCATATATGTCACACTGCAGGGTACGGGCTCGTCTACAGTCAAGAGCACGATTGAGAGGGGTTAGGCCATATAGTCCACCACGCTGACCTAGTGCAGGTTGGTGTGGTATTTTATCATATATTTTAGTAGGTATATATGTTTGTATGTTACCTGCTGTCCCTGGTCACTGAGCGAGGCAGAGATAAGAACTCCGTGTTCTGGGAAGCTGTGTATGTGCGTTCCGCTCGCGTAGTACATCGGGTGACCGCCCAATTTGAACGCACCCTCAAACACGCGGTCACCTAGCGCCACCTATAGATGAAAACATATATTTTTATTACTTTATACATACACTTTTTTGGATGTCTTATCTACTTGAATCTTTACCGTACTTTTGATTGTAGAGGAAGCCTGTGCCCTGAAGTGGGACGTTATTATATAGACAGATACAGATCAATTCGTCTTTGTACTCCGACAAGAATTTTTGACATTAAGTTTGCCTAATATTTACGTCGCGTCGCATGTGGTGCTTAATAAATAAATACGATATGTATTTGTGTAATACGTAATTCATGAAACTTAGTATAAGAATTAGTAACCTCGCAATCCAGACGGACACTTATATCCTACTACAGAAAATATTATGAATATCTTATTTGATACATCACCCTAATCTGAGCTAAGAAAAATATTAAATATTATTACAACAAAAATAAAATTATTGTCTCACCTGGTACATGCTGAGTAGGTCATTCAACGCGGGCACGTTAGCTCCGCCCGTCTCTGGAATCCACCTAAAAAACCAGAATAAACTGTTATCGACACGAACAAACACCAAAATGAAAATAATGCCCTCGGTGACTCAAATTTCGTGTCGAAGGTTAAGGGAGTTGTAACCGATATACCAGCAGCATAGGTTTTATTAGGGATCCGGTCTACCATTAACATCTGCGTGAACACAGCCGCCGTGCGCTGTGTTAAAAGGCCGAAAATACCCTTCCCGTCCCCTCCCCCAGATACTACTAGAAGTTATAACCCTCTCTTCGATTATAAAAAAGTAGCAAAATATTTTATTTAATTTTTTCTCACCATTGCCTAGTATTTTCGTCGTAGAACTTGACATATCTCAGTAGAGAAGCATTGTACCAGTCAGCGAACACGATCAGCGACAGTCCCGCGTCCACGGCTTTCTTCAACGTCGCCATTTCTTCGGGAAAGTATTCGTCTTCAGGGTCCACCAGGAGTAAAGCGCCGTACAGCGACGTGTCTATACAGGTGAGTGGGGAGCCTGGACAACAAAGAATATAGTCTAGACCACGTGAAGCGGCAAGCGTAGTGTAGAACGCCCTCCAGCTAGGTTGAGTGATGATGATAATGATGATGAGACCACGTGAAGATACATTCGCATTTACTCTTGCAGTGAATAAATTGCAATCATCTCGCATCAGGGGTCCCATTGGCTCGGTCGGCGTATTCTATACTTATTTTGTTCACTTTTATATCAGTAATTTCTGGACCCAATTTTAACTTCAAAAAAGAAGGAGATTCTCAATTCATTGGTGTACGAACTGACTCGTTTTAGACGGATAATAACTAAGTAAACTTTCGGTTATCAGCGGCATTCATAGCAATTTGTTGTTATATAATTTATTCAATTTTCACTAATATATCAGTGCTACCAACATTACGAATAAAAAATATCGATGTGTTTGAAGACGTAAATGTATGACAGCGCTCCCTGTATATTATAAATACTCCAAGGTTTATAAGCATACCCATGACTTCGAGGTAGAACCCGTGTTCTCGTAGCCGGCGGTACATGTCTCTGAAGTTGGTGTGCACGTGGTCGGCGTGCCAGTCCAGTGGGTCGTGTTTGGCGCGAAGGTCGTCGCGCGGGAAGTACCCGCCCGGGTATCGAAGGCTGTGGAACTGGTCCCACAGGAGCCGCCGGGAACGAACTGGTACTGGGATCACTCGCGCTCTGAAATCAAAATATTTCATAACATGTATTTTGAGATCATTTTTCAAAGGTAAGGTAAGTAATTTTATGAACGAGTTGAAAAATAGACAAGTAATAAACGTTTGAAATTTAGTAGAGAGAATAATGAAAAAAAGCGTATACCGTACTGTGATGTCTTTGTTACAGAAAGTATGTATTACGACATGTACAACTTTTGTGTGTGTGTGTGTGTGTGTGTTTTTTTAAGTTAAAAACTAATATAGGTAAGCAACAAGGTACAAGAAGCTGACGGCGTACCTTCAGCACTGAAGATGCACTTGAAGAAGAAGAAGAAGATAGGTAAGCGACAAACGACTAGAATGTAGTACATGCAAATTAAAGTGGAAATGATGGTGAATACAGTCTATCTAAATTAAGAAGTTCTATTTGACGTTTCATGCTTCTAACATAAATAACTTTGTGCAGACGTAACTCACATAATTTCAATAACACTTTCCGTAAATCCATGGAATTATGAAGCTATTCTTATTTTATCACAAGATTTACAATCCATAATCACTAAATTTCAATTAAAATCCTTTAAATAAAGCAAAATAACCATTTTAAACGCATACATTTTTCTAGACGTCATTACAAAGTCACCTCTTTAGATATTTTACCGGTAGAGTAGAGACTATTCAAACGCTTTTGTATACGCATAATCGGTAAAAATATATGAATAATCGAGCAGTTTTAATGCAGTTGTTTATTTTTTTTTTTAAATATTCAACTTTCAGCTAATAATAAGTTTAATGTCAACGAACATACATCAATTAATAATTATTTATTGATGAATGTTCGTTACATTATAATGTAATAATGATATTAATATAAATTAATTTATTATTAATTAATATTTTTAATAATATCCAAAAGGCAGTATTGATGCATACGGCACACAGTGAGGACGTCCCTCACTTTGGAGTATATGTGTTATGTATGTATGTATCATGTTCTCAAAGGCATGTGTGTGATGTGGACTAGACTCAAAAAGAGTCTGCATCCGGGTGAAGCCGGGCCGGGCCGCTAGTAATAGATAAATCACTCCTTTTGTTCCTAAATACTAAAGTGACTTATGCAATTGTGGATGTCTCATTAGAATAAAAATGTTCATGAAAAAAAAAACGAAATAAAGTAAACTAAAAATATTAACTGTAATCGATTAAGAAATACAAACAAATAGTATCGATATCTCTTAATAATCGGATATTGTAAGCACCGATTTTTTTGACATCATCCCTAATTCACACTGTCAAATGGAACTTCTTAGTTTAGATAGATAGTAATACTCATCAAGAGCATTTTATTATTTAAATAGATTTTAATACCTTATCGGCAGAGTGAGTGTGGCGTTCTTCAATATCCTGTCTCCGCTGTCTCCATAACTCTCAACTGTCATATTCACGTGACCCTGTAATGATGCTCTTTTAAATACACTTGGTAGTCCCAGATGCGCATAACATTTATCTACTTCCACCGATTTTAGACATATAGACGACTTTGGTTAATGCTTTAAATCGATTCCATTATCGGTGGCGTTTACATTTGATACCCACGCCAAAAGACTCGATCTTAATGTGGGGTCAGGGGTTACTCCGGGCACTAATCCGACATGTCGTTCGGACGGAACGTGCGACATCCACGTATACGCTATACGCTTTCCATTTCTGATAATCAATACTATTCTCTATGAAACTCATCATTCACTCCGGACTTTGCCTACAGCTACGACGTACGATAGAAGATTCGAACATTTTGTAGAGTAGATAAATTGGTTTCGCCATAGACGTCGAACGTTCGGACATTCGAACGTTCCGTCGGAGTATAGAGTAACTCCCCTGTACTATGTTGACTGTTGGGTGTATTTATAAGTAGAGTACTGAAAATGTGGTACCTCTATGACGCCATCGAAGTCGGCGCCCTCCTCAGTGACGGTGAAGCTGAGGGCCAGCCACCCGGACCAGGGCCACAGCACTTCGCTGTACTCCGCCGCTACGGACAGCAACACACCGTGCGGCAAGTGGGGGTGCCAGGATACCTCGCTCTGTTTAAGCCATTTATTTTAATTAACCTATTTCATACTAATTTTCTTTGCCAAGAGAAAGGTAGGCAGACTACCTGGTAAATAGAATGTCAACATCGTTAAGCTGCTAAGCAAAGCATGGGCGAGACTGGCGAAAGGTCGAGCAGAGTAAACAGGCCTATGTCCAGAAGTAGATGAATGTGAGCTGAAATTATGATGATGGTGAGCTTATTTCATCCCACTGTTGGGTACAGGGCACAATTCAAACTGGTCACGTGGACTCGAAAGTATCCACATCATCTGGACAGCGTTATTTAGGTCTGCCGCGGCTTCATCGACCACCAGGTACCTATTAGGTGGTGATATTTGCCCAACGATAAGAATGTATTCCAGGCCATGTGACTCAAAGGTTATGGTTATGTATAAGCGCGCATATTTTATACATCCCACTGCAGGGCACGGGCCTCCTCTACAATCGAGAATACGATTGAGAGGGGATAAGCCACATAGTCCACCCTTAGGCTTAGTGCGGGTTGGCGGACTTTACATACCATAAAAATAACATTTATATACTTTTCTTCAATAGCAGCTAAATGAAACAAGTACTAACCACTCGTCCGGAGACGCCGAGGCCGTTGATGACGGTGACGTTGGCGATGGTGGGCTGCGCGCTGTGGTACAGCGGCTGCGTGCAGTAGGGCCACATGTACTGGCACTCCGTCAGGTCAATGTACGACGGACTCAGGCTTGCTTGAGGCTCATACTTGCGCAAGAACTAGACAAATACATCAAGCCTTTTTTATGCTCCACTTTTTTTTTATTTTTATTATTACGATGAATGGCGAGACGTGCATGCCATTTGTCTGATGGTAACCGATACGAGCGCTCGTGGACAGTAACAAAACCAAACAACACCATGAATTACAAAGCAATGTTTGGCATTTCACTGCGTTCGCTACCGTGAGACATAAAATGTTAAGTCCCATTATGTCCAGTAGTTACTCTGGCTACAATGCCCTTCAAACCGGAACACAACAGTGCATTTACACTGCTATTTGGCCCGCCAAACAGCAGTGAGCAACGAAAGCGATTTTTACAGTGCACATACAAATACAAATTTAACAGGCTGATGCGTTCTGTATTCAATTGAATTCAATTGGACTCAATTGATTTTCAATGCAACTACATTATAGACAGTCACCGTAATATGCGATTTAATTCGTTGTTCAAATTAATCGGTCATTCACTTGTCCCATGGATTGGAACATTATCATTTAATAAGGATTGAAATGATTTTGAAATGATTTTGAATGGGACAATTCTTTGAATACTCTATTGTTTGGCAAATAATATTCCAAAATAATTAAACCTCAACACTTTTAATTCCGCACGTCATGTCATATATCTATACGAATACACACACACACCCTGACCCCAATTTTCAAAAAAACTTGTCAGTGTCGCTACCCAGACGCTAAACAAATGTGTTTAGATTTCACAAACATTTTCAATGGATTCAATTTGCGGCTTCTTATTCGCTAAGTTTATGAAACACCAACCTTTCCTTCTAGACGATACTGTGCCTTATGCTCCTCCTCCAGTACTTGGGGGACAGAAAGGGTATGTCAGGGTCTCTGGCCCTACAGTCCGGTATGCAGCGACTTGTATCTCCCTTTACGGTGTCTCAGTGGTCGAAAGGGATATGTCAGGGTCTCCGGTGTTCGAGCTTGGTGTACGGGGACTTTTATCGACCCCACGAAGGTCCTTCTTATATCTTTATGGTATAAAACACTAACCTGGTAAGCGCTAATGAGGTCGAGTTTCCCGTGGCCCTGCTCGAACATGTTGGGCCCGGCGAGGCGCACGGCGGTGATGCACAGCGCCTGCTTCACCGACGCTGGCGTCAGGTGCTGACGCGGCACCCCGCTCGCCAGCAGGGCGATGGCACCCGCCACCACTGGAGATGCTACTGATGTACCTGGATACAGTATTTATTGAATATCGATGTAGTATTGAACCAGGTGGACTATATGGCTCCTCTTAATTATACCCTCAGTGGGACGTATACGGGTTGATACACATACAGATGGGCTTGAACCCGCCAGGTGAAATAAAAATTTGAAATACGGGTAAAAAATCAGCCACTTAATGTAGTTTCCCACGTAAAAAAACGTTCCAAGTTGTTGCAGGCTACTTCAAACTCGTTGTAGAAATGGTTGAATGGCCTATGGCTATAAGCCCACAAAAACTATGGATGAATTGTTATTGCACTTAACATTAGGTTAATTTTAGCTACTTTGTCGTACCGTATCGTGCCGTCAAAGAGGGAGTAATCACTGAAGACAATTCATTGATTACTTAATGGTACTGACCACTTAAAGATCTGCATCCGCCACTAACGCTCGATCCGCGAACACCGCTACCGTAGGTCACTATGTCTGGTTTCATGCGACCGTAGCCCTTAGGAAATACAATAACACTATTAAACTTTACAATTTCGTAAGCTTTAATAAATACAATATGTAAAGCATAACATTTTTAATTCATCCAAACTTTTGTTTTGTCTACGATCTTTCTGTATTATTTCTATTTATGTCATATTTTATTCTAAAATACAATTTATATGTCGATTCGCCCACTGTGGTTTAAAAAGCTAGTGATAGTTCGTTTAAATTAAGACGATACTTCCTGCATACATAATACGGTTTTGTGCAAAACAAAATCATATATTAAAGATATTTTTTTTCTCTTGCCAAACAGCAGTGTAAATGCACTGACTGGAACACAATCCGGTTTCAAAGATATTGTAGCCAGAGTAACTAATAACATAATGAGACTTAACATCTTTTGTCTCAGCATCAGGATGGCGACCACAGTGGGATGCCAAGCATGACTTTGAAAATTGTAATTCATGGTGTTGTTTTGTTTACTATCCATGAGCATTGAGCGATAGTATCGGTTACCATCAGGCGAATGACACGCTGGTCTCGCCAATCATAATAAAAAAAAAACTTGCATATAATACATTGACCAGTCAGTATAATTTAGACTTGGAGTAAATACAAGCCTTACTTACATTCGGCAGTTCCCAAGTGGTCATGCCCCGGGAAGAGAACTTAGCGATGCGGTCGTCGAAGCCGATGCCGCCCACGCCGATCACGTCCATCTGGTCCGCCGGGTTGTTCAGCGTGCCGTACAGCGGCCCATCGTTGCCGATAGCAGACACCATTATCACCTGAACAATTATTTTTCATCACTTTCATCATCAAATCCTTTCCCGAGCAGATTTTTTTCAACAATGCCTTATAATCATCACCTGTATCGCCAGCCTCCGTGGCACAGTTGGTTAGACGCCGGCTGTGAAACGAGAGGCCGCAGATTCAATGATTAATTTCGGGTCTGCGGGTTTGTGAGACCGAAAAGTTCCTTTAAGTTTCTGGTAGCCACGACACAAGACTCGATCTTAGTCTGGGGTCAAGACTCTGTACATATGACTTTTAGGTGTATTTGTATTTTGTATTTAGCTGATTGTAAATGTAGTGTAGCATAATCAAAATAGAAATCCCACTGGTAGCAGTATTCATTTAGATTATATTGGGCCCTAAATAAATGATTTATTAGTTAAAAACATGTTTTCTGTTACTGGGCACCAAATGCTGTTGACACCTGGTCAAGTCTATTTGTGCATAAACGGCATTTGATATTTTTGCATAAAATTAACATATTATAAATATTTATTATTGCAAGCTAAAAAATGCTGAATTTAAAATAAGATGGATTAATAAAGCACGAATTTAAATTGATATTAACCAATAAATATTAAAATTAGAAAGTGTAATATATCTGTATTTTTGTAAAGTGGGTGCAGATTGTGTCCCAATTTTTATAAACATAGATAAAAACGGTTTTTATCGAATATAACGAATATTTATTAATAACGTATCCATAATTAATCTGAATGTTAGGTCGACAGTAAGTTCGGGTTCAAGGATCATCACTAT
Source organism: Deilephila elpenor (assembly GCA_949752805.1). NCBI lineage: Eukaryota > Metazoa > Arthropoda > Insecta > Lepidoptera > Sphingidae > Deilephila > Deilephila elpenor. Next base: position 3,150,730 of record OX457093.1, read on the forward strand.
ATTAAAATGATAAGTAAAAAACGATTCAATATTCTTGTCGATTCATATAAAGGTGGTAAATATTATAATTACACAAGGATGTTTAAGGGGTTAGTTCATCCTTGCAAGAAACAATAACAAATATACAAAAAAGACATAAAAGAAAAAGCCTTTAAAAATCGCAAAAATATAATATATTATGTTAGTGCTAGGCAATATAAAGTAAAGGAAGTTGACGCCAGCCAGTGAGTTTTTAACGAGCGACCCTCAGCTGCTTCAACAAGTGATAACCACTACGCTGCATTTACTGTCCATAAATAATGGATTTTAAGAGATATTTTAAAAAACTAAGTATAATAAATTTTATTTTCCTCGCTATCTTTTATTCCTTTTTAACAGCCTCCGTGGCGCAGTTGGTTAGACGCCGGCTGTGAAACGACCTCTCATTTAAGTTCTATACTGCGGGTTCTACTCCCGCACCGAGACAAATGTTTTTGAGGCCCACAAATATTTGTCTCACATGTTGGTGTATGTGAAACCGAAAAGTCCTCTCGTTGTTCCTGATGCCCAAGACACAAGACTTAATTGATCTTAATGTGGTGACAGGACTATGAATGTGACTTTTGGGTGTATTTATAAACTATATACAAAAAAGAGAAGAGATACACATTTTTAATACTAGAAATAATACTGAAATAGAAAAGAATTGCATCAACATTCTATGTCTCTTGGAATAATTTACATTCAATTAACCAATAAATATAGCACACGACAGATACAGCTGTTTATCGAGTAGACGCGCCAAATTCCCGTTTTAAATATTCCGGTTCCGTTATCATTAACTTCTGAACGCGCTGTGACTAATGTTGAAATATTCATTAAGAGACACACTTTATTATCTTTGTTTTATTTTAACTCTGCGACGATTTTAATTTGCTAGTTTCAATTTTGAAAGCGTATGAAATAAATCACATCCTATTTTTATTTTTCATGGGGTTTTGTCGACCGATATTAGGCGATATGAAGGGATTTAGACCTAAATCCCGTCAAAGGGGATAGAGACAACATGGGGGTATTAGCCGGTAAAAATTTTACATTATATTTCGCGTATTAAGTGATACTTAATAACAATAATACCAATCAAAAAGGAAAAACATGTTATGCAATAATACGCTTAATAATATTCGCAATGTATTTAGCTGAATAAAATCTGTATGTATGTAGTATGTACCTTGTTGGCGCTGAGCTCCCACACTTTGTCGACGAACGGGTGGTCCATGAAGTCCGGGCCGCCGATGCTCAGGTTCAGCACGTCGATCTTGCGCATTATCGCGTAGTTGAACGCGTCTAGAAACCACGATGTGTACGACACCTGGAGGACAAAAACATTTTTTGTCTATTAACAGACGAATAAAGCCAATAATGGCGTTAGGGTAGAGAGCGGCAGGCCTAGATCTTTTTTATTTTAGGCTGTTTTTTGAGTGGCAGTTAGGAAATGCAGTAGCAATCTCGTGTTAGGACACATTTTTAAAACTAATAGATACACTCAACAGTCATTGTCCTGTCAACATTGTCCTGGCCTCACACTAACCGACAAGTCAAGATTATAAAATAGCCATTTCTTCTTGATCTAACCTATTAATTATAGAGGAAGCTAGTGCCTTGCAGTGGGACACATATCCACTGGATAATTAATTAAATCGACTACCTGGTTGTCAGTAAAGACCCTGAAGATGTGCAGGTCGGCATCAGGCGCGAACCCGCGACAGTCTGTCTGCGAGGCGATCACCCCCGCTACAAACGTGCCGTGTCCGAGCGCGTCGTCCAGTGTGTTCTCGCCCGTCCAGTCCGTGCGCTCGCGGACGCGTCCGAAGTGCGGGTGGTCCCGGGCCAGACCAGTATCGAATACTGCCACCTTTACTCCCTCTCCTGGACATATTGTAGATTATAGTAAACGTAAACCGGGTGTTAAGGAAACGCCCCCGAAAACGAAGTCAGGGACTAGTAGGAGAGATCTGTCGTCTTTCTTACTTTTTCGGAGGGACGTTTTTATGTTATAAGGGGCATAAAAGTAGGGAATAAGTATTGTTTTTAAGTTTTCTTGAAACTCGGTATTAGGCTGTCACATAGAAGAGTTAGGCAGAATAACATTTATAGCAGAGCAATGAAATGGATAAATGCTCTAACTTTTTAAGGAGGAGACCCATGTTGAACAGTAAGCTTTCTGTGGTATGACGACGAATCTGCCCGATAACAGATCTTTGCAGCGACCGAAAGACCAAAAGTGTATTAAGCTCACCCGTGACTCCAAGAGACCAGAGCACGTCAGCCTTCAGCACCGACGTGATCTGGCGCGGGACCGTCCTCAGTAACTTCCGGGACGTGTAGCCGTCATTCTGACAAAGACAAAAGCATCCTAAGAAAGCGCCAATATGGACTTCTACCGTTCTGTACCTTCGCTAATATAAAACGCTATAACGCTCAGCATTACATAATAACAATAATTAACACACTCAACAGTCATTTACACAGTGCTGACCCCATAGTAAAAGGCAAGGCTTGACCTGGGTATCAGAAGTTACCTTTCGGTCTCACACTGACACAAAACAATTTGGGGGTCACACAAACATTAGCTCCGGAACGTTGATAAAATCTGCGGCCTCTCATGTCACAGCTGGCTTCCTAATCAAATCCACCATAGAAGCCAATTAACATGACAGCCATGTTTTAATGTAATTACAAAAATAAAAAATCTTTTAAAGACACAAGTATACAAACATTTACACATCTGCTCTTCAGACAGTATCTACGTATATAATAGTTACGTATACATAATGTATGTGTCTTTATCGCTAAGCATTTACAAATAAGTAACAAGCGAGCGTATAAAATTATATATATTTTTAATTTCGCACAATAACATTTCGCATTGAAGCTCGGCGAATTAGTTTGATACGATCATGTACTAGTACTTACAAAATACTTTACGGGTCCTTTATATTGCAAGATATATGTTGCGTACATCATAAAAAATCTAACGGAGAACGCACAGCATAGATTTTAATAATGTGTCGCTCGTGTTTCATTACATTAGTCAATACTCGATAATTTGATATGCCGAATGCACGAACTTCTCAAATAGTATAATTTGAACGGTTCGCGTCTGCATGCTACATAGTTGATAGTACCTATTCATTGACAGAAATCACCTGCGAATCCTGTCGACCAACGTAAACGAGCCATACAGAAGTTACAAAGAACATGGAACGAGGTCAATCATCGATCCACACGTAGTTCTATCTTTATAAAGTTGAACTACATGTTTTGAACTCTATGTACTTACATCTCGTGTTTTCCTTAAGGAGTGAAGAGAACGGGCCTTGTGATTGCGCCAACCGGAATACAAACATCCATTTGGACCGCATTCGTCCTGAAAGATAACAATTGTTAGTACTAAACTACTAATGTATTCAATCTACTGGAGATGCCCATCGAACGAAATGTATAAGGATACAAAAACTTGCAACGGGCACGAAGTCTTTAAATAAGATTTTTAAACTATTCAATATTATTATTAGTAGATTATAGTATTGTGTAACTAGTGGCGTAGTTGTATGACGGTACGGTTACAAAGCTGAGGTCTCGGGTTCGAGTCCCGGGTCGGGCAGTGATATTGGATTTTTCTATTAATTATCAGGAATTTGTGCCCGATATGGCGATAGGCTCGCCCCCTATCACATGGTGGCGCCTCTGCCTACCCCTTTCGGGGTTACAGGCGTGAGTTTATGTATGTTATGGGTCTAGTATTAATGCAACTCATTTCAATTTATTTTAATTGGTTTTAAAAAGAGAGAAACGACTTAAGTGTTTTGAGTAGGTGAGTAGGTAAATACGGCTCCTATTATCATGAGCCTATTTCAATATTAGCTTTTGATTGCAGCTTTGTTTACGGGATCATTGAAAAACTGTTTCAATTTATAGCCTGATTTTCTGATGAATAATATTACGAAGTTTCATCAAACACAGCTCAGTAGTTTTCGCGTGCAAGTAAAACAATCATCCGTTCTTGCTTCCTTCGAAAATTTCACATTTATAAAAGTATATATATATTTCGATTGTCTAACGAAAATACATAAACATAAAAATATAATATATCGCAAAGCTATAATCTGATTGAAAAAGATAAAATGTGCAATGATAAGTTTAATGACTTCCTTCAAAACATAATTTTCGCTACTGCTGGATTAAAAACGGCTCCATTTTTATCCGAAAAGATGAGAAAAAGCCTGCAATTCGTGTTCGAGTACCTGAAGACCTGGATGAAATTTTTGGACAGTTTCAAACGCCCCAACAAATTATTATCTAAGTACCTCACCTCAGTACGTTATTTTTCCGTCCTGATGTTGCATCATTTAATTTGTTTACTCTATTTTAAAGTTTTATTGTTGTTTTGTTTATATGTAAACGTAGTCGTACACACTACACTATACAAAGACACAACTACCAGCACACCTAACACTACCTGGAAAAACACTCACTACACAAACACTACACATCCGTATGACTTTAATTATGTGCTCTCAACGCAACACGAACACTATTTGTCTTCGATCCAAAACTCACACATAGAGTACCTGTTATTAACATAGATCTCATTGAAGGATTAGATCAGTCCCTTACTATAAAATGTGTTGCAATAGAGAGCCCAGAATACTGCGGTGAGACTCTTACGCCTGAATTAAATTTTAGACTCCTTACATTAAACATTAGAAGTATAGAACGTAATTTCAACGACTTTTTAATTACCTTAGCGCGATTAAATTCTGAATTTGACGCTATTATATTAACAGAGTGCTGGATACATGAACAGTCTATAATTCCAAGTATTGAAGATTATAATTCTTTTCGTACCCTTCCAAGTATTGAAGATTATAATTCTTTTCGTACCCACCATTTTATAAATAAAAGTGGAGGAATAGTTGTTTATATTAAAAGCAAATGGACACCTATTGTACAGGAACCGATATGTGATGAGTGTAACTTTATCAAAATAACTGTTAATACTAATATAAATATTATAGGAATTTACCGTTCCCCTTCTTTCAAAAACTTAAATTGCTTTATGTCTTCTCTTGATAAAATTCTAAGTAATGTCAGGAGTGTTGATACCTGCATTTTGGCCGGTGATGTTAATATAAATATTCTTGATAACTCTCTAAACGACAATACCTCTGAATATAGTAACTTATTATCAAGTCATCAACTAATCCCAGCAATATTAAAACCTACAAGGGGTGACGCTTGTCTAGACCATATATTCATTAAGAATAAATCAGTACCTCTCGGAGTTATTTGTTCCTCAAACATAACAGACCACAATATATGCATATTAGGAATTTCGACTGAACCAAATAAACACCTCCGCAAAACACGCACAAAAATAAAAACTGACATATCAGCGGTCATAAGTGAAATCGTATCGACCGACTGGACCCACATCACTAAAATTCCTGATGTTAACAAAGCTGTAGAAAGTCTTAGTGCAACCCTGAACACTGCTATTAGCCAAAACACTTTTGAAATGAAGGTTACCAGATCTCAACATAATCTTAAACCTTGGATTACTCCCGGCCTAATGAGGTGCCAAAGAAATCGGGACAAACTCCATCTAAAAGCAAAAAAATATCCTCAGAACATAATAATCCAAACGACCTATAAAAGATACCGAAATTTTTTAAACGATTTACAACGCAAAATTAAATCTCAATATGAATCAGAACAAATCCTACAAAACCAAAACCATCCAAAGAAATTATGGGAGACAATAAAGAATATCTGTGATATTTCAAAAAGTAAAAATGATGTCTCCTCACTAACTTCTATCAAACCCGATCCTGTTGACTCACTAAATGTCGTGAACGAATATTTTACCAGTGTGGGCAAAAACCTAGCTGATAAAAAATTAATAAACCTAAAAACAACTGAAAATGTTCTAGCAGATGCCTTCTTACCATACAAAACGCAAAGAGATTCTCTTTTCATGTACCCAACCGATGATGAAGAGGTAGACAGACTTATCACCGAGTTAAAAATTAATAGTGCCCCGGGAATTGACGGATGTACCCCAGCCTTAATAAAATCAGTTAAACAAGTATTACTGAAACCTTTAACACACATCTTTAATCTGAGTTTGGCAAATGGCATTTTTCCTACAATCTGGAAACTGGCATCTATTACTCCGATTCTCAACAGCCAGCGACACCAATGTGTTAAAATTAATTCTTTAAAAAGCCAAATTCTTCCAGTGCACTTTGGTGTCCCTCAGGGTAGTATTCTCGGCCCTACACTCTTCTCTCTATACATTAACGATTTATTACATCTCTCTATAACTGGTGCACAGGTCATTTGCTACGCTGACGACACCGTAGTACTGTTTAAAGACTCTACTTGGAAAAAGGTTTCGGAAATGGCAGAAAAAGGATTTAAACAAATTAATATCTGGTTGAATAATAATCTCCTTACACTCAATACCAATAAAACTAAATTTATTGCCTTTCACAAAACAAAAGTTACAAATCCGATTTCCTTACAAAATATTAAAATTCATACCTGCGATCTTAATAACACAATTCAGACACCTTTCCAACAATGCGACTGCAGTTCAATTAATCGTGTCGATAGTTTAAAATACTTAGGTGTTGTATTAGACGAGAACCTCAACTTCAAAAAACATATTTTGCAACTTGCCGGTAGGACTCGGAAAATCATTTACATTATGAAATCTCTACGCTC